>CM053562.1:34841859-34877114 GCA_028646485.1 Cryptoprocta ferox
ATGTATATAAGCAGTGGTGCAAAAAAACATCTAATCTAATGATCCCACTGTGTTTATCTTCACTCTGAAGAATTATCTGGATAATCAAACAATTCCTCCTGTAAAATTATTTAGGTTGCTTTTGAAACTCAAACTATAGAAGCAATTCAATTGATAATTATAGTCTGTCCAAATGTTTCTTCCCAGAATGATCTAAAATTAGCATCACAACTGCAAACAATGAAGCTCTAATTACTCATACATAAGCAAATTCTAGCTAAAGTAATGAAAATGGAGCTTCAAAGAACCTTAAGAAAATATAATCCATGTCAGGTTAGATATATCATTTTGCTACTTCCATTTCTTTTAAATAAGATCTATTATAATAAAATGAAAACCCTCATCAATCACCTGATAGAGTAATTCCAAACTTAACCAAACAGGGCTAATGGGTGAGAATTGAATTGAAAACACCTTGACAAAGAAAGCAATTTCTTTTCTTCGCACTCCTCTGAAGCTGTGGGTGATCATAGTAATCGAACCATCAACAGTGAGGGGCCATCTGTCCCAAGGGCCCTTCATGAGAGTTAAAAAAAAAAAAAATCAACAACAAAAAGGGAAAGAAATGCTGTACCACAGATGTTCAATCTTGATTAATCTACGACAAGGAACTTACAACTGAGAATCAATGTTTTGACGTTTTTCAGATACCAATCATTTAAAGCCAACACAAAAGTTTTTATAAGAACATGGGGTAGGAGGGGGAGTTAATAGGTTGCTTATAGAAAGATAATCTTTCATACAAAATCTCAAATACCTTTTAGACAGCTGAGATGTTCATCATATCCCAAACCAATAGCTGTCATTACGATTCCCTTAAACAGGAAAGCAGGCAACAGACCATATTTTGTTAGCTCTCAGACGAGCATTTGAGACTGTTATTTTTATATATTCCTTCTATAGGTATATAATAAAATAAAAAGATGTGTTTATATTCACAGTACTTATATTTAACTCTTCGAACTAAAACAGATTTTCAAGAAATATAGCATTAACATGAAACCTCAGAAATGTAAAATTAATTGACCTTCATACAGCAGTTTCAGTGTATTTATCACATTTAAAATAATTTGTATATTACACCAAAAAATAATTATAAACAGAAATGCAAACCAGGTCAAAGCTTCTCTTGTTTGATAGATAGTCTTAAGTATAGTAGGTTCCTGGCACTCATGGATATAACAGACACATTTTCAATCCTTTGGAAAAAAGCCAAAGATAATCAATATACTAGCTATAAAAATAACCCAAAACTTGCTAAAATGAAAATTGGTGTGAGCTATATTAAGAATAACTACTAAAAACATTTTAAAACTAATTTTAAAATGAAAATAAAATTACAAAACAGAATATCAAAGCACCACATTAAACCATGCCATCTACTTTTTTCAAAATAACTCTCAAGTTAGGATCAAACTAAATAGAGAAGAAATTTAAGACTCAAACAAATAAATTCATTATGGGGTTTACTATAAATGCAATAACTCATCGTATTTTTCTTTGTATTTCCAGAGCCATCTACTTTTTTCTTTATTTCCATGCCATCTACTTTTTTCAAAATAACTCTCAAGTTAGGATCAAACTAAATAGAGAAGAAATTTAAGACTCAAACAAACAAATTCATTATGGGATTTACTATAAATGCAATAATTCCTCATCGTATTTTTCTTTGTATTTCCAGAGCCTAACAATGAATTCTGTGATAACAGAGAGATACTCAAGCAAGCAGATCTGCCCTCTAGAAGAGAAAGTGAACCCAGGTCTTGCCAAAGATGAGTTTGCAATTCAGTATTATAGAAAATCTATAAACCATCAGAAACAAACAGAATTAAGTCCCCTCTCTCCCTCAAAGGCTTAAGACATTAAAATTATCTGAAACAGTATATGTAATAAAAATGTTTAAAATGATTAAAGAATAAAGATTTAAAACATGAGCAAGCAATGAGAGATTTTATTTTCTTTTTTTCAAAAAAGGCAAATTTTGGGGCATCTGGGTGGCTCAGCCAGTCAAGCATCTGACTCTTGATTTCAGCTCAGGTCATGGTCTTGCAGTTTGTGAGTTTGAGCCCCACAACAGGCTCTGCACTGAAAGTGTAGAACCTGCTTGGGATTCTGTCTCCCTCTCTCTCTCTCCCTCCCCCCGTTGCTCTATATCTTTCTCAGAATGAATA
This sequence comes from Cryptoprocta ferox, assembly GCA_028646485.1. Classification (NCBI taxonomy): domain Eukaryota; kingdom Metazoa; phylum Chordata; class Mammalia; order Carnivora; family Eupleridae; genus Cryptoprocta; species Cryptoprocta ferox. The sequence continues at coordinate 34,844,070 of CM053562.1, forward strand.
AAAATAAACTTTTTTTTAAAAGTCAATTTTTTTTAATTTTAAGAAATAAATAATTTTAAGAAATAAAATACATAATCTATTTAAGTAAAAGCTCAATAGATGGAATCAACAGATTATATACAACTAAAAGAGACAGTGAATTTAATTAGACACAAAAGATACTAAACAGAATGAGGCACACAGACACTCCCCCAATGAGAAATATAAAAGAGGTTCATAAAAGTGAAGACTAGAATAATAAGACTATTCAGACTTCTAAAGTACCAGACCTAAGAGACAGAGGTGTAAAAAACAAGGCAAGGAGGGAGACAGTATCAGAAGAAATAATGACTAGATTTTCCTAAAGCAGTGAAAGACCTAAATCTTCAGAATTAGAGACTGCAACAAACTTAAGCAAGATCTCAAGAAAGACACATCTAGAAGCATTATAATGAAGTTACAGAATACAAAATTACATATCTTTAAAAGAATCCTAGAGAAAAAGAGATAACTCCAAATCAATTAATCAATATCTATATAAAATTATACTGACAACAGACTTCTCATTAGCAGCAATGGAATCCAGATGACAGTGGAATAATATATTTGAAACTTTTGAAAAAGTATATTAGTCTTTTAGGAGCTGTATACATAGGAATTGTGAACAAAATAAAGATATTTTTAGAAAGTCAAAACAGATTTATCAAAAATAGTCTTGCTAAAGGAACATCTAAAGATTATAGTATTGGAGAAAGACGATTATTCTAAATATTATATATACATAATATTTACATATATATATAAAATGCAAGAAATGATGTTTCATGTACCCAGACATATATATACATACAACAATATTTACGGAAGCACTTTGTGCAACTAACAAATTCCTGGAAATAATATATATGCTCATTAGTATGTAAATGGTTATATCATAATTATTCTATGAAATACTATACAGCCTTGAAAAAAACTCATAAAGCCTTGGGGAAAAAACTGTATTTATTCATATAAAAAAAAGCCTCAGGGCGCCTCGGTGGCTCAGTTGGTTAAGGGTTGAACTTCGACTCAGGTCATGATCTCACGTTAGTGGGTTCAAGCCTCACACCAGGCTCTGTGTCTGGAGCCTGCTTCAGATTCTGTGTCTCCTTCTCTCTCTGCCCCTCCCTCACTTACACTCTGTCTCTCTCTCTAGCTCTCTCTCAAAAATGAATAAACATTAAAAAATATTTTTAAATCTCTGAAACACAGTGTTAAATAAAAACAAGTACACAACAAGAGGTCAGAAAGATAGGGGGAGCTGGCAGAACACAAGGCCTTTGTAAGTCATAAAAAGAAACTTGGAAAGAGAACCAGCCACACGAGAATTTGTAGACATAAAAGGCTCTGATGTATTTTATCAAGATCACCTGGCTGCTACGTTGAGTATAAACTGAAAGACAACAAAGTAAGAAGCTAGTTATAAGGCTATTGCAAGAGCACAGATAAAATATAAAATGAACCTCCTCATAAAAGAACTCAGAGATCTTACATAATATTGGGATTGGGATTCAGACATATATGGACAATTTGAAAATAGAAGGGAAGGAAGCAGATTAAATGAAACTTACAAGATGATACCCCATTCCTGGCAATAGGGCCTAAGAGTCAAAGGGAAAGTCTCCCAAAAGATCCCAACTGACATGATCCAGTGATCTTGGTGTCGTATGGACATTCTGGGAAGGAAAAAATAGTATTTTACAAAAACCTGAATGTGCCCTAGTTCTGCATAGATGATGAGGCACCACCTCCTTACCCACTTTGCAGCCCTGCAATCCACACTGTGATGAATCAGGTGACATTTAAAGTGTAAAGAGCTGTGACTGCCTACATCATCATGAATGGCAGTCCTGAGGCCAAAAGCAGCAATAATGAAACGCGCAGGCCAGGCTGAGACAGTCAGCATCAGTCAGTGTCACATGCATCATCCTCGGTGGAGCACTAAAAGAAGGTCCAGAGAAATCACTGCATCACTGCAATGGGGCATCAAGAGCAAAGGCATGAAGCATAGCAGGCGAAGTAGGCAAACAATTCCTCAATACCTTTGAGATAACTCTGGGGGATCTATAGAAATACTTAAAAAGAATGAGTACTTCAAAATGGGACAGAGATCTAGAAGGTACTCTCAAGCAGTCACCATTTGAGTCTAAATATTAATGTGAGGCCATCTGTACCCTGAAGCTAGAAAAGCCTAGGCATCTAAGAACTTGCGGGTAACACCTTTAAAATATCCACAGTAAAAATTAACAAAATTGTTAATGAAAAAACAATATGATAAACAACATGGGCATAACCAGATAACTGCATTCAGTTCTCAATGACAAGAGATAAACTTTTAGGTCTATGTTGCTATATATGAAAGAAGAAATGAAAGTAGAGATGTGAATAGACATTTCTTCCTGTTTATAACAGAATTATATTATCTTATTTCTAAAGTCTTCCCTGATGGTATCCAGAATTTACTGAATTTCCTTAATAATGGGTATATATCATTAACCTTTGAGGTTAGTATTATGACTGGTAAATGTAACAGTGACATTGGCAACAAGAGACATTTCCTGGAAGGGGCAGAAAGCTATGAGGCAGAACTTGCTTGCAAATAATTAAGTCCTAGAGTAATTTTCATCCATTTTTCTTAAAACGTACAATTAAAAAGACTTTGCTATGTATTTTGAATAGAAAACAGTAATCTAGTTTGGGAGCCTGTTGGGTTGGATTCTGAATAGACTACAAGAGCAAGCAATTTCACAAGGATAATTGGTCATGAGAGATTACAGAAGATGTATACAGAAGATGTATACAGAAGATGCAGCTATTTATGACAGATGAAAAATACCACACACTATAGACTAGGCTAGAGTGGTCTCAAGAGGCCTTGTCTCCTGTCTCTGGATGTCAGGCCCCTTTACATTCCACTAAAACAGGTATCTATCCATATGTATTCCACACATACACAGAAACTACTCTGAATCTCCTAGTTCCCCTCCTAAAGGGCCCATCAGACCCAATGTTTGAAAGTTCTTCCTAATATCCAACTAAATCTCTCATAAAAGAATTTAAATCTTTTCTCTCTTTTTGAAAAGTTAGGGGGCAGATGGGAGGCTCAGCAGTTAAGCGTCCGATCAGCTCAGGTCATAATCTCACAGTTTGTCAGTTCCAGCCCCACGTTGGGCTCTGTGCTGACAGCTCAGAACCTGGAACCTGCTTCAGATACTGTGTCTCCCTCTCTCTTTGCCCCTTCCCCACTTGTGTTCTCGCTCTCTCGCTCTCTCTCTCTCTCTCTCTCTCAAAAATAAATAAACATTAAAATTTTTTTTAAAAAGTTACGGAAAAAGTCGATCACCCCCATGTATAATTTAAAACAAAATTTCCAAAACTGTTACTGAAACTCTTTCTCATTCATCACAAATTATTTACTCTATATAAATAGAGTGATTCTTAATCCTTTCTGCTCAGTACCTAAGGGATATCAACTTCCCCTCAAAAAACGACCCCTTTGGCCACATCCCAGACTATCCTAGATGTCTGCAAGTTTTTAAAACTTCTCAGGTGATTCTAATGTGCAGCAGGGGCTGAAAATCACTGCCCCAATCTTTCTGTAAAGAAATTATTTTTTCCCAAACCTTTTTAAAACTTTCAGACTTTTTCAAGTTTCAAATACTGTCTCAAACACTGGACTTAGAATATATTATATAATGCCATATGTAAAAATAGGTGTTCAGAAGCATCAATAAAGTAAAATTCTGTATCTCATGCCTGATTTTTCCAATGACTACACTACATCAACACCTAAAACTAGTATCTAACACTGAATGCTATCAATCTTGTTCTATTAACAGAATCCAGGCACTGAAGCTTTTTAAAAATCTCAGAATCAGCCTTAATGTGCCTTCTTCATCCTCTTTAGCTAATCAACTTCCTAATCATGTCAGTTCTTGCTTTCAAATGTAGCTTTCCCCCTTCCTCTTCTTCCATATCCACTCTTATCACCTAACCAGTCTTCCCGCCACTCAGCCCTTCTCAACACATGGCCACTAAATTCATCTTCTTAAAAGAGTATTTTATTATGTCTCTCTTCACAGAAAAATGTTCAGTGACTCCCCACTGCCTACATTAACAAAACTCAAGTCTTTAAACTATGTAGGTATTTTAGTCCCCAAGTTAAAATACCCCAATTTTAATACAATAAATAACTCCATACATTAAGACTAGTCAGTATAGTCTTTATACCCAATTACATCCTACCTATCCTAGAGAATTTTGCACCATACTCAAATGCAAATTTTCTACTCATTCTGGACCTCCTGTCTTTCATATAAATAAAGTTTACTTCCAAATCCAAACATTCAGTCATGCCCTAACACTCACTATATCCCTTTCTTGAAATCTTATGTTCTCTTTTCTTCATCTTTCCAAATTCTACACATTAGTCTGGACCCAGGCTACGAGGCCTTCCCAAAGCACTGCAGCCACACAGACTGCCCCTCTTCCACACAACACATCTCATTTGACCCGGTTATTCTGAAATACACTGCTTTATGCTACTACTTAACTATTTTATTTGTGTCTCTTCATTTAAATAAAGCTCCTGAAGGCAAAAATCATATTTTCTATTCTTAATGTGTACTGCATAAAAGTAGATTTTTCAGCTTTTTACTGAATTTTTCATTCTCTCCAAACACATATAATGCACATAAAATTATTGGCTATCATATCAATTCTTCAGAATAAATTTCATGAATCTGATTATTTTGAGGAGATCCAATTTATAACGCAAGTCTGATTAATTCCACCGAAAGGTAATAGAAGGAATCAAATTATCTGTGCCAAACAATGTTTCAATCAATGTAGCATAAAGCAAAAAAAAATTTTAATTTTCTTAAAAATCTGAAGAAAGTCAAGTATTATTGTGTATTCATTACACAAATATATTCCCTCTTTATAGACAGAAGAGAGAGAAATAGTATTTCAAGGTTAAATGCCTCCAGGATATATACAGGTAATGCCAATGAGTGGAGTGAGCCTACAGGAGATTTAGAAAATGGAGGGGTGTGTAGTAAAAGTCAGACCCCATGCTCCTTCTCCAGAGGCAGGTGTTCTATAGCTCCGGTCATGTGGAATGTAGGCCCAAGGCTGACAGATATTCTTAATTTTTTCAAGAAAAGTCAGAATTTTCATGAAGAAAAATTAATTTAAAATTTTTTGTCATTATTTATTTTTGAGAGAGAGAAAGAGAGAGAGAGAGAGAGAGAGAGAGAGAGAGAGCAGGGCAGGAGCAGAGAGAGAGGGAGACACAGAATCCAAAGGAGGCTCAAGGCTCTGAGTAGACAGCACAGAGCCCGATGCGGGGCTCGAACTCATGAACCGTGAGATCATGACATGAGCCGAAGTCAGACACTTAAATTACTGAGCCACCCAGGTGCCTGAAAAATTACCTAATTTTTAAATTGGGATAAATAATTGAACATTTCATAAATATTGTATGAGCCAAATGTGTGTCAGGGAACCATTATTTTTTAACCTCTGTGTGATTATAGGAGGTACAAATTAGAAAAGAAAAAAGTTCTTGAAGGTTTGATCATGTTTAAAGTAAACAACTTCTTGGAAATCTTGTTATCTGTTCTGGTAGTTTTAAGAATCAAGATGGCTCTTGTTTAGCTAAGTTCATTTAAGTGTGTCACTTAAATGTAACAGAATCCCCTTCTAATTTTGCTAAATCTAAGGTAACTTTTTAAAATAAATGAAAATGGATAGTATTAACAAACCAGTTGTCTTGAACTTAAGAACCATCCTCATCTCTTTTTTTAAACAAGTCAGATACAGGTTGTTTAATCATAATTGGTACAAATGTACATTACAGAAATTTCAACATTTTTGAGATGTCTGAATTTTATAGCATACTATCAAAGAAAACATAGTCTCAAACAGAATAGAGTCTACCACTCTAAAAAGTAGCTTACTAAAGCTCCCAAATGTTGATACTATCATATGACGACTCCATAATGCAACATAAAAGACAGCTGAAATCTCAACGGATATGAGCCACTGCAGAGTTTTGAAGAATAACAGAGGCTACTTAATCCTGGTAAGTTCTTGAGAGTATTCATGTCATAACTTGGAAGAAATAATGACAAAACCAGACAGCCAATGGATTAAAACAGATTAATAAAGGAATCAGAAAGAGGAGAAGTATGTCACTTGGAAGAACAAACAGCATTATACATTTAAAAAATAAGTAAGAACCTGTATTAGGAAGAAAAGACAAAGAGGAAGAAAAAAATGAACCTGAAATCTTTATATTTATTTGTGTATTTTAACACCAGGTTCTCCTCTGAGAAAGTGAGCAATTGATTCCTGTTCAGGTTATTGTACTGAAGTACTAAAGAAGTAAAACAATCAAAGGGTTGGGGAACTGTTGTCTGAATATTAAAACTTTAGGTAGTATATAATTACACCTTCAGTGAATTTTTAGAGAAGCACAGCATAGTAGGTAAGAGGCTAGGTGTTTGGGGCGCCTGGGTGGCTCAGTGGGTTAAGCATCTGACTTCAGCTCAGGTCATGATCTCATGGCTCTTGGGTTTGATGCCTGTGTTGGGCTCTACGCTAACAGCTTGGAGCCTGGAGCCCCCTTCAGATTCTGTGTCTCCCTCTCTCTCTCTGCCCCTCCCCCACTTATGCTCTCTTTCAAAAATAAATAAACAAACATTAAAAAAAAGAGTCTAGGTGTTTAAGCTCTGGAGCTAGACTGCACATGGACATGCCATGCACTGTCACTCACTAGTTACAAGTGACCTTTCTCAAGATACTTAACACACTGCACCTCAGTCTCCTTGGAAAGCAGTGACAATAATAGTATGCACCTTGTGGGATGCTGTTAGAGTAAGTGGGGATTATATGCATGCATGGGTACATATACACACTGCTTTCAACAGTGTTTAACACAATGGAGGCCTTAGATCAATTCCAGATATCATTAGTGCTCATTATTGTAAGGCAAGAGGAACAAACACAGACATATGGATGCAGAAATGTACCCTTGGAGAATGCAGATGATGCATTAGCCCAAACCACATGTTATTTTTAGCTATTTCTTTCCTTCATTTTAAATCCACCTCTCCTCATCCAGGACATTCCCAAGTCTGGTTACTTATTTTTATAACATTACCCCCTTCTATACTTTTGTCTTAAGGGATGATTCCTATCAAATTTTCATATTTATGGCTTCAACTGTGTATTAGTTGAAAAGTTACAGCACTGTACTATAGTTTGACACTCATCCCTACCTAACTTGTCCATTTTCTGTGTTTCACCTCCATCCCCCTTCCCTCACCTCTCTCAACTTCTACTTTCTATCCCTCTTACTTCTCCCTTGCCTCATCATCACTGTCTAGCCAACACACACTCTCTTCCCCTCCCCTTTCTCTCACTCTTTTTTTTTTTTCTTTTTCTGTCAGGGTAAAAGCAAAACTGGGTAATTCTATGAAGACATGTCTATTGTTACCAAAGAAAATCCAAATAACAGAAGACATACTAAGTTATTTAAAAGGTGACACCATGACAGACTCAGCTTTGGATTATATCTCATATAAGAGAATCTAAGCCGCTGTTTACCCACATTTACACATGGTTACTTTCAAGAATAAGTTATATACATTAGTACAGCCAAGCAGTGAGCCCAGATGCCTAAGATCTTAATTATTACCGAAGACTGATATTGGATTGATAAAAGAAGAGGAAGCAAATAGCCAGACTGGTTGATCCAAGAGGGCAGATGACTCAATGATTAATTAACAACTTAACTTCCATCAATTCTAATTGGATTATCACTAAATTCCCAGTATTGGTAAAACTGAGAGACAGAGTCTCCAGATTCTTTTTGCATCAGGATTGCAACTAGCTCCTCCCTGGAAATGTATAAGAACACTGACCAGCCAAAGACCTGTTAGTATTAGCACAATAGGTACCAAAATGCCACAGATCAAATGAAAGGGAGTCTTACTATTTACCAGAGATGTGCACTATCCTTCTCTATTATCTGTAAAGATACACGCTCATATTAAATAAGGAAACTAGGGGAAAACAAGAGAAGAGAATGAACAGGCTCTTACACTCACATAGAAAGAACACGCATATTCTGAACTTGGCAGAAATCTGTAATGGAGCTTCTTCATTTAGGGAGGAAAAGAAAAAGAAAAATATTACACTTCTATTGTTTCCTGCATTTATACTGTGGTCTGCATGATTCAAACTTCAAATAAAGTTAAACACCTATGTTTAGGAATATGAAGTCAAAGATGTATTTGGAAACAGGCATGTACTACTAGAACTCAGGCATCCATCTCGGACAGACATCTGCTTAACCTGTTTTTATAAACACTACATACAGACCTTGATGAAATGTTTCTTCTCTTTTTCTTCTATGTTACCCCCCTCCCAACACTTTCTCCTCCTTACTGGCTTTTTATTTTATGGTCAGAGGTTAAACTGCTAACCCTTCACCTTCCAGGAAAGTTTTTTTTCCCTCTCTCATAAAAGGTTTTTCACCGGGTGCAGCAGTCGGATTAGCCCCTCTCCTCCAGAACAAAAGCTATGTCTTTGTCTTCGTGGCTTGGGCACGGAGCCCCTACATCAGAGGAAGCTGCTCCTACTCCACATGCACAATAACAATATTGTGAGGCCCACGAAAGATTGGCCTCTCAGCGTCTAGACTCTCATCCAACCAGCCAGCTGAAGAGAAAATCCTGTCAGGCACTCAGCTGAAAATTCACTAAGGTATCCTGTTGAGAACCTGATGAAGATGTTATTTGACCATACGGTAAAACTTTCCATTGTTTAACATAAAGATAAGAGAAAAACTTTTGGAACTCAATGCCTTAACAATCTTGGTCACTAATTCAGACATGGGTCAGTAAGTGTATTTACTAACATACAACCCCTTCCTCTATACACGCTCTTAAAATAATACACAGGCTTATTTATAACATTCTAATCTTTTGCATTTAAAAATCTGCCTAAAGGATACATTCAAAATATTACAATAGATCTTTTTATCTTTTTATTGTTTTCATTTTATTATTTTTACATTTAATAGTTCTCATTAGAAATTTTACGACTGTATTTATCACTGAAGGAACTGTCAAAATGCAGAAGTTGAAAGAAAACTCATATTTTTTTCATGTTTCATAATATTTATCTATCCTACAAGTTACTAAATGTTGAACAAAGGCCAAAGTAAACCACAAAGCATGTATTTGATTAGAACTTAAAAACGGAAGTACAATGGTACATGAACCAAACCATATTTATAAAAACTATTTGTAAATTTTAAACCTGTAAATATTAAGTACATCAACAAATTTATATTTGATCATATCAATAAAAGAAGAATTCTTTCAAGCATGGTAAGTTATGGGTGAGTTCATGAATATTTACAACAGCGTGGAGAGGATTGCAGTTTTTAAAATATACATAATCTGATAATTCACATCCATGACGGCAACCAATATGAAAATTATTCAGTCTATATTATATATGATTAAAACATCATTAAGTAAGCTCATATTGAAATCTGAAAGGGAATGCACAAAAATAGATCTTTTTATGTTATTAGTATGAAAAAATAATCTTTTTATTTTTTCAAAATTGTCCATAACACACTACATTAATAATTTAAAAAACAGAAGAAACTGCAGAATACTAATGGATAGTAACTAACGAGAGATAAGTGTGTAAACACTGTATACAAAACTAAGGAATCAATCATTTTTGTTAAATAGCCCTTACAGCAATATAAACTGATTTCCCAAATTTTAGGGAAAATACAAATGTGTGTTTTTTGAACCTATAAAGATTATTATTAGCCTGACAATTCAAGAAGTCATGACCAACAAGTTTAACAAAAGACATGCATTTATTTTCATAATCAATGTACAATGAGTATTTAGACTTTAATTAAAAAATATGATTAGAAAATATAGGTTGGAATAACTGTAAAACAACCTTCTCTCTAGAGTTCACCAGCTGCAGATTAGTACTTTTACTGAATGTAAACTGTGAAAATTTTGAGTTAGAGGGAACCAAAGATATTATCTAATCTAACCCACTCATTTTAAAACTCAAGGAAATTAAATGGCTTCCCCAATTCTTATATTTTAAACTGAAGTGATAAATTCTATGTATGTCATAGAAATTATCCCTGAGATGACTGATGACAGATTTGATAGTGTAACCCTTCTCTACAAAGGCCCATATTCCATGCTTGTTGCACTGGAATGGCTATTCATTAGCTTCAACACTCTACTCATCTTGTATACTTTTCTCTTCTGACTGTTTTCCCTATTTTTGTTGTACCGCTCATTCTGAAAACAGCTTCCTCTTTTTTGTAACCATTCAGTATACAGCCAAGCCCCCATTCTTTTGAATGTCTCTTTGATATTTATTTCATAAATGAGATTTCTCAATACTAGCATTCATGAGAGATATCAAAAATCTGTTGCAACCTCTCTTGATAACCATCCAAGACTATTTACACATTTAAAGGCCTATTATCAGTCCAAATCATCCTTAGTCTTTTTCGTTGCATGATAGTATTGCCTACTCTCAGCCCTTGACCAACCCCAACCATATCCCAGTTGTTCAAATAGGGGCCTAATAAGAGACACTACCACTCTTCTGCAAACATCTATCAGCATATGAATATTATCCGCAACCTCTCCCATAGAGTAGTGGGACTCAGACTCAGTCAACTTCCCCATGTTCAAGTAGCTGGATCTCTGCACCACCATAGCCCTATTCCTTATGACAATTACTTCAAACTTTCAGATGACATAACAACAGCCTAGGAAGCTTTTTTTGAAAACTGGATATTCCACTCCTACCTCCCTTCCCTCTTCCCATAAAAATTATCTAGAGTGGCTCCAGGAACCTGATTTCTCAATCAACCAATCAGTAAATCCAAAAAACATACTGACAAACATGGAATAGCAGCTCTTAAAAATTTGTGGACTTGGGGCTTCCAGGTGGCTTAGTTGGTTAAGCACCTGACTCGTAGTTTCGGCTTGGGTCATGGTCTCGTGGTTTCATGAGGTCGGCCCTAGGACAGGGCTCTACATGGGCTGTGCAGAGTAGAGTGGAGATCCTCTCTGCCCCTCCTCCACTCATAGTGTCTCTGTCTCTCTCCAAATAACTTTAAAAAAAATTGTGGATTTCCAGGTAGCAACATTCCACCTGGGAGGCATGACAGAACTCCTGAAATAGAGATGTATGCATTCTATTGTTAGATGTGTTTGCCTCTATCTACTATTAAGTATTACAGGAGATTCTACTTAGTCATTACAATGAGAGTACAGCCATGATCCTTACTGGTTTGGGGCCCTTTCCTTAGCTAGATAACAGAGACATTCACAGAGATAATAAGAATCTAGTTTACTAAAGGTTGCAAAGCCTCAAGATTCCAATTATATAAAAATTGGTAAATTTCAAAATAAGTATTTAAAACTCAGCTTTAAAAAAAAAAGACCTGGCTTCCTTCTGGTATACATCTCCCTTTAGTCTAGGTAGAGAGTTGAGTTTTCCAATTACCTAGTCTTTGAAGAAATAAAGCATCACTTAGCTCTAATGGCAAAATTCCCAGTATTCTGCTGAAATAGCAGGGAAAGAAATGATATATGGATACTCACCTGAAAACTACCTAATCCAGCCCATTCTCTTCCAGCAGGATCTGATTATTTCCCTATAATTTATTTTCTCTACTCACACTGCCCTTCAACTGCTCTTATACTAACTTCTCTGATGCCTGTTTATTACATTTTCTCTTTTCTATGATCCAGGATGCGTTAGCAAGCATGGGTACCCACTGTTTTGTAACAGGAAAAAGAGGAGTATCAAATATAATCACAATTGGAGAAGGAGCTTTCATGCCAAATTATTTTGAAACAATGTTGAATTCTGAGTTTAAGGTGTTTTTTCTCATTTGGACATAATAAATCTTTTCCTTCTGAAACCAAAAATAACAACATTAAATCTATAAAGGGAGTGACAGTCCAGGTAACACAACAATTCCCTCTTTCCTGGCAGCAGCAGCCCATACCCAGTATGAGGACCCAGTAGCCACATCCATACTTGGTAAATCTGACCCCAGGCCAGAACTGAATAAGCCGAACACATGACCTAATCTGGGCCATGCTCTCATAGAATAATTTGGATTGTGAAGTCAGGAAGCACACAAAATGGGAAATGCTGATGCGGAATCTTTTCTGGAAGAGAGATGACAGAAGATCTTCAGAACTACTGTGCTAAATTTATTTCCAAAAATTATTTGCCCCACATATGGAAGTTACCATGTCTTTTCCTCTAACCAAAGCTACGGAATACTTACTAACACAGTACTTTTTACAATCTACAAACAAGACATCTGCTTCTAGCCAAGAAAAAGTAACAAGGGCTAGATTTACTCTCCATCTTTAACAAATGAGAATCTGGAAAAAAAAATATGAAACAACTCTCAGACATCAGTCAGAGCAGGACAGTGATCCCTGACAGAGAGAAAACAAATAAGTAAGCCTTACAATTGCTCCCAGCTTACTGTCTGGGACAGTGTCCAGCATGTAGCACAAGGAGAAAAAATTCTCCCTGAGATGAGGAGATGGATTTTGGAGGCTGAGAGGCCAAGGCAGCTAGAATGCACAGAAAAGAGTATTAGAGAAGAGAAAACTGCACATAAACAGAGTTCTAGACATCCACAGCAGGCCACCACCCTCTCCAAACTCTTCCATCCTGCCCAAGTCTTCAGTGGAGTGCAGATCAGTAGATATATATAAGGAAACTACCTGAGGCTTGGGAATGGATCACCCAAAAGAAGCAGGACATAAAAATGCATTTGACATTTAAGAGGAGTGACCATATTCGGGGTCATAAAGCAAGTCTCAATAGATTTTAAAGGACCCAAATCATACATTGGATATTCTCTGGGGTTATATTATCAAAATATAATGGAAAGATCATTAGAAAATCCCCCAAATATCTGGAACTGAAATAATACTTTTCTAAATAACTGATGGGTCAAAGGAGAAATCAAAAGGTAAGCTAGATATAAACTGAACTAAATAAAAATGAAAACTGATAAACTGAACTTGATCAAAACTAAGAACTCAATGGGTGATGGGTATTAAGAAGTGTACTTGCTTTGATGAGCACTGGGCGTTCTATGTAAGTGAGGAATCACTGAATTCTACTCCTGAAACTAATATTACACTATATGTTAACTGGAATTCAAATAAAAACTTAAAACTACAAAAAAATAAATAAATGGGAAAAAACAAACTAAGGACTCCTCTCTGTAAAAGAAACTATTAAATTAAGAGACTGAAAAGAGGCAAAGACAAGACACAATTGGGAGAAAAAAGCTTGCATATCAAACAAAGTAGCCATATCCTGTACGTGTGTGTGCATGTTATATAAAAACTCCATAGGCAAAAGATCTGAACAGAACTTTCACCAAAGAAGATAAGCAGATGGAAGAGAAGTACATGAATTCATTCTAACAGAACATAACTGAGTCTCCAAAATGCTTCTACTAATTTCTAAGAAATCAGACTTTTATCTGAAAATGAGAATGTGTAATGTGCTATGATACTGTTAATAATTCCATTCAATTACCCTAAGGAATCTGTACTATCAAATTTCATTTTATATAAATGACTCAAGGAATATTTATATATGTATACATGTATGTACATGTACATACACACACAAATATAGCATTATCAGGTAAATAGCATCTCAAATTTAATCCAACTTCATAACTGAAAGAGCCTATCTTAACCATAATAATATGGATATTATGAGGATATATATAGTTCCTTCATCAGACTCTATATTTTTTCCAAAGATCCTGATTTCCATGGGGAACTATGTGGTCCCCATATAGGATATTAACATCACTCCCAATTCCAGGAATGGAGTCCCCATTCCAATAGAACATAAATGAGTCTACAAATGTTTCTATCAATTTCTAGGAAATCAGACTTTTACTTCTAAATTACAATGTGTAAAGTGCTAAGGTATTGTTAGATAGTTCCATTCAATTGAATTTGTGTTCGATTCAGGGCTGGGCACATAACTTAATCATGAGTGCCGGAGAAAAAAGTGTGTAATTTTCATTAAGTTGGTCAAGGTGGATCTCACTGAGAATGAGCAAAAAGTTGAAGAAAGTAATTAGTCACGTAAGTACCTTGGAGAAGGGCATTAGACGCAGAGTAAACAAAAAGTGCATAGTTAAAGAGCATTTCTGATGTGTTCCTGGTACAGAAAGGAGGCCAGTCTGGCTATAGTTGAGGGAGCAAGAGCAATGAATGGTAGAGGATGTTATAAAAATAAAAAGAAGGGATCTGAACCAGACTAGACAGGGCCATGGTAGATCCCTGGGAAGTTTTTCATTTTTATTTGAATGATTTGAAAAGTCAGGGATAGAAAAGAGAGAACAATGAGCAGGACACTGCATAGGAAAAACTGATTCTTAAAAAGCCAAGGTTTAGATATTGAAGCTGTGAACAAATTTCTATTACTATAAATGATGTGTCATGCTACATATTGTGAAAACTCCCAAAGGTAAGATAAAATCCTTGTCTTTGGTGAGTCGATAATCTAGATGAAGAACCAAAATACAAATACACTTAAAATAATAGAAGGTTTAAATTGCAAGGAGCTTTAGGATAGTCTATAGCTTTTGTTTAACCAAAGGAATTTGAGCCAAGAAAGGGGAAATGATTTATGCAAGGTTGTATTGTCATTGGTTCAAGTAGAACTAAAAATAAGTTCTCTTAGACTCAAAGTCAAGCAGAGCAATGGTACGAAGGGATGAGCTGAAGAAAAGCTGAAGAAAAGACTACACTTTTGCAAAACAGATAAACATTTGTCAATCCACTTGCTGTTTCAATTTCCAAAGAAACCAGCTGCTCAGCCTGTCCCAAAGACTTGCCCTACAATACCGAGGGAAGGAGTGAAAAGCAAAGCAGATACCTATGTTGATAAGTAAATCCAATGGATCAAAAGATAAAGAGCTTTCTGTATTCTGATTTAAAAAAAGCATTCAAAGCTTTTCATATAAAGACTGTATTTTCCCTCTAACAAAGAGACTTTGTTTTCTGGGATTTCTCAAGGCTACAAAGAAAAAGAGTAAGGCGAGTAAATCATTATCCTATGTGTTGATAGAGCCAGCCTCTTCTCAAATCAAGTACAAATATCACTGG
Source organism: Cryptoprocta ferox (assembly GCA_028646485.1). Classification (NCBI taxonomy): domain Eukaryota; kingdom Metazoa; phylum Chordata; class Mammalia; order Carnivora; family Eupleridae; genus Cryptoprocta; species Cryptoprocta ferox. Next base: position 34,859,336 of record CM053562.1, read on the forward strand.
CTGGTGGAAAATAACATGTTGTGCCAAAAAGCCCTCTCACTAAAGTAGTACTTCTGAAATACTCTAACCAATGTAACTCAAAAATATATTCCAAACAGTCAACATTTCCAACTCAATACAACTAAGAACACATTATCCAAATAAGTATATAAGTTGATTACAATGGTGCCATCCTTATTTATACACATTAATAAAGTAAATAATCATTAAAGAAGCTTTACACTGTTAACATGATTTAAAGTAGATTCTAATGTTAGAATACTAGTATCTATAGCAGAACAAATCCAATATGAGAATGTATCAGTATACAATCCTTGACAAATTTTTAAACAATAGTTTACATGTAATTATCAAACTGGCAATTTAAAATAAATAATTATTGACTGAACACGCACACGCTAAAAAATACTTTTTATGCCTTTCCTAAAGAGCTTACTATTAACAAAAACCTTTTAGAGTAGTTTTGAATACTTAGCCATTACACAGAGAAAGTTTACCACTTACTGCTTATACAATCTCACCAGATTAAGAATTTAAATTTTCAGTTCCATGAGCCCATGTAGAAATCAAAATACATCCAATGCACATAAACTTCCCACACTCAAAAAATAAAGAAATAAATCTAAATTAGCAACGCACACATATGGTATGCAGAAAGAGCATAAAGCTTTATTCAGACACCCAATTTTCAGTGCCAGACCTGCCACTTCACAGCTTTGGAACCTTTAGTACGAACACTTCAATGAGCTTTCATTTCCTTATCAGTAAAATGCGGACAGCTATTGAACCTAACATAGAGAGTTGCTGGGAAATTCAGAAGTAACTTAAAGTCATGTGTGTAAAATTCCTTTTTGACCTGTAAATTACTATATAAATTTAAATTACATAGAGGGGTGTCTGGTGGCTCAGCTGGTTAAGCGTCCGACTTCGGATCAGGCCATGATCTCACAGTTCATGAGTTCAAGCTCTGTGTCAGGCTCTGTGCTGTCAGCCTGCTTTGAATTCTGTGTCCCGCTCTCTCTCTGCCCCTCCCCTGTTTACACACATTCTGTCTCTCAAAAATAAACTTTAAAAAATTTTAAATTATATAAAGAAATATTAAATATAATACAATGGCACTATTTCAAGTCTCAGTAAAAAGAAGTACTAACACGTAAGTCTAATTTTTACTAATTTCCCTAGTGATTTCTTTTTCTTTCAAAAAACTCAGCAACAGTTCATAAAAAGTTTTATGTTACCAACTTTAGGCATATGCTTACACAGAGGTACACAGCTAAAACCAGTCTGTCTTATAACATCCTCATTATCATCATCATCATAACAACATCAAGAGACAGGATTTTTGTGCTTCAGTATAAACTTTGTACTTCAGTCTCATATTTCTACTGTATGCTTTGCGAAATATGACATATTAAGTACCTACTTATATAATAGTCTGAAGAAGAATTAAAAAAGTAGAAAAAATGAGATCCATTACTTTAACAGTCTGGATACCATAATAATATACATGCATAAATATTTCAATTAAAAGGATACAGAGATTTCCACTTTTGGCCATAAGGCAGTAACAGGCAAAAACTAGCCAGCCCACCATAAATGATGTAAAATAAAACCATAAAAAATATTTGAAACAAATGGTCTTAGATGTTGGGCAATAGGCAAAACAGGATTATGGTTCCTGAGGAAAAAAAATACATGAAATGAACACTACATGAACTTCTCCCTCTGTTTCTCTCTGGAGGCATTTTCAAGACCATGGGACACAAGCAAATAACAGCAGTTTACTCAGCAGAGGAAGAAAAGAATAAAGTTGGGGGATGCAGCAAAATTTGGGGGATAGAATAACAAATGCAAGAGGCTTCAGAAATATACATGAGGCTCTTTAGCCAAGCACTAGGTTGTATGTGCCCAGAGTGACACCCTACAAAACCTGGCCATGAATAGCAGAATAGAGATTCTGGAAGTCAAGGAGTACTGAGACACAGCACACAGATAAAAGCACACTGAACACCTAGGGAATTCAACTGAGACTACCCCAGAAAGGTCACACTATTGGGAAATAATACTATGGGTTCCTCAACTTTCATCACTTTTTGAGAGCAGAGGCACTAACCAGGTTTTGTGTCAGACTCTTTTCCAGGATATTTGATTAATAAGGCATGTAATCATTAAAAGTTTTACACTATTTGGGCACCGGGGTGGCTCAGTTGGTTAAGTGGCGGACTTGAGCTCAGGTCATGATCTCATGGCTCATGGGTTCGAGTCCTGCGTCAGGCTCTGAGCTGTCAGCCTGCTTCAGATCCTGTGTCTCCCTCTGTCTCTGATCCTCCCTGGCTCACGCTCTCTCTCTCCTTCAAAAATAAACATTAAACAAAAAATTGGGGGGCACCTGGGTGGCTCAGTCAGTTAAGCGGCCATCCAGCTCAGATCATGATTTCACGGTTTATGAGTTTGAGCACCACGTCAGGCTCTGAGCTGACAGTTCAGAGCCTGGAGTCTACTTTAGATTCTGTGTCTCCCTCTCTCTCTGTCCTTCCCCTGCTCACGCTCTGTCTCTGTCTCTCAAAAAATGAATAAATGTTAAAAAAAATTTTTTTAATTCAAAAGTTTTAAACTATTAACATGAGACTAAAATGATTAAAGCAGAAAGCCTTGGATGACAGAGGCTGTCTCAACTAGAGCAAAGAGCACGTTAATTTACAGCCTGAGAAGACAGAGGATATCCCTCCAGGAGCAAAGTGCAGACATGCTTACTGCATACTATTTGGATGCCCTAAGCTCAGAGTTTCTCTCCTATAATGTGACCCACTGCGTTTGCAGGCATCCATTTAGGCCCATCCATACCACCTCCGTGTAATATAGGGGCAAGGAAAATTGAGGCAAGTATGCTGATGCTCATGTTGCTGGATGTGCCATGCACAATAAAATTCTTTCTGTTCCAGGAAATTCATACAGCATCCATGAAACTTTAATAAGCTAACTAATTGTTACTTAAATGGGGTAAAATCTCAGACCCTGCATAATTCTGAACATGTACCTTGGAAGTAAAATATTCTAAACCACCCAAAGATTAAAAACAAATCTTAAAAGGATCAAGCTGATCCATTAAAAACAAAATTACCCAGAAAGACAAAAAAAATTTACTAAAAGAAAGTAATAAATTTTAAACTGCCAATGATATGATATCCACAATATTTACCATATAATCAAAAGCTATGAGATATGTATAGATGCAATAAAATGTTGCCCATAACCAGGTGGGACGAAGGTAGTGTGTAGAAATAAACTCCAAAATGAACCAGATATTAGAATCAGAAGATAACAATTTTTAAAAAGTTATATAGGAGGCAGATGATCCTTCAAAGATATTCATCTCCTAACCCCCAGAACTTGTCAATATGCTAGGTAATATGGCAAAGGGGAAATAAGGGTGCAGATGGAATTATGTTTGCTAATCAGCTGACCTTAACATAGGAAAAGGATGCTGGATTATCCAAGTGGTTCAAATGTAATCACAAGGATCTTTAAGTGTGAAAGAGAGAAGCCCAAGTATCAGTATCAGAGTGATAAGTGAGAAAGACTCACTGGTCATTGCCAGCATTGAAGATGAAAGGGGGCCATGAACCAAGGAATGCAGGTAGCCTCTACAAGCTGAAAAAAAGCAAGAAACATTATCTGCTAGGGCCTCCAGACGGAAACAGCCCTGTTGAGATCTTGATTTTAGCTCAATGAGACTCATTTCAGACTTCTGAATTTCAGAACTGTAAGATAATAAATTTATGAGGTTTAAAGCCACTATGTCTGTGGTTAATTTGATATAGCAGCAAAAAGGAACTATTATTAGTTATTAAAAATAGGTCTAAGGATTTAAAGGAAAAAACAGAATGAGTGAACAGAGAAAAACATCTTAGTAGAGAAACAGAAACTACTAAAAAAGAACCAAACGGATAATCTAGAACTGAAAAATATATTATTTGAAACAAAAAATTCACTATATGGGCTTAACAGACTGGATACTACAGAAAAATTAAAATTATACAAACTAAGCACAGAGAGAGAATACACTGAGAAATATAAAACAGAGTTTCTGTGATTAGTGAAGCAATCTAACATACATGAATTATAATCCTAAGGGGAAAAGAGTGGAGGGAGGGTGATCAGAAAAAGTTTCAAAAACATAACGGTCAATAATTTGTGAATCTGGATACACACGCGCGCACACACATACACACACACACACACACACACACACACACATCCAAGGAGCTCAACAGAGACCCAGAAAACTAAATCTAAGCATTCAATAATTAAATTTCTGAAAACCAAAAGAAAAAGAAAAAAAATCTCCATAAAAGCTTAGAGGGGGAAAAATCCATTACCACATAGAGGGATAATGACTAAAAATTCTGCTGAGATTACATCAAAAATTTTGCAAGCCAGAAGACAATGGAACAGCATTTTTTAAATGCTGAAAGAAAAAAAAATATCAAACTAGAAGTCTATTTCCAAAAAAATTATCCCTCAAAATAATGACATTTTCAGATAAACAAAAGCTCAGAGAACTTTTCACTAGCAGACCTGACCTATGATGAATATTCAAATAAGTTTTTCAGACTAAAAGATATATGAGATACAAATTCAAATCAATAAAAGGAAGAGTGCCAGACATAATAAATATATAAGTAAATACAAAAGGTTACTTTTTATATATTCTAATTTCTTTAAAAAGTAATTGTTTAAACAATAACAATTTACTGTGGGGATTATAACTTCTGTAGAAATCAAATGTATGACAGTAATAGCACAAAGGATGGGAGGGAGTAAATATAATTTACTACTGGAAGCTTCTTAATGTGGTATACTTTCAGTTTATGGTAGACCAACCATTGAATAATATCTGATGTAGAGCCACTAAATTTTAGAGCCACTAAAAACAAAGCCAATAGAAGAGAAAGGTATAAAAAATACTTTTCAGAAACCCATTAATACAGAAAAATATAGGAAAGAAGAAAAATGAAAAAAAATTTAAATCCTTATAGTACAACTAGAAAATAAATAGCAAGATGATAGATTTAAACCTAAACATATCAATAATTACATTCCATGTAAATGTACTAAACACTCTAAGAGAGACAATAATTGTCAGATTGGATAGAAAAGGAAAATCCAAATACACAGATATTAGACATAGTTTAGAAAAAAGAATTAAGAAAATTTTCATGAAAACACTAATCATGGGAAAGGTAGAGCAGTTCTATCCCTTAGACGAAGTAAACCAAAAAGGCATTAACAGACACAAAGAAAGAAATTCTATATGTTAGGTTAGTTAATAAAGAAGATATAATCAAAATCATGTATGCATCTCATAACAGAGCTTCAAAATACATAAAGCTAAAACTAGCCAAACTAAAGGAGAAAATCAACAAATCCATAATTACAGTTGGAGATGTTAAAATTCCTCTCCCAGAAACTGAAAGAAATAGACTCAAAAAATTCAGTAAGGATATGAAAGAAGTGAAATTTATTATCAATCAACTTTATCTAATTGGCATTGATACAACAGATCCAATAAGTGCAGCATATATACTCTGTTCAAGCACACACTGAATATTCACCAAATATAGACCATATTATGGGCCATAAATGAAAAAAAAAGACCCTTAAGGGGCACCTGGGTGGCCCAGTTGGACTCAGTCAGATCTCAAGAGTTCGACTCTTGATTTCAGCTCAGGTCATGATCTCACAGTTTGGGAGATTGAGCCCTAGGTTGGGCTCTGCACTGACAGTGTGAGCCTGCTTAGGATTCTCTCTCTCCCTCTCTCTCTGCCCCTCCCCTGCTGTTCTCTCTCCCTCTCTCTCTCTCTTTTTTTCTCCCTCCCTCTCTCTCTTTTTTCTCTCTCTCTCCCCCTCGTCCCTCCCTCCCTCTCAAAATAAACCAATAAACTTTAAAAAAATTTTAAATACCCTTGTATTTTCAAATATTAAAGTCATACAGAGTATGTTCTCTGACCTAAATTAAAATAAATTAAAAATCAGTAGAGTTTGCAATTTTAGGAGCTGGGTGCAGTACAGTGCTCAGTCAGCATCTAGGCTTGGACAGGCAGAGGCAGCAGCTGTGTAACTGCATTCGGAACTGGAAACAACACTAGAAGGGAAGTGAGCTGGGTGGCATATGTCGGGTCTAAAACAGATTATAACCGCAAATAATACTAGTACTAGAGCAAGGAATCCCCTGCTCACCCTTCATGTTCAAGTGCTGTTTGAAAAGCATCACTTAACAGTTACTCAACATAACTGGCCTTTACTGAGAGTACACAATGTGCCAGGGATTGTGATAGGTCCTTTTACTGGTATCTCATTTGGCTTTACCACAAACCTGAGAGAATGACAGGATTTTTCTCATTTTATGAGAGATTCCAGCCTAAAGTTACAGAATTCAGTCTAGATGTCAAAACTTCTGAGTCCCAAGTCCAAGGGCCACTGGCTATAACACAGCTGTATAAATTTTTGAGAGGCACAGAATTAGAAATGAACAAGGTTGTTTCAGAGTGTAAGTTGAGCATAGGACTGGGACTTTAGTTAAAAATCATTCAAAACTAAAATATAGAAGAATGGCAAAATGAAGTTTAAAGTCCCTGTTCTAAATGAATTTACAACATAGTTGAGAACAAAAACAATGATCATTAAAGATGCTACTTTTTTAAAAAAATCAATAACAATATATCAGAAAGAATATCAAATATTTAGAAATTAAGCACCACATCTCTAAATAAACTGTGGACCAAGAAAGACACCAGAAGAAAATTAGAAAATATTTCAACTACATAATAATGAAAACAGTATATGTCAAAGTTTGTGAGACACACTAATACAATGCTTAGAGGTATATTTATACATTTATGATTATATTAGGAAAAAAAGAAAGGTTTAAAAGTCAATGTTCTAACTTTCTACATTAAGAAGGTAGAAAAAATTAAATCCAAAATAACAGGAGGAAGAAAATAACAAACAGCAGAAATCAATAAAACAGAAAATGATGGAGAAATCAACAAAATCTCAAATTAGTTCTCTGAAAATATCAATAAAACTGGTAAACCCCTAGCTAGAATGATCCAGAAAAATAAGAGAGAATACACAAATTACCAACGCTAGATGAAAACAGGGGCTTATTACCACAGATCTTATAGAAATTTAAAAGATAATGAAAAATATCATGAACAACTTTGTGCAAATGTATTTTATAATTAGATGGAAAAGGAAAATTCCTTAGAGATGAAAATTACTAAAACACCAAAACAAAACAAAACAAAAACCCCTCAGTAGCAATTTACATGTTAAAGAAATTGAATTCACAATTAAAATTTTTCTTACACAAAAAAATTCTAGGCCCAAGTGGCTTCACTGGTAAATTCTTATCAAACATTAAGAAAAATACAACACAAAATCAGTGTAATTCAATTAACTTGATTTTCTCTGTACACTAATAAGAATGTAATTGTAATAAAGCTGACCTATACCAGAAATATGTTTAAGACACTAACTCCTGATTTCTCCGTTGGGTTCAGATCTTTGCCAAAAATACCCAAAACAGAAACCATTAAAAAAAGACTAATCTGACTAGGAAAAATGTTAATGTTCTGAATGAAGAACAGCATAAACAAATTAAAACGTAAATGTTAAATTGGAAAATACCAATTTTTAATAATTGGTTGATATGAATAAAATGAAAGTCTTTATCAAATGTACCAAAAACAGGAACTGCCTCAAAGACATAATAATACCAACATGAAATAATGGCCAAATTCCTAATCAATCAAAAGAAATATAAATTTAAGAATGAAAGGCAAAAATGTTCTCAAAATTTAGGAGAAGTGATCTCTGGAAAAAGCAAAATTGTAGAAATGATAAAAAGATCAGTGGTTGCCAGAGGTTGGAGGGAAGAAGGAATGAACAAGCAGAGCATGAAGGATTTTTAGGAGTTTGAAAGTAGTCTTTATAATACCATAATGGTAGATACAGGTCATTGTACAGCTGCCAAAACCCATAGATTTTTCAAACCTAGAAGAGAACCCTAATGTAAACTATGGACTCTGGATGACAGTGATATGTCAATATAAGCTCATCAATTCTAATATACCACTCCAGTAGGAATGTTGACAGTGACGGAGGCTGAAAGGTGGAAGTAGGGGGGATATGGGAACTCTGCAATTTTCACTCAATTTTGCTATGAACCTAAAACTGCTCTAAAAAGTAGTCTATTTTTCAAAAAATACATACAAGACTCAAAGACTAAGTTGAAAAAATGTGAATTATTTTAACAATGTTCTAATAGTGACTCCATATTGTAATGATGATGTTTGGGATGTGTTGAGTTAAATACAACTTATTGTTAGTATTTTTTAAAAAGAGAACTAGTACATGGTATTATTGAGAACTGTGGCCCACAAATGCTTAGCAATAAGAATACATACCTTTTTATATGACAATCTGCCAGAACATATCAAAAGTCCAACAATGACACTCTAAGAATTTATCCACAGTAGATAATAATAGAAGTGTAATGAGATGTATGCACAGTAGGCCCATACAGTGGAATTCTAGGTAAGCTACTAAATCCAATGAAGGAGACTGCTATTTTTACACACAAGATGTTCATGATAAACTGTCAATTGGTAAAGGTCAGATTATAGGATATTATGGACGATGAGCCAGGTTAGAAATATGTACTTAATATTATCACACATATATTCATACAGAGATATATAATTGGTTGTTCAACACAAAATCATGATAGTCTCTGGGTGATGAGATTTAAGGTTCTTAGTCTCTTTATATGATTTTCTTCTTTTACTTGAGTTTTTTACAACAGGCCTGGATCTCTTTTCCTAAAACATAAAGGTATTTATACTCACAAACATACCTAGACACACACTCTGACAGTATTTGGCTACTCTAACTTAATTTCCAATTTATTCTAGCAAGAACAAAGTTCATTCTACCTAAAGAAATAATTCACTTGATTCTGTAATTTGGGGCAAGTTCCTCAATGTAATCTACTTATCTGATATAAAATCAAACTGTAATGGAAAGAGTGGGTTTTAGAGTTAAAATCTTGGTTCAAGTCTACAACTATCTGAACCTAGCCCCTTCACTTTTCTGTGCTTTGGTTTCCTCAAACGTACAGTGATAATATTAGTATACATCCAATGACAAGATTGATAGGAGGCACAAACAAATAATTCAAGTATTCTAAAATACTTACAAATAATGAATATTAGTAGTTGCAGTATATTGTAAAACAAAAATATATATGTAATGGTACCGGACCAAAACAAAAGAGAAAAAAAAAAAATCAGAGTTCTAAAAATGGCAAGAAAATTAGTAAAAGGGAAATATGTCAATAAATACATGTAGATACTGTGGAAATAAAAGCTTAAACTAATAATTTTCACTTTTAAAAAATGACTAGACTAGTCTAGTATTGACTAGACTGCCTCAAAAAAAATTAAGTAAAAATAACTATAAAAAATAAGTTGGCCAAATATAGAATAAAAACTTTGATCATAATTCACATGTTGATACCTAAAGTATTTGAAATATGTTTCCTAAAAACCTATCTTGTACACTTTTAATGAATACTTGGCCCCTGCCATCAAAGGAACTTACAGCTACTCTATAAAATATAAACAAACATTATCATCATTTATTAGTATAAATTCATTTAAATGCCTCCTAAAGACAGAGCACTACAATAGGCATATGGAATTCAAAGGTAAATGTAATATTATTCCTTGCTTTTGAAAAACTTACCATTTATTTGAGGAAGGATCTGGAGTAGCAACACAAACATAAACTCAGTTATAAGAACTGGGACACACAGGACAAAGGGTAGAAGAACGGAATTAAAGCCGAGAAATAGATGCTGAGTCATCATACCTGTATCTAAGCTGCATCGGCAGCAAGAACAACTTGATGCTACACAGAAATGGGGCTGAGTTCCTCCTCTTCTGGGCATGATTGGGCATGATTGGGCCAGGGAACTGGAATTACTTACAGGCATTACTTCACTGGTAATAATATATTAAACATTAAGTAAGTTGTCATTCAGTACACCACCTGGTCAATGCTGGATTCCTACTGAAATGCTGCCAAAACTGACAGGAAGAGGAAGCCATCAGGAAATAATGGCTGTCTCTATCAGCTTGACACTGAGTTCACTCATGCATTAATTTATTTAAAAAAAAAAAAGTTGAAGGGGTAATATTTAAATGACCTGGAAAGCTTCCCCAAAATAGTAAGCCAGTCAGTCAATCAATAAATCAATCAATCAAAATGAAAAAAAGCTTAGTAAAACCAAAGACCAAAGTAAAACTTTATCAGCTCTGGTTCTAATTAGTGGGCTCTCAAGCATTCACTGTTTTACTGAGAATAGCAGTTACAGATGGGGCTTGGAAAGAGCCCAAAATTTAACAAATTTAATAAATCCTAAATACGTCTCTCTTACCAAAATTATGAATTCCTTAATGGCTGGGACTAGTATCAACTCTGCATTCCTTTAAGCATCAAGAATGACCTTCTATACATCTGGATGGGTAAATGGATGGATGGACAAACAAGCCATGGAACAAATAGATGTGTGCCACAGAGATTAAAACTGTAATAGAATGCTTTGAATGTTTGTGAAACTAACTGGTTATTAAAGTCAGATTGGGAATGCAGAAATGACACAAGGTGAAGGTGACTACAAGGGAGAAAGAAGCAGTGATCACTACAACACAGCCTCTGCAGCAAAAAGGGGGAGAAAAAGAGCACCGGGAGATAATACAAAAGGCCAAGTGGAAGAGCTAACAAAAGCAAAGTGAATTAATGGAGAAAACAGACAAAGAGAGAAAATGAGAGACACTAAAAGCAAACAGAACAATACTGAGAAACCTAAACAGAATTGGTGGTCTTCTGCTTCTTCAGGGCAGAAGATATGCTTTTTCAAATATGTTACTTTAGGGATTTAATACTGATTCTCTCAATAAAAATATGTTGTGTTCACAAATGCAAAAGAGAACTGACATTATTAAAAAGTTAAACACAGTATAGTACAAACAACTTTAGCAACTGAATTCCAAAATATATTGGAAAACAGAGAGAAACATTAAGAGTTATATTAGCCATGAAGGTAAAAAATAAATAATTGTACACAATTTGAAAATGAAAAGAAAAAAAATTGATGACAAATATTGTTTTTTACTTATTTCAGATAGAGGTTGAGGAAAAGCTTATAAAGCTGTAAATTGATTTTAGTTTCTTATTAAATTTATATAGCATTTTGCAATTTGTCATTTTTCACATAAACATTCTCCTCTGATAATGTGAAGTGGATATGTTTATTAAACCATATTACAGATGAGAGAAGAGAGACATAAAACAAGATAAGCAATTTGCCCAAAGTCATATACAGTAGACAATACAAATGGATTTTAAAATCAGATTTTCCAAATTTTATAACAATCAATAAAAGAATATTTTCAAATTGTAATTTTAGGAGAAAAAGGTATTTATGATATATACATATACCAAGGCGAAAAGATATTATTTATACAAGAGATAGGCAAGTGAAATTTTCTATTTCTCAAAGCAAGTTTAATTATTTCTACTTTATAAAATTGAAACCATTAATAACAAGTGAGGAAAAGTCCAAACAAAAGGCTTCAAGATGGCTTATACCTAAATTAACTTAAAGATGGAAAAGTAACATACAGAAAACCTCAGGAAAGAAATTAGAAAGCTAAACTAGCCCCCACTGTAGTCACTGTGTGGACATATGCTGCTGCAGTTAGCTAAGGCTCTGTGTGCTGAATTAGAAGAATCTGCAAACTAAATTAAATAAAGCAAAAGAGAAAACAGTTTGCTTGGAGTGTATCCAAGGGAACACTTATATAAATACGCTGGCAAATGCACTGGCATTTTCTGAAAAAGATGTATAAGAAATGGTTAACAATGTATTCTATAGGAAGGGGTGATAAGAGACTTTGAATTTGATGTGGCAGCAGTCTTACGTTTTTTGTATTCCCCTTTGCATAATGATAATAGAAATTTTATCATTTATGCTTATTATTTTCTGATTTAAAAGACCGTTACTGACAGATGTTTTAAATAACTGCCATTAAATAAAAATTTTAAAGAACTTGGATTATAACAAATGTATAACCTGGTTATAGTAGGTTTAATACACCGACATGCATTTAGAGATGACTGATATAATTATCATGAAGGCAGACTTGTGTGTAAGCTGAGTGTTAATTATGGGTACAGGTAGACCACACAGAAATGTAAGGTAAAGGCACTCTAGACATAAAGGAAACAATATAAGATCACATAAGATTTGTTTGAGCATGAGTGACGTGGAGCAAGAAAATCAAGTCTTAAATGGTCGTCTGAGCCCAGGTCATGGAGGGCCTAAAATAATTAGATTGAAATGTAGACCTTATTCTGGAGATCAGAGTCTCTCAAACATAAGAATGTGCAGGCCCCAGTTTGAGAAAAACTGCAGATAACGGGAGAGATTGAAAGGTCCTTGGCTAGGAAAAGACTGCCACATATACTGGTTACATGATCAGAATGGCCAGCCCGATTCTAGCAATAGTGTGAGGCTCTGTTAAGGTTCCATAAAGAATATTACGGATGTATGGTAAAAACCAAAAACCTCATTTTCATCAATGGTATCAGACTAGTTCTTCAGTAAAAGTGCCAAGAATGGGGGTGCCTGGGTGGCTCAGTTGGTTAAGCATCTGACTGTTGGTTTTGGCTTAGGTCATGATCTCACCATTAGTGAGTTTGAGCTTGGTGTGGGGCTTTCCACAGGCAGTGTGGGATTCCCCACAGACAGCTTGGGATTCTCTCTCTCCCTCTCTCTCTCTCTGCCCCTCCCTCAGCTCATGCTCGCTCGATTGTGCACTCTCTCTCTCTCTCAAAATAAACTTCTAAAAATATGTAAAAAAAAAAAGTTATATAAGTAAACTCTTTTAAAAAGTGCCAAGAATGATCCTAAACATAGAGTCTAACATGATTAAGAAGAATATTTTGCTTAGTTAATTGTGATGCCCAGAATTAACATACTCATCCACTACTCTGAGGTTTTAGTCTGCAACACCAGAAGCTATTTATTCCTATGTGTTTCCCCAGCAATTAGAATATGCTGCCATTAGACATTTAACTTTGATTATTACACAGGAAAAAATGTTATGAATATCCAAACTTTCAGTAAGTGTGAATGACTAATACTAAATTTTATTCATTATCCTTTTTATTAAAAAAAACCATTAGAATAGACGAATAGGACAGTTGTTCATAATATTTATCAGACTCCATAATTAGAACTAATTAAAAGAATATGCTATGCCTTAGCCTGAAAAGCAAAGAAATACTTGGATAAATGCAATATATCCCTCATTAATCCATAATTATTAGAAGCATTAAATCCCGCAATTTATTCTCCTAGCTTTGGAGTCAAAAGCCCTCACTGGCAGACACTATATCATTATAGATTATATATATATGTGTGTGTATATATATACATATATATGTGTATACATATATATACACGTATATATATGCACACATATATACACACACACTACATACCTATCAAAGGCATCCAATTACTTCCTCTGTGAGTTATGAAAGGGAGGTACTTACAGTTTACTTAAATTATAATAACCATTGTTTAAAAGATATGCATATATTTTATTCTCTATATAAACCATCACAGCTTTATGGTAGAAAGAAAAAGGTTGCTAATGTTCTCATTTTAAAAACAAACTGAGGCTCAAAGAGGTTAGAGTCAAAACATAAAGCTAGCTCTCTCTCTCCCTCTCTCTCCCCTCCCCCACTCGCACTATCTCTGTCTCCCTCAAAATAAATAAATAAACTTAAAAAAAAAAATTGGGGTGCCTGGGTGGCTCAGTAGGTTAAGCGTCCAACTTCGGCTCAGGTTATGATCTCGTGATTCATGAGTTTGAGCCCCATGTCAGACTCTGTGCTGACAGCTCAGAGCTTGGAGCCTGCTTCAGATTCTGTGTTTTCCTCTCTCTCTGCCCCCTCTCCCCTTCTCTCTCTCTCAAAAATACACATTAAAAATTTAAAATAAAACAAAAACATAAAGCTAGAACTCCAACCAAATTCTTCTAAATTCAGCCTAACAGTAGAGTTCTGCCATCCTAGTTACCATCAAACAGCAGTGAACAAAAACAGTGAATAAAAGAGTAATTTTCTTCTCACCAAAGAAACCCTAAAGAGAACAACCTAGTCTGTGTCCCTTTAATGGTTAAGAAGAGTGAGAATATAAAAATCCCCTCAACGCTAGGAGCCCCAAGGCCAGTTACCCACTTATCATTGCATGAAGTCATTTGCCCGAATGTCCATACAAATACTGACATTTTCTCCGTGTTGTGACACAAAGTTGAGAAACACTGCTACTGAGAACTCAGGAATATATAGGATGGCCTTAAATAAATTTTTGTTAAGTGTAAACTTCAGGGGCACCTGGGTGGCTCAGTCAGTTAAGCATCTGACTCTTGATCTTGGCTCAGATCCTGATCTTGTGATTTGTGAGATCGGATCCTGCGTCAGGCTCGCTATGCTGACAGCTCGAAGCCTGCTTGAGATTTTCTCTCTCTCCCTCTCTTTCTGCCCCTCCACTGCTCATGGTGCACACACGTTTTCTCTCTCTCTCTCAAAATAAGCTTAAATAAAGAAAATATGAATTTCATAAACTATAAAATTATCTGTTAAAAAATATATCGATCATATAACAGAATCTTGCTTCAAGGTTAACCACTGATTGCAATTCAGAGAGTAAGGTGTCGTGGCTCTCAAGTTTAATCATTACCAGTCATATAAAAGATAACATTCATATTCACAACCCACTCTCATGCACATAATCCAGATTCTGTCAAAACCTAAATAATTTTTTCAAGTTATAAACACTGGAGTAACTTTTAACCATCGGTTTTTTATCCTGTCAGTGGCTTATTCTGTTCTGTAGCATTGAAAGATAGCCCAAGGTTTGCATACAATTTCCAGTGCTAAGAACAGCTCCACTATTCCCTTAGCACTCACTCAAGAAAGTTACACAGGAATACAAACAAGTAAGAGTGATGTCACTACTGAGATGGCCCTGAATTTGTTATGTTTAATCATTCACACATTGCAATACTTATTATTAGTTTATACAGAACTCATAACCCATTGCAAAATACTTCACAACTGGTAACATTTCCATTGAGAACCCTTCATGTATATAACATTACCCTTAATCTCATCTCACCAACACCCTGTCAGACATGTGAACCCTTAGTTTATTTCCATTCTAATTACCTCCTAGCTTGTCAATATGGACTCTTATAAGTTTAACATTTTACACATATATGGAATTGCTACCTCCCAGCTGAAGTTTGTCCATGTGAACAATTTGGAAGAAAACAGTGCAAAGAAAAGTCACATTGCAACTTCCAAATCCTGCTTAATCACTCCAGACGCCACCAAACCTTTAAATGAGTACCATGAGATTTAGTGCTACAAATTTTTATTCTCTGCTAAACATCCTTTTCAAAGTGAAACTAACTTAACTCATCAGGCCAAAATGCATTCGTGTCTTCCATCCTCGTTTCCGGCACTTCTGTAAACTGAATGGAGGACTTGCAAGTTACTATGTGTCCTTCCTTTAGCATTCCTTTCTTCCAGATTGATCACATACAACAGAACCAAAAGAAATTTCATTATTAACACTTAACTTCTGTCCAAGTGATTATGCATTTTTTGAACACCACCACTATATAGAAATCAAATAGAAGTTTATATCTATATAGTGTTTTACAGTAAATTTTATAAAACACTTCATGTCATTTTGTATCGGACTCTCATTAACAATTCTTGAGCTGTACGTTGCAAACTTTTTACAACTGTGAAAAGTAAAATTAATAGATGTTAAGTGACTCAACCACGTAATACAACTAATAAGTAGCAAAGCCAGGACCAAAAGCCATTTTGGTGTTGTTTCCACTCCACCAGAATGTTTACAAGGTAGATACTGTTTTATCCATAAGGTGATTCTAGATTTTAGGCTTTGAGAAAAATCATGTCATCAAACCCATTTATTTCTGTTCACCTTGAAATAGAGAGTTACCTATTCACATTCAATCAAACAGTAAGCATTAGTCTGTTTTGAGAGTTCCCACAATTACCTTTCATAATAACAGGCATACCTCATTTTATTGTGCTTTGCTTTACTGCACTTCCCAGATACTGAGTTTTTCCAAGCTGAAGGTCCATGGGAACCCTGTGTCAAGCAAGTGTATTTGTGCCATTTTTCCAATGTTTGCTCACTTTATATCTTTGTGTCACATTTTGGAAATTCTCACAGTATTTGAAACTTTTTCATTCTTGTTATATATGTTATGGCGATCTGTGATCAGTGACCTTTGATATTGTTAGGGCTCCACAAACCACAGCCATATAAGACACCAAACTCAACCGATAAATGTTGAGTGTGTTTGAACTGCTCTGCCAACTGGCTGTTCCCCCATTTCTCTCCCTATCCATAGGCCTTCCAATTCCCTGAGACACAATATTGAAATCAGGTCAATTAATAACCCTACAAGGGCCTCTCTACGTGTTTAAATGAAAGGGAGGGTCACACATCTCTCACTTTAAAGCAAAAGCTAGAAATGATTAAGCTGAGTGAAGAAGGCATGTCTAAAGCCAAGAGAGGCTGAAAGCTAGGCCTTTTGAGACAAACAGCAAGTCGTGAGTGCAAAAGAAAAGTTCTTAAAGGAAATTAAAGATGCTACTCCAGTGAACACACATATGATAAAGCAACACAGCCTTATTGCTGACAGAGAGAAAGTTTTAGATCAAACCAACCACAACATTCCCAGAAGCAAAAGCCTAATCCAGAGCAAGGCCCTAACTCGTTTTAATTCTCTGAATGCTGAGAGAGGTGAGGAAGCTGTAGAAGAAAAGTCTGGTTCATAAGGCCTAAGGAAAGAAGCCATCTCCATAACATAAAAGTGCAAGGTGAAGCAGCCAGTGCTGATATAGAAGCTGCAGCGAGTTATCCAGAAGGTCTAGCTGACGTAATTAACGAACAACATATTTTCAACGTGGACAAAACCACCTTATACTAGAAAAAAGATGCCATATAAACTTGAATAGCTAGAGAAGAGAAATCAACATCTGCCTTCAAAACTTCACAGGACAGACTGACTCTCTTGTCAGGGGCTCATGCAGCTGGTGACTTTAAGCTGAAGCCAATGCACAAAAACAGACACACAGACCAATGGAATAGAATAGAGAGCCCAGAACTGGACCCACAAATGTATGGCCAATTAATCTTTGACAAAGCAGGAAAGAGTATCCAATGGAAAAAAGACAGCCTCTTTAACAGATGGTGCTGGGAGAACTGGACAGCAACATGCAGAAGAATGAAACTAGACCACTTTCTTATACCATACACAAAAATAAACTCAAAATGGATGAAGGACCTGAACATGAGACAGGAAACCATCAAAACCCTAGAGGAGAAAGCAGGAAACAGCCTCCTTGACCTCAATCGCAGCAATTTCCTACTCGACACATCCCCAAAGGCAAGGGAATCAAGAGCAAAAAATATTGGGACCTCATCAAGATAAAAAGCTTCTGCACTGCAAAGGAAACAATCGAAAAAACTAATAGGCAAGCGACAGAATGGGAAAAGATAATTGCAAATGGCATATCGGATAAAGGGCTA
>CM053562.1:34877614-34928603 GCA_028646485.1 Cryptoprocta ferox
TGGCCACTTGTAGCAAAGTGGATGGACCTCGAGGGTGTCGTGCTAAGCGAAATAAGTCAGGCAGAGAAGGACAGATACCATACGTTTTCACTCATAGGTCCAACAGGAGAAACCTAACAAGGGACCATGGGAAGGGGAAGGGGGGGAAAGTTAGGGAGAGGGAGGGAGGCAAATCATGAGAGACTCTTGAATACTGAAAACAAACTGAGGGCTGAAGAGGGAGGGGGAAAGGGGAAGGGGGCGATGGTCATGGAGGGGGGCACTTGTGGGGGAGAGCCTGGGTGTTATATGGAAACCAACTTGGCAATAAACTATTAAAAAAAAAAGTTGAAGCCAATGCTCACTTGCCATTCTAAAAATCCTATGGCCCTTAGGAATGATGCTAAATCTACCCTGCCTGTGCTTTAGAAATGGAACAAAGCCTGGATGACAGCACATCTGTTTATAACACAGCTTGCTGAATACTTTAAGCCACTGTTGCGATCTACTGCTCAGAAAAAAAAAGATTCCTTCCAAAATATTACTGTTCTCTGACAATGCACCTGGTCACCCAAGAGCTCTGACAAAGACACATAACAAGATTAGTGTTGTTTTCATGCCTGCTAACACAACATCCATTCTTCATCCCATGGATCAAAAAAGTAATTTTTACTTTCAAGTTTTATTATTTAAGAAACACATTTCATAAGGTTTATAGATGCCATATACAGTGATTCCTCTGATCTGGGCAAAGTAAAGGGAAAATATTCTGGAACAGATTCACCATTCTAGTTGCCATTAAGGGCATTCATGATTCATGAAAAGTGATTAAAATATCAACATTAACAGGAGTTTGGAAGAAGGTGATTCTAACTCTCATGGATGACGTTGAGGGGTTCGAGACTTCAGTGGAGAAAGTAACTGCAGATGTGTTGGAAAGAGCAAGAGAACTGGAATTCGAAGTAGGGCCTGGAGATGGGACTGAATGGCTGTAGTCTCATGATCAAACTTTAATGGGCAAGGAGTTGCTTCTTACGGATGAGCAAAGAAAGTGATTTCTTGAGATGTAGAAACTACTCCTGGTAAAGATGCTGTGAAAATTGTTGAAATCACAACAAAGAATTTAGGATATCAGGGCATTAGGTTATCAGGACAGCAAAGGATATTATATAAACTTAGTTGATAAAGCAGCAACAGAGTTTGAGAGGATTCACTCCAATTTTGACAGAAGTTCTACTGTAGGTAAAGTGCTATCAAACAGCATCACATGCTACAGAGAAATTGTTAGTGAAAGGAAGAGTCAATCAGTGCAGCAAACATCAGTTGTTTTATTTTAAGAAATTGCCACAGCCACCCCAACCTTTAGCAACCACCATCCCGGTCAGTCAGCATCCATCAACATCTAAGCAAGACTGTCCACCAGCAAAAAGAGTATGACCCCTGAAAGCTCAAATGGTGGTTAGCAATTTTTAGGAATATTTTTCTACTTAAGGCATATATGTTGTTTTTTAGACATAATGCTATTTCACACTTAACAGAATACAGCCTCGGGTAAACATAACTTTTACAACCACTGGGAAGCCAAAAATTTCATCTGACTTACTTTATTGTGATAGTTGTTTTATTATGGTGGTGTGACCAGAATCCACATTATCTCAGAGATATGCCTGTATTTACCCGCCTCTTCTAGCTTTCCTTCTCTCTTCATTAGAAAAACAAAAAAGGTTCAGGGGAGGTGGATAGGAAGATGGGCTAAATGGGTGATGGGCATTAAGGAGGGCAATCGTTGGGATGAGCACTGGGTGTTATATATAAGTGATGAATCACTAAATTCTACTCCTGAAACCAATAGTACACTATATGTTAACTAACTTGAATTTAAATAAAATCTTGGAAGAAAAAAAAAGTTCAGAGGACACTCTGTATCAGAATAAGAGAATAACTTTTTCCAAAGAAATATTTCCTTAAACATTTTTAAACAATAAAGATTTTTTAAAACCAAACAAAAGAAATAACATAAAAATAATAAGAAAAGAAGCAAAGTACAGTTAAAAGTAAAAGTTAAAGAATAAGCTAAAATAGTTAATTATATATATATATATATATATATATATAAACATGAAAGGTCTAATGAAAGAAGAGTAAATACCAAATACACCAAAAAGTAAAAGTGAAACAGGCAAAAAATACAAATTCCAAAATGTAACACCTCCATGCAGATGACATGAGGTGGTGCATACAGATAGCAGGCCTCCACAGGGCCAATTTGTTGATTACAGATCCCAAAAGTAGGAAATGGAGTCTTCAGTCATTCCCTCAGTTGCAGAAGACTCAACACTCTTGGCCTTCTGGGTTAAAAATATCTGGGTGGGAGGAAGGTATGTCTTAAAGAGCACTGAGCTCTAGTTTAGTCATCTCTTCCAACCCATAAATCAAGCAAAAGCCACCCATCATCTATTCTCTTCAACCCTAGCTTTTAAATGTAGAGCTTTAACTCAGAATAAGTATTGTCGAGTCCTTTATTAACAATATATAAATATTTTTTGTGTTCTGACCAAATTATATCTAAAAAGGTAAATTCTAGTCATATTTGAAAGTATGTTTGAAAGTAAATATAAATTATGGATGTTAAATCTGCTGTATATATTAAATATAATAGAAATTATACATTTTCAAAGAATGAAAATACCATAAAAATATAAACCATATACCACACTAAATATAATTTAGTCTTACTTTAAGGCTTTAGAAGGCAATTCAGAAGAGTTCAATAATTTCATTTGCAATACTGTGACCACCATTTCGCAAGTAAGAAAGTATTATACTGTATATAAGCTTTAAAGCAGAAAATTTGATATGAGGGCCATCCCTCTTCTTTCCATATCCATCTATTTAAAAAATGATCGTTGCTTGGATAATACCTGAGGAAAAGGAGTCAAAAGACTTTATAAATTCCCAAATCAAGTAAACTATAAGTAAATGGATTTCATAACGGCTTTATAAAGAATCTTGGACTGGCAGCACAGAGCTTGCTTGGGATTCTCTCTCTCTCTCCCCACTGCAGCCTCAAAACGAATAAATAGTTTTAAAAAAAAGAATTTTGGATAGGTACATCAGCCTCAAAGGCCAAATTTAGGACAATAACATATATAAAGTATTAAAGATTTGTTAACATCTTCAACTATTAAGCTAAAAATGAAGTAAATATTTACAAATTAAGATTCTGACTTTCAACTAGTATTCAATTTTAATATTTCCACTTTTTGGACTAAACACAGTCACAAACACAATAGTAACCATTAAGAACTTGGAAACTAGTATTTTGGTACATAAAAATTCTCAGCTTGCTACTGCTTCAAGAACACATCTAAACCTATAACACAGTGAATACAACCAACACATAATCTTGGTGCAACTGTATTGCCCTTATTGTCAATAATTTTTCTGTAGCTATGCATTACCAAAATCACACTCTCTATAGCAAAACTGCCATTTCAAAATTTAGTTCTCACATTCCTGTAGTAATAAGAAACAAAATAAAAAGAGATAACACATTATTGTCTCAAAATCAAATTAACCTCATTAATCACTTGTAAGTATTAAACAGAAAATACTATTTTAATTTCTATAAAAGAGTAACAGTGACCAAGGCCTTGAAAAAAAATTCCCCAAATATTAAACAACTTCCTCTTCCCCCCCCCAAAAAACACACACACACACACACACAAAACTTCCTCTTCCAAAACATCATATCCAAAATACACTGGAATCTCAAAACAAACAAACAAAAAAACATTTAAGATTCCTTTCTGAACCATATACAAGTTTATTTCATAGCAACTGTACTTTTAACACATAGACCCTGAGGACATACAGTGAGCCAGTGTATTAAAACACACCTGGACTTATTTTGGGTTTCATTTCAACCAATATTTCCTACATGCATTCCTAAATTATTTCAAATAATCTCTGATCAAAATTAATAAGAAGGCTAAATTTTATAATCACCCAGCTGACAGAATTTTAAAGGACAGCTTAATTTTAATTAATGATAAATTTGGATACTACACACATCCTTATGCTTGGTGCATTTCTGCACCAAAACAAGACATATTATTTTTTGAAATGACTAATTTCTGGACACTTACACATTTGCAGAAGACCATCAGATGTACTAAACTGATAGCTCTACACTTTATTTTCAGATTCAAATGATAAATAAGAAGGAACTGAAAGAGGAAAAGGCTCTATCTGATCTTCACCAGTTCTGCCTACTAAGTTATAGAGTCTGTGGTTTATCAACACTTCTAATTAAAAAAAACTGTTTTAAATACAGCATCTATGGCTTGTGATGTAAAAATATACAGTCTTTCAAAGTTCTTTTACATTCAAGTTTTTTTAAAGGTTTAGGAAATCTAAAATAGGTATTGAAAATACAGCACAATCTTTTACTAATTTCACTTTAATAGCAGAATATAACTTAACAAGTAATTATCGAATTATCATCCGCGTGGAAGACACTCTTTCTGCAAATCCGCAAGAGATCCAAAGAGGTCCTTATCCTCAAAAGCCTAAAATCCAGTGGTTGGCATAAGTCAAGGTGATAAAGATCAAGTTTGAGAAAGAATATAACTGTCACAAACAGTTATCAAAAGGATTATTACTCAGCACCTTCTTTTTATATATTTTACTTCTGTAGCTTCACTTTTACACATTTCGTCTGTTCAAAGTTGTTATACTTTTAGAGAAGAAATGAATTTAACAATAATTATTAAATTCTCAATACCTTTTACAATTTCTATTCTTCCTTAAAAGCCATTTCAGTAGCTTGAAAATAGTGCTTCAGCAATTCAACAAATATACACTGAACACACTCCTTGGGTCAGAGCTGTTTCAGGCTCTGAGTTAACCAAGCTAAACCCAAACAACCCCCTGGCAAGGCAGATTACACTGTAAAACAGCGTGCTTCTTGATCATCTTCATTAGATATACATGTTTATACCAAGAGCAATATATTCTTTACTCTTGTAATTTCACACATGAAGTAAATCCACAACCAACTTCGGAAATAGTCTGGCACCCAAATGAGAGCTGACAAGATAGATTCTAACTGTCTCTCCCACCATCACCTCAGGACTATCCCTGACTCACCCCTGTCTCCTCTCTCCCAGTGTCCCCCATACTCCCCACACAGAGCTGAGTTAGGTGCCCTCTTCATACTTAGTCCTCTACACTGTGCAACCTCTCAAACAGCCCTCCCTACGCTATTACAATCACTGATTTGAAACTCCGCAAATGTCCTCTTTTTAAGTGCTTTTCATCTGTGCTGGACACTCAGAAACATTCAATGAATGAACAAAAAAGAGCTGGATATCTAATACAGTGTTTATGCTCTTCTTCTCATCATCATCTTTTGATGTCTCTTAAAAATTAATATTACAACAACTCTGGTCAAGCCAGAATTAGTCGGGGATTTCCTAAAAGGGTGGCTTTTCAAAACTGCTGAGGAAAATTTCAATGCTATTTTTAAAAGATGGCTATTGTATTTGAAAGGCAGTGCAATATAATTGTTGATTTGAACTCTAGAATCAAAAAAAACAGGTTCAAATACTAATCCTACCTCTTAGAGCTGTGTGAACTAGGCAAGCTATTTAACCTTTCTGAGCTTCCATTTCCTCATCTTTATGAAAAGGTTTACAGTCGCTACTTCATATGGTCACCATGAAGATACTAAGCTAGAAATGTAGGCTCTAAGCATATTTACTGACATAAATACTAAATTGTAGTTTTTATTACTATTTCTATGAAACATCTAAATAGAAGCCTAATCAGAAAAAATAAATCAATAAATAAGGCTTTATAACCATATGCTACATACAGTTTTATTTTATTAACTGAAAACTTATAAACAAAAAATGTCTTACTGGAATTCACTGAACAAATACATAAACCTACTTACACACTTATTAAAGCTGTTATTCACAAATTACAAACGGAGTGTCAATATAGATGGGGGACAAAATGGTAAAACCTAACTAGAAACTGGCAGAGGTACATTTGATCTTCAGTTCAGAGATCTTTCCACTACAAGCAACAGCCCCTTTTTAATTAATTGGACTTCATAAGGCTTTCTTTAAAATTAAAATGCTCCCTTGAGGGCTGTCTATCAGTTGTTCACACCTCACTGTGAATTACTTTAATCAGATAAATACATTAAGTCACAACAGCTACTTAACGAAATTGTTATTTGAAGAGTAATGAGAAGAGGGTAGCTTTAAAACTAGTGTGCTTGGCATGGAGTAGGTCTGTTTAATGCTCCTAGCGAGCATTTTTATGCAGTCACGGGACAGCAGGAGGACAATGGCACCCGCAATTCTAAGGACCATCAAAGCCAAATCTCCTCTATTGGGTGGCACGAGGTGCTCTTTAAGGAAACTTCCAGTTTTATTATTCCACTGTTCTCTTCTGCAATACGCTGTAAGATCCCAAGTAGTACCAACTTCTTAAATACTTCTTTAAAAAAATCGATCGAAGAGCACCTTTGGCAAATTCCCACAAAGCGAAAATGACTGAACCACCATAGAAGCATGAAACAAAACACCCTTTCCTACAGATAAAATTAAATCACTACCTGGAATAAATCAACTTATCCTTAATTTATATAAACCGAGAGTCTAACTACACCCAAAATAAATACAACTTAACAATATAGGAACACCAGAGTATTTCAGGGGGTTCTCAAAGCTATCTTTCATGCTTTCTGGCTCAAGTAAAAATATCTTTAAAAAGACTCTGTCCCAGTTTCTCTAGTATTACTTGAGTATAACCCTAAGAGTTCGAAAATAGAAAAAAAATTCTGATTGTTAATATTAAGAAGTATTTCCAGGGAAGAAAGATTCTTTTGGAACTGATTGAGAACATACTTCATTCACACTTAATGCCTTTGATTTTCATTGTTATTTAAAATAATACTCTGGCTGTCTGCTTAAAGTACCCCAAAAATGCCTATTGCTAATATCGTATCTACGCTTTAAAATGTATATTTTAGGGGCGCCTGGGTGGCTCAGTCTGCCGGGTGTCTGACTTCAGCTCAGGTCATGATCTCACGGTTTGTGGATTCCAGCCACACATTGGGCTCTGTGCTGAACGCTTGCTCAGACAGAGCCTGGCGTCTGCTTTGGATACTGTGTCTCCTTCTCTCTCTGCCCCTCCTCTGCTCGCACTCTCTCAAAAATAAATAAATGTTAGAAAAATTTGTAATGTATATTTTAAAAGGTAAATTATTGTCCGCCACCTTCCAAATCAAACATAAAAATTTGGAGGCAAAGGAAGGGGGATATTATTTCCCTAAGAAAATCCTTCAAATGAAAGATTATCAGGAGAATATGAGGAACGTACCACCTTGAAGGTCAAGGAAATAAGACACTTCCAAGGAAAAACCCTGAACAAACTTGTGGCACTGTGGTAACACAGCGGTGCCCACGCAACAGTCCTCAGCACACCACTGTGAAGGAGAGGGCAGCAGAGGCACCGTCCCCCACATGGAACAGTGCAAATTCAACATTAAAACTCAAGAAGTGACTTTGGATTGAAGCAGCAAAACTAAAGAACATGTGAACCTATCAGTACCTAATGCAATACGTCATAATTAAACTATTAAAATCAAACTCTGCAGCACCCCTATCAAGGTATCAGTCATCAAACACTGAACGTTGAAAGTTGATTTGCTTTTTACCCTTTCAGGCAGCTACGTCAAGGAGCACATAACGCTCCAAAGACAAGTATAAAAGTACAGTTATTCTTAAGTTTTCTATAATAAAACAAAAAATGTCATACCTCAAAGATACAGTTCTAAAGAACCACATTAAATTTTGTCCCTGGTTAGCAAACATGAGAAAATAGTTTCATTTTCTTCAACAATCTACGATGTAAAGGTAATAATACTTTGAATCACAATGACTCTAAATTATCCCCCTGCATCTAGATGGAGAAGGACTTAGAGCTCTGCAGCGAACACAAAGCCAGAATCATGGAAACATGGAAACATGGAAACCACATTTTCCTCACAGATTTTTCTTCCATGTTGGGCAATATGTAAAGTCTGCTAACCCACTTTACTATATGCATGCTTAATCAAATTCTACTTTCTAAGTATTAGGGTTTTATTGGGGTTTTGGTAGGTGTGGATGGGTATAAATGGGCTTTAAGGTAGACTCCAAAGCACACATATATAGCAACTGTCCCAATAAGTCTTGTGATGGGAGAAGAGAGCAAGCAGATGTGGGACCTGAATGGAAAGAGCTTAAGCACAGAGTATCCCAAAATGAGCCCCTGGTCCAAGATATATATGGTCATCAATTTCTATTGTCCCTGCTTTGGTCATACCAGCACGCATCTAAGATCACTTCTACAACAAGCAGCTCCCAGTGAATTACTCTGATCAACATTTATTTGACCACTGGCCAGACACTCTGCCAGGTCCAATTTCTTCTATTCATTCTTTAAATATTCACTTAACATGCCAGATATGGTGCTAGGCTTTTTTCTAAGGATACAACTTAATAATGGCCGGGTTCTTAAACAATTTATTTTAAGCAGGGCAAACAGGCACCCAGACCCAACTGTAAGTCTACATATTACTATATCAGACATATCTACAAAAACAGTAAATGCTAAAATACAGGCAGAAGCAAATGCGGTGGATTATGTGTAAACAGAATCCCTATAGACAAAATTCATCAAATGCAAAAGGGACCTTAGAAATACCCTTTCTTGTGCAGGGCATGAGGGTTAGTAAGTTAGGATTCTCTAGCTTAAGGTTCTCATTTAAGAAAAGAATAAGAGGCAGTTAAGATGTTTAACATAGAGATCAGAAAGGTGGATAACTTAATACTGAGTTGGATGGGTTTATAAAGTGGAAAAGTCAGTAGCAAAGAGGGATTTAAGAGAAATTACTCCAATAAAGGAGAAAGGAATAAAGAAAACAAGATATGCTAAAGATGTGTGAAAACTACTAATAAATAGCTAGAGCTGTTAGATCAAAGATTCACTGGGGTGCCTGGGTGGCTCAGTGGGTTTAAGCATCCCACTTCAGCTCAGGTCATGATCTCACAGTTCATGGGTTTGAGCCCTGTATCAGGCTCTGTGCTGACAGCGTGGAGCCTGGAGCCTGCTTCGGATTCTGTGTCTCCCCGTCTCTGCCCCTCCCCTGCTCATGCTCTTTCTATTTCTCAAAAGTAAAATAAACGTTAAAATAAAAAGATTCACTAAACCCAGAGACATAAATCTTAAAAAAGAAGATTGGTGGGGAAGGGGGATATCTTGAGCCAGCATCAATAACCACAAGGGAAAAGCTCAGTAATTTTTTTATGTGGAATTACCCTGGATTCATTAATTTCAGGGAGGACACTGTATTCCTGTTTAAAAAAATATATACCTGCACTACATATAGTTTATACCCTAATATTTCCTCGCATGGTAACAATGCAACCTGTCCTAACCTGATTCGAGGTTACTACACAATGACAGGCAATAGAGCAGATATTTAAAATTAGATTAAATCTATTAAAAAGCAGATTAAAATACAGACTCTGGAGCCAGACTACTTTGGGCAAATTCCTTCATTTCTCTGTGCTCGGTTTCCTCCTGTGCAAAATGAAGATAAGCATTTCCCTCCCATAGGATGTTCATGTTAAATAGTTAGCACATGCAGAACAGCTAGAATTGGGCACAGCACAAAGTGCTATGTGAGTGTTAGCAGTCGTGCTGCAGCTGCTGCTACTGCTGGAGATGGAGCTCTCAACGAAATATAAAAGACAAAGCTAGAGTACCAAGGCCACTGCCTGAAAGAAAAACCCCGAGAGGAGGCATCTTCAACTCTGCATTGAGGAAGTGTTACTTTTTCGGTTCCCTGAAGTCCTGAATCACTTTGGGAATGTAGGGGCAGTGAGGTAACAATAAATTCTGCTATTAGAATTGAGGAGAGGCCATCACTGCTGGCTGTACTTTGCTGACTGCTGGGAAATATGAAAGACAGCAAAGAGAAGGGCAACAATAGCAATTCCTTTGGAAATCTATCAGGAAGAGTCTTAAGATCTAAATTCTGGCACTTCACTCTTGGATAGTTGCAGCAGAAGTTACTAGGGGAGTTGTCCCGCCAGGGAAACATCCATGAAAATATGGGCCAACCAGTGTGTCAGACACCATCAGAACCAATTCTACTAACACAAGGGGACACAACAGAGAAACACGACCAACTACTCTCACGGCAATTTTTTAACTCGCGGGGCCTCCATAGGACACTATTGCCCAGTGTTCGAAATGTGTTGTGGTCAAAAATTCAATGTCGTGTCTTTGAAGCAAGTCCAAATAGCAACAGATCAGATGAAGATCACCCCTTTCTCAGAGCTGGCTATGTCAAGTTACATTTAAACAACTAATACCATTTCAAGTAACCAACTAAAACTTAAATAGTAATTTGTCTCTGAAGATATTTATGCAGTAAACTGTACAAGACAAAAGAATTTAAAACCTATTAGAAAGTGACCAAGAGAAACATGCCAACTATCTTCATGTAATATCACCAATCTTAGCATAAAACAAGTTTACCCTGAGCATAGTATTTTCTATTGGATCAAAAGATAATCTTCAAAAAATAAACTAATATTCTGAGAAGTGCAGAGAGCATGTTAATGGGTTTCCCAGCATCTAGTCCTTGCCAGTTGTTTAGTAATAATCAATCATGGTAATTGCCACTTGCCACTTGCCATTCATCCATCACTACCCCACCAATGATTATTTTCGGAATGGTTAGGCCCATGCCAACTTAGGCCACTGAGATCCAATGTTGTGGAAGCTTCTGGGAAAGAAATGTTCTGGCTCTAAACAGAGTTCCATGAAAAGCCAGTGTCTGTTACCCCCAAGGTCAGAAAAGAGAAAGTAGAGTTCCAAATTCTCTTGACAACCACCTTATAACCAGGAATTTAAATCTTCCAATGATACCAATTACTATGAGTGGCAGAGTTGAGTTGCAGAAAGAACCTGGATCTTTGATGACCTACTTCCAGACTTCCTCTTATATGAACTATCAAGTTCACTCATTACTTAAATTAGTTTTTGTATTTGTGCCCCAAACATCCTAATTTACACATTTTGTTTTCCAGGCTTATTACTGTATAAGAATGTCATCCGTGTTCATTTGGAGACTAGCAAAAAACAAAACAACAACAACAACAACAAAAACTATCCTAATTTAAACAAACTGATGCACATAACAAATTCATTAAAATAAACAGGTTTTATTGACAGTTACATAGGAATATTCCAATAACTCTCTTAAATAATTTATTTTCCCTTTAATATTTATCAATAAAGGAGAAAATTAATGAAAACATTTAGAAACATCAAACTCTCAATCTAACATAAAATTTTAGTTGTATAGTAGCATTACTTTTGAAAACACAAAAAGTATAACTTTTTAGACCCAAAAATATTAGTCATATTTATACTATTTAAGTCACAATTTAAAAAAAGACAGTTGTTTATGCCTTTAATATAGTTGACTTCAGCTTTATTAAAAATCTTTAGGGGGGGCGCCTGGGTGGCTCAGTCAGTTAAGCATCCAACTTCGGCTCAGATCATGATCTCACTGCTCATGGGTTCGAGCCCCACCTCAAGCTCCGTGCTGACAGCTCAGAGCCTGGAGCCTGCTTCAGATTCTATGTCTCCCTCTCTCTCTACCCCTCCCCCATTCATGCTCTGCCTCTCTATTTTTAAATAACGTTTAAATAATGTTTTTAAATAAACGTTAAAATTTTTTTTAATCTTTAGAATTTGCTGCCCGTGAGTATTAATGGAATACATAGGTTGAATTAACTGCAACCTACAGAGAGGATGAAGAGTTTATTTTAGCCATTTGTTATATTCCCAACTTCACTGTGCTGGATAAACTATTAAAATACAAATGAAGAGGTTTCTAATGAGTAAGTGATTTAAACAATAACAACAGCAAAAAAGCAAGAAAGGAATAAAAGAAGGGCAGAAGTAGAAGATAAAAACTGGAATAACTAGTTCCTTAAAAATGGCAAAGGGCAAAGGGAGGAAGGAAGGAGTAAAACTCTCAGAAGTCGTTATGGAAAGGTCACAATCTCTCTGACACACGATACAGACCGGGTGTTATATAAGGCAGATTGATCCTTGTAACAAAATCACTTTAGCATGCATTTAAAATTATAGAGTAATCATGTTTTCCAAAGGAATTCAGCCTGTTTTACAAACACATCAGGTGAGCATTACCCACCTTAGCCAATGTTATGGTATAGGTATTCTGAAGATTTATTCATACCATAAATACACTAAAGAACAGATTTAAATTGGAGCTGAAAAAATAATGTATCCATTTCAGTCTTCAAAGGGAACTTAGCTGTGCCTGGAAAGAACGTAAATAGACCAACTTTAATACATGTAGGAAAACAAAAGATAACCTTTTTAATTTGAAAAAGCTCCCTACAACCTCGGTAGGCTCACTTCTTGCCTGGGGACAAACCTGATCACAGCTATAGTTCAAAGAGGCCAGAAGTATAGTAGGCAGAGCTGGTGGGGTCAGGAACATGTGTGACTTCGTACCTAAAATTAGCCAGGTCCATTTCACCACAAGTTGGGCTGGGCTCCTCTATTTTAAGGTGTGTAGCTCCAAATTGCTTAAGAGCATATAATTGCTGGCCAGATTCTAGGGCTAAGAGTGTCAGCAGACCTTCCACCAGGTCTTTAGAGTGGGCAAGGAGTCTCCACAAAATCCCACGCTTAATCACCATGATTTATCTACAAGCTAAGTACACTGTAAGTGAAATCACACACTGGAGATATCCATGAAAACATATCACACAAGGGCACATCAAAAGGGAAGTAAGAGAGAGAGTTCTTCTTTTGTATCACACCTCCCCCTGATGCACACGTATTACATATGACAAATTGGGGGGTGGGGGAGGAACTGACAAAAGTGTTCTTTTCAAGAAATTATATAGAACTGACAACTGAAACCATTCTAAGTAATGTCACATTATTATTTACCACAGACAGTGCTTTGCTACTTGGAGTAAATCCCACAGAAGGGGTACTCAGTCTGCACTCTGCATTCCGGAAACATTAGAAGGGACCTGGTGTGGCTCCCATCGTCCTGGCAGGGGAATTTCCACTAATGTTTTAAAAAGGAGCTAAGTTTTCAAAGACAAATGAAAGAAAATGACAAGTGTGCCCTACTGCCAAAACTAATCATCATTCTGTCAACAAATGGTAAAGCTGAGTTCCATGGCCTTAATGTACACCTGAAAATTAAGCTCTACAGGTAACATTCATGTTTCCTACAATCTCATGGCAAAGACCTAGAATCTATTTTATTAAAAAGAGCAGCTTGAGATGCTACATTCAGAACATACATTTAGTACCAACATTATCCTGGTACTATTATGTTCTAGTAAGTAGTCTACAACACTAACACTTGTTTTGATAGACTCAACTATTTTAAGAATTAACAAAACACACATACCTTCATTTTCAGAGGCATGACATTTCACTTTCAATACCAAGTCAAAGGTCCTCTCTGGATTTTCCCTAAAAGAAAAAGAATGTTGTTGTATTTATTTCCTAGGACAAATAAATAAATATCTCTGCAGAGTTTATATTTTCTTAACTCAGAAAACTAATCTTGTTCTCATTGAAATATATTCCATTACACTACATGAGCACAATTAGAAAACAACAGTTTTTTCCCAATTCAGTAATGTGGCTGAGGAGTTCTGAGACCTGCGGCAAACATTTAACCTCAACCTGTTTTCTCACCTATATGGTGCCTTGTTCACTTCGAAGAATAATTGTGAGGATTATATACTAACTAATATATATGGAAGTACTTTATAAAGTATTAAGTGCTATATAAATGTAAAGCACTGACTTTATCTCATCGAATCAAAACTGGGAAGCCAATATGCGCCTAAGTATCTCCACCTTTTTCTGCCAAAAAAGCTGGCCAGCAGGTTCTCAGGCTTTTTTTAAGGACTTGAAATATAAGTGTAAATGATGAATACCGGGTTCCACCTGCCACATTCTAGACCACCATAAAACAGTTATAACGCTCCTTAAATGTGACACTTTGCATATGCTTCTGTTGAGATGTAATTACTGCCACGCATGTTTAAAGTAGCAAACCATATGTAAACTGCAAGGCTAACAATAAAAACCTGGTTTTATGTCAATTATCTTTGGAGAAATTAGACATCTGCCTCAATATTAGATTTTCCCACTAGGAACAAAAGGTTTCTTTGCTTCATTCTGAAGTTATCCCCTTCTTTACTAACTTTTCATACATTCAACCTATTCATTAGCTTTATTTCAAAAAGCGAGTTTAAATCTGAGACACATTTTCTAACATAGTTCTGTTTTAATCTCTTTCTGCTAGAAGATAAAAGATTAGGCAAAATCTGAGACCACAATGTACACGTGACCAAAGTGTTACTCTGTTATTCCTGCTAAGGAGACCTTTAGTGTCTTTGCAAGTTGGCTGTTTTAGATATGCACTTCGTTCAATAAAGTAATGCCAGTTTTGGCTTCTAAGTAAACATTAACTTTTCTAAACTTATTACAAGAATCTAAGATCACAGGAAGTGACAAGCTATATATATTAATTTGGAAATATACATATCCTCAGCCCTCCCACTATTAACTTGTTTCAGTGGAAATAATACAGACTTAGGTGACCTCCTCCCTCATAATCCAATTAATGTCAAAAAGTATACCTTTTAAATCACCTATGCTGCCCCCTCCCATATCAAACACTGGAGAAAATAATTCTAAATCACATAATTTTCCCATTTTCTTAATATTTTTTAGAATCTCTCTCAGGTGCAAAAAAGTAAATACTGACTCAATTATACTGTGAAATCTTACAAGCCTTCCACACTAACACAAATATAAATAGTATTCATTATTTTAAACGGGGGGGGGGGGCGGTGAACAGGGAGTAAAGGAGGAAGAAAATCTCTGCAAAGTAACTTTAGGGAAAAAAAAAAACCCATAAAACTCATACAAATTGCTTTTTACATAATCAATGCCCAGATGAAAAATATCCACTGATGTGTACTTTAGCAAACACATAAAAATACTATCTAATTGGATACCATTTTGCAAGCACCATGCATACACCTAGTACCTATGTAAACAAATATCAGAGGCCAATTGAATAAGAAAAATTGGAGGAAACCCTCTCAGATAAACTGACGGCTACACTTAAAAATGAAACGGTTATCTTCGCGTTAGGAAAATACTTCAAATATGAATCGCTTAACCTCAACGCTGACGCCCTCCCGGACACCAGCAAGACGCAGACAACCGACAGTCACGTCTGCCACACTCCGGGAGGAACAAGAAACCCACAGCGGGTGGCGGCAGGAGCCGCCAGGCCTCCTCCACTAGCTAGAGACGCGGGCATCTACCCGGCGCGGCCGGCCGCTCACGGACAGCCCCGCCGACCCCGCCGGGCCGGCGACGCGGGGCCGGGCAGGCTTTGCGGCCTAGCGCCGTCCCGCCGGCCGGCCGCGCGCCCGCGGGGGCCGGGCCGAAGTCGCCGTCTGGGGGGCCGCCGCGGGGCGCCCCCCCCCGCCCCCCCGCCCGCGACCCCCACTCACTTGGTCCTGCAGTCCATGGTTACATGTCGGTGTGCGGCTGTCCGTCCCGCCCCCGCGCCGGCCTGGAAGCCCACTGCCCCGCGCTCGGAGGGTCGCGCCGCCCCCGCCCACGCCGGCCGCCCCGCGGGGAAGGAGGCAACTCACAGCGGCGGCGGCGGCGGCGGCGGGCCCATGTCGGCGGCGCCCCCGGCGCTTCCCCGCCTCCCACCCCACCCCCCGGAGCTTTTTGTGACAGCAGCAGCGGCAGCGGTGGCGCGGCCGCCGCCCCCGTCTCCGCCGGCTGCCGCCCCCGCCGCCTCCGAGGCTGGGGCCTCACTGTTCTGCGACCGGGGCCGCCCGCAGCGGCTCCAGCGCCTCTGCAAACCAGGAAGTCGCCGGGAGGGGGAAGGGGCGCGCGCGGGGGCGGACTCACCTGCGCCGCGCGGCCAGTTGTCCGGAGCCTCAGGAAGACACTGGACAGGGTCCCCGCGCCCAGAGTGGCCGGAGGGTCGAGGGGAGCGCAAGTGTCTGCCCGGATGACCCACGTACCGCTCTGTAACCGAGCCAGAAACGCAAGGTGTCCCCTGTGTCCCCAGCCCCGGACCAGTCGACTTCCTTTCTGGGTCCAGTGCAGGCCCCAGGGCTACAGCCCACCCCAAAAGCAAAGTAACTGAGAAAGTACCTCGATTTGCAGTATTTTTCCACACCACATGCACACGGAATTGGATCACTAATCAATAGGAATTGTTTGTTAGAACCTTCGTCGTTTTAGGCCATTTCATTTCGTTTCTGGCTGCACATTCAGAGCTCAAGTTGATGCTCCTGGCTCCCACCTCACTCCAGCTGTGTCCCGGTTACTGCTCTCTGAAATCCAGAGCTGCCCCCCTCCCGATTCAGGAATGTTCAGACATGTGCACCTGCTAAAGAGCCTTGTCAAGTAGCAAAATGCTAGTGCTCCACTCGCCTGCACATATGGAAGCCAGACGTTCTTATGCCACAGGACTGCAGCATACCAAGGACTGACTTTGGACACATTCTCCAAGTGGCAAGCCTCATAGTACTGCAGTCTAGGAAGCTCAGAGAGGGCCCAACTGAGGGTGAGAGGGGCTGATCTAAAAATAAGATTTACAGTGCACTGAAGTACCTGTTATGCAGGTTATATGCATTGTCACAGTACTTGCCATAACTCTGTGATAGATAACTTGCATCAGCATTCTATAGAAGAAGAAACAGGCCAAGCTAATCCAGTGGGTAATGGCAAAGCTGGATTTCAGAACAGATCTACTTGATGCTGATGCTTACTGCTACCGTGTACTGACTGGCTCTCCATGCTCTTCTGCCTTATATCTAGAATCAACTGGGAAGAGATCTAGAAAAAGTTTTCTAATGCATATTTAAAAGATTGTACAGGATTGGACTGCTACACAGAGATCTTCTGGAGAAGGCTTCTCCTGCTAACGTTAACACCTTGACACATGGCCGCAGTGTTTTTCATCCAAATGGGGGTTGCTTCAGACTTTATTCATGCAAAAGGTAAGATGATGAGAGAAAACCAAATGTGGTATGAATAGGGTATGAATCATGAGACATAAAAGTCATACAAGGAGTTTTGGGAATTAAAGAATTCAGAAGCAAAAACCTAACATTAAACACAGATCTTAACCGTTCTTGCCAAAAGTAGGTGTTACTTGGTCAACAAAGTGAAATATATTTCATAGCCACAGATCTAAGAGTCAAAAATAAGGTCAGGATATAACAGAGAAACAAAATTAGATTTAAGCATGATGTGCCATCATAGCTTGACTTGGGGTGAGACACTTCAATTTCTCGGTTCCTACATTTGTAAAAATGGGAATTATTACTTGTATATCACATGAACAATGTGATATTCAAGTTCAAAAGCACTACACATTTCTGTGATCTTTTAAGAAATTATTCTGTGGATTTCAGTTTCACAATTAAACAATCTATACCACATAATTTTTTCCCAAATGAAGCTTTTTTCTACCTAAAAAAAGTTACCATAGTCCAAGGCCTTGAAAAAAAAATCTGTAAACTAAAAACCACTTCTGCTCCAAATGTTACTAAATTACTCAAACTTCTCCTTTCATTATAATTAATTCTTTAAAAAGAAAAAAAAACATACCTGCAATGCCTACATCAGGAGTTTTCGATTCGTAAGGAAATATTAATACAGTTAGTTTTCCCTATCCATTTGCTGGGATTTAAGTGACAGTTGTACCCCTGCATAATATAAAATTGCTATTTTTTTCAATTTCTCTTAAGTATTTATGAAGGGAAAACACTGCATATACACACACAAAGCAGATCCTTTTAAACCAGCTTTTAGGCTGACCATGATGAGATTTATCTATTCTGATATTGCTGAGGTAGAAGGATAGAAACACAAATGGACATGATTTGCACAACTTGTTAAAAATTACTGTAAAAGGAAAATTTTATACACTTATTTTGGTGATGTGTTTATTGAAGCCAGTGGTGTAATTTTAACAATACTTATTTCATATGGAACTACTAATATGACTGATAGAGAAGTGTGCAAAGGGAAAACCCTCAGGTTGATACTACATCTTCACAAGATCATATTTCAGCAATAATATTTTCTATTTAGCAACTGATATTAACATTTTTCAGGACTACGGTTGCCAAAGAACATTGTCTATATTGTTGCCAGAGAACACAGTCTATAAACTATTTGTCTTTTTCAATGTTTTAAACTTACCTTAAATTGTTTGCGTATGTTTATATATTCAGCAGTTCTTGGGCAAGGTATTTCAAAAATATGTCCTAGATCAGATCTTGCCTATGGTTTTGCCATAGCTTGCTTATCCCAAATTGCAATTCTCTATTGTTCCCAAATTTTTGCTGGTAAAAACTGAGTTTTATTTTTAAGGTGACTATTGCTTCAGAAGTGGGATCCAGAGAAGACCCCCAGCAACTCTGAGGCTGGTGAGCAAACAGATACCACAGAGCCAGTTGAGCCCACTGCTTAGTTGCCAACCCTGGAATTTGAGGGTAAGTTTTTTTTCCTGGATTTAGAGCTCTACCTACTCTGTGTTTCAGCTCTCCCAACTTCACTCAGGTTCTGTTTTGAAGGCCTATCCTTACTGAGAGTACTTGTTTGTTCTTTGGTCTGACTCCTTTGCAGAACCAGATTGTTTCTAGTGGACTGTGCCTGGTGGAAGTGTGTTGGCCTTCAATCCAATTTTTTTTCAGAACCAGACTGTTCGTAGTGGAACTGTTCTGGCCTTTGGTCTGATTTCTACTGGAACCAGGATATTCCGGTTGAAACTGTGCTGTTTAGGAATTTTTCTCTTTGCTCTAGAAAAAACCTCTAAGAAATGGAATCCCATTCATCAAAATGCTCTGAGTAGTGGTCCCCCTCACTCCTGGGACCCTGGTGGTTTTATGTTTAAAATCTATGATCCTTCCTCGTGTGCATTTCTAAATTAAATGGATCAAATTAAGCAAAAGTAATTTAGAACTTCAGTGGCCATTATGGGGAACTTTCAGTCTCCCCAAACTTATTTGTTTTTCTCAAGATTAAATTAGAAGACTGCAGCTCCTAAAAAACAAAAGAAAACAAAACAACACCAACAAACAAACAAAAGGCCTTGATGAAGTATTATGGTCATATTATTGATATCTTCTATTACTATGATTGTGTTATTGATATCTTCTATTACTGAATTTATATCTGCATGACAATTCATTCATGGGAGAGATAAGTTAAAATTTCCTAATATGTTGGTAGATTTGTTTGTCTCAACTTATAGTTCTGTCAATTTTGCTTTATATACTTGGGGGGCATGTCATAATATGCAAACCAGTTTATAATTATTTTATTTGCCTGGTAAATTTATCATTGTGTTTTGACTTTCTTTAACTCTAGTAATGCTTTTGCCTTAGCATATAAGTGGCTTTCTTCTTTTTAAAAAATTTATTTTTTAGTTTATTTATTTTGAGAGAGTGAGCGTGCAGGCTCCACGCTGTCAGTGCAGAGCCCGACATGCGGCTGGCTCCCACAAACCGTGAGATCACAACCTGAGCAGAAGCCAAGAGTCAGATGCTTAACCTATTGAGCCACTCAGACACCCCTAAATGGCTTTCTGCTGACTAGTATTTGCCTAGTATTACTATAACTCTTTTTATCCTATTATATTAAAACTATCTAAGTCATTACACTTCAGATTTATCTAATTCGTGGTAATTTTGACTTTTAGTCTAGTCTAATAATCGTCGACTCTTAGATCAAGCATTTACACCATTGCATGTTTTATAATTGCTGATATATTTAAATTTATTTTTGCCATCTAATATTGTGCTTCCCACTTATTTTTTTCTGATTCCCTTCTTTGGGATTATTGGGGTTTTTTTTTTGTTTTTTTGTTTTGTTTTGTTTTGCTTCCACTTCTCCTCCTAGATTCTAGTTTGGAAGTTATATTACATATATATTTAGTGGTTATCCTAATTTTAACAGGTAAGTTTAACAGGTAAATTTTAACTCATTAAAATCTGAGTTTATCAATCCATCGGCCTTCTGCCAGACAACACAAGGACCTTTAAAACACATTTAAAACTGATTTGCATTAGTCCTGGAAAATTCTGAACTTCATTTTTTTCTCCCCTTTCCTTCTGGGACTCTGTATACACATTCTCATTTACCCTACATGTCTCTTTTTTTTTTTATTAATTAATTTATTTTTTTGTTTTATTTTTCATTTACCCTACATATCTCTTAACATTTCTTTCATAGTTTGTTTTTTCTTATCTTTCTAAGCTGAATTCTGGATAATTTTGCAAATATCCTTCTCTTCATTAATTCTTTCTCTGACTTTGTCTCATCTTCTGCTAAAGCTATCTATTTAGTTTTTAATGTATATTATTTTCATTTCTAAAGTTCTGCTTTGTTATTTTAAATCTGCTTTATCTTCATTCATATTTTAAAATTCATATTTTAAGCCTTTCCTTAATTTCTTAAAATGTATTTAGCATTCATATTTTAGATTCTATTTCTAATAATTCCAATTTCTGAAGTACTTGTAAGTTTGATTCTACTATCTGATTTTCTTCTTACGGCCCTTTCTTACAGTCTCTTGTTTTTTTCTATGTGTGGTGATTTCCTTTTATGTTACCTGATCCTTGGAGTTTTATATGTGGAAATGTAGTGAGATCTGAAAAGAAGAGTTCTCTGGAAAGAATATTCATTTATTGTTGGGTATATGTCTGGTGGTCACTACCCATTCAGGACCCTTTCATACTAAATCTCAACTTGAAATTTTTCAGACCACCCATGGGAGATCTGGGTTGTATTTATGAATCCTCAAGGAGGATTTCTGCTCCACCCCACTTCCAAATCTGCTCTGGTGTTTGAGACAATCAGTTTCCCTTGAATCCCTTTGAAATGCCAGGTTATGAGGGGTATCCTATTAGACTCCCCACATTAGGAAGGTATTCAAGCCCATGAGGCTAAAACAGGTGCTCAGAGCTCATCTACCTTAACAAATACCTTCAAAATGAACAGTGGCTCTGGTGGCTACTTTCACATATTACCAACCTGCACCCCCCACCACCACTACCAGGTATTCCTTCCTTGTCTACTCTTGAATGCATTTGATAATTGCATTCTGCCCTGACAGCTCCTTACCTTTTGGAGTATGGAAAGAGAAACAATATTGTAAACTCTAGAATGGCACTTTTGATATAATACTGTTAAAGAGCTTCAACTTCAGTATAACTTACCTAGACTTATGCAGGCTGTGAGGTTTACCAATTTATATCAAGGTTTTAAGTTCCAAACAGTTAACTTAGAAATGAACTTTTAGACACAACCCTCTCATGAGTTGTAATCACCATGTATCCAAGTCAGACACTCCCTAGAATCTGACTCTGTATTTCCTCCTATTATTGTTCTTAGGTGAAATTTGTTAATAGTAATACCATCTTCATTTATTATGGGACACAGTCCTTTATATAAAGTATTTAATAAGTCAAATTTCTTGAAGTCCTTAGAAAACCATCTTTAAAATACTTTGGGGGCGCCTGGGTGGCTTAGTCGGTTAAGCAGCCGACTTCGGTTCAGGTCATGATCTCATGGTTCGTGAGTTCGAGCCCCGCATCAGGCTCTGTGCTGACAGCTTCCCCCTGCTTACTCTCTGTCTCTCAAAAATAAGTAAACATTAAAAAAAATTTTTAAATAAATAAATAATAAAATATTTTAGCAGGAACTGCCTTTTAATATCAACTGAGATAGTGTTAAGAAGAACATTCTCCAAGTATATTACTCTTTTTATACTTAGCAACGTCATGAATTTGAATCTGAAAGTGAAATTCTACTTCAAAATGACATATACTACTTCTAAAACAGAGAGATGGTGGAAGACAAGATTTGGGATTTCCAGAAAGTATGCTTCTCCTGTTGCTTTCACAACTCATGGCCCTACAAAGTTAGTGTTCAATGTTCATTTGAAAGCCAACTCTAAGAAAAAAATGTCTTCTCATTTGGGAGACAAAAAGGCTCAAATTGTTCTTAACATCTTCATTACCAAACCTGAACATATCCAAATTTTTATAAAATTCAAGGGGGGAAGGATATTTGTTTCTTTTAATGCTAAACTGTTAGTGGAAAACATAGTAAAATTCTCAAAAATAACACAACGAAGATATTCTCTGTCCTCCATATTTCAGGTGATTTACCCAAAATTACAGAATCAAATTATCTTACCTCTGACCAGCTACTGCTAGTTCATCCTTATCTTTATCTTGGCATCTGTCAGACATTGGAAAACTTAAATCAGTCTTTGGAGTTAAGAAAAAAGAATATTTGAAGCAGAGTATCACCAACAGTCTGTAATGAGAGAAGACAGATTTTCTTCATGGACTCTTTGAGGAGCCTCACTTGAGTTACAAGAAACAGAGCAGTGTTTGTGTAACACTGTGGCAATACCTGGAAAAGTATCTCCTAACTCCACCTACCAGACACTCCACATAAATAAAAACATCTTTACTGTATGGCAGTTCCACTCACACCCATTTAATACTTCAGGAGAATGCGTAACCACACCAATGAGCCACAACATTAGAATTTAGTAGAAGGAAACATATAGGGGCATCTAATATGACATTAATAGTCCAACAAAATTAATAACCCCTTATAAGCAACTCTAATTCTGATATAGAGAAATGATCAAAATAAATTCCTGTAAAAAAATTCTATATGCCAAGTTCTAGTTTCCTAAAATATAAGAAAATAATAAGATAAATATTACATGCACTTAAATCTGATCAGTTCTGGTGGGGGAGGGGGAGGAGAAAAACCCTACATGCCCTCATTGAACTCAGATACCAGGTAAAATGGTACAATTCCACAGCAGAAGATCCTTTGATAAACAGAGATTCAAAACTTCAAAATATTTTACCACCTCCCCTTTTTTTATTATTACAAGCAAGGTCAAAATAAAAATAAACAGGGACTGAGAGATCTCCTGGGCTTCAGAAGTATGGATGTCATCTTTTATCTCTGCTGTTATCTTTGATGTCACACCCAAGACATAGGCAACTATTTCTGAAGAAGACCTCTGCTTTTAATCTTTTCTGAGAAAGAAGGAGCAGCAGAATTAAACTAATAAAGGTCTTCTTAGTTTGTTGGGAATTTGCTTCCTTTGTAAGAAGGACTCAGTCTCACCTGCCTTTCTTCATTCACTATGTACAATTCCAGCAGTCTTCTCCTGCAGTCAGGATAGCTGAACTAGGCTGGAGTGGGATTGGAGGCATCTGGACCCATGACTCGGCTTGATAGTCTGCTTGTGACTTAATGGAATCCTCACGTCAGTATGGACTGACCTCTCTTTCCATCTGCTACACAGCCACTCCCTGGGTCTTCTCTTTACTTCACACTGGGTTGAATTGTAGATCAGGAACATGTTAGTACGTGCACTGTGTATAGTAATTACAATGTGTTCTCACAGTGGTTGCTTTAGAAAACTACCAAATAGATGCTACTAATTCCTATTCAGTGATGACGTGCGACCATTGATTACCATGCAACCCATTTATTTCCATATGTTTTTCTAACACAAACATCTTGCTCTTCCCCTTTAAATAAGCAGGTATGAATTCTTAAGTAATACGTACACAAATTCATGAGGAGTAGCCTAATATTAGAATCGGAAGGAAGGTTTTAAATCAAGTGGCCTACTATTGAGTTCAAAACAATACACTCCAGCAAGCCAGCTGGCAAAACTACTTCCAGTTTGTGAAAGAGAAAAAAATTTCTTAACATTTGAGTCACTGCACTATTTCATGCACAAAGACTTCATGTACATACCAGAAAGGCAAGCCTTACCACATTTGCATGTATCCTTTTATAGTTGTTGTGGTTTCGCCAAGTGCTTTATGATCACTTTTTATTAGCTTGCGCTCTCAATAGTCCTGTGAGGTATAGATTAGTAGGTAAAACAGGTACTATACATGATGAAGCAGGAAGTGAACTCCCTAAAGACATTTTATCCCAAGAACGCCTGTGTGGAAGAATGCACTTTCCCCTGTTTGCCAGAGGCACCAGGAAATAAAGTTGGCCTGCAAAATACTACAGAGCCATTTTTAAAAGCCATTTTCTTCATAAAGCACATATTGATCTCTTCTCTCTCTGCCTCTTTCTGTCTCTCTCTCTCTCACTCCCATTTGCAAAACAAAACTAGGTTTATATTTCAATTCAAACGTATTATCATGTGGCATCTGCCTCATTGATATCTTTACCCAAATTACAAGCAGTATTAAATGCTTTGGAAGTCATATCTTTTTTGAAAACTCCTTTGTACATGTTGTAGGATAAATAAAAGCATTTATGTAACGAACTAAAAGAGTTTGTTATATAAAACTAAAAGAAACTAAAAAAAAATTGTTATTCTTCATTTGACAAATAATGAAAGCTAAGGTTGAAAAAAAAACTTTAAAATAATTAGTCCAGGGGTGCCTGGGTGGCTCAGTTGGTTAAGCGTCCGACTTCGGCTCAGGTCATGATCTCATGGTTCGTGGGTTCAAGCCCCACATCAGGCTCTGTGCTGAACGTTTGCTCAGAGCCTGGAGCCTTCTTCAGATTCTGTGTCTCCTTCTCTCTCTGCCCCTCCTCCACTCACATCTGTCTCACT
The DNA here is from genome assembly GCA_028646485.1 of Cryptoprocta ferox. Classification (NCBI taxonomy): domain Eukaryota; kingdom Metazoa; phylum Chordata; class Mammalia; order Carnivora; family Eupleridae; genus Cryptoprocta; species Cryptoprocta ferox. Next base: position 34,902,420 of record CM053562.1, read on the forward strand.
CTGTCTCTCAAAAATAAATAAATGTAAAATAAATAAATAAAATAAAATAAAATAATTAGTCCATAGACAAACTGTATCTTTGGGAAAAGACAGTCTGGAAATTGGATTTCCTGTTTCTCCAAGATGAAAAAGCCAAACTAAAGTAAAATTCTCTATGAATATTCATAAAGACAGAAAATCAACCTTATTTTATAGTTCTTGTAATTTTTATCTCACATATTTGTGAAGTTAATCTCCATTTGACATAGAATTTTTAACCTATTACATTAAAATTACATATTGGGTAAAAATTAGGTGGTAGGAATTTTCTATGCAAATGGAGACCTAGAAACCAAAAGAGGCCAATGAACATAAACTGTCTACATAGTCAAGCTGCATGTTATAAGAAATGGATGCTAGAAACAGCTGCCTGGGTTAGCAATTACCTTATGATGGGTTCAGTCACTTGCCCTTGAACCAGTGTTCAAATCTTAATCATCTTTTGTGTACCTATTGTGCCTCCTCTGGCTCCAGGTGATGCTGTGCTCTGCTGTACAGTTGTCATTGTCCCGTCCAGATCTAGCCCTCTTCCATTCAATGCACAAGGCCTCCAAAGATGCTTTCATTTTGCTTCAAGCTTGTACTTTCCCCACATTTCCAGAAAACTGTGCCTTGGCTCCCAAACTGACTTAGCTGGAGTACCTGATATGTATCCTCTAGCTATCTATAAAAACTAGTACTTACTACTCTTTGGAGAGGTTTAGTTTCCTTGCCTAAGAATGCCTATCCTTCACTATTACCATCATAATATCCAGGAAGACACTCTAGTTTTGGGGGTATGCTTTCAACCCACCTATAAATAGAGATTACTGGCATGTTGGGAGCTCAGTGATAGGTTAAACTTTTCTGACCCAGGTTATCAGCTGCATTGTCTTCTCTGGGCTTGCTTGAATGATGCATTGCCCCAGAAGTCCCTAAGCAAAGTTTTTTACACACACTTTTATAGAGTCCTATTATTTTGGTAATATGTACCAAAAAGTCTAAAACACATAGCAAGAAAGAGCATACAGAAATTCAACCAACAAAAGAAGAGATCTATATCCTTGCACTCACCAAGAAGGTATTAAGATGCTCTCTGGTTACCTCACAATCTGTGGCACTGATTCAGGGGCCCCGCAGGACGAGCCTGGAGGCTTAATGAAGCCAGAAAAGGATCCAAAGAATCACTGAAGTTTTAAGAGCACCCCAACACATCCTGAAATCAAACCTGAAGTCCTGTGAACATATGGTTAAAAGTCCCCTTGCTGTAATGGATGCACCTGGTTACAAACAATTCCTGCAAGAAACCCAATGTAGATTAGAGCTCAATTTCTGTTGACTTACTTTGTCCTAGGCTATCCAGTCAGACTCACAAATGTGCTAGTTAATGTATTAGGACTGAAGCTTCTTAGGCTGAGATTCTCTATTTAGTTTGTTCGGCAAGCATAGAATCAAGTTTAAGTGGTGAGTTTATACACACAATATTAATTACTACCAAATATTAAGGCATGTTACATAAGACTCAAGTCACCTATGAAAGAAGGCAGCAATATTTCAATGGCAACGTCAATATCTCTGTTCCTACCTTTTAGTGTGGGAATTCAAAGCATAAAAATAGAATGATGAAATGTCAGAGTCTCTAATGGCAAGTTAAGCTATTCCCACACACTTCAATACCACATTATGCTGCAGTGCCTGCCTCCTTGAAATCCCTCTGGAAAGGCCATGATATAAATCCAATTTTGTCTTCCAAACTTAATCACCCTGGAACTTAAATATATATAAACCTGGCCCTTTTAGGCCCCAATTACTGGTTTCACTAATTTCCCAGAACAGCCAGGATGTGTCAGCCAGAAAGTTTGAGAAGATAGAATATGATAAAGACTGTGATGTCGTGAGGGAACAAGAATGGCAGTTTACAGTTAATACTGTGTGCATTGCTACTTTTAGTGACAACTTTCAAGCACATTGCAATGAGATTTTGATTTTGATTTTGAGATACTTGTAGAGAAACACAAGAACATCTCTTGTGATACAAGTGTTTTATTCAATGGTTTATAGGGGTTTTAATATTTTTCTCATTTATTTTATCTTCTCTTTTCATAAAAAATATAGTAAGAGTCAGTTTTAATTTACTACTGTGCCCCAGTGTAATTTTCAGTAATGATCCTGTTTAGTCCAAAAACTGTAACAAGTTTATATGATAAGTTATGTGGTCTTCTTGAGTATAGTTGTGTATTGTTTGAGAACTGAGAAAGAAAAAAAAAAAGAAAGAGGAAAAATATGTCTCAAGAAAGTTACTACATATTTTGAATAATTTTTTAATTTTTTAATGTTTATTTATTTTTGAGAGGCAGAGAGAGACAAGTGTGAGCAGAGAGAGAGGAAGACACAGAATCTGAAGCAGGCTCCAGGCTCTGAGTTGTCAGCACAGAGCCTGACATGGGGCTCGAACTCACAGACAGTGAGATCATGACCTGAGCAGAAGTCAGACGCTTAACTGACTAAGCCACCCAGGTGCCCCCATTTTTTTAAAAAATTTTTTAATGGAATATATTTTTCATTTCATGCTCACAATCACTGAGTGAGGCCAAGTGTTTCTCCCTCTCTTACAGATTAGACTCAGAAAGATACCTGTCCCAAAGTTATATAATATGTAGGCTTCAAACCCAAGTCTTCTGGATCTTAAGCCATCAAAGCACAGGATTTTATTAGGTAAAGTATAGTTAGACTAAATTAGTGAGCCAGATAGTAGTAAAAATTAAGAAACAAATTATTTACATTCCTAAAAACTAATCAGCTCTCTATTAGCTGTCCTGCCAGGATGTGTAGAGAGCCATAGGACCCCTAGTCCACAGCAACCACAACTCCAACCAGCCAGCAAAAGTCACCAAGTATATATAGTCTACACAGGAGATGACCATATGCAAGACCATGTCTTCAAATTTAGGAGAAGTAGCTGTTCCACCTAATTCATAGAACAAACACAAGCAAAATGGGTAGACAAAGGAATATGTTCCAAAAGAAAGAACAAGACAAAAGCTCAGAAAAAGAACTAAATGAAATTAAGATAACCAATACGCCTGATAAAGAATTTAAAGTAATGATCATAATAATGCTCACCTGGTTGGAGGGAAGAGTGGAAGAATTCAGTAAGACCTTCAATAAAGAGATATATAAAAAATAACCAATTAGAGTTGAAGAATACAATAATTGAAATAAAAAATACACTAGAGGGAATCAACAGATTAGCAAATGCAGAAGAATACATCAGCAATCTGGAAGACAGAGTAATGGAAAGCACCCAAGCTGAACAACAAAAAGAAAATAATTTTTAAAAATGAAAATAGGTTAAGGGCTCTCTTGGACAACATCAAGTGAACAAACATTGGCATTATAGGGCAAGAAGATAGAGAAGGAGGAGGAGGAGGGGGAGAAAGAGGAGAAGGAGAAAGAGAAGATGATGATGATGACAGCAAGGAGAGTGAGAGGAAAAAAGACAGAAAGGGGCAGAAAACTTTTGTGAAGAAATAATAGCTGAAAACTTTCCTAACTTGGGGAAGGAAATAGACATCTGGGTTCAAGAAGCACAGAATTTCAAACAAGATGAATCCAAGGAGGTGTACACCATGACATGTAATTAAAATATCAAAGGCTAAAGATAAAGAGAGAATTTTGAAAGCAGGAAGAGAGAAGCAAAAAGTTACCTACAAGGGAAACCCTATAAGGCTGTCAGCTGATTTTTCAGCAGAAACTTTGCAGGCCCGAAGGCCTGTGGTATGATATATTCAAAGTTCTGAAAGGAAAAAACCTACAACCAAGAATTCTCTACCCAGAAAGATTATCATTCAGTTTTAAAAGAGAGATAAAGAGAGGCACCTTGGTGGCTCAGTTGGTTGAGTGTCTGACTTCAGCTCAGGTCATGATCTCACAGTTAATGAGTGTAAACCCCTCACCAGGTTCTCTGCTGTCATCACAAAGCTCACTTTGGATCTTCTGTCCCTCTCTCTCTCTCTGCCCCTCTGCTGCTCACACAGTCTCTCTCAAAAATAAATAAGTATTTTTAAAAATTTTTAAAAAAAGAGGTAAACAGTTTTCCAGAAAAACAGAAGCTAAAGCAGTTTAACATCACTAAACCAACCTTAACAAAAAATGTTCATGGGACTTCTTTAAGTGGAGTAGAAATAGCCATAATTAGACATAAGAAAATTTAATAAAATGGGTAAAATATGACAGAATATTCATGAAACATGGGAGAGGGAGTAAAAAAGAAAGGTATTTTTAAAGAATATGTTGGAACTTAAATGACTGTCAAATTATAACATAGACTGCTATACATGAAATTTATGTCATGGTAACCACAAACCCAGAAACCTATGATAGATATACACAAAGTAAAGATATTCTACAAAGCTGTAGTAATCAAAATGGCATGGTACTGCCACAAAAATAGACACATAGATCAATAGAACAGAATAGAAAGTCCAGAAATAAACCACAATTATATGGTCAATTAATCTATAACAAAGGAAGCAAGAATTTACAACAGAGAAAAGACTGTCTCTTCAATAAATGCTGCTGGGAAAACTGGACAGCTACGTGCAAAAGAATGAAACTGGACCACTCTCTAACACCATAATTCAAAATAAACTCAAAATGGATAAAAGTCATAAATGTGAGACCTAAAACCATAAAAATCCTAGCAGATAACACCGATAGCAATTTCTCTAACACCAAACATAGAAACATTTTCTAAATCTAGTAAACATTTTCTAGTTAGATCTTCTGAGGCAAGGGTAAGCAAAAATAAACTATGAGACTACATCAAAATAAGAAGCTTTTTCGTAGCAAAGGAAACCATCAACAAACAAAAAATGCAACCTATTGATTAAGAGAAAATAGTTGCAAATGATATATCTGATTAGGGGTTAGTATCCAAAATGTATAAAAAACTTATACAACTCAACACTAAAAAAAAATAAATAATAGGCAGAAGACTTGAATACACATTTTTCCAAAGAAGACTTACAGCTAGCCCACAGACACATGAAAAGATGGTCACCATCACTAATCATCAGGGAAATGCAAATCAAAACCACAATGAAATATTACCCTACAACTGTCAGAATAGCTAAAATAAAAAAGACAAGAAATAACAAGTATTGGCAAGGATGTGGAGAAACAGGAACCTTCATACAGTGTTAGTGGGAATGTAAATTGGTAAAAACACTATGGAAAATAGTATAGAGGTTCTTCAAAAAGTTAAAAATAGAAATGCCATATGATATAGTAATTCCACTACTGGATATTTACCCAAAAAAATGAAAACACTAATTCAAAAAGATATATGCACATCTATGTTTATTGCAACATTATTTATAATTTCCAAGATATGGAAGCAACCCAAATGTCCATCAATAGATGAATGGATAAAGAAGATATGTATACACACACACACACACACACACACAAAATGGAGTATTACTCATAAAAAGGATGAGATCTTGCCATTTTCAACAACATGGGTGGAACTAGAGGGTATTATGCTAAGCGAAATATGTCAGGCTGAGAAAGACAAGTATCTTTTGTGGAATAAAAAAAACCCAAATGAATAAGCAAAAAAAGAAAAAGCAGAATAGACTTGTAAATACAGAGAAAAGGGCTCTGCAGGGACAGGCAAAATGGGTGAACGGAAGTGGTAGATACAGGCTTCCAGTTACAGGATGAATAAGTCATAGGAATAAAAGGCACAACATAGTCAAAGATATTGTAATAGTGATGTATGGTGACAGATGGTGGCTATACTTGTGGTGAGCATAGCATAATGTACAGAGAAGTTGAATCACTATGTTGTGCACCTGAAACCAATGTAACATTGTGTGTCAACTATGCTCAAATGAAAATTTAAAACAAACTAATCAGCACTCTAAATTTCATAACCATCTTTTAAACAGAACACCCAGCAGCTCAGCTACTCCCTATTAGCATCTTTTAAAGTATCCACAGAACACCTGTTGCAGGCACAAAGTGTTGTTAAGACTCAAATTAATTCCCAAACAATGGTGCCATCTGTCACTGTCCCAAAGCAACATTTATCCTCAAGTAATATTAGCCTGGTACTTATAGCCTGTCATTTGCTGTGAGAGTCACACCTTACTTTGGCTTCTAACGTGGGATGTAAGAAGTGTCAGCCTCCTTTTCCTTCCAGCTTTTATGCCATTTTATCCATCCCATCTGGAAGACCCTTTGTCTCCCTGCTAACTGTCCCTCAAGGTCCAGTCCAGGTCCTGCCTCCTTCATAAAAACTCCTTTTACTGGTTTTGGTTCATAATAACATCTCTCCTTTGTGTTTCCATGGCACTTCTGGACAATTTCCACCTGTTCAATGTTTAACTGCTCTTTGCTTTATATACATATATAATTTAAGCACTTCCAGTTGTAAATAAGAGCAGAAACTATGATTTCTGCTATGTGTGTGTGTGCATGCAAGTGTGGGTGTGCATGTGTGCATCCCCTCTATAACATCCCATATTATTTGGAGGCTGTTTGGTATTTAATAAGTATTTACTGGGGGTTGATTAATGCAATGATGGAGTGACCACCATGTAAAGAAGAAAAGAATGATAAACTGCATATTTTTGTTATTCTAGAAGTCTTAAGACTCTGGATTTTACTACTTTCAGGATGGATCCATCTCTGAAACTTTATTGTTTCCCTAAGATTTTCAGTGCAAAAAGACAATTGGTCCAATATATAAAATTGTGCTTGAAAGAATAAAAAAGATAAAAAAGGAAATGAAAAAATATATCTAACATTAACATTAACTGAATAAGAATTTTCTGTAAAAAGTTTATTCCTTTTTTTAATGCTCATTCATTTTTGAGAGAGAGTGTGTGTGTGCACACATGTGGGGAGGGGCAGAGAGAGAGGGACAGAGGATCTAAAGCTTTGCACTGACACCAGTGAGCCCTATGTGGCGCTCAAACTCAGGAACCTTGAGGTCACGACCTGAGCTGAAGTCGGATGCTTAACTGAGTTACCCAGGCGCCCCTTTCTGTAAAAACTTTAAATGACTTATAATATAAGCGCTTAATAATTTTATTACTCTAATAATTTGAGGGAGGGAAGGAAAAATGAGGAGCTCCCCTCAGCAAGTAATAGGTTTCCCCCCCAGAGGTATCAGATTTAATCTAACCTTATCTAATAGAAGATTCAGTACCTCCCAGACTCTCCTGCCTCTCCTCTCCCTCAAATTTTTACTAAACTTAGTTGTTATTTTATTCATTCGTCCATTCAACAAATATTTCAAGTACTTCTTTTGCTAGCTTCTAGGTGTTGAAAGACAAAAGTGACAAGACTGCCTAGATTTACTGTCTAGTTTTTGAGAACAATTACATGTAGTTTGAAAAATGTGTTTTCTGCATTTCCATAGATCAATGAATAAATTGTAAACCTCTCACAGTTGTGGATCATCCTTGGCACTGCTCCTCAGTCACACCTACAGCTTTCAGCCTGATGAATTATTTTGCAGCAGATTTGGCAAATGTAGAGGTGGAGCCGGTATGAGCATTTTCTGTGTTAAGTGGTGGGGATTCCCCCTGCTCTTCCCTTTGGCTGACTGGCTCCTCTCAGGGTGTTGTTAATGAAATTTAGTCTCCTGTCACATGGTCTTCTGAACTTGTAGCATCTTCCCCCTTATGGTTTCTCATGGGTAATCATGAGTTTATGGAGAGACTAGCTATGCTCTGACATTTAAGACTTCAGTTAACTGACACATTCCTCAACAGAAGTTTGGTCAATATGACCAACCGCAGTTTTTGCTTGACGTAGATAGCGCTCTGTTCTTTAGGAAAAAAAAGAGCCTATACTTTTCTTGCTAACTAATGTACCATATGATTACTTTCTCCAGCATTTTACTACAGAGGATCTTTCCCTCCCTTTGCAGGTACATTTAAGCTTTATTCCCTCTGCAGCACATGAAGGGTACAGTAATCAGGATCTCTTGCCATGCATTTACACAAGCAGGTATGTCAATTAACACATATCCAACACACCTGTTACCTACAGTGCTTGGTATCTACATTCAAAAGCCTTAGCTTCTATGTAACTGATTCATGGAGTTTTAATTCACATATTGACAAAATGAATACAAACTCTTATAACCATGTAAGTTAACCATGCAAAAACAATATAATAGGCTCCTAGTATATTCCTTTCAGTGTTTCTTTTAACCATCACCACTAAAAAAGCAATATTTCTTCTATCAGTGCTTGAATTCACTATTTTTAGACTGAATTATCAGTTTTTTGTTTGTCTGTTGTAGGCTCCCATGCCCACCATGGCGCTTGAACTCACAACCCTGAGATTGAGTCACGCGTGCTCTAACAATGGAGCCAGCCAGGAGCCCCTGAAAACTACCAGTTTTAAGACTCTTTTTTCCCCTGAATGATGTTTGTTGTTAGAGTTTAATAATTATAAAAAAATTTCATGGAAATTTTTTACAAATTAATATTTTTTAAAAACCAGCTATGATTGGGGCACCTGGGTGGCTCAGTCAGTTAAGCATCCGACTTTGGCTTAGGTCATGATCTCACGGTTTGTGGTTTCGAACCCACGTCGGGTTCTGTGCTGACAGCTCAGAGCCTGGAGCCTGTCTTCAGATCCTGTGCTCCCTCTCTCTCTTCCTCCTCCCACTCATGCTCTGTTTCTCTCTGCCTCAAAAATAAATAAACTATAAAAATTTAAAACAGGAAAACAGCTATGATGGGACACCAGGGCATCTGGGTGGCTCAGTCGGTTAAGCATCTGACTGCAGCTCAGGTCATGATCTTGTGGCTCGTGAGTTCGAGCCCAGCACTGGGCTCTGTGCTGACAGATGGGAGCTCAGAGCCTGGAGACTGCTTTGGATTCTGTGCCTCCCTTTCTCTCTGTCCCTCCCCCACTCACACTCTGTTTCTCAAAAATTAGTAAATGTAAAAAGAATGTAAAAAACAGCCATGGTATTGAATAGTCTTTCTAGATGAAAGAGAACATGAAGTAGAATTTAAGGCACAGGCTTACTTTGGAAATTGATTTAAATAATTTATGAGTCCATAAAAATCTTAACTTTGATCTATTTTAAGCTACCTTGGACTTCACCTTCCCATGACCCTGTGTTCTAATATCACATTTACACCAAGGCTTTGCCTAAAGATCACTGCACAGATGTATTCTTTTCACTATCATAATGTGAAAATCTCAGGCTATACAACATAGTTTATGTGGATCAATGTGGAATCAACCTCCCCTCTAAGCCTCTTAAGAAAGTAGTGAATACAGAAACAAGTGGAAAAATTTCCATATTGAAATACGACACATCTTCAAGAATAAAGACTTATTTTTCTTGTTTTAGTCCTGCCACATCAATCAGTTATAATACTCTGCAAAATAATAAGTACTTAGCCAACAAACTAGAATCATATCTGTTTAGCTTAGTTGTTAAATATGAGTGTATAAAAGAAGAGTCATTAAAATATATTCACCAAATTCACATATTGGCAACGTAGATCCTTCAGTCATGTACCCAGAGGCAACAAAAATCCTGAGGGGGAAAGAAACCCACTCCCCTTCTTACTCTGTAGTGCTTTGGTCTGGGAAGCACTTAGCACAAGTTTAAAACTATTAAGTTTCAACATTTTGCATCCTGTTTGGAAGTTCAAGTGTACTCATAGCAGTACTTCCCACCAAAATTACAGAGTAAGAGGGATGCCAGCTGCATGATGAGAAAAGAGTAGACAGTAGGGAGAGAGTCATATAGAGTTGGTGCCTTGACAAGAGTAGTCAGTCACCTTTGGTGAGAAAGCTGGAGAAGATAATTCAAGGAGGGTGTCAGGGAAAGAAATACCCTTAGTTCATTCTCCTTCCTTCACTAGATTCCCTGTTACAACTTTCCACTGGTTGGATCCGACAAAAAGCCAGAGGACATAAGAGCTGAGTTGATGTAACCTGTCCAAGTCAACCTCCCAAGGCATATAGCAGAGTGAAGGGTGGAGACATGATCTGGACGGGCAGACAGAAGATATTCAGCCCATTGTCCATTTTGTATTTATAAATACATTAACCCATCTCTTATCCTTTTGAAGTAGGCAAGTTGTAAGTCGTAAATTCCATACCGAAATATACCAAAGTAGGAGCAACACATTTTCTTACTTGATCTTCTTTTTCACATAAACGTTCTTTTTTGCATAAAGGTTGGTGTTCAGGGAAAAAATAAATGAAAAGTAAAAAGTCTTGTTGCATGCTTATGCAGATTCTGTTTTTTCAAGTCCTTAAGACTGGTGACTGTGAGACTTGCCTTTCCTATTTCTGGATCTTCATGTCTCACATACTTAATTTGAATCACCCAAGAATGTAAAACATCATGCTATCCTCCAATCTCTCTTATATTTCCTCATCTCTGGGCCTTCTTGGGTAACAATTAGCAACATTGTATACTTACACCAGGCTGGTCACTAACTCTGTGCCCATATCTTTTCAATGAAATGATACTCTGTAATGTTCTTGCGAATGTAGCTGAAAGAGTAAGGCTCTTTCTCACTCTCCCTCAGACTGTCATTTAAACATGGAAGAAAAAAACATATTTCTACTCCCTTCCAAAACGCCACAGCAATGCTCATAAAGGGAAATCTCTCTCTCTCTCTCTCTCTCTCTCTCTCTCTCTTTCTCTCTCTCTCACACACACACACACACACACACACACAACTAGAAAAATATATGCCCTCATACAAAAGAAGAAATCTTGGAAACAGACAAGAGAACTGATTTAGCAGTTTAGAGAAAGCTAAAATCTAAGCATCTAAGACCAAAAGATGCGAATCAACTCTCATGACAGATTTGTAGAAAGATGAAGGGATCAGAGGCAATGAGTATCTTGGGAAACAGAGTTGTGGGTGAAGCTGAAGAGAACTGTTTGAAAATCTTTTATAAAATGGGATTTTAACCCTGATCTCCCCTACCCATGCAACAAACCAGATACACCTTCTCAACAGAAGATATATTTACTGTCTATAGCAGTTGAACCAGAAGGGCTCTAAGCCTCAGTTACATCAGCATAGCTGATGAGGTGGGGAAGAGAATAGGAGGAGAGACTCTAGGCTTAACAGAGAAAAGAACTATAGATACCAACTCTTTTGAGCCCCACACAATGACCTAATGGTAAAGCCCACCAGAGGACAAGCTCTATTGGAGCACACAGAGCTTCTAACCAGCTTTTTAGTGTCTGACACTTAAAATAAAAGTAATAATTTGATAGCAAAGTGTCATTGACATCTGCAAAAATATCTAATATAAAAGGCAAAGAAAATGTAAATAAAAGAAAGGAACAAAGAAACGAGGGGGTAATCTTTTTTAAAAAACCTATGATTATTATAATCAGACAAGTTATTGAGTCTCTGAAGTAAGAACCAGATACCATTGAAGAAGAGGGAGGAGGGGGAGGGGGAGGAGGAGAAGAGTTCCCTGCTTTGGGGAGTAAACTATAGCAAAAGTAAAATAGAAAGATAATCATCAGAGGGATTGGAAGAAGAAGTTGAGAAATTATCCCTAATTAGCATAAAAAATCAGAAATGGAAAGAGAAAGCAAAAAAAAAAAAAAAGACAGAGAGAGAGAGAGAAAACTAGACTATCAAGCCAGGAAGTCCAAAACCTGAAAGAGAGAACAAAGAAATGGGGAGAAGATATCATCAAAAGAATAGTGAAAGAAATTTTCCTAGAACTATAGACCATGAGGTTCAAAATTAAAAGGCTCACTCCCAGATCATTGACTACAAAGAGACACATGTCACATTATCGTGAAGATTCAGAACACTAGGGTTACTGTGAAGATCCTCAGAACTTTCAGGAATCAGCAAACAAAAGTCCCCAAGGACAGGATCCTCCCACTAGCATCTGAGGAAGTTGGAAGACAATGAAAGACTTCACAATTCTGAGAAAATGATTCCTAATCTAAAAATCTATACTCACTGCAACCCTCCACCAAGTGTGAAGAGAAAATAAAGATTTCAGAATTGTGATTTCAGAAATGTAAGATCTTCAAAGTTTACCTGCCATAAATCTCTTTCCAGAAAGCTACTAGAGAATGTGCCCTGAGTGAAATGAGGCAGTAAACCAAGACAGAGGAAGAAATGGGATCCAGGGAACAGGAATTCAACCCAGGAGATAAGTGAAAGGGATTCCCGGAATGATGCTGAGCAAAAATACCAAGACAACAGTGGTCAGCAGGCATAGAGAACCACCAGGTTAGCACAGAACAGAGCCCTGCAAGAGCAAGGTCTCTAAAGATAATATAAGACTGATTGAATAGTTAATATTAGTGACTGTCTTCAAAGGAGAATTACTTTTAAAATTGGAATGAGGAGATAATTGGTACAAAAACCGAGGAAGTAAAAATATGAGGCAACTCTTTATATCAGGAGAAAGAAAAAGTGCATGAAACAAAATTTAGTCAGAGTAAAGGACGTGAATAGTACCTACCTTGCCATTATTCTACATTCTGACTCTGTAACTAATTCCAGGTTCATATGCCAGATGCACAGCAAAGCCAACCACTGAGACCTCCAGTATGCAGCAAACAAAGGGTTTGTTAGGCAGCCAAACGAGGAGACAGGAGAGGGAGCCTCAAATCTGCCTCCTCGCTGGAGGACAAGGGGTCAGGATGTTACCAGGTATGCAAGTTGGGTGGAAAATGCTGTTTGGCTATAGGGAAAAGGGAGACACCCTCCATTCTAAGCTTGCGCATTCAGGAGTCACATGTCTTCATGGGACAAGTGTACATCAAAAACAGCAGTGTAAGCGTGACAAGTGGGGGCCAGATCCAGGGGTGTGTGTTGTCACAGGGGTTACTTTCATTCACTCTTGGTCCCTTCTTCACACCAGCAACAATTTCCAGTTTGCTCCAGTCTCAGCTGATCTTATCAGTAGTTGGTCAACTTCTGCAAAACAGGCTCATAAATCAATCAGGTTAACCAGAGTTTCCTTAGGGGAGAAAACTTTTTTCAGTTTACCTAAAAATGACAATGCAATGACAGAGAAAGGGAAATGAAAGGAAACTGTGACAAGGCAAAGGATGGAGGAGTGCTGTACAGAATAGAAAGTGCCTCATCTCCTGTAGCAGGAAGTCACTGTAGTAATACCCCAGGCAGAGTCCCCAGAAGCCTCCTCTGAGAGGGAGGTCAACAGCCAGAAGTTTACTGGAGAATATTGTTCAAAAGGGAAGGAAAAGAAGGAGGACTGAGCAGAGGCCAGGCTATAATGGAGTCTCAAGGAAGGACTCAGCCAACCCCTCCAGGAAGCTCTGACACTAGATAGCTCTTCAAAGTTTGACCCAAATCAGGATGAGGAGGCTGGTGATTTTTTAAAATATTTTTTAAAGTTTTATTTTATTTTGAGAGAGAGAGAGAGAGAGAGAGAGAGAGGAGGAGGAGAAGGAGAAAGAGAATCTTAAGCAGGCTCCCGGCTGCCAGCACAGCCTGATGCAGGACTTGAACTCAAAACCGTGAATTCATGACCTGTACCGAAACCAAGAGTTGGACAGTTAACCGACTGAGCCACCAGCCGCCCTGCGGGGCCTGGTAATTTATATGCTGTGTATATGACTCGCAGAATGTGGGCTTCCCTGTCGTTGGCACAGAAGGGATCCCTGAAGAGAGCTGACAGCCGAGGGTTGTGTGCCAGCAGTTCCTGTCACAGCTGCTTCCTTCCTAAAGGAACAGCTCATCACAGTGTTTATAATCAGCAATATCAAAAAAGAAAAACCCAGGATTTCCAAACTAAGCATAATTTTTAGATATAGGTAAATATACAAGATTAAAAACAAAAGAGGCACTTAAAAGGATGGGAGCAGGAAGTGGGGAGGCATGAGCAGGTGCTGCTATTTTTCATTATAAGACTAGAAGGACTACAGGACATTGAAATGAAAGCTTTTAAAAAATATTTCTCTATATTTAAAGAGACAGAGAGAGAGATTGTGGGGGAGGGCAGAGAGAGAGGAAGAGAGAGAATCCCAAGCAGGCTCTGCACTGTCAGCAAAGAGCCCCACTCACGGCTCTATCCCATGAACCATGAGCTCATGACCTGAGCAGAAATCAAGAGTTGGATGCTTAACTGAGCCATCCAGGTACCCGAAATGAAAAGCTTTTAAGGTCTTCGATTGGTGTGTGTGTGTGTGTGTGTGTGTGTGTGTGTGTGTGGCTAAGGAAGTAGCCATTAAGATGATTATCACTCTGTGGGGACTATGGTCCTTAATACTATTAGGACTAGAGGTGACAATGTGGAAAGGGTAGAGTTTGGGAAAGGAGGAAAATGAGTTATTTAAAGCATTCTGCATAATAATGCAGAAGGCTAACACAGCAGAAGGCAGGGGTAGATAGCTTTCCAAAGGAAGAGGCAGTTTCCAAAGTGATTCTCTTTCTCCTTAAGGAGAAAGCCTTAGGAGGCTATCCTCTTTCAGAGCTAACATTTGCCTTCCTTTAATGGTTTCCCTTTAGGGGGCACCCTTTCACCCTCACTCAGGTGAAGGCTAAACACTATTGGGAGTGCTCTTCTCCACTCTGGCTTTTTGGTGAGATTTGGAGGGCCTACCCTGGACTGGCCTGCTGAGGTTATTCTAAAACTGAATACCCAGGTTTAGGGATATTAACTACAAGACAAAAGAGGCTGGATCCTGGGATAATAGATTCTGATAAGTATAAGATTAGGGGTTCTCACAAGGTAGGTGGAGGTTTTACAGGAATTTAAAAGAAACAAACTGGCAGGGGACAAGGACTTATAACACTTAAGTTAGGAACTGTGAGCATCCTCAAGGAAACTCTAGATAAGCTGATCAACTTGGTATTTGAACATGGCTAATGGTGTTTGAATATTTGTTTCCTTGAACATGGAAGCAGTTATATCTAAGGAATAGTTTTAATTTTTTGCCTTCCTATGCTGTTATAACTCATATTTTCCCTAATCTTCAGTAAATGTCCATTTTATTGTTAAGAGGCTTTTTATAGGCTGCTGGACTCTTCTGGGATCTCTGTCATCACTGCAGAGTCTCCTGTCACCTTCGGGGATACTCTGCAGCCCACTCACCCAGCAAGGCCTCGAAAATAGCCAGGTCTTCCAGATTTGGATCATTCTTATGCTTGCTTCACTCTGGTATAGCAGAAACAATGTAATAGAAAAACCAACAGAATGGCTCTGTGCCTCTGCACCTCCCAGACCTCAGAATATCCTATCCATATCCAACTTGAGCTCCTTGGCTCCAAACATAGTTGGAGCTACTCTCCCAAGGGAACTTGGGCAAAGCCAGTAATCTCTAAATTGAGTATGAGTTAAGGTCTGAACAGGAAGCAGATGGCACTTCCAAATTAGGATAAAGTTTAAGAAGGGATTATTTACAAAGGGACTAACTGCAAAGGCGTGGCAATGTTGGGAAGCTACAAAGCATAGTGTAGGAAACAGGCTACCAGCAGCAGAACTCTTCCATTTCTAGGGCCAAAGGGATGCAGACAAAGGGGTTATGGAAACCAGGGAGAGACTCAAAAGAGGAATTCAGAAGAGGAATGTGGTAGGCTCAAGGCAATTTCACAGGGGAAGAGTCAAGGTTAACAACACCCTATTTTATTCTCCAGTCTCCTGTCAGGAATTCCCATCGACCAAACCCTACAGGAAGCCAGAGAGAAGAGGTGCTTGTTGAGTTAATCCATTAAAGCCCAACTGTCCAGAGTAGAGAGCAGGGTGATAAAGGGTGATGAGAGATATGAAGGGGCCAGTGGAAGGTATCCAGCACACCCTAATGCAATTCAGAATTCTGATAACCAAATTTATTAGGTAGCTTCAATCATGTATGATTAACACAAATCTTAATTCAGAGTTTCTCTCACTGAGGTATGTGTCTCCAAATGGGAATGCTTTCCAAGGGGTATACAGGAAGCCAGGATCATAAGATGATCAATTTCTAGGTTTTCAATTTCCACTGAAATTGTACTCATTGCTTGAGAATGAGCTTCTCACTTTTCAAAGAAAAGAACTGCACCCCACCTATCCAAAAATCTTAAAAAAGAGTGTTTTACTCTTCATTATGACAAAGCCTCATACAGCTCTGGATGTATGTTTTTCTTTCCTCCACTTATTTCTGTTAATGTGAAGACACAGTATTTTGGACCATGTTGTGATATTATGAATTGAAATAATTGAAAGAGTGAGTGATGGGAGTGGTTACAATTTATGTTCTATGATTTTGACATTTCCTGTATTTGAATGGAAGCAATTTTTTTTGGCTATTCTCAATATTATCCTCAGATGTGCAATTAAGTGGAAAGAAAGGTACCTTCTGAAGAGCTATAAGATAGTGATGTTAATTTTATTAAACAAACCAGAAATGTTTTCTGTGTTGAGAAAACTTATACACACTGTAGAAATGAAGCAAAATGATTATAGCGTGCCCTTTCAAGATCTTTCTGGAGCATTGCCTTATTGGCCAACCTAAGGGATATATACATTTATATCTGACATATGTATAATCTGTATCTGACATATATATGTATATCTATATCTGAGAATTGAATCATACCTAAAATGTTTTAAAATCACCCATTAATCATTTTTTAAAAAAGCAAACAATCCAAAAAAAATGGACAAAAGACTTAAACAGGCACTTCATCAAAAGAAGATATCCAAATGGATAATAAGCACATTAAAAAGTGTTCAATGTTATTACTTTTCAAGGACATGAAAATTAATACCACAAAGATTTTATAATATACCTATCATAAGGCTAAAATTATAAAAAGATTGATAATACCAAGTGTTTGGAAAGGATTTGGAACAACTGGAGCTCTCATACATTATTAATGGGAATGTAACTTGGTACAACCACTTTGGAAAACTCTTTGGAAGTATCTACTAAAGTGTAACATGCAAAATACCCTATGACATAGAAATTCCACTTTTAGGTTTATGCCTAAGAGAAATTAGTATACATGTCTAACAAAACACATGTGCAAGAATGTTCATAGCAACTCTATCCATTAGAGCCAAAACCTGGTAGCAATCCAAATGTCAACCAATAGGACCCTATATAAATCACTTTTGGTATATTCATATAGTAGAATACTACTCAACAATATAAAGAATAAATCATTGTTATATGCAACAACATGGATCAATCTTATAGATATAATGTTAAGTGAAAGAAGGCAGACACAAAAGAATATATTCTATATGATTTCAATCATAAGAAGTGGAATCATAGTAAACACACAATTTGTTTTCCATTCATAAGCCTAGGCTTAATTCATACAAAAACAGAAGGATGAGGTAGGAGATAGGGGGAGGATGAGAGAGTATTTCCAGAGCAGCCAATTAGGGTTCAAAGAGGTATCTTTCTTGAAATTGCTTGCCTTAAGGATTAATCTCACTCCAGCCTGTGGAAGAGAGGCTAATGAATGGTCAAGAGCATTGACTCCCCTCCTATTCCCATTCTGGGTTGTTACAGTTCTTACAGCAATCATATTGGGCTGATAGAACAAGTCTAGCTAGGCTGAGACTATTTCTGCAGTCTTTAGCAAAGTTACTCAGGTTTCCAAGGAAATGAGCTGCTATAACTCTCCAGACCAAGGTTACTTCCAAGCAGCAATACAGATAACCAGACCAGGCAAGATATATGCATACTGAACCCAAAGATTTATTATCAACACCACTTAGCCAAAGTCTCCGGTATCCCAGAGGCACTTGAGTATGTGGGCTTCACTTTACTTTCTATCTATAACTTGAATTCTTTCCTTCACAATTTCATCTTTTGTCTGCAGCACTCTGTCACAGACTGACCCCTCAACCAAGACTTTCTCCCCAAATGTAGCTAACTAAACTATGCATCACTCTGCTTCTAATTATTATTTCCCTCATTTGCTTGTGCTTGTATATTTTCTTGTTTTTTCCCCCAGTTTTACTGAGAAAGAATTGCTATATAAGCTTAAGGTATACAGTGTGCTGATTTGATATACTTATATATTGCAAAAGGATTATCACCATAGCCTTAGCTAACACCTTCATCATGTTACATAATTACCATTTCTTTTTTGTAGTTAGAACATTTAAGATCTACTCTACTTAGCAACTCTCGAATATATAATACAGCAGTATGAACTTTGGTCTCAATGCACATCCCCAGAACATTTTCATATTATAACTGGAAGTTTGCACCCTTTGACCAACATGTCCCATTTCCACCAATTCCCAGCCCTTCTTTGCCAACATTTTTACTCTATTTCTATATGTTTGGATTTTTTTTATTTCAAATGTAAGTGAGATCATACAGTATTTGTCTTTCTCTGACTTATCTCACTTAGCTTAATGCCTTTAAGGTCCATCCATGTTATGGCATATGACAAGATTTCCTTTCTATTCCTGACTGAAGAATAGCTTTATATTATCTATCTATCTATCTATCTATCTATCTATCTATCTATCTATCTGTGTATCTATCTTAGATACACATATCATGCCTTCTTTATCCATTTATCTGTTTACAGACACTTAAATTGTTCCCACTGTGTTGGATATTCTGAATAATGCTGCAATTATATCTTTTGTCATTTTAATGTCATTAACATAGGGAGAGGGCCTCTGTCAGGATAAGTGGGAACGGAGGATTTTTAATTCATCCTTTACTGAAAGTTTAACCTACTTGGATATTTGGCTCATCTTATCTCTGTGGTTCAGGAAAGTAAACATACTAGAGTTTCCCCTGATTTTATCTGTTTCTTCCCCAACTTGGTAACCCATTTATATTCCTTTAAATTCATACATTCTGTTTCTAATAATTAATCCTGATATACTGTCCTCTCCTGTTACTTTTCCCTCTGACCAAGACTACTGGTTAAACAAAAGAAATCTGCAGCAGGCCTAGATCCCAGGGCTAGACCTTTGAGCTAGTGTGCAGTAGTGGATTGCATAGACCCCTGACCAGCCTGTAATGAGACACCAGAATGCAAACCCAGGAGGGGGAAAAACAAGCAGGATTTATAAATATTTTTCACCAATTAGACAAGAATCACAATTTAAATCTATCAGTGACTTTTTATTAATCCCTTTGCAAAATAAAGATATATGAAAAGTATATATACATATATATGTACATGTATACACATATATGTACATATAATTATTCCCTAATTTACTCCTTTACAAGATTTTTATATGTAGTGTTTTCCAACTTTATGGTTCATCGTGTAGCAGGCACAGGATATCTAGAGCTAGGAATACTGTAATGGTCAAAGTATTAGTACACTTACTACTTTAAGACAGTTTAAATATTTACTGTCTAATCTGTACAAAAATAATGCAGTATTTATAATTTTTAAAAACCTCACTACTTGAGTCTTTGTTACAATTTCTACGTGGCCTCAGAGTCCCCACAGTGGATTTGATTTCCCTGGGATAGATCAGATAACCCCCACCCAGATGCTACTGTGCTGCTGCTTTGGGGTTTGGGATTTAGCCAGGGGTTGTGGCCATATTCTAATTTAGGGAAATATGTGTTGGCAATCAAAATTGTCCTGGACTTTCTGTTAATTCTCATGTTTTTCTTTATTTCTGCTCCTTATCCATGTGTTAAATGTTTCTTTGCTGGGTTAAAGAGAGGCTATGTTCTAGTGAAAAAGGAAGATCGCAGAACATAGGAGGAAATGTTTGGGGAAATCAGGGAAAGATGGAGTCCCGAGAACATTAATAGGTCTTGCATTTGTTTATTCTTGTACTTTTCCTCCATCTGCTTAGTTGGTTATATGACTCTTATCCAAATTTAGATCAAAAACAGGTTTAATTGAAATAGAGACCAAGGAGGTTAATGAAATAGCAATTTTTACCATCTGAAATTCTATATGTGTTCTATGTCCACTAATTCATTTACTAGACCATATTTTAGAAATGTAAGCAGAGGAGACCCATGAATTGTGGCTTCCTGAATTTCAGCACAAAAAGCTACTTTTCTCTATCTGACAGTGAGAAAGGCAAACTTTTGCCCCTCCCAAGAAAGAGAGGGTGGTCTTTCTTGGAATATGGAGTGAACTATAGAGAACTTAAAAAAAAATGATGGGGGTCAAACAAAATAAATTTTCCAATGGGAAAATAAAACTGTGGAAGAAAGACAAGCTAAACAATAAATATGGTATGACTAAAATAGATGCAATATTTTAAAAAGCTGCCTATATGAGTACTTAGTTGAAATTAACCTGTGTTTATTAATTCTTATGCAGTAGAATTTAACATACAAAAGATGAGTCACCTTTAGTGTTAAAATGAAACTATGTACTAAAATAAAATAAGAGATTTGATTTTTAAGTAAGTAGTTGGGCACCTGGGTGGCTCAGTCAGTTGGGCATCTGACTTCGCCTCAGGTAATGATCTCATGGTTCATGGGTTCAAGCCCCAAGTTGGGCTCTGTGCTGACAGCTCAGAGCCTGGAGCCTGCTTTGGATTCTGTGTCCCCCTCTCACTTTCTGCCCTCCCCCACTTGTACTCTGTCTCTCTCCAAATAAATAAAAAGAATAAAAAATGCAAGTAGAACTTAAAATAGCTCATTTTTAAAAGACTATATTCAAGGGAATGCAAACTGGTGCAGCCACTGTGGACTTTCCTTCAAAAGTTGAAAATGGAACTAACTACAATCCAGTAATAGCACTACTAGGTATTTGCCCTCAAAATCCATAAAAATACTAATTCAAAGGGACATGCACCCTTATATTTATTGCAGCATTATTGACAATAATACCCAAATTATGGAAGCAGCCCAAGTGTCCATTGGTATATGAACAAATAAAGATGTAGTATATATATACACAATGGAATATTACTCAGCCATAAAAAAGAATGAAATCTTGCCACAGGCAACAAAAAGAACAGAACTTAGAAAGTATAATGTATAATGCTAAGCAAAATAAGTCAGTCAGAGAAAGACAAATACCATATAATTTCACCCATATGTGGAATTCAGAAACAAAACAAATGAGCAAAGGGAAAAAAAAAAAAAGAGAGACAGAGAGACAAAGCAAGAAACAGACTCTTAACTATAGAGAACAAACTAATGATTACTATATGGGAAGTGGATGGGGGGATGGGTGAAATAGATGAAGGGGATTAAGAGTACACTTATCATGATGAGCACTGAGTAATGTATAGAATTGAATCACTGTATTGTACACTGGAAAATAATGTAATACTGTACATTAACTATGCTGGAATTAAAATGAAAAGCTTAATAAAAATACTAAAATAAAATTCACATGTGGTAAAAAAAAATTTTAATCATTTTTCTTGGTGAAGAAAGGAGAAAATTGGTTTTCTTTAAAGCATTTTCATATTTCTCAAGGGCCTGTAGAAAAGGTTTTAATTGTTTTAAAAAACAAATAAATAAGACCACATTCAATATTACTTTAGTTTGCTACTGCTGCTGTAACAAATTAGAAACTCAATGGCTTAAAGTGAAACAAATCTATTATTTTACAGTTCTACAGGTCAGAAGTCTGAAATGGGTCATATAAGCCAAAATCACTGTTGACAAATCTGTGTTCTTTCTGGAGGCTCAAAGGGAGAACCCATTCCCTTGCTGATGACTCTTCCATGGAGGTTGTGTTCCCTTTCTTTTCCTGTGTCTAGAGGTCTCCTGCACTCCTAGGCTCGTGGTCCTTTTCCTCCACATTCAATGCCAGTAGCGCAACATCTTTAAATCTGTCTCTGATCTCTTCTTTCCTGTCAACATATCTCCTTCCTGACTCAGACCTTCCTACTTCCTCTTGCAAAGACCCTTGTGATTATATTAGCTCCACCTGGATAATTCAGGCTAATCTCCCCATCTCAAGATCTTTAACTTAATCATACCTTCAAAATCCCTTCTGCTATGTAAAGTAACATATTAAACAGATCCCAGGGATTAGAATGTAGAATCTTTGGGAAGGGGGCAGGGAGCTCATGATTTTGCCCATTACAGGTACATTTGTATTCTCAAATGAAATGCAGTATACTATGATTTTATTAAATACTATGAATTTATAAACAACTTTAGCTTTCTAGGACAATCAGCAAAATCCTGACATAGTTTTAAAGATCGGCTGTGTTATAACATTACACATACTCTATGATCCAGCCATTCCACCTCTAGGTATATATTCAACAAGTTTTATGTTATGTTCATCAAAACTGTATACTTAAATGTTTACAGTAGCTTATTCATAATAACCCCAAACTAGAAAATACCTAAATTCCCACCAAAAAATTGAATGAATAGGGAGTGGTGTATTTCATACTAGGGAGATTATCTAGCAATGAAAACAATCTAAATCTACAAAAAACAATATGGATAAATCTCATAAGCACAATGTTGAACAAAAGAAGCCAAACATAAAAAATATATGTAATGTATGATTCAGTTTTATAAAGTTCAGAAACACAAAATTAGTCAGAAGGGCGAGTGACTTAAATAGGAGGTGGTGACTAAACAGGTTCATGACAGGAACTTTTAAGGTTCTGCCAACATCCTATTTCTTGATCTGGGTGAAGGTTATCTGAATATGTTCACTCGGGAAAATCCACTGAGCTCTACCATTTTGATTTATGTGTTATTCTGTATGTGCTTTCTATTTTGATTAAAGAGTTTATATAATTTAAAAAGTAATATTCTCTTTTTTCTTAAAATATAAGTAAATAAAAAGAGACTTCTCTCAGGTTGTAAAAACTAATGCCAAAGGTTATTATTTGGGCTTTTCTAAGTGCTATTTTTATATGTTCCATATATATGCATTATTCTAAGAGAAATAAGCCAGTTTTCATTGCAGTTTCATATTTGTCACAGATAAGGTCACAACTAAAATACTATGTTAAAATGAAATTTTTAGAAATTCCAAAAAGTTTTTAGTAATTAGCAAATAAAATTGGGCAGCAAATTCTCTTGTTCTAATCTAAATATTAGCAATGATAGGGGCTCCTGGGTAGCTCAGTTGGTTAAGCGTCTGACTTCAGCTTAGGTCATGATCTCACAGTTCGTGGGTTCAAGCCCAACATCAGGCTC
Source organism: Cryptoprocta ferox (assembly GCA_028646485.1). Classification (NCBI taxonomy): domain Eukaryota; kingdom Metazoa; phylum Chordata; class Mammalia; order Carnivora; family Eupleridae; genus Cryptoprocta; species Cryptoprocta ferox. The sequence goes on from CM053562.1 coordinate 34,925,521, forward strand.
TGTGCTGACAGCTGGGAGACTGGAGCCTGCTTCGGATTCTGTGTCTCCTCCTCTCTCTCTCTCTCTCTGCCCTTCCCCCACTTGTGTGCACATGCTGTCTCTGTCTCTGTCTCTGCCTCTGTCTCTCTCAAAAGTAAATAAACTTTTAAAAAATATTTTTAAAAAACCAACCCCCCAAATAGCAGTTATAATATTAATATTTGTGCAATAGAACAAAGAGCTTTTATACAGCAATATCTTTTTTTAATTTTTTTAAATGTTTTTTGTTTATTTTTGAGAGACAGAGAGAGACAGAGCGAGCAGGGGAGAGTCAGAGAGAGAGGGAGGCACAGAATCCGAAGACAGGCTCCAGGCTCTGAGCTAGCTGTCAGCACAGAGCCCGACGCGGGGCTCGAACCCACAAACCATGAGATCATGACCTGAGCCGAAGCCGGACGCTTAACCGACTGAGCCACCCAGGCGCCCCTGTTCAGCAATATCTAAGAGGACTTGATTGGGTTTATTTATTCAGCAAATAGCTATTGATCTTTTTAATTTACTAGTCGCTATGCTGGGCACTGGTGATAAAATGAAGAACAAGGAAAATGGGTCTTTATCCTCACACAATTTATAGTATCATGGGTAAGTCCCCAAAATAAATGCAGAAGTGATAATTAGGAGGTGATGACAAGTTCTATCAAATCACCAAATAATGTGCTTAAATCTTAAATGCATATGGCTAAGTGAAAGAAGCCATCTGAAAAGGCTCTATACTGTTTGATTCTATTTATATGACCTTCTGGAAAAGGCACAACAATAAATAGATCAGTGGTTGTTGGGGGTCATGGGAGGGGGTTTGGTAGGTGGAGCACAAGAGATTATTTTTAGGGCAGTGAAATCTTATGTACGATACTGTAGTGTTGAATACATGACTCTATGCATTTGTCAAAACCAATAGAATTTTACAGCACAAAAAGCAAACTTTAATGTATTTAAAGTTTTTTAAAAGGGGCACCTGGATGACTCAGTTGGTTGAGCATCTGACTCTTGGTTTTGGCTCAGGTCATGATCCCAGGGGTAGTGGGACTGAGCCCCATGGCAGGCTCTGCACTGGGCATGGAGCCTGCTTGGGATTCTCTCTCTCTCTCGCTCTCTCTCTCTCTCTCTCTCTCTCTGCCCTTCACCCCAGCTTGTCCTCTCTCTTTCGCGCAAAAACAAAAACAAAGCAACAACGAAAAACAGCATTCAGGAATTCAGGAGAACCAGAAAGGAATGCAGAATGTGACTGAAAGAAACTAACTACAAAATAAATGTATGAAACAACCTCACTAAAAGGGGTGGGAATGAGGAGAAGGGCTGGGAATGAGTAGAGTCTACAGAATTAAAGTCAAGAGGAAGTGTTAACTGTATTCTAGTTGATAAAGCTGTTTCCCCCAAGGATACAAACTAACAACTCTGAAACCACCATACAAGTGTGTACTGCAATCAAAGACTTCAGTAAGTGCGTGGGACCCAGGTTCCTCACTGTTGAAGTGAGAGTTTACAAATAAGCAAGAAATGGAGGCTAGGATGAGCTATGTGGTAATGGAATAGAGTTGGAGATAACAGTATGAACTCAACTTCAACTTAATATAAGATGGTTACATATAGATATATTTATAGTTACTCTGTATATATACAGGTTCATATGCACCCACGTATTTCCTTGTTCTGTCAGCCGAGAAGGTCCAGAAGCAACAACTCCCTAGAAGTAACAAGAACACCTACTGCTCACAGCTTAGTTTCTAATACCATTCTTCAACAAAAGGAACCAAGACTCTTCGGAGAAATGCCTGATTCTAGAAGTGGATCAGAAAATATACAAGATAAGCCTGGAGCATATTAGTATCAGAAAGTAAGGAGATGCCTTAAACACACACACACACACACACACACACACACACACACACACACACTCACAGGATGGGGATATGTCAAAGGATTCAAAGCCAGCTGAAAGAGCTCCCAATGGCCGAAGCTGGAACAATTTAAGCAACAAAATGTAGTATTGAGTTGCCACCCAAAGAATAAAATAAAATAAATATCCCTGAATCAAATCAATATGATAAATGATTGAATAAATAAATACATGAGGAAGAATAGGTAAATTTCCCTTGCAATAGAGTGTAAAGAGCACCTGGCTGGCTCATTCAGTGGAGCATGTGACTCTTGATCTTGATCTTGATTGGTTTTAAGTTTGAGCCCCACATTGAGTGTAGAAATTACTGAAAAATAAAATATTTTAAAAAATTTTTCAAATAATTTGTGTACTCAATTCCAAATAATTTGTATAGATACTCAATTCCAGATAACCTGTGTGGTTTAACTCCCTACTCCGTAAGTGTGGCTTTTGCATAGTGACTTCCTTCCAAAGAGAATAATATGGAAAGGGGAGGGGGAAAGTAACTATAGTGGAGAATCCTGACAAACCTCAGCCAGGTGATCAAGGTCAGTATCAATAGTAGTATGTCATATTGATAGTATCTTCCATGAGCAAGCAGGGAAGCGGCGAAGAGAGAAGGAGACACAGAATACAAACCAGGCTTCAGGCTCTGAGCTGTCAGCACAGAGCCTGATGTGGGGCTCAAACTCACAAACTGCGAGATCATGACCTGAGCTGAAGTCAGACGCTTAACTGACTGAGCCACCCAAGCACCTCTGACCAGTACTCCTTATAATTCTCAAGGTCATTAAATACAAAGAAACTCTGAGAAACTGTTGCAGACAAGAGGAGCCTAAGGAGAGACAAATACTGAATATAATGTGGTATCCTAGATCGAATCCTAGAATAGGATAGGTGATGGGAAAGAATAAAGAAACTTGAGAAGAGTATGCATTTAAGTTAATAATAATGTACCAATAGTGGTTCATCAGTTGTGACAAATGTATCACACTAATTTTAAATGTTAATCATGGGGATGGGGAAACTAGGTATAAAGTACATGAGAACTCTTTGTTCTATCTTTGTAATTTTTCTGTTCCAAAACATACTAAAATAAAAATTAAAAAAATATAACAATAGAGTGGGGTAATTGATTACTTCATGTACGTAAGCTACTTAAAAG
>CM053562.1:34929103-35005429 GCA_028646485.1 Cryptoprocta ferox
AAAAAAAAAAAAAAGCTGAAAATATGTCTTATTCACATTTTCCTCTTAAATCTCTTTGGGCACATCTTTGTGAATGATAAGGGCTAACTTAACATTAGTTGTATTGAACTAAATTTGTAGGCTGAGCAATAACAACAAAGTAAATGAACAATTAGAATATAGTGTAATTTTTAAGAAAATAAAATGACAGAGGAACACATATACCAAACTTAAACCTATAACCTAAGACATTGCACGGACTTCTTTTTTTCATTGAAATTTCTACAAAAGTATTGTCAGCCACTCTAAGTTACTATGGAAGAATCATTCCTTTTAAAACTTTTGGGGCACCTGGGTTGCTCAGTTGGTGAAGCTTCCAACTTTGGCTCAAGTCATAGGTTCAAGCCCCATGTCCAAGTCTGAGCTGACAGCTCAGAGCCTGGAGCCTGCTTCAGATTCTGTGTCCCCCTCTCTCTATCCCTCCCCTGCTCGCGCTCTGTCTCTGTCTCTCAACAATGAATAAACACTAAAAAAATTTTTATAACTTCTCTTTCAACTTTCCCCCCTCTCTTTTATATCTTCTTTTTTTCTTACCTTCCCCCCTCTGTTCATTTTTCCAGTTGCCTTCATCATACCACTGTCCCCTGAAGCTGACTCTAACCAGAGTGAGTCATACAATGGTATTTCTGGCTTTACTCATGACTAATACCATTTCCCTGAGGAAGTAACTTCCTCCTTTGTTTTGGTTTCTTGATCTTAAAGATGGCCACAGAAAACACTAGATATCCTAAATATCTCAAGTAATGACATGCAAAACAACCATCACATACAAAGCAGTATTTTTCTTCATAGATTGAGTTGGGCAGGTGAGCCATTGCAAAGCTTCCTAAGCTGCCTCCGTGATGTGGGTAATATTCCATTTTTATTTTGGCTTGGAGCAGAATAGTCATCGAATGTGATGAAAGGGGTCAGAACAAGCCTCCATTCAGTTATCAAGGCAGAGTCCTTTTATTTTTTTCTGCATGAAAATGTGGTGAATTGCACAAAATTGAAGTAGATTCATTTCAGTTAAATCTCTTACCTACTGGCACTTGAACTGTTGCTTCATGTTCTAAGCTTCTTTCTTAAACAAACAAACAAACAAAAACTCTTGTTAAAGGATTTAAGTTTTGAGAAAGAAACCAAAGCAGTTGAAGAAACAAAGAAAGAAAGAAAGAAAAAGGAAAAGAAAAACTATGAATGAGTTCTTTAAGGTATGTCTCTTTAGACATACTAAATTTGACTCCTTAAAATATGTTTCCTCTCTCTCCTCAAGTTAAGGCATTTGTTGCATGAAATTCTCCCTTTCTCCTCTACCAGCCTCCCGGTAAGAAGATTGCTATCAGTTTTCTTTTTTTTTTTTCTTAATGTTTATTTATTTTTTGAGAAAGAGAGATAGTGCAAGCAGGGGGGAGGCAGAGAGAGAGAGAGAGAGAATCCCAAGCAGGTTCCACACTACCAGCACAGAGCCCTATGTGGGGCTGGACCTCATGAACTTTGAGAAAATGACCTAAGCTAAAACCAAAAGTCCAAACACTCAACCAGCTGAGCCACCCAGATGCCCTGCTATCAGTTTTCTGATAGGCAACAGAACTAAAATAGGAATCAGAGAACTTTGATCCTGCTTTTTCCCCAGTTTCTCCATTAGCCAAACGGCATGTTTTCAGATTCAGCTACCATTTATTGAGCTTTCCATGTGTCAGTGACAATTTATTACTTAGGAGCCACAAAAGCAAAATTAGGAACCTCCATTATGAGATGTCAATCTATACTCTACTGTTCTTTCTTAACACTTAGGAAATCTGTTTAACCAAAATTCAACTGAGTGCATCTTAATGATCTAATTGGCTTTATTCATGAATTAGCATCCTGTCTAGCAAGTAGAGGGGATATCCAAAGGGCTACAGAAAAAGAAAGGTTTTTAAAGGTACAAAAGGAGTGGAAAAACATAATTAGCAAAGAATCCTTTGTTTTAGGCAAGGTCACCCTCCTAAGGGGAACGGAAGGGGTCTATCAATAAATTTCCTAGAGCTGACCAGGAAATTGCCATGTTGACTGGTTAAGGGTTACATTTCTGTGGGGTTGAAACTGGGATGCCGGCAGGCAGTCAGGTCCAGGGACCCTGAGGGGATCCTGTAGGACCAGCCAAGTGGGTCCTTGGCTGTGCTCAGGATAGAAATCAAACACAAGCTAGAGGAGATGAAAGCAAAGTTTATTGAAGGTTTAGAGAGAGTACAGGTACAGAGTTCAGAGAGACTCAGAAAGGACTCCCATCTATGTTTGAGGTCTGGGGTTTTTATTGAGGTTGGTAGTCAGTTGTGTGTGTCTTCTCAGGCAGCCAGGGGCCAGTAGAACAAAGGCAGAGGCCCAAGTCCTCTTCTTTGGAGCCCCGGATCCTTGGTGTCTAGCTCCTGTCGTCTGAAATACGCTCTGCTTCCTCCAGTCCTTCTCCCCTGGTCCTTCCTTAGATGTCCTCTATTCTAAAGAAATCATTAACTCCATGTCCTGCAAGGACTTATAGTATTTACATTATGAAGCATGTGTAAAGTGGGGTGGGGGTACAGGTCCTAGCAAGAATAGAAACAGGAAAAGGAAGAAAAAGCAGATTGTTATGGAATCCTTCAGTTTCCCTTATCTCAGCTGCAGTCAGGTTAGGTAGTCAACCTTGGTATATGTAAGATTTGGGGCCTTAACCTAAGTGATGCCATTTTGGTCCCATGTTTTTCTTTTTTTTTTTTTAACAAAACTATAATCAACTTATTATTAATGCATATTTTTGTTTTGTTTTGTTTAATGTCTATTTCTTTCCATGAGCTGTAAGCTTCATGAGGACAGAGTTTGTAAATACAGTGTTCATTTGTGTAACCCAATGTCTAATCCAGACACCTAGCACAACAGCAGATACACAGTAAATATAGCTTGAATAAGTGAGTTAACAAAAACAAACACCTGAGGCTCAGAGGTTAAGGTTGTCCAAGATCGGACTATTAAAGAAGTCAGGTCTTAACTCCAAGAGAAGTTTCTGTTATCAAGTGATTTTCACCTGTATACACCATTTGCTTTTCAGAGCTTAAATGAAAGGATACTAGAATACACAGAAGCAAAAACTGAAATCCCTACATTGAAAAAATGTGAAATGGGGTTTTGATTCTGTCTGATTGCATAAACTCCAGGTCACAATCAAATCGTTTATAGAATTTTATTGAGGAACATTAATTTCTGCAGGAGAAAGACCCTAGCACTTGCACCATCTATTTACCATAGAATATGGTGGAATTATTCAGGTTGCCTACCGTACACTGCCCAAAGGAAAAAGTCAGCAAAATCTCAAAAGTATTTTACTTATCATTTGTCTGTCTCTTCCACTCCGAGGGATTGGGATTACACGAGCTTCTACGTCAGGTTGACTTGGCACACCGATTCTATACTTAAAAATGGAAAGGTTTAAACTGTAAACATTAGTAGATTCTAAATTTATTATATTTCTCATTTTTAAAGCATTCCACAGAAATACATTTTCAGTATTATTTCTCTGAAAGAAAAATTGTCACAGTGAGACAAAAACTTTTCGTAGGCAATTTCAATAGCCAGTGTACAATGAAGCCTGGTACTGTTTTATAGCACAGAATCCTTCAAAGTCATTCTGGAATAAACCTTATGAAAACTTTCCTGCCATTGTGACTCAGGGATAAACATATGAGTAAAACATACTGTAGAGGAGTTTGGAGAAAAAATGCTGCTACTTTGTTCTGGGTGGAGATTCTGAAGTGTTCTCATTCACAGCACTAATTGCCAAAATGCAGGGTCATTTTTCCAAGAAATTTATGTCTCTTGGACTTTCTGCTCCAGCTGGTGTATTGATTTGACAGAGCTCTGTTCCAAATCTCAGTTCCAGCTCATTGCCGATTGTATCCTGCAGTGATTACAAAAGATGGTGGCACAGGGGTTTTGAGGGGGTGGAGGAGGGAGGAGGTAGGGAGGTGAAATCCACCTCAACTTTGAAAAACCCGGTGTCGACCTGCATTTTTTAGGGTGATATAGTCATTTAAACATACTGATTGACTACAGATCCTCCCCGCTTCTGGTTTTTTTCTACACAAGGGAAGACAGGCTGTTTTTGCAATAACCTTTCTTGCTTCTGCCCACACTAGTGGCTCCATTCCATGCTCTAAATCATTGTCTTCATGGGGTTTAAGTAAACCTCCTTCCAATGCTCTTCAAATTCAGTGGCATATTATAAATCACATGCTGGCTTTTTCAATTGCCTGGGCATTATTTTGAAGATCTTGGACTATTTTTTTTTTAAGCAGCAGATTTGTGGTAAAAGCTTGGCTGAATTTTCTATATCATTTGCCAGATTTTTAATTTTAATTTAGAATTTCCATAAATCTCATTTGTAGTTTAGTGGATGTGCTCTCTCATGTTCACTAAATAATCATTTCATTTAATTAATTATGATATTGTCCTTCAGACACTTCTTGGGGTCTCAGTGGCCTCACATTGGCTCCTGATCAGGTGCAGAACTTCCATATGGCCTTTTAAAGCTGAGTGATATGAAGTGAAATGTTAGCTAAGCTTTCCTCCCTGTCTTGCAAATTATCTTCACTCCTTTCAGGGCCACTGTCCTCAACATGGCAGGTTACTCCTACTGTCATGCTTTTCTCATGGAGTTTCTGCAGCTTTCTAGAATGCCCTCTCTGCCCTCTAGACCAAAGGAATGCCACCACTGGGGCCCATATTCTGTTTCAAATCATGTTTCTCTCTCTTCCTATCCTTCTCTTTATGGGCCTCTTACATTTTGGCCACTAATTCTGTATTGACTTTGGCCACAGACAGACCTGTTCTGTCCCTATTGATTTTGCTGAGAGAGAGAGAGAGAGAGCAAGCAGGGGAGGGGCAGAGAGAGAGGGAGGCAGAGGATCCAAAGTGGGCTCCAGGCTGACAGCAGAGAGCCTGAAGCAGGGCTTGAACTTATGAACTGTGAGATCATGACCTGAGCCAAAGTTGGAAGCTTAACTGACGGAGCCACCCAGGTACCCCTGTCACTATTGATGTGACTTTGTTCATAGTATCTCACATGTCTCACCTTCACTCAGCATCTTCATCTGTACAAGAGAACAATAATAGATTGTTGTGAGAATTATATGTGTCACATAAGCAAAATACTTAGTTCATATTAAGTACAAAATATGTTCATTCCATTCTCTCTTGCCCTATAATTTACTTTAATGTGTTTATGTAGCCAAGGCCTGATAATTCAATAAAATCCCCTAATGGAACAGCATTATATACATTTCTTTTGCAACTTACAAAACCTGTTCTATATTGAGGCATATAGGACCTGAAGGAAAAAGGTAAGCACCTAGAATATAAACTACTGTACTCTGTGAAAACAGATGAATGAATGTGGACAGTCGGCTGTGCGCTCTCACTGAGAGGAGAGCTCCCTAATGTTGATTGCTAATCCTAGTGTGGGAGCAAGGTGGGTTAGTTAAGTCTCTGGAGACACACCTCCTGGATCAACACTGGCTCTGCCACAGTCCAGTTGTGTGCTCTTGGGAAGTGCCTCTGTGGTTCGGTTTCCTATTCCATGAAATAAGGATAATAATAATAAATGGTACCTACTTTAGAGCTATGTTGTATTAAACGAATATACACACACACAGTGTATAAATGCCATATAAGTGTTTGCTGCTAACATCATTATGCTGGTTTTTTTTATTAAATATTTTGCTTATCACTAATATTTTTAAAATTTTTTAAAAGTTTATTCATTTTGAGAGAGAGAAAAGGGGAAGGGGCAGAGAGAGAGAGAGAGAGAGAGAGAGTCTCAAGCAGGCTCCACACTGTCAGCGTGGAGCCCAATGCAGGGCTCAATCCCATGACCCTGGGATCATGACCTGAGCCGAAATCAAGAGTCAGATGTTCAACCAGCCGTGCTACCCAGGCGCTCCCATTATGCTATTGTTATTCATTGAGCTGGGTAAGGATAGGCAGCTGATGCTATCTTGAGAGGCAATGTAGCATAATGGAAAGAGCATAGAATTTGGATTCAGATGGACCTGCATTCTAGAAGGTCTTCCTTCTTTCAAGGTAAGATCTTCTAGTCTGTTTTATAATACATAAGATGAAGCTGATCCTCCTACATTTTTGTGAGTAGTAGATAAAATACTCATTTTGTGAGTAGTAGATAAAATAGTAGATAAAATACTCATTGTAGATCACTTAGCATGAGGGCTAATACAAAGGTCTTCAAAAAATGGAGCTGACGTTATTATCATTATTACATTTCACTTAATGTATTTGAAAGCAGGCCATTCTTTTATTTACCACCAAGAAAGAAAGAAACACTGCCAATTACATAATAATGGGCTATCAAGATATGACACATTTGATTTTCAGATAAAGATGTAGGAAAAATGTGTCTTAAGTAGATGAAAAATACTAGTTTTGCTAAGTGAGCGATCACATAATAGCTCATCTCCCATGGAGGCTCCCTGGTCTGGGAGGTGGTGACAGGGTGAAGAAGTATATAAAGGGCAGCCCCTTGGCTTGCTGGGAGTTTCGGGGGCTGAATTCTTATACTTCAAGCCTGGGTGTGTGAGAGTAGACCATTTCAATTTCCATAAGCACTGAAGAAGGCTACTAGTGACTCAAGACTTTGCCTGTTTTCCTCCATCTTCCACAAATATCAAGCCATAAGTATTTCAACAAAATGCAACTAAACTTAAACTAGATTGTCTATGAAATATTTTTATGATCGCCTTTTCTCAGGCCTCTCCCCTCTAAATTTAAAAATAACCCAAACACAGAAATTACATAGAAGTTTTCTTGGTCTTCAAGGCTTTTCCTTTTTAACTACAGCTGCACAAGATTTTCATTCCATTTCCTCTCAGTGACCATGAGAAAAATCTCTCCTTTGTCTTTTTCTGGTTCTAAGACCCTAGAGAATAAATTGAGTTTTTGGGACATTGCCAAATGTGTGATAGGTCTACAAGGAAAACAATAAGCAATCTCTTCTGTTTGGAAAGACTAAATTCAGAGACTACTTCCCTGACAGGTTACACATAAAACTCCCCCTCTCTCCTCTCCCCCGGCTCCTCTTCTGATTAGCTTTTCTTTGAAGGTCGAGTGAGATGAGTTACAATATCTTTTCTATTTCAGGTCCAGTGGGTGTGGGGGTGTTACAATTTACACACAGAATGAAAAACTTTGCAATGCCAGATTCTAAATCATCACTATCACTCAGTTTAGTCTAGTGCCACTGGCCTCATCAGACACATATTTCTCTCTGTCATAAGGGATTGTTGGCCAGGTTATTTCGAAGTCTTACAACACAACTGTTTCCTTTTTATTCCTACACATTTTTCAATCAATATCAGTGTAAATAACTTCTTAAAAACTGTATATTATTTTATTGTCAAGTGATGCTGCAGGTTTCATTCTTACTCCTATTTCTAAGCATATGGTGCTCATCTTCTTGCCACTGTTGGGAGGAAAAAGCCAACTATCAGAGATCAAGACAGAGATGTCAGAACAGGACCATGTGTGGTAGAAGGAGAACACTCCTTGCATGTTTTTACAGCCTTTCTATTTATAGTTGCAACATTTATAAGCTGCTCCCATCTGATGGGGACATGGCTGATGTATATTTGGTGGTGCCAGCTAACTAGCTAAATACTATAAGAAAGTTTTCCACTCACACAATAGTTACATCCTAATGCCCTTTTGATATAAGATAAGACTCTTTGTCCCCCCAAAAAGAATGATTTCTTCCTTTAAGTAAATCTAGGGTAATTTTCTAGATATAATGATGCTACCACCTGAAACTGAAATGTCCAAAGTTTCTCAAAGTTAATTTGACCAGAACAAATTAAGACAGTATATGATCCATTAGCCAGAACACCCCTACAAAGTGTCTCCTGCCTTGTTCTCATTTGTATGATCCTTGAGAGCAAGGACAACCTTACTTGTATTGGGCTCTTCTACTGTTTCATAACAATGCCTGGCAACGTGGATTGTTCTCAATAAATGTTTGTTTAATCCCACCACACAAAGACGAGTACTCTTAATGTTTCAGCACCCAGTCTGAATTCAGTGTCAGAATTCCAAACTCTGTGGAATCCAATCCATACCATAATACAGTCAGTAATTCCAAACACAAATATGTTGGACTCACTTTGTAGAACTCATAAGCTAGCAAAGGAAAAATCCTTTCCTAACTCAAAGTCATAAAGAGTGTTGCAGGTGACTTCCCTAAAAAGAAGCAGACACTGAGATGAAGTCAAGCATGTGAAAGTTTTATTAGGGGGCAACACATAAAAAAGAAAAAAAAAAGAGAGAGAAAGCAGGATTGGGCAAAGGGCTGTCAAACCACAATGCATATTGGACAGTCTCCACCAGCCCAACCAGAGCTCCAGAGCTAAAACTGCCCATCCAAGAAGTTCCTCATTGGGTGGAAATGGCTTGAACCTTGAGTTACCACCTTGCTCAGTCATCTGCTAGTGGCCGCCTCAACAACAGCATGAATTTGGGCTGAATGCTGAGGTTGAGGCAGACAAAGCTGACAGCTAGAGGCTGACACTTACCCACATGCTTGTAGCTAGTCAGTAAGACCTTTCTTGAAAATGGATCTGGGTGGTGCTTTTTCTTGTTGAAAAGAGATTCTCTAATGTTTTCTTTCAAAAGAAAAATGCTGTGTTTTGAGAGCTTTGATTTATGAGGAATTTATTTTCGAGTATGGTGTGAGTTGGGCATCTAAACTGCTCTAATCATTCACTGAATAGCCCATCACTTCTCAAAGAATTTTAATGTTACCATTTAATGTGACATTGGATGTGTTATTGGATAGTTTTTTAAATATTGGAAGAATGTTTCCCCATTCTTTGGGTTATGCACAACGTAAGGACTGTAGACACAGTGCACTTTTAAGATTAATCTGCCTTGTTAATTTTCTCCATCTCCTTTTTTTTTTTTTAGTTTATTTTTGAGAGAGACAGAGCATGAGTGGGGGAGGGGCAGAGAGAGAGAGGGAGACACAAAATCTGAAACAGGCTCCAGGCTCTGAGCTGTCAGCACAGAACCCGATGCTGGGCTCGAACCCACGGACCTTGAGATTATGACCTGAGCCGAAGTCGGACGCTTAACCGACTGAGCCACCCAGGCACCCCTCCATCTCTTTTCTTAAGTAGACCATCAACAAAATAATAAATTAAGCCCGGATTTGTAGTCATGTCCAATTTCTGTGGTGCGAATACTCCCATCATGGCTGATTTCAAGCTACCAATGTGGCCCCACCCAGAGCAGAGTTGGAAAGAGATAACCAGTCTCACACTATTATATAGTATTTCCTCCATACAGATAAAATAGATATAAATACCCTCAAGAGAAAAGATAGTTGCAGTATGTATAAAAGCATAGTAAATTATAGTAAAATAATCAGTAAGTGATGAACTTTGGGGATTTATTACTTTTGGTTTTAATCTAATTTACTTAATTGTAAGTTTATATAAATTAATTTTTAATAATGTCTGTGTTTAAAAACCAGTTCATAGAATTTTTGAAAATTTAACAGGCTCTAATGAGCTGGCACAAGCCAGCTCCAGTTTACCAATACAAACTAGAAACTTCCCTTTTAAGTTTCTTCCCTGGAGAAAACTTGAGTATATATGCTCAATGATGTAGGTATAAGAATATTTATTGCACTGGTATTTATGATAAGGAAAAATTAAAATGACATGTCCCTAAGTAAATTGATAAATAAACTGGGATTTACTATGATGCAATATTTTTTATAATTAAAAAAATGTTTTAAATTTATTTTTGAGAGAGAGAGAGAGAGAGAGAGAGAGCAAGCAGGGGAGGGGCAGAGAGAGAGGGACAGAGGATCTGAAGAGAGATTGATGCAGGACTCAAACTCATGAACAGTGAGATCATGATCTGAGCCGAAGTCAAGGGCCGTACCCTTCACCGATTGAGCCACCCAGGTGCCCCTACTATGATACAATACTAAATGCAATACTAAGTAAAATGAATTAGATTCTCATGTATCAGCATAGATCAATTCCCAAAAAATGCTGCAAGTACCTTCATGCAGTGTGATACTAATTATGTAAAACTTTAAAGCATACAAACACATTTTAAATCTAGTTTATAAAAAATGTGCCTTTATAATTAAGGCATAAAAATATTTATGAAAATGAAACACACAAAGCTTAGGATAGTAGTTATGTCTGAGGAAGGGAAGAAGCATGGAGTGGAACTTTAAGTATATCTCTAACACTTTATTTCTTTAAAGAGAAAATGATAATCTGCCCAATAGTCATAAAAGAGAGACAATCTAACCTTATATGCACCTGATAGACATGCACAATATACCTGTGAAACATTCTTGCTGAAAAAGAGAACTTATATCAGCTTAAATTTCTACATCCAATTCCCAATTTATGGAAAAACGAGGGTCAAAGAAAAATATTAAGTCAAGCCAGTGGGCTGCAATCAACAAAATCTGGAGTGTAGGTTTCTTCAACAAATGAATTGCAAGGAAGAAAATAGAAAGAAATATGAGGAATCTACAGACTAAAAGAGAATTAAGAGATCTAGCCATCAATTGCAATGTGTATAGACATTGTTTTGGCTCTGATTAGAACAAATAAACTATTAAAAATTATGAGAAAAAAGAAAATTTGAATACTAAATACCTGAATACTTGAGGGTAATAAGGAATTACTATTATTTAGGTGAGACAATCCTATTGTGAATATATCTAAATAATCTGTATGTTTTAGATATTAATGTTAAAAAGAAGTATGGATGAAGTAATGTGATGGCTAGGACTTGCTTCCAAATAATCTGGGGAGCTGGAGGAAGTGGGCAGAGGTATAAGAAACAAGATTGTGGTTTCTTCTTTTCTATGTTTGAGATTTTATATAAATAAAGAAGGGTAGAAGAAAGGAAAAAATGGAAGCAAATGAAAAAAATAAACATCAATTAAGTAGGTGGCTTAACATTCAGCTGGGTGTCATTTTGTTTTCTGTATATTTTGGTAAGTTTAAAATATGACATGATATAAATTTTTACAAGATTTGAATCTGTATAAAAACCTCCTTAGTACCACAAACATAAAATATACTCTGACTGTATTTTAAATACCACAATCAGCTTCAATGGAAGGAGAGAGATAAGTTATCAGCAGTGAGACTGGGGCTTCCCACAGCCTGCTGTTCATTCGTGCCAGACGCTTTTGATTTACCCTCCTACAGATTCCCTCGGCCCCTCCTCAGATAGTGGACCCCCACTATCTAGTGCCATGAGCCAGAAATTAACTCCTCACGTCCACTCAAACAAACAAACCTGAGTTCTACTGTTGCACACTGTACGAGTAGCTAGACTGTCACATCTAGTTAAATTTCCTTTCCAATTATTTACACTTTGCTCCTTGGTGAATGTTGGAGTTACAAGATTAGTTCATCAAAGACAGTGTTTGATTTCTAGAGCTCAACATGCCTTTTTCTTATGTAGGTTAAGAGGCTACTTTCATGACCTATTTTGTTTACAATGTCATCGGGCCACTTAAGAGTTGCTGAACAGTTTCAAAGTCTTGAGAATGGTTTAAACACTACCCATGCAAAATGTATGTTCTCCCAATTGCCCATATGCACGTGCACACACACATTCATTAAGTTAAAGCCTATCAGGTAGTCTCCTGGTGGCCACTCACAAACATAGGAGAAGTTGGGCATCTTCAAAATTAAATTATTAGAAAAGAAAACAATACTGGTCAGAGGGAGAGAAGAGTTCCCACATTCTTTCAAAGACATGCTTGATATGTTTTCTAAACGTAAATCTTTTTTTCTGACCTCAGATCTTCAGTGCCTTCTTAGTTCTAGTTTTCCAGTAAAAAAAGAATTTCCATCAATCCACAGATATAAAGAGGTGTCTGAATGCATTTCCACATGAATGCCAAAAGGCACAGACCACTGGATCAGGCTCTCCAATAAATGACTTACTAGAAAGGCAATATGGTGTATTGAGAGTGTGGACTTCGAAACCAGATTGCTTGTGTTCATATTCTAGCTGTACCGTTACTAGTTACTTGACCTCAGGAAAGCTACTAAGCCTTCTTGTGTCTCAGTTTTCCTTCTTTAAAATGGGGATAATAATAGTACTTAAACCTCATAGGTATGTCATATAAAATTTACATAAGTTAATATATGTAAAGTACCTAGAACATGCTTGGCCTATGATAAATGCTCCTGGAGCTATTAACACTCTTCATTTAGCTACTGTCATTTAATCCTCCAAACAATTAACACCATTTTACAGATGAGGTTAAATGACTTGTTCAACGTTAGAAAGTTCATAGTAGCAGAACAGGGGTTAAATCGGATTTTGTCCAAAGCGTGTGTTCTTTACACCACACACCCTGTCTTTCGTGTGCTGATGAGACACACCAAGGTTCTGTGTTAATAAGAAAGCCATGTTTATAATAGGACATGCAATTTAACCTAAACCTATGTGACTTAGGGATATTTCAGAGTAAGGAAATTGAAAAATGGTAAGATGTAATTTGCAGATTCCAATGTTGAGAGATTTCAGTCAGATACTGAGAGAAATTTGGAAGGTTAGATCAGAGTATCAGATGATTAACATCTTGATGTAAATGTTCAGAATATTTAAACTAGTTCACGTTGTATTGGTTTATTTAGTTAAGCCGTGGTATCTCATATACTGACAATAAGTATTCCTGGATTAAATATGAAACAGGATTAAATATGAAACAATTATGAGTCATAATAATTACTTTCGAGTCATCATGAGAAGAAAGATGTATTGTGAAAGAAGTAACAAACTTGAAATCAAATGAGAAAATACCTAAATCCATCTATAAACTTAAAAGTAATAACAAAAATGTAGTTTTACATATTGCTATGGAGTTGAATTGTGTCTTCCAAAAAGAAGTCCTCACCCTAGATACCTGTGAATGTGATCTTATTTGGAAATAGGATTTTTGCCTATGTAATCAGTTTTAAATGACATCGAAGTAAATTAGGGTGAATCCTAGGTCCAATATGACTAATGTCCTTATAAAAAGAGAAGAGACACAGAGATGGATGCAGAGGAAAACACCCTGTCACAACAGGCAGAAACTGGAGTGATGCATTTATAAGCCAGGGAACGCCAAGGTTTTCACAAAAATGAGGAGAGAACCGTGGAGCGGATTCTCCCTCAGAACCTTCAAAAAGAACCAACCCAGCTGACATCTGGATTTTGGACTTCTAGCCTCCAGAACTGTGAACGAATATGTTTCTGTGGTTTTAAGCCGTCCAGTTTGTGGTACTTCGTTTGAGCCTCCGTAGGAAACAAATACACATGTATGGGTTCATTCAATGACCACATCATAAATGATTAATGACATTAATGGAAACATTTCTGTGCTGACAATATTCTTCTTTAGCACATTATTTATAGCTGTTTCCATTGGAAGTTAAGTCAAAATAGTTTAAAATGCACAGATGCACACACAAATATAAAATTGTACTGGAAAGCCAAAGAAATGACAGAAAGTATGATTTGGCATTTAATGTATTAAACACACATCACTTACCAAGTAAGTAAAACACGCTGAGAGGAATCACAGGCACAACACTTTTCTTAGAAACCAAAAAACCTGCTGACAGAAAATATTCAATTACTTGGGGATGTCTTTTTTTTCCCCAGTTTTATTGAGGTATCGCTGGCACACGTCACTCTGTAAGGTTAAATTGTACAACTTAATTGTTCCACTACATATATTGTGAAATGATGACCACAATAAGTTTAGTTAGGATCCATCACCTCAGAAAGATATAATAAAAAGAGAAAGCAAAGGAAGAAAAAAAATGTCCCTAGTAATAAGAACTCATAGGATTTACTCTCCTAACTTTCCTGTGTATCATACAGCAGTGTTGGCTATAGTTATCATGTTGTACATTACATCTCAATATTTATTTACCTGGTATCTGGAAGTTTATACCTTTAGA
The DNA here is from genome assembly GCA_028646485.1 of Cryptoprocta ferox. Taxonomy (NCBI): domain Eukaryota; kingdom Metazoa; phylum Chordata; class Mammalia; order Carnivora; family Eupleridae; genus Cryptoprocta; species Cryptoprocta ferox. The sequence goes on from CM053562.1 coordinate 34,943,143, forward strand.
CCACATCCCCTTAATCCCCATCCCCCCCCCACCTTTGTTAACCACAAACAGGTCTCTTTTTTTATGAGTTTGAATTTTTTGTTTTGTTTTTAGATTCCACATGTAAGTGAGATCATACAGTATTTGTATTTTTCTGTCCGACTTAGTTCACTTAGCTTAATACCCTGAAGAGTTACCCATGTTGTTACAAATGGCAGGATTTCCTCAATTTTTATGGCTGGATAATATTCCATTGTGTGTATATATATATATATACTTCTGTCTATATACAGAACTTCTGTAAATGATGCCTTTTAAAACAGAAGCTTTACATACTCTTATGTAAAAAAATTATGAAAACATAAATAAATATTGAAAGAATAACTTGGACCCTAAGAGGGAAGATTTTATCAAATTATGTATTGAGCATTATGTTAAATCATTTAATCAATCATTTGCTAGATTGTTGACATTTTGTTTGCTGCCTTGGGACAAAAAGAAAAAAAATAAGATACACTATGTGTCCTTTAGAGGCATCATAGATCCATTAGATCCATTATTTGCTTCCTGTGCCCACTAAACTTAAGGTATACCCAGAGCTTCTTTAAATATAAATATATAAATCATTTGTTTTTTTAATACCTCACTTACATATCCATATGGCTATTGCAGTGAAATAAATATGGAAAACAAATGTAGTAAACAAAATATTTCTGAGATTTGCTTTCAGTCTTGTTTTTATATGTACATTGTTTTGCATCAAAATAGTTCTTTTTTAATTTTTTTAATGTTTATTTATTTTCGAGAGAGAGATAGAGTCAAGGTGGGGAGGAGCAGTGAGAGGGAGACACAGAATCCAAAACAGGCTCCAGGCTCTGAGCTGTCAGGACAGAGCCTGATGTGGGGCTCAAACTCACAAACCATGAGATCATGACCTGAGCTGAAGTCAGACGCTTAATCAACTGAGCCACCCAGGGACCCCAAAATAATTCTTTTTAAAAAAAAGAGTATGTTTTAAGCTTATTTATTTATTTTGAGAGAGAGAGAGAGAGAGAGAGAGAGTGCAAGCATGAGCAGGGGAGGGGCAGAGGAGGGAGATACAGAATCTCAAGCAGGCTCTGTGCTCTTCATAGCCTCCATGCTCCCGCTGAGCCCATTGTGGGGCTTGATACCATGTTGTGAGATCATGACCAGAGCCTAAATCAAGAGTTGGACATTTAACCAACTTAGCCACCCAGTCTCCTCCATGATAATTTATTATTATTTTTTAAATTTTTTGTTTTTTATTTTAGAGAGAGAGTGTGCAAGTGGGGGAGAGGGGCAGAGGGAGAGAGAGAGAATCTTAGGCTCCACACGTAGCGTGGAGCCTGACATGGGGCTCAGTCCCACAAAGTTGGGATCATGACCTGAGCCGAAATCAGGAGTCGGATGCTCAACCGTCTGAGCCACCCAGGTGCCTTAAAAAAATTATTTTTATTGAGATATAATTGACCAATAATATTGTATCAGCTTTAGGTGTACAACATAAGGGTTTGATACATATATATTGCAAAATGAGTACTGCAATAAGTTTAGCTAGCATCCATCAGCACAGATAAGTATAATTTTTTATCTTATGATGGGTATTTCTGAGATCTACTCTCTTAACAACTTTCAAATATATAGTACAGTATTGTTAACTATAATCACCATGCTGTACATTATACCTCCCCATGTAATGTATACATTACATACATTATCTTATAACTGGGAATTTGTACCTTTTGACTACTTTCATCCATTTTACCCACCTGCCCTCAACCCCTACCTCTGGCAAACACCAATCTGTTATCTGTATCTGAGTTTTTCATTTTGTTTTGTTTTTAGACTCCACGTGTAAGTGAGATCATGCAATATTTGTCTTTTCCCTGTCTGACTTATTTCATTTAGCATAATGCCTCAAGGTCTGTCTATGTCTAAATAATATTCCCTTATATACCATTATACCATTCCATATATTACCAATATTCCATTATATACCATACACCATTTCATATATACATTTTCATTATCCATTCATCAGTCGATGTCACTTAGGTTGTTTCCATGTCTTGGCTATTGTAAACAATGCTGCAATGAATATGGGGATAGATATCTTTTTGAAACAGTGATTTCATTTTCTTCAGATAAATATCCAGAAGTAGAATTGCTAGGTCATATGGTAGTTCTATTTTTATTTTTTTTTTTGAGGAATCTCCATACTGCTTTTCATAGTGCCTGCACCAATTTACATCCCCACCAACAGTGCACAAGTGTTCCTTTTACTCCACATCCTCACCAACACTTGTTATCTTTTTGATAAAAGCCATTTTAGCAAGTGTGAGGTGATGTCTTATTGTGGTTTCATCAAATCAATTCTTTAGGTACCTACATATGAAAGAGCTAGTGATAGACTATGTCTATGATGTTCAACAATGACTAGAAAATTCATAGTAACAAGAGGGAAAAAAATTTTAAACAAGTGCCTTAAGGATTCAAATCCAACGATAAGGATGGGGATGTTGGGTTTATGAATGTTAAAGGATAGAAGAATATGGATCTAAAATCTAGACCTTCATTTTAGTAAATATTACAATCTCAAGCAAGATCAGGTACATGTAAATATCCTGCACAATTTAAGACATCATCAACATATCAAGAATATTCTGTTAAGAAATAATATGAAGAAAACATTATGTAAATGGTTCTCTGAAATGACAATATAAAGGCTGAAAAATACATACTTATTTTTTCTTCCATAAAAGAAATTAAGCAATGTAATGTAGATTAGAAATATATGATTAATTCTGAAAAAAATTCTCATAGCATTTGCATACCATTAATTTACTCTCTTACACCTCATAGCATTTGCATCAGATTTACTTAGTGAATGCTTATATATATATATATATATATATATATATATATACACATACACACACACACACACACACACACAAAATAATACTGATTTTACAAACAACTGGTAATTACTATGCCTCTTGGGTCCTCTGGGAAGCAGATGCTGACATGGAGATAAGAGAGCAAGCAGTTTATTGGGGGAATAATACCAGTGAAAAATAAAAGGAGAAGGATACAGAATTGAGCAAGGACAGCTTTCAGAATATGATGCAGATCTGATACCTGTGAAAGTTTGGGGACAAAAGATTGAAAATTTGGCAGGGAGAACCTCAAAACAGTAGGCAGATGTGACAAAGTCTTGGCCAACCCAATGGGGAGTTTGGAGAAAAAATTTGCTTGTTAAAGGAGCCCCATATTGGGCAGACATGGGAAGGCCTTAGTACCCACTGAGTGCTCAGCTATTAACTAGATGCTCCCCAGGAGGAGCATGGCCGCGGTTCAAACATTGCGGTGTATCCTGAAGACTCTACAACTGGAAGCTGATAGGTAACAGCACTCCCTTTATCTGAATTGCCTGTTTTCTCAAAGACAGATATGAGCAGAGCATGACCACTACTCATACAGAAACTTACAGTTCTGTCCACACTACTGGTGTGTTGATCCCACACCTCTCGCTTTCTTGCATCCCCTTTCCAGACCCACCTCAATATTTTCACTCCTCTTAGCCTTCTGCAAATGTTGCCATCTGTCTGCTAGAGAGATCCCATGATGGGACTCTCCAAGCCCCTCCTAATCCCATTCTCTCTCACTCCTAAACATGTTGAGAAGAATTGAAGCCCAGATAGGCTCTCAAAAATTAGAAGCAGTACTACAATGAACTACTTAGGAGTTAAGAATATTTTGCCAGATGGTCTAACATTGCTCTTTTGGTAAAGATGTAGTCCAAGCTACTAACATGTGACAATTTTATACCAGTGCACTTGCAAAGTAGAGAGGAAAAGCACTTTCTATTTCCCACACTATCTCATTTCTTTTTCACACATATTTATTGGCATCATCGTCAAAATAACTACATTTTCAAATAAATTGAATTAGCTTTCCAGTTTTAAAGAAGAGCTCTGACTTTGAACTAATAATCAGTCTGAGAAAGATAAATGCCATGTATTTCGCTCATATGTGGAATCTAAAAGACAAAGCAGATGAATAAACGAACAAAAAGCAGCATCAAACCTGTAAATAGAGAACAAACTGATGGTTGTCAGAAGGGAGGGAAGTGGGAAATGGGCAGAATGGGTGAAGATGAGTGGGAGATCCAGCTGACCAGTTATAGAAAGAATAAGTCAAGGGGATAAAAGGTACAGCATCAGGAATATAGTTAGTGGTATTGTAATAGCATTATATGGTGACGGATAGTAGCTACACTCGTGGTGAGCATCACATAACATATAGAGATGTTGAATCACCATGTTGTACACCTGAAACTAATAACATTATGTGTCAACTATACTCAACAGTTTTTTTAAAACAAAAAGGAGAGCTCTAACTTTGAACCAATTACTATAGTGTTTTACTTCATAAGGCAAGTGAGTCAGTCCTACTCTGCTACCTCCATTCCTCAGACCATATCAGAGAAGAGATCCTCACTTCACAATTTACACAGTAGTAAATTGGTGGCAGAGTAGATCATCCCATAATGCCCTACTATGGATTAACAGTCTGGCCTAGGTGGCTCAGTCGGTTAAGCGTCTGACTTTGGCTCAGGTCATGATCTTACAGTTTGTGGGTTTGAGCCCTGCGTCAGGCTCTGTGCTGATAGCTCAAAGCCTGGAGCCTGGAGCCTGCTTTGGATTCTGCATCTCCCTCTCTCTCTGCCCCTTCCCCACTCATACTCTGTCTCTCCCTCTCTCAAAAATAAACATCAAAAAAATCAAAATCAAGATATATTTTTAAAATCTTCTATATATTTCTCCAAGCCTCTAAACCTACAGTATAGGTAGGAGAGGAATAGAACATCCTCCCTCCTCCTTTTTCCCCTAGTTATTCTGAATATAGTTATTTATTTTAAACTCGTTACTTCCTACCTATGTGCTAAGGCAGTGGTCTCAAACTCAGAGGCTCATAAAGGCTGTGTTGGTATCTCAAATTAAAGAAACAGGCAATGGGGACAGGAGCACCATGGTGAACTAGACCACATAGACTCCAGTCTAAAGCCTGCAGCTCTTGCTCAATTGCAATTCATTGAAATGTGGTAGGAACATAGGCCCAGAATGGCCAGACTTCCAATTTTCCAGGAGAAAACCAAAATATAAATTTTTTAAATGTGGCAATAGGAAAGCAATTTGGCACTCTATCAAATTATAAAATATTTATATAATAGTATATAATTACATAATATTTAATGTATTGTTAAAAAAATTCAGGGATGCCTGAGTGGCTCACTTGGTTAAGCATCCAACTCTTGATTTGGGCTCAGGTCATGATCTCATGAACCATGAGATGGAGCCCTGTGTTGGGCTCTGCACTGACATCGTGGAGCCTGCTTGGGATTCTCTCTCTCAAACAAAACAGAACAAAACAAAACATCAACCAAGTAAATTTGAAGGTTTAATTGGCTTTATTAAATGATTCACAAAATCAGGCAGCATCCCATCTAAGGTACTCTGAGGCGTAGTACAAAATGGTTGATTTTTATAGGAAGGTGGGGCAAGAAAGTTGCAAACAGAAGAAAAGAAAGGATTGTTCCAGGCAAGATCACCTTACGTTAGCGGGAAGTACAGTAGGTGGAGAGTCTTATTGGGCAGATTACCTCAGCTTCCCTTGGAGCTTGAAGAGGGCCCATGCAACAGATTACTTCAGTGGTGCTTATCAAAAAAATTCCTGATTGGCAGTTTGAGATATAATTCTGGAGGAGGTTGAAGCTGCAGTTAAGTTATGTATTAAGCCCTGGTTTGGTAACTTGGGTTGGCCCAAGTAATGCCATTTTGGACCTATGGTTTTCTAACAGTATCCTACAGAAAAACCCTATCAAGTACACAAAAATATATGTAGAATTGTAGTTATTTGTAGTCATGAAAATGGGGGGTTGGGGCTAGAAGTAAAGGGCCATCAGTTAAGAATTGAGTAAATCAATTGAGTACATCCACAAAATGGGAAAAATACATAAACATGCCTAACAAAGTGTTTGTAATTTGTTCTTTTTTCCTTTCCTTTCTTCTTTCTTTTCTTCTTTCCTCCTTTCTATCAGTCTATCCCTTTTCTTGAGTAGAAAAAGCAGTTAAGTGTCACTCCTTAAAGCATTTATAATATAGACCAAAAAAAAAAAAAAAGTTGTCTTGAAGCTAACTTCACTCTTCTGATGTCCTTTGAGTGATTTAGTTATGCAAATGTACTGCAAGAAGGCCCCTGCCTTAGGGAAAGTATAACAGAATCTTTGTTTCTGTTTGGTAAAGCTGTCCTTCCCTTTGATATATTAAAAATAATAATAATTTGCATTAAACACCTCCAAGAAGGAATGACCTGGAGAGGAAGGGTCTTGCCCCAGCATCTGAGATCGTGGCCAGAGTTTTGGTTGGTTTCTTCATGCTGTGGACTAGACTCCCAAAAATAGATGCTCTTTCAGAAAGAAAAAATCCAGTAGACTAGAACATTTGGAGATATTTTAGAGAAACTTTTGTGTATTTGAGCTGAGCTCAACAATAATTATCCTGGGAAAAATATTTGAGCTTTATGTCTTTTGTAAAGTTTGACTAAAATATGGGAAAACAATCATGACTATTTACTTCAGTAAATATTTGTTGAGCCAGTTATTGAGCCTGCTAAGTATACAGCAGTATACTAAGCATGATAGGACATATTGGGGTTAAAAAGATAACCAAAAATTGTCCCTGGCCTCAGGGAATTTGCCTTAAAATGGGCTGTCCAAATTGTAGCCACTAGGTAGGTACATGTAGCTATGTAAATGTAAATTAATTAAAATTAAATAAAATTTAAGATTCAGTTGCTCAGTAACAACAACCACATTTCAAGTACACTATAGCCACATTTCCATCATCTGGTGTCCAGTAGGGGTTTGCAGTGCTTTTCAGCTTTGTGAGTCATATAGTCTCTGCTCTTGTCATGTAAAAGCTGCCGTAGACAATGAGTAACCAAATGGACTTGGTTGTGTTCCAATAAACCTTTATTTACAAAAACAGGCAGCCGACCAGATTTGTCCTGTGGACAGATACCATATGTTTGCACTCATAGGTCTAACAGGAGAAACTTGATAAGAGGACCATGGGAAGGGGAAGGGGGGAAAGAATTAGAGACAGGGAGGGAGGCAAATCATGAGAGACTCTTGAATATTGAAAACAAACTGAGGGCTGAAGAGGGAGGGGGAAAGGAGAAGGGGGGTGATGGTCATGGAGGGGGGCACTTGTGGGGAAGAGCACTGGGTGTTATATGGAAAACTGGAGGGGGGCACTTGTGGGGAAGAGCACTGGGTGTTATACGGAAACCAACTTGACAATAAACTATAATAAAAAAAATAAAGAAAGAAACAAAAAAACTAACTCTAGTGTAAGGCTTTCACATGGAATAGAGAATAAAGTAATTATCTTTCTGTGGAAATTCAGACAGTCTTTATGGATGCATTAGCACATTAGCTATAATAATAAATGATTTTTGTTTTAAGCCACTGACTTTTAGGCAAGTTGTTATAGAACAATAGGTAATGGATACACTTCATCAGTTATATTTCTAATACCTTGAATAAACAACCTTCTGAATACTAACATGTGGTATATTTACCATATTTTTATATCTTTTAATGCTCAAAATCCACATCCTCTATGGAGGCTTTACCAATGTCATGCAAATCTGTCTCTCTTTCCTCTAATGGCAATAAATATTTGAACGTCTCTATTGCCACATGTTGGGATCAAACTGTTTGTTATATGCTTCTCTCCCTAAGTAGATAAGTAATCTGTTTAAGAACAGAGTTTGGCTTTTCATCTTTGAATCCCCAGTATCTAACGTAGCTCAGCACCTAGTAGGCATTCAATAAATATTTGTTAAATTCGTATAGCCATGGTTGACATTCTTGACAACAGCTTCAGAGCCTACATATTTGGCATTTTTATAAAAGTTTTGTGTTCTAGGTATTTTATAATGTTTGTTCAGCCATTGCTTACTCCTTGCATAGCTCAATACCATTTCTGTACAAAGATTCACTGAAGCCACGAGTTTCTATGCATAGTTTGATTCATCTAAATTTTCAACCCAGAACGCTTTTTGTTCACAGATGTCAGAATTTCCAGGCAAATCAGAGTTACACGTTTGTGCATATATACTTCTTCTAAAAAAATATATGGATATTCATTTTAGGAAAATGGCATGATTTTCATTTTTGAATTATGTGAAAGGCAGTTGTGTTTTCACCAAAGCTGCTGTGAATATATTTTTAAGTGAATATAATTTGTATATTAAATTTGCATTTTTATGACCTGAGGTTGTAATTGAAAACAAGGGAATTGGAAACAGAGAAAATGAGAGATTATTATTATTTAATAATCCAACTGTATCTAGTGATTAGCCCTCTTAATAAACTAGAAACATCCATAATATCAGTAACAAAATATTACCAGATTAAAGGATATTTTCATAAAAAACTGCACAAGTAAACGACTGCATTCATCTTTCACAGGGAGAAATCTGTTCTGTTGTATGGAATTGCTTTATGTTAAATGTCTAGAGAAAGAACAACCAGATTTTTTATTATTCAACACAAATACCCACAAACACTGCCCTACAACTACAGTGTTTCTGAAAATTGATTAAGTTCATTATCTGTTTGCTATAACTAAAACATTTTAATTTCATGTTTAAAAAGCAAATCAGAAAATAACTAAAGGCAAAAAAAGACAATTTAATTTATATTTTGTTACATTTCTTTACACACATTAAGTTACCCTATCAAAATGAATATTGAAAAAAGGCATTCATAATGGCCTTCTAGGGTCACACAGGAATATGAACCAGATGACATAAAAGTGCCCTAGGTTGTATTTATTTTCTGTATGTTAAATTCAATTGCTATTAATTTGTATAAAATGTGATTTACTCTCAAAACTTTCAAATTAATGAACACATCATCAGAGGGAAAAAAAACTAGTGGATAAATAAAAAGGTAAGTATCCGATCGTCTAAAATTCTTATCATATGTAAATGTTTTATATAATACATGAACCATTCTTTTCATTCATTTGTGTCTCCAATTATAGCAGCTGCTATAGATGTGTCTTTTGCCTGGAACAAACTCATACCATTGGCACATGGTATGCCAAAGCTATTGAGGTGGTAAATATTTTTACTCTGTGCTGACAATCAGAAAGCATAGTAGTTTACAATTCACCTAGCAGGACAGCAGTACACCTTTACTGTCTTCCTCCACAGTGGTGACAACTCACTGGTTCTGTGCCACCAATGGGTCCACAGAGATATTTATTGTCTCATCATCCCATAAGAGTTCATACAGTCCCCTCCATTGATGACAACAGACTGATAGGATCTAAAAAGCACATAGTGGTGGCTGTACAAGATGTTTTGATAAAATATATGTATGCCAAGGGATAGGATATTAGTTCCAGTAAAATACAGAGATTTGCTGCTTCTAAAATTTCTGGGGAGCCAGTGAAATTTGAGCATGTCTATATGTCCTCTCCAAAGAGAAATGGAAGTTCCTATACCTTTTCACTGTCTACCAAAAAGAAGGAGACACGACACTTAATAAACATCCTTTGATTTTGGAAGAATCATATATCATATTTAAGCATACTGTTCCCATCCATTTAGCAGATGTACCAGAAGACTTAATACTTTTAATAGGTCACAGAGCAAATGAAAACTTAACAAAAATGTAATGCAAGGGTCCTTAACCATTCAGAAGCTTTAGTTGTACTCCAGAGCCTATGAACAGTTATGATACTTTTGTTAAACACGGGAAAAAATTCAAAGGTTGGGTTCTAAGGTCTTGGAGCAAACCACATATTTTTGGCAATAAGAGTCTTCTTTGAGGAATCGTTCTTGATTTGATCTATCCCTGACAGAGAATGGAAGTCTGACTTTGGAACATCAGGTGACATGATGCCATTATTGTTATCATAAACTGAGAGTTACTAGACTTCTTGGTCATAGGGTTTGGCGTACCCAGTGATGTTCTATTATTCAGGTGGAAATAAAATATATGGGTCCAGACATTGAAGACCTTGAAAGACCTTGAAATTTTAGCTTTATTTGTCCCTTTATTTTGACTTATTCATGTATCTTATTCTTTTTTGCCCTTGTTGCATAAAGTCAGGGTCAAAAGATTTGACTTTTCTTTTAGAGCTCTGGCCACTAGTGTTTACCATAAGAAGAAATACTGCTGCTACACTTCATATATATATTACATATTGTATATATGTTTATAATATATATCTTTATTATATATTTTGAAATATGTATTGGCATATTGTTTTTGTGTTCTCTCTGCACAGCAATATCTCAGGAAATTACATGTCACTGCAGATGGCAGAACTCCACTAATAAGGGGGATGGGGCAAGGAAGATTCTATTCTTCAGCTTAAAAAGAAGTTTTGCGATATATACTTTGTGCTTGAGAGTAAAAGGGGGAAAATGAACTGCTTCCTTATATATTCTTCCAGTCTGGTAAAATACTTGACTTGTAATATATTTCCATTTCCACAAATATATCTTTGTTTTTTGAGGGGAAGTGGAGGATGGAAAGGGACAAGAAATAAAGTGAGGGCTTGGGGGAAAAAAGAAAAAAATTAATAAAAAATAAGGATAGGAAGAGAGAGTAGGAGTATTTTTCCTCAGAAATGTGCATTGTAGGTACGTTTTTGTAATTATTAAGTTCTTTTTTCTAAATTATTTCTATTTTTTTAAGTTTTTTATTTACTTTTGAGGAAGACAGAAAGAGTGTGAGCAGGGAAGGGGCAGAGAAAGAGAGGGAGAATCTCAAGCAGGCTCTGTGCTATCAACACAGAGCCTGATGTGGGGCTCGAACTTATGAAACTGTGAAATCATGACCTGAGCCAAAATCAAGAGTCAGACGCTTAACCAACTGAGCCACCCAGGCGCTCCAAAGTTCTTCTTTAATTAAAACACTTTTTTAAAAGTTTTGTTTTCCTTCTTAAAGCAATATGTATTATGTAACACTGCACTAACATATATAGAAAACACCTGATTCCCCTAGCCCTAGTCCCAAGGTAACCAATGTCATCTGTCTGGCATGTGACCATCCTCACCTCTCCCCTTATATATAAACACATTCAAAAGGCATTTGGAAGTTTTCTACTTGTTTATTTGCTGTTCCAAATATTAGGTAATGCTGTACATATTGTGCTGGAACCTATTTTACTCACTTAACAATACATCATGGACATCTCAAGTCATTAGATATAGAAATCATTCTTTTAAACCATCACATAATATTCCATAGTAAAAATATACTATACTTAGTTATTGCCCTGTTGATAGACAATAAGATTGTATCCATTTTTTGACCACCACAATCAGTGCTACAATTTATCTTGTTTAATGTGGCCTTGAAAATGATGATTATATTTCTAGAAAAGCCATTCAAAAGTGGAGTGGGTAGGTCAAATCATAACAGACATTGCCAGGTTTATTTTCAAAATGTTTGCAATTTGTACTCCCACTAACAATATATTACTGTGTCCATTTTCCCATTTATGTCTCATCAACAACAAATGTCATGACCCTTGTTAATTCTGCCATCAAATAAGCAAGATTCTAAATTATCCAAGGACTGTTTCTTAGTGTTTTCCCTGAATTGAATTCAGTTCATTTGCTTAGATTTCTGGCATCTGTAGTTGGTTTGCTCCATGAAGTCAGCATGTCGACCAGACTGAAGCGATGACGTTCTTTGCCCTCCTCTGTGGTCATAGATTGCCTACAGGAGATTGTAACATTCAAATTGTACTACCAGGAAAAAAGCATGAGCTACAGGCTAATACCACCTTTGTCATATATGAAAGACACCTTGGAATTCACTGAAAACAAAATGATAGAAACAGAAAATCTCAGGGGTTGAAGGGGCTATCCAATGCTTAAATCTTAATCTATAAAACCCCTATCAATTTATTATTCCATCTCTGCTTAAATTTCTCTGATAGGGAACCTACAAAAGCAGACAGCCTATTCCATAATAAGAAAGCTAACTGTTACTGAACGTTTATTCTGTACTAGACACAATTGAAAGTGCTCGGCAGGAAGCATCTCATTTAATCCTTACAAAAACCCTATGGGGAGGCGTTACTATTACACCTATTTCACAGAATAAACCAAGGCACAGACCACACAACTAGGAAATGGTTGTAGTTGATTTGAAGTCAATGGGAAGCCATACTCAACCTCTGCACCCTACTGCCTCCCAGAGGCAGGTTTGTAAAACTGTGAATGCCAACCCTTTCCCTTTACAGACCTAAAGGTTTCTTCCTGCACTTTTGTTTCACAGCTCCTGTTTATACTCCTCTTATTTCCTTGAATCCTCCTAAAATCTTTTGCATATGAAAATGCTACAGGTAATTGGAAGTTGCTATGAGGTTCTTTTTTCTATTCATCTTTAGTTCTAGAAACCAGAGTGTATTTAATGGAAGCCTAAGAAAGATCAGCTCACAGCACTTATCCAGTGGCAAATGGTAGTGAGAAAATGGTAGTGATTTGAGGTTTGACCGACCTCAAATCGAGCCAACTGTAATTCTTTCTAGGAAATAGTTTAAAATATGTTAACTAAAAATTAAGAAAATTCAAATGGAAAACAAAATCAGATGGTACCATAAAAGTAAAATATGCCCATGATGAATGTCTGGTATGTCAATCAAAGGTTAAGCAAGGCTATATTAATATAAGGTCTTCAATTATATTCCTTTTACTGATTAGAAAACCTATGATTTATTTTGTAAATTATAATCTCTTGTATCAGAAGATTCTGTTTTCTCATGTTTTTCTCTATCCTTTGCACTTTCAAAAGGGCGATAAAATTAGTTGTTTTCTTGAAATCCAGTCCATATTAGCATTACTGCTCTTCTATTTTGCTAAGTTACTTGCACACATGTGAGGTCAAGTGCTCATGGAGCTTTATCCTTGAAGACTCCCCCACATTGTTTCATTGCTAATTTCCCAGTGCATTTATCACCACTTCTTTAAACTCAAGATACCAACCTCTGTATTGTCATCTTACATTGCAATAATGGAGAACCCAACACTAAACACTCCACCCCAACAGTAAAAATAAAACTTAATAAAGAAAATGTAGCTTCATTGGGTGATTAGGGGGGTTTTGCTCATTCCATTTCTTATTTGCAAATTGTAAGGAATCTCATAAAATACTTATATAAGTATTTTGTTCTACATTTTTAAAAGTAATGAACTGTTAAGATTATTATTAAATCGATCTGAATATCTATGTTGTTGGTTTGCTTTGAACTAGATCATTGATTATTAATTGAATAATTGAAGATAATTCCACCAGTTATTAATACTTTGGAGACTTAATATTCAGTTTTTGAAATTTAAGTGAGGTGGATGGGCTATTTAAGAATGTGGAGGAGCACCTGGGTGGCTCAGTAGGTTAAGCATCGGACTTCGGCTCAGGTCATGATCTCATGGTTTGTGAGTTTGAGCCCCGCATCGGGCTCTGTGCTGACAGCTCAGAGCCTGAAGTCTGCTTCGGATTCTGTGTCTCCCTCTCTGCCCCTCTCCTCACGTTGTGTATCTGTCTCTCTCTCAAAAGTAAATAAACATTAAAAAAAAATGTGTACTTTAAGAACAAACTGATGGTTACCAGAGGGGAGGCGGGTGGGGGATGGGTGAAATAGGTGAAGGAGATTGAGAGTACACTTATCATGACAAGCAGTGAATAATGTGTAGAATTGTTGAATCACTACATAATACACCTGAAACTAACATAACACTGTATGGTGACTATACTGGAATTAAAATAATAATAATAATAATAAAATAAAATGTGGACTTTATTTTAAGGAAAATTAGTTAACATATTTTAAACTTTTAACCACCATGCTATGGATAAATATATAATCCTTAGTACACCTATTTATTTGAATTTTTCTATCAAATATTCCTGTAAAATATATACAGCAGATTTGTTGGCTTTGGACATTTCTTTAATTGATATATAATTGACATCTAACATTGTATTATATGTATTTTTGCAAAGTGATTACCACAGTAAGTTTAGTTAACATCCATCACCACATATCAGTACAAATTTTTTTCTTGGATGAGAACTTTTAAGATCTACTCTCTTAGCAACTTTCAAATATACAATACAATAGGGCACCTGGGTGGCTCAGTCAGTTGAGTATCCACCTCTTGATTTCAGCTCAGGTCATGAGCTCATGGTTTGTGAGATCAAGCCCCACCTCAGGCTCTATGCTGACAGGGAAGAGCCGGCTTGGGATTATCTCTCTCTCTCTCTCTCTCTCTCTCTCTCTCTCACTTTCTGTCCCTCCGCCACTCATGCCATATACACATGCATGTACACACTCTCTTTCAAGGTAAATAAATAAACTTAAGAAAACTTTTTTGAAATATATAATACAGTGTTACTAATTACACCATGCTGTGTACTACATTCCAGGACATATTTATCTTATGACTGGAAGTTCATACCTTTTGACCACCTTCACCCATTTTACCAATCCCCCAACTCCCACCTGAGGCAACCATCAATGTATCCTCTGTTACTGTGAATTTTGTGTTTGCTTGTTTGTTTTAGATTCCACATTTGAGTGAACTCATATAGTATTTGTCTTTCTCTGTCTGATGAATTCCACTAGCATAATGCCCTCAAGGTCCACCCATGTTGTCACATATGGCAGGATTTCCTTCTCTTTTATGACTGAATGATATTCCATCAAATACATGTAAACACACACACACACACACACACACACACACACACACATACACAAACGTATACTACATGCACACCACATTATTTTATTCATTCATCCATTATTGGACACTGAAGGTTGTTTCTATGTCTTGACTATTATAAATAATATTGCAGTGAACATGTGGGTGCAGGTTTCTTTTCAAGACAGTGATTTTATTTCCTTCAAATAAATACCCAGAAGTGGAATTACTGGCTCATATTTTGTCCTATGTTGTTTAATTGTTCACAAATTTGTGAATTCTCCAGTTTTCTCTGTGTTGATTTCTAACTTCATCCTGTTGTAGCCAGAGAATTTATGTGATATCTGTCTTTTAATATGTTGTGAAACTTAATTTGTGGCCTAACATATGGCTTAGTCTTGGAAAATTCCCCATATACACTTAAGAAAATGTATATTCTGTTATTGTTGAATAGAGTGTTTTGTAAATGTTAGATCTAGTGGTTTATGGTGTTAAGTCCTCGATTTCCTGACTTATTTTTCATCTGGTTGTTCTATCCATTATTGACAGTGAAGTACTAGTCTCCAACTATTATTAGTTCTATTGCTTCCTTTAGTTCTGTCAATTTTGGTGTCATGTTTTTATAATATTATTAGGTGCATAAATATTTATAAGGTATTTTGTAAGCATGAAAGTGTATTAGTCCAGGTTGTTCCTAGAGGCAGTGCCAAGACAGGATTAGACATGCAAGAGATTTATTGGGGGAAGGAGCAGATGCTGGTTTGACCTGAGTGGAAGGAGAGAGAGAGAAAGAAGGAGGAATGGGTGGGAAGAGTCTCAGACTACAGTTCAGTTCCAGGAAAAGTGCAGCCAGACAGATGCATTGTCCTTGCTTGAAGTCACCTGTTGGAAGAGCTCCTTATCTCACTGGAATGGACCTGCTTTAGTATCCTCATTGTGCTTAGCCATTGGTTAGGAGAGGCTTGTGGGACAATGTAGAATCTGAAAATAGAGGGTTGGACCCAGTGGAGCATCAACTTGAGCCATCAGTCAATTTTTCTCTTTGTAGTGGAAGATCCCAGTAGCATATTTCCATGACTGCAACAATTTACCTTTGTGCTCCAAACGTCTACCACTCCAGACAAGTTTAGGAAACAGCTAGCTATTCTAGCATTTCTAGAAGCTTCTTTTCCTGAGGGTAAACTTAGTAAAGGGAGGGTAGGGGGACAAATTATACTTCCCACTGTTGTAGTTTGTTGGTCTATTGGCCAATTGTGGGCTGGTGGCCCACAATTCACTTTGTACTGTCCATTCTAGTAGGTCCTCTGGTCATGGTCTCACTCCCACACTTCCTTCACTGTGAAGTGGATCCCTGGATTGGATGCTGTATTGTATGGGATTCCATGCCTATGGATCGGGCATTCTACAAACCCCTGGGCCTGCTGGCCCAGGCTCTGAGGGAAGAAAGGCAAGCTCCTACCTAGAATAGGTAGGTGTGTGTGTGTGTGTGTGTGTGTGTGTGTGTGTATGTGTGTATGTGTATCCCCATGAAGATAAACCACTGAGCCTTCCAGGTCCTAGTGGAGTTGACTGGCTACCAAGTGGCTGGTTGGTCTCTTTGAGGTATAGTGCCACCTCAGGAACTCCGTACTGGTCTCTTCTGAATGAACATTCAGAAGCAGCAATAGCTAGATTAGTCTTGTAAGCAAGAGTCTATCCTGTTGGGCCTGTGTACATAGCCTCCCTGAGGGACTCTGCCAACATGTCATTTATGTGTCCATAATATCAACTCCATTAACTGAGTAAATCATTTTGTCTACTTGGTTGTTCAGTGTCTCTTCCATGGTTAATACTCTCTTGTGGTAATTATAAAAAATTTCACACTCTCTTTCTACTTTCATATCTCCATTGCCTCTAGCGCAAACCTTGTCTCCAGTCTTCCATTCTTTTTCTTCCTACCCTGCCTAGATGGCCAAGCCAAGAGCCACTGCCTGTTAGTCTATATACATTCTAGCCTCAGGCTACTTCTCTTTCCACACAAAATGGATGACCAGGTACATTCTTAACAACTTTGCCCATTAGGAGGATTTTTCCATTTTACTGTCTTTTAAGGCCACACCTAAAATGTGGTTATAATGTAGCCACCATCCATTTTCTGTTTATACTCACAAGCTGGCCCATTGCAAACTAAGCACAGGCCTTTTTTCAGCCTTCATCTGGTCATATGAAACCCTCCATATGGTCATAGGTATGAGCTGTGGAAGGGGCACTGGTGCAAATGTTGGGAGTTACATGGGGTCTGGGTTATCTGTTCATGCAGCTTACCCATGCCCTTTGGCCATACTTATGCTTGATTTCAGATGCACCATTACCATCACATAACTGACTGTTGCTGGTCCCATCTGACTTTATGAATTGGTGGGTCTGACATAACATTAGCTTATAATGAATGGGCTATTCTAAATGCATGGTCCCTTAGTGTCCTATGTTCAAATATTACTTCTCTATCAGAGTCCAGTAGTATGTAAGAAGCTATTTTTTGAAAACATATCATGCTGTGCTGCTGAAGATGTTGCCTTGTTCCAGAATCCCAGACAGCTATATTGTGATTCTCCCCCTGGGGCTGGCCATTAGCACCACATGGCTTTTTTTCCCACCTATACCACCATAAGTTTTGGTGGCCCAAGTGGTAGAACTGCTGCTTGCATTGTAGCCTGGATCTGCTATGAAATTCTCATGCCCCATTCAAAGCAAGTAGTCTTCCAGGTCACCCAACATATCCCCTGGATAAGTATCCTTAGATGTGGAATATATTGCCTCCAGAAACCCAAGAGATCTATCAACTATTGTGCTCCCTGTTCTGTGATAGGGGATGCAAAATGTGGAGATTTGTATTTTATTTATTTTGGAGGGGGTATCCCAACATTTTCCTGATTACTGGACTTCTAGAAACATCACCAAAGTGGCAAGACTCTGAATTTGCATAGGATTTATGTCCCACTTCGTGGAGTATATGTGTCTTACTAAGGCCTCTAGATTTCTCAACCACCTCTTGTTTATTTTGTTCAATCAGCATGATATAATCCCTGTAATTAATTAGAATTATATCTATAGATATTCAGGGAGTCTAAATTTCTTTGGATTATATTATGATGGGGAGTGGAAGAGTTAAAAAGCCTTGATGCAAAACTGCAAATTATAATTATTGTTCATCCCATGTCAATTTAAATTGATTCTGGTCTTGTTTTCCAGGAGTCAGCAAAATTTTCTGTATAGGGAAATAGTAAATATTTTAGGTTTTGCAGGCCATATGGCCTCTGCTGCAACTACTCAATTCTGTCGTTATAATGTCAAACAAGAGATAAACAATAGATAAATGAGTAAACATGACTGTGTTCCAATAAAACTTTATTTACAAAGCAGAGAGATGACCAGATTTGACCCACAGCCTCCTTTTTTCTAATCAGAATAGAAAGAGTGCATTCACCACTTCAATTGCCACACATCATTTACCTGTAACTTACTAATCTGTTCTAGCCTTGGTATCACATCTGGCATAGCAGCACAGTTGAGGCCTGTTAAGTTTACAGTAGTCTGTAGTTATTCTTCTGTTTCTATAGGAGGAGGCAGACTGCTGATATATGATATGATATGATATGATATGATATGATATGATATGAAATGAAAAGCCATCCTTGCATCCATTAGGCCTTTAATGGTGGCATTAACCTCTACCATGAACTCTGGGATCAATAATGGTTTTGGCTATTTTGGTGGGGGGGTTGTTGCACAATTTTCCACTTGGTCTTCATCACTGTAATAGCTTTTACCCCATAGGCTTAGGACTCTATGTTGGAGTTACTCCAATTGCCAAGTATATCAATACTGATAACATATTCAGGGCTTGGGGAAATGACCACTGGATGGATCTGCAGACCCACTGTGTCCACAGTGGGCCAGACTCACTGTAAGCCAGAAATTTATTTAGGGGGAAAACTTGTGAGAAAAAATGGAGAGGGAGCCAAGACAGGACCCTGGAGAGGGTCCAACAGATCAGGACGTAGTTCTGACTCTAAGTGAAGGAGAGAGAGCAGAAAGGGTGGGTGAAGTATCAGCACTGCAGTTCTAAGCAAAGTTTGCAAGGCTGTTTGGGGACCCTCAATGCAAAAGTTGGCTGTCAGGGGAGCCCTGCACCTCCCAGGGATGGTCCTGCCTTAGTATATCTGCCATGCTTAGTTATTGGCTGGAAGAACCCAGGGAAAGCATGGCCTCAGCATGAATATGGTGATAGATTTTAGGGCTCAGCACCTGGGGTCATCAGCTAGTTATTCTCTCCAGCCACAGTTACTATGGTGCTTCAATTCAAGTATTAAAGTCAGCTCAGACTCTGCATCCAATAGACCCTAAAAATGTCCAGATGTTCACCTCTATCCAGTGTACTCTCACCCAGGGAAATGGTCCCATTAGGGAAGAACCAAGGGAATTATTACACAATACACTTGTCATGGTGTTACATGGTTCTTCTTCCCAGGAACCTGGCAGCCTCTTCATTAATGGGTTCTGGATCCAAAAATTACATCAGATCCAGGAGCTGAGCAATTGATTGGACATTTTATTGGGGTGACCATCCTGAGCATTATGTTTTTCCACTCCTACCATTTTTTGTTGTTTGTACATGTTAAGAAGCAGTTTTGTTGGCTCCCTGTTCCTAAGGATATTATCCTCTATTAAGTATCTCCACAACTTCCTGCAGTTCAAACTCTCTTGGCTGTTCCTCCAACCTAGCCAGACATTATGGTAGTTCTGAGTTCTGGCTTCTGGTGCTTAAGCATCATCATCTGTTCTCTGTTACATCAAAGCTCCATCATGTCCATGGATTTCAGCAAGCCCAGTACCATGATTCTTTAAATCTCCCTACTTATAGAAGAGACACATCAATGATTATTTGGTAAACTCTCTCACCATGAATTCCCAGTGGGCTCAGTGAATAGTATCTCCACTGGGTCATCCCATTGAACATACTCTTCTTATAGAGTTTCTGGCCTCACAGAATATGTCCATTCCCAACATATTCACTTCCCTTAGCATCTTTATTCTTCCTTCTTTCTCCAAGGCCATCTTGAGCATTTCTACTTTATTCATTGCTCTTAACTTTTTTCCAGGCTTCTAAAACCACCCTAGCAGTGAGTTGGCCACATCCTAGGATCATTGACAGGGTATTAAATTCCAAGAGTGATCCTTCAAGTCAAAGAGTTCTTATTTAGTTAGTCTTACTTTTTGGCCATTAAAATCCAATCCCAGAGATACTGGGATGATGATGATGATGATGATGATGATGATGAACAATCCTTATATATTCTTGGTGGATAGTCTCTTTCCTCACTTATCAGGCTGTCCTTAGCTGGGTTATGCTAAAATTTAACTCTAGATATTAACCTGCCAGCCAAGAAAGGAAGCACAGGCAGCTCCTGAGGGAGGTACCTGTTATCTTGTAGAGGAGAGGCTTCTGAGGCATCTTTCAGCACAAGAGAATTGCCAGCTCTTACTAGAGAGCTCTGAGGTTTCAAGTCACTCTGCAGGAATACCAGGGTCACCCATCTAGATATCTCCACCCCATGTTTCAAAATTCCAGGTTTTCCTAGCCAGAGTAATGACATTAATATACCAGACCTGCATAGGCTGAGCATCCAAATGGATCCCATTAGACCTACCATCTGTTGCTCAGCTATGTCTGCACTTCTTTAACTGACTGTTAATGGCTCTCAGTTTCTCATTTTCCCTATGCAGAACACCAATTCAGCTTTATTGTAACCAGCCGATTCTGCTGTCTATAAACATTCCTCCCCCAATATCTTTCAAGTACCTGAATCATTACACCTGCAAGGGCATTCTCCTTCATGGGATGTTTTCCTGGGTCACTACTGGTGAAATATGTAGCAATCAGGCTACCATCTTGTGCCAAGGACTATCGGTGTACCACCTACCTACCTCTTTGCTCTGTGGTAGTGAGTGAACAAGTCAGTCACACATCCCCACCTTACCATCTGTTTTCTCAGATCACTGTTAGCACCACTATTTAGTTTGGATCTGCTGAGAAGTAAATGCCATGACAACATTAGATGGGCAAGATATTTATTGGAAGAGACAGCAGGAGAAAGCAGGGACAGCTTTAAGACCACATGCAGGTCTGATACCTATGGAAGTAGAGAGAGAAGGGGAAAAGATTGGGTAGGGAAAATTTCATATAGTGCAGTTATAAGAAAAGTTTAGGCAGGACCAATAAGATTTCTACATCTTGCCAAAATGGACCTATTCCTGTGGTGCTCAATCATTGTCTGGGAGCAGTCTTGGTTTCCATATGGATCAAGAAGGAGCAGTGCAAGTAGCTGTATGTATGGCCCATACATTAATTAAGCAGGGAGAGTTCTTTTATATGATATATACAGAAATGTAATAGAATATATTGATAACAAATAAAAATTATCACTTTGATTTAGGTTCTCTATAATAACTCAGTTCTCTGACCTAACAAATGAGAATAATTTAACATCTATTATATCTAATTCATAAGAGTTTTCAGAGACTCAAAAATACACTTCATTTAAGGATGTACTTGAGGGGTGCCTGGATGGCTCAGTCTGATAGGCATCCAACCCTTGATTTTAGCTCAGGTCATGATCTCATGAACCATGAGATCAAGTCCTGCGTCCGGCTCTGTGCTGACAGCAGGGAGCGTGCTTGGGATTCTCTGTCTCCCTCTCTCTCTCTCTGCCCTTCCCCTGCTTCTTGCATGCATGTTCTCCTCTCTCTCTCTCTCTCTCTCTCTCTCTCCCCCCCCCCCTTTCTCAAAATAAATAAATATTTTGGGAAAAAAGGATGCACTTGAAAATTTTAAAGGTAAAAATTAGTACTAGTGAAAGTCTATACAACTAAGAACCACTTTTAATTATCCCCTTTTTCTTAGGGGAACAAGATTGAGATTGGATAGGAAGATACAAAGCATCTGAAGCAACAGAACTTGAATAAATAACCATCAGTTAAAGTCAGAGAGCTAAGTATTTGCTGACCAAATATTCTGAAAACATATATGTGAAGTGTATTTTATTAAGACTTGAAATTTTAAGAACCTAGAACTAATGAGATTACTTAAAAGAGTTTTCATCTGTTAAATTTAAAAATCAATGACAATAAACTGATTGGATCTTTTACTTACACAAGTGCAGGTGAACATAGCTAGAAATGAGATTTAACAATATGTTTTACTAATATGTAAAAAATTATTCCACCAAAGTATCCCTAACTGAAAAGGAAAATAAATTCAAATATCCAAAGAAGGATTGGTTGGAAAAATTCTTTCACCAGTGGTTAAGTAATGGAACATAATGGTTAAGTGCTATGGGCCAACAATGCATACTTATTTAGCTGGAACAACTTAATGCTCAGCAATAATATCCTCTTCCAATTTCTTTGACCATTTTTATTATTACAAAGGCAATATCAGAAAAGTTAATCAGAAGAACAACATAATGAATTCATATAATCCCATCCACCCTGAGAAAACTCACTTAATACCTTCAGATCTTTTTCTTTCTTTCGTTTTTTAATGTTTGTTTATTTTTTGAGAGAGAGAGAGAGAGACAGAGTGCGAGCCGGGTAGGGCAGAGAGAGAGGGGGACACAGAATCTGAAGCAGGCTCCAGACTCCGAGCTGTCAGCACAGAGCCGGACACAGAGCACAAACACACAAACTGTGAGATCATGATCTGACCCAAAGTCGGACACTTAACCGACAGCCACCCAGGCACCCCTTCAGATCTTTTTCTGTGCATTTATGTTCATGTGTGTATACATGTGTGTGTGCTATTTTATTTAAAAATAGGGCCAGACTACATATAGCATTTTAAAACCTGCTGAAATATCAGTAATCCAGAAATTGCTGGAGACAGTTAGGGTAATCTATCTTATTCTCTATTGCCATAAACTTAGGCTCTATCCTAATTTTCATAATAAAATCAGCAAGCCCGAACAGTTGGTCAAAATAAGCCAGAGAAGTTTTAAAATATAAAAATCTTAAAAATTAGAGACTGGCTTTAGAAATGCTTATATGAATAACAGTTGTAAAATCATTCTGTGTTGCATCTTATCAGTTCTTCAAACACCAGTAACAGGGTATGCTGAATCTTAACTGAACATTCTCATGCCATAAATGTCTGTTTTTCTTTATCGTTTTTGAAATATATGTGTTCAAAGCTAAATAATGTATCATTGATGCTTGCATGTTTTTAAACTTTATTTAAATAGCTTTGCATGTATATACTCTTCAACTGTTTTTCATCAGTATTACGTACGTGAGAACCTTCCCTGTTGCTTTGTAAAGCTGCAGTTGATTTGTTCTCATTGCTGTGCTGTATCCCATTGCTAGACCATATCAATACATTTTTTTTCTCTTGACAACAGATATTTGCATAGTTTCCAGGTTTTTGCTATTGCAAACTGAGGTTACGAACATTCTTTTACAAGTCTACAGACAAGCATATCAGATACGCTGCCAAAAGTGAAGTTATTGGTTGCAAGACATGCATATCTCCAAGTTTATCAGAGTGCTAAATTGTTTTTGAAAGCAGTTGTACCAACTTATGCTCTCACCCACAGAGTGTGACTATTTCCTTTGTTCCAATTCCTAGACAGTACTCCATGCTGTCATATTTAAAATTTTTTATTACAATCTGTTTGGTTATAAAATAATACCAAATTGTGGTATTAATTTGGATTCTTCTGAGGAATTTAGGTTAAACATCTTTTCTTATTTTTTTCTCTTAGCGATTTGTTTCCTCTTGAAATGACTATTCATGTGTTTTGACATTTTATTATTTTCTATTGTTTTTTAATGATTTGTACAAGTTTATTGTATTTTCTGAACAATAACCTTTCATCAGTTGTCTATATCACAAATATTTTCTTCCAGTTTCTGACTTGTCTTTTTCCTTTTGGTGGGAAAAAAAAGTCCTTCCTTTTGAAGGACAGTAGTTTAATTTTAATGTAGCCAAATTTATTCATCATTTTCTTTATATTTTGCACTTTTAATATCTTGTTTAAGAAAATTTTCCTAGAGACGGCTGGCTGGCTCAGTCTGTAGAGCATGTGACTCTTGATCTCAGGGTGATGAGTTGAAGCTCCATTTTGAGCATACAGCTTACTTTATTTTTTTTCATACGGACAATGATTTTGTTTATTAGTATTTTTAAAAAATTTTTTTAACATTTATTTATTATTGAGAGACAGAGAGAGGCAGAGCATGAGCAGGAGAGGGGCATAGAGAAGGGGAGACACAGAATCTGAAGCGGGCTCCAGGCTCTGACCTGTCAGCGCAGGGCCCAACGCGGGGCTCGAACCCACAGACTGTGAAATCATGACCTGAGTCAAAGTCGGACGCTTAACTGACTGAGCCACCCAGGCGCCCCTATTATTATTTTTTAAATATAATTTATTGTCAAGTTGACTAACATACAGTGTATACAGTGTGGTCTTGGTTTGGGGGGTAGATTCCCATGATTCATCGCTTCCATACAACACCCTGTGCTCATCCCAACAAGTGCCCTCCTCGATGTCCGTCACCTATTTTCCCCTCTCCACCCGCCATCAACCTTCAGTTTGTTCTCTGTATTTAAGAGTCTTTTTATGGTTTGCCTCCCTCCCTCTCTGTAACTATTTTTTCCCCTTCCCTTCTCCCATGGTCTTCTGTTAAGTTTCTCAAATTCCACATGTGAGTGAAAACATGATATCTGTCTTTCTCTGACTGACTTATTTCACTCAGCATAATACCCTCCAGTTCCATCCACGTTGCTGTAAATGGCAGGATTTCATTCTTTCTCACTGCCAAGTAGTATTCCATTGTATAGATAAACCACATCTTCTTTATCCACTCATCAGTTGATGGACATTTAGGCTTTTTCCATAATTTGGCTATTGTTGAAAGCGCTGCTATAAACACTGGGGTACATATGTCCCTATGGATCAGTACTCCTGTATCCTTTGGAAAAATTCCATAGAGCTTACTTAAAAAAAAAAAAAAGAAATTATCCTAATTCAAAGTTCAGCAAGTAACCCCTCATATTGCCTTAGAAAACTTTAAAGTTTTGCTTTTTACTTTGAAGGATTTTATTTATCAGAAACTGACTTTTGCATATAGGGTGGGATAGAAATCCCACGCTAACCTAAGTGTCCTAGGACTATTTATTGAATCGTTCACATATTCCCCACTGATCTTCCATGCCACCTTTGCACTGTATCAAGTTTATGTGTATGTGTAAATCCATTTATGTTATGTCTGCTCTCTCCCAATGACTATAGTCAATCACTTTTCCAACTCCACATTGTCGTAATTGCATTACTTTTACAATCTGGATATGATAGGACAGTCCCACTCCGATCTCTTGTTACTCATTTTTAAAATTTCCTGTGTAGTCTGTTTATTTCTCTTCTATATAAAATAATTCCACTTATAATACTTCCTTTCTAAAAAATGATTCCATCTTAAGATCTGCTTTCCATGTTCAATGAAAAGCCCTGTTGGTTTTTATGATGGGAAATGCATTGAATATAGGGATCAATTGAAGAATCAATATTGCTATCATATGGAGTCTCTGTTCATGGTTTTCCTCAATGCCTTTGTCATCTTTTATCTCTTCCCATGATGCTTTAAAAATATCTCCAGTATGGTTTAGCACAGCTCTTGTTAACAACTTTATATTTTTCATGGATTGTAAGTCTATCTCTTAAAATTGTATCTTCTAATGATTTGTAACAAGCATACAATCAAGTTGATTTATTTAACATTGATTCTGATCTCCTTTTAAAAAGTAACCCTGTTACATTTTCTTATTAGTTCCAATAATATAAACTTTTTTTGTGGTTTTCTATGACAATATTTTAATGTTTTACTTTTGTCTTTCTAAGGTTTACAATTTTTACTTTTCTATTTTGTCTTGATGCTCAGAAGGGCTTTCAGCACGTTGTTGAACAGAAGTGATAATAGTTATCTTTGTCTTATGTCATGTTCTAAAGGAAATTCTTTGCAAGTTTCATCATTTAGGATGTTTGCTGTAGATTTCTACAGCCACAAGTTAATACTTTTAGGAAGTTATTTTGTAATCCCAAGTGCATATTACCTTAGAAACTTTTTATCATTATGTAGTGTGCCTTTACATTCAATTTTTTTTGGCCTTAGAATTTATTTTGTCTGATATTAATGTAACTATGGCAGGTTTATCTTGGTTAGAATTTGCCAAGATATCTTTTCACCTTTTTTTCTTCAACTTTTTTGAACTAGCATTGTAGGTGTGTTTCTTTTAAACAGTATATAGATTTAAAAAGGCTTTATAATAATTTTTATCTTTTAATAGAGAGGTCAGTTCACTATTTATGATGACTGATATAGTTGAGTTTGTTTTTATAATTTTATTCTTACTCATCCCCCCCCTTTTTTTTCTTTTTCTTTCTCTTACTGCCATATTTGGGTTTGATTTTTTTCCTTATGCCACTTATTTTATTTTCAAAACTATGTGTTCTATTTTATACTCTTTGTGGTTGTCTTTGAAATTTAGCAAGTGCATTTAACTAGATCTAAGGTTTATTCTATAGCTTTTTCTTAACTAAATCTAAGGTTTATTCTATAGCTTTTTCTTCCTCCCAAACAGTACAAGATTATTATACTCCTTCTTTCTGTTTATTCCTCTCTTGGCTTGCAACTTACTATTTGCCATTAGTTTAGCGTTATTTAATAATGTTGTTTAAATCTTGTTAATAAGGCATTAGTGTAATTTCAAATAATCAGTCTTTTGTTTCGCTTTACTCACAGATTTATCATTTTTATTGCTTATCTTCCCTTCTCACATCTGTTCTTCTTTCTGCAGTACATTATTAAGGAATTCCTTTACTAGGTTTCTCCTGATGGTAAATATTTTAAAATCTTTGTCTAAAAACATATTTGTTTTACCCTTATTCTCAAAGAGTAGTTTGCTTTGATATACAATTCTAGGGATTTTATTACAGCATTTTAAAGCTATTATGCTACTTGCTGCTGGTTTGCGTTGTCGCTGATTTCAAGTCTAATTGTAATTCCCGAGTAGACATTCTTGGCTTTTCTCTCTGCTATTTTTAAGATCTTTTCTTTGTTTTAATGTTCTGCACATTAACCATGATATTCATTAGTGCCTTTTTATTTATCCTCTTGGTATTCATTGTACTTTCTGAATCAGATTGTGTCTTCAATCAGTTATAGAAAAAAATATTATTGCTCTTTTTCATCGTCTCTATTATCGACTTCTGGAACTCCAATTAGACACATGTTAGATGTTCTAAATCTATCTTCCTATTATCTTCCATGTCTTTTTAACCTTATTTCAAATCTCCCATCTCTTGGTCTTTCTGTGCTTCAATTTAGATAATTCTTGTTCTAGTTAACTAATTCTCACCTCAGTTGTGCTTACATTGCTCTTTAATTCATTCATTCAGTATTTATTTTTTAAAGAATTTTACTTATGTTATTTCTTTTTTTAATTGAAGTATAATTGACATATAATATATTAGTTTCAGGTATACAATATAGTAATTTGACATTTATGTACATAGTGGAATGGTCACTACAATATGTCTAGTTACCATTTGTCACTGTACAAAGTTAAGTCAATATTATTGATTATTCCCTATGATGTATATCACATGCTCATGACTTATTTATTTTTATAATTAGAAGTTTTTACTTCTTAATTCCCCTCACCCACCTCGCCACCTCTCCCCTCCAATCTCACCCCTCTGGCAATCACCAATCTGTTCTCTGTATCTGTGAGTCTGGGCTTTGTTTTGTTTTGTTTATTTTTAGATTCCACATGTAAGTAAAATCATGTGGTTTTTGTCTTTTTCTGACTTATTTCACTTAGCATAATACCCTCAAGGTTTATACATGTTGTAAATGGCAAAAATTTTATTATTTTTTATGACTCAGTAATATCATATATCACATCTTTATTATTCATTTATCTGTTGATGGACACTTAAATTGTTATCATATCTTAGCGATTATATGTTGCTATGTTCAGATAATAATGTTGCTATGAACATAGGGGTGTACCAATCTTTTGAATGAGTGTTTTCATTTTCTTTTATCGATGCCCAATAGTGGAATTGCTGAATCATACTGTAGCTCTATTTTTAATTTTTTGAGTAATCTCAAAACTGTTTTCCATAGTGGGTGCACCTATTTACATTCCTACTAACAGTGTATGAAGGTTCCCTTTCTGAACATACTCACTAACACTCATTATTTCCTGTCCTTTTGATAATAGCCATTCTTGCAAGTATGAAGTAATATCTCATTGTGGCTTATTGGCATTTGGCAGATAATTAGTGATGTTCAGCAGATTTTCATGTACCTGTTGGATTTGTATGCTTTCTCTGGAAAAATGACTGTTCAGATCCTTTGCCCATTTTTAACCAGATTTTTTGTTGTTGTTGTTGTTGTATTTGAGTTGTAGAAGTTCTTTGTATGTTTTGGATATTAACCCCTTATTAGACATATGATTTTCAAATACTTTCTCCCATTCAGTATGTTTCATTTTTGTCTTGTTGGTGATTTCCTTCACTGTGCAGCAGCTTTTTAGTTTGATGTAGTCACATTTGTTTATTTTTGCTTTTGTTTTCCTTCCCTGATCCAAAATCTTGGAGTCTGATCCAAGAAAACATCACGAAGACCAATGCCAAGGGGTTTATTGTGTATGTTTTCTTCTAGGAGTTTTATGGTTACAGGTATTACATCCAAGACTTTACTCCATTTTGAGTTAGTTTTTGTATGTGGTGTAAGATAGTGCTCCTGTGTCATTCTTTTGCATATAGCTGTCTAGTTTTCCTAGCACCATTTATTGAAGACACTGTCCTTTCTTCATTGTCTATTCTTGCCTCTTTTGTCATAGATTAGTTGACCATGTACTTCCAGGTTTATTTCTGGGCTCTCTGATCTGTTCCATTGATCTACATGTCTATGTTTATACCACTATCATACTGTTTTGATTATTGTATCTTTGTAGCATAGTTTGAAGTCAGGGAGCATGGTACTTCTGCCTTTGTTCTTCTTTCTCAAGGTTGGTCTGGCTATTGGAGGTCTTCTACGGTTCTATGCAAATTTTAGAATTTATTTCAATTTTGTGAAAAATTTCGTTGGAATTTTGGTAGGAATTGCGTTGAATCTAGAGATTGCTTTGGTTAGTATGGACATTTAACAATATTAATTCTTCCAGTCTATGAACATGGAATATTTTTCCATTTATTTGTGACTTCTTCAGTTTCTTTCATCAATGTCTTTTAGTGTACCTGTCTTTCACCTCCTTAGTAAAACTTATTCCTAGGTATTTTATTCTTTTTTATGCAATTGTAAATAGAACTGTTCTCTTGATTACCCTTTCTGATAGTTTGTTATTAATGCAGAAACACAACAGATTTTTGTATATTAACTTTGTATCCTGCAACTTTACTGAATTCATTTATCAGTTGTAACAATTTTTTGGTGGAATCTTCAGGGATTCTATATATCAAAATCATGTCATCTGCAGATAGAGAGTTTTACCTCTTCCTTTCCAATTTGTATGCCTTTTATTTCTTTTTCTTGCCTAATACTGTGGCCACAACTTCTAATACTATGTTGAATAAAACTGGGGATAGTGGATATCCTCTTCTTGTTCCTGATCTTGGAGGAAAAGCTTTCAGCTTTCCACTGTTGGATATGATATGAGTTGTGGGTTTGTCATATGTGGCTTTTATTATGTCAAAATATGTTTCCTCTGTACCCACTTTGTTGAAACTTTTTATCGTAAATGGATGTTGAATTTTGCCAAATACTTTTTCTACCTATATTGAGATGAACATATGATTTTTATCTTTCATTTAGCTAATGTGGTGTATCACGTTGATTGATTGGCAGATGTTGAATCATCTTTGTATCACAGGAGTAAATCCCACTTGAACATGGTGTATCATGCTTTTAATATATTGCTGAATTTGGTTTGCTAATATTTTTAAGGATTTTTTATTTCCATGTTCATCAGAGATACTTGCCTGTGTGTCAGTCTTGTCTGGTTTTGGTACCAGGATAGAGCTGGCCTTGTAAAAATAAGTTTGGAAGTCTTCCCTTTTATCAGTGTTTTGGAAGAGTTGAGAAGAATAACTATTAAATCTTCTTTGAATGTTCAACATAATTCACCTGTGAATCCATCTTTTGGGGGTTTTTTTGGAGATTTTTTATACTGATTCAGTCTTCTTATCAGGAGTAGATCTTATCAGATTTTCTATTTCTACATAATTCATTCAGTCTTGGAAGATTGTAAATTTCTAGCAATTTATCCATTTCTTTTGTTCAATTTGTTGGTATATGATTGTTCATAGTAGTCTCTTAAGATCTTTCGTATTTATGTGGTTTCAGTTGTAGCTTCTCTTTCATTTCTGATTTTTTAATTTGAACCCTTTTTTTTTTTTCCCCCTGTGAATTCAGCTAGGGCTTGTCAGTTTGTTTCTTTTTTCAAAGGACCGACTCTTAGTTTCATTGATCTTTTCCACTGTTGCATTTATTCCTGCTCTAATCTTCATTATTTTCTCCCTTCTGCTAACTTTGGGCTTCTTTTCCTAGTTCCTTTAGGTGTAATGTTAAATTGTTTATTTGATATTTCTCTTGTTTCTTGAGATAGGCCTGTATTGCTATGAACTTCCCACTTAAAACCATTTTTGTTGCACACCATAGATTTTGGTATGTTGTATTTTTGTTTTCATTAGTCCCTAGATATTTTTTATTTCCCCTTTGATTTCTTCTATGACTCAATAGTTGTTCAGTAACATTTTTGTTTATCACATATTTGTAGTTTTTCCAGTTTTTTCTTGTAATTGATTTCTAGTTTCATATCATTATATTTAGAAAAGATGCCTGATATAATTTCAATCTTCTTAAATTCGTTAAAATTTTTTTTTTTTTTGTGACCTAGTATGTGATTTATCCTGTAGAATATTCTATGTGCATTTTAAAAGAATGTGTATTCTGCTGGTTATGGATAGAATGTTCTATATGTATCTATTAAGTCTATTTGGTCTAATTTGTAATTAAAGGCTGATGTTTCCTTATTGATTTTTCTGTCTGAATTATGTAAATGGGATATTAAAGTTCCCTACTGTTATTGTATTGCTATCAATTTCTCCCTTTGGGTCTATTAATTTTTGCTTTATATAGTTTGTTGCTTTATGTTAGGTGCATATATATTAATAAATGTTATATCTTCTTGCTGAATTGACCCCTTTATCATTATATAGTGCCCTTCTTTGTCTAATATGACAGTTTTGTTTTAAGGTTTTTTTTCCCCCGATACAAATACAACTACACCAGCTTCCTTTTTGTTTCCATTTGCATGGAATATCTGTATCTATCCCTTCACTTTCAGTCTGTGTGTATCCTTCTGAGTCTTTTGTAGGCAGTATACATAAGTCTTTCTTTTTTTATTCATTCAGCCACGCTATCTTTTGGTTGAAGAATTTAGTCCATTTGCACTTTAAGTAATTATTGATAGGTATGTGTTGTTGCCATTCTGTTAAAAGTTTTCTGGCTGTTTTTATAGTTTCTGTCTGTTCCTTTTCTTCTCTTTCTCTCTTCCCTTATGGTTTGATGATTTTGTGTGTGTGTGTGTGTGTGTGTGTGTGTGTTTTATATTTAGATTCCTTTCTCATTTTCTTTTTGTGTGCTTACTTTAAAATTTTGCTCATGGTTACCATGAGATTCACATATCTCAACCTCTTTTATAATAGTCTATTTTTATTTGATAGCAACTTAAACCCTATATTTTCACTCCCCACATCATGTTTCATGTTTTGATGTCACTTTTTTAAATGTTATATATCCCTCAACTAATTATTGTAGTTCTAGTTAATAATATTGCTTTTGTCTTTCAACCTTTTTAGTAACTTTATAAGTGATTAATCCACTACCTTCACTATATATTTACCTTTTCCAGTTGAGATTTTTCTTTTGTATGTTTTCTTGTTATTAATTAGTGCCATGTATTTTTGCTTAATGAATCATTTTAATATTTCTTACTGTAAGTTAGTGTAGTAGTGATAAACTCCTTTAGCCTTTGCTTGCCTGGAAAACTCTTTATCTCTGCTTTAAAACTGGACGATAATCTTGTCATCTACAGGATCCTTGATTGGAAGTGATTTTTTTTCCTTTTAGCACTTTGAGTATGTCATGCCACTCCCTTCTGCCTGATAAGGTTTCTGCTGAGCAATCTGCTGAAAGCCTTATGGTATTTCAGTTGCATGTAACAATTTGTTTTTCTCCTGCTGCTTTTAAGAGTCTCTCTTTATTTTTAACTTTTGACATTTTAACTATTTTGTATCTTGGTGTGATTCTCTTTGGGTTCATCTTATTTGGAACTCTTTGAGCTTCCTGAACCTGGATAACTGTTTCCTTTGGTAGACTAGGAAATGTTTTAGCCATTATTTCTTCAAATAATTTTTCTGCCTCTTTCTTTCTCTCTTTTCTTTTCTGGGACCCCTATATTGCAAATGTTATGCTTGATGTTGTCCCAGAGGTCCCTTAAGTTATCTTTATTATTTTTAATTCATCTTTCTTTTTGCTGCTGTGTCTGGGTGAGTCTTATTGATTTATCTTCCAGTTCATGGGCCCATTCTTCTGTTTCATACAGTCTGCTATTGAACCCCTCTAGTGTAGTTTTAATTTAGTTATTGTGTTCTTTAGCTCTATTGCTTGTGTTTGGTAGTTTCTCATGTTTTCTTTCTCTTTGTTAAAGTTTCCACCATATTCATCCATTCTTTTTTTTTTTTTTTAGTTCAGTGAACATCTTTATGAGCACTACTTTGAATTCCTTATCAGATAGGTTACTTATCTCCACATCATTAAAGGTTTTATCCTAAGTTTTTGTCTTGTTCTTTCATTTGGAACATTTTTCTCTGTCTCCTCATTTTGCTTGACTCTCTGTGTTTGTTCCTATGTATTAGACAAACCAACTATCTCTCTCAGTCTTAAAAGAATGGTATTGTGTAGGTGATGACCCTTCTGATTTAACCTTGGTTGTCTCTGGAACCCTTGTGATTGTTTAAACTGCCTGGTTTATTCTTGCTATATCCCCATTGTTGAGGTTTTACCAAGACCTGTACATGATGCAAGGGTCTCATTTAGCATTTGGCTTCAGACTGATTAGAAGCCAGACACTCAGGCAGCAGCTTTTAAAGTATACAGATATATACGGACTGTGGAGCTGCAATTGTAGTTGCTGCTGGCCTCCAGACTGGGAGATATGCAGGTGTCCCCTGGATGATAGTTGCAAAAATTTGGACCAGTATATAAGCTCCTTTCTGGGAAGTCTCGTCAAGCTGCAGCAATGTCAGGCGGGTACACAGGGATGATGTCTCCCTGCTTACATTACCTGGGAGCACATCATTAGTCTCTTAATGTGTGGGAAACTGAAGCCTGTCCCTCAGGCTGAAGCTTCATGCTAAGTGAATAGGACTTGTTCACAGAAAGACTAGGGTTGTGTTTCAGTCTGCTGTATTTGCAGTGCCCTGGGAGTAGCAGCCTACAAAAGCTCTTTCTGGTGTGTAGAGCCCTGTGGAGCTCTGGAATGCCAGCCTTTTGGCCACCAGGGCCAAGTTATCAAGGGGTATCCCCTATGTAGATTTCATGTGCCCACTGGCTTTAGCAAGGCAGCTGGAGTGTGTAGCAGGCAGAGCACACTTAATGGCTTTAGATAAGCAGTGGGAAAATGGCTTGACTGCACCCACTGGCTTCAGCAAGTCAGTGGGATAGTGCCTTGCTCGAGCATGCACACCAGCTTTAGGCTGTGAGAGGGAGCCATGGAGCAGGAGAGTGTCTCAACTGCCTGTACTCACAGATTTTAGCTAGGAAGCAGGAAAATGCTTCTAATGCTTATGCTTCCCCAACACAGCCAGACAGCTGGGGAGCACTCCAATCTCTTGTGCTCTGTGGTCTCAGCAAGTAGGAAGACTGCTCCCTCCTCCCCACTCACCCCAGCAAGGTGATTGGGATGGTCCTCCCCCTGACCTTGCCTGCCTGGGCTAGCAGATCATGGGAAAAGTGCAACAGTATCCGCCAATTCTTCTGTCCCCAGGGAACATCTCAACTGTACCATACCCCTCCCACCAATGCCCCCAGATCAGCAAATGAATCTCCCTCACATAGTACTTTTCAAACTGCTATTTTTACTCTGGGTCTGGGGGCAGGTGAGACTGTATTAAAGCTATCCTAGAGGGGAATCTCAGGGGTTTTTTAGCACTTTGGGACCCTCAGATGTCAGCCCCATTGGTTTTTTAAGCCAGACATTCTGGGAACTCATCATTCTGGTGCAGATCCCAGCGGCCAGGATGCCTAATGTAGGGCACGGACCCCTTGCTCCTCCAGGAGGAGCACCACCTGTCTGATAAGGTCTCTCCCAATTGTGTGTCAGTGCACCTGGGGTGGTTTTGTGTGAGACCATGTCTCTGCCTCTCCTACCCATGTCAGTGTAGTACTTTTATCTTTTGTTATGAAAAACAGTTCATTCTGTCTTCAGATTGTTTTCAGAGGGATATGATCAATATGTAGCTGTAGATTTTTTTTAAGATTTTATTTTAATTTTTTAAAGGTTTTATTTTTAAGTAATCTCTACCCCCAACGTGGGGCTCAAACTCACAACCCCAAGATCACGAGTCACATGCTCTACCAATGAGTCAGCCAGGAGCCTCTGTCACTGTAGATTTGGTGTGTCTATGGGAGGACATGAGTTTAAGATCTCCTATGTCACCATCTCGGACCTTCCCCCTATTGAGTTTTTAATTTTGGTTATTCCATTTTTCATTTGTGAATTACCATTTAGTTGTCATTACAATATATATCTGGTTTTTAAAGTCTTTTATGCGTCTGTCTCATGTTTTCAATTCCAGTTTTTATTTCTTTAAACACTTTAGACCATTATTTCATATTCTGTAACCAATAATTTAATTATTGGTTTTGGTTGTTAAAGTATACTGTCTGTTATTTATGTTTGCTGTTGATTTATGATACCTTGATTCTTCATGTCCTTTGTGATTTTGCATTGTGGGATCATATCAGCAAGACTTTTCTATAGAAATCTTATGGGGCCAGGATAGAAGTTTTATCTCTGTAGAGAGAATTTATTCTCTCATTCTGCTTTATCAGACAGCCAGGGGTTCTACTAACTTAGGACAAATTCTTTTTGTTTGTTTGTTTAGTTTATTTATTTATTTTGAGAGAGAGAGAGAGAGAGAGAGAGAGAGAGAGAGAGAATGCAGGGGAGGGGCAGAGAGAGAGAGAGGGAGAAAGAGAATCGCAATATGCTGTCAATACAAACCCCAAACAGGGGCTTAAACTCACGAACCATGAGATCATGAGCTGAGCCAAAACAGAGTTGCTGCTTAACTGACTGAGCCACCCAGGCACCCCAGGACAAATTCTTGTTATTATCTTGACCTGGATGTTAATAAACTAAGTAGGTATAACAAACTGAAGTGTATATTTTCCCAAATTCATATGTTGAATTATATGATTATATTTGTAGATAGGACCTTTAAAGAAATATTAGGTTTAAGTGAAGCCACAATGGTGAGACCCTAATCCAATAGAACTAATGTCCTTATACAAAAAGGAAGAGACATTGGGGATGCATGTGCACAAAGGAAAACCATTTGAAGACAAGGGGAGATAACAGTGATTTGCAAGCCAAAAAGAGAGGCCTCAGAAGAAACCACACCTGATGATATCTTAATCTTGGATTTCTAGCTTCCAGACTGTGAGAAAATAAATTTCTGCTGGTTAAGCAATCTAGTCTGGGGGATTTTGTTATTGCAGCTCTAGCAAGTTAATACAGTAGGAAATGAAACTTTTAACTTCTAACTCATGGGTGGGCAGACTTCTCTTTACAAATTTTCAGGGGAGTTCAGGCAGAGACAGACAAGTTCCCTTCCTACGCTAACTCCTGGTAGGTAGATTTGTTTTACAGTCTGTCCATTCACTAAGGGCAGGGCACCTCAATAGGGTGAATTAAGTGCCTTACTGGCTTCACCCCAGTCCTGGCTCTGACTAAGGGTATAGCTTTTTGAATGTCTAAACTATATAACAGGATCTTGGCTGAAACTACTCATCTGGCACAGGCCAAGGCCATATCTTCTGACTTCATTCATCCACTAAAACTCAAGCATTATAGTTACCAAGACTAACAAAGTTCTCCAGTGCAACAGTAGTGCGAGAGATGAATTACCACTTTGATATTAAGCTCAGTTTGGGGGTTTTGCTATCTAGATTTTCCCCCTACTTTTTCAGGTTTAACTATCATTTAAAAATACATTTTAAAAATGTTTGCATTTAAACTTTTTGTAAGGAGTGTTTTTAAGCATACCTTCCACACCATATGCCTGGAAACCAAAGTTCTTTTTGTCTTACAAGAGTAAGAAAGCCATTTCCAGAAGCATCTCTGAAGAATTTCCCCCATGTCTCATTGGCCAGGAATTTGCATAAATCAATAAATGCAGGAATAATGGGATTTCCAAGATTGACTTAGACTAGTCAGAATTTTTGTCAGGGATCCATGAGGGAGGAATGGACAGTGAAAATAATTGGGGGGATAGGGAAGGAATAACTGATGTGGAGACAAAATAGCATGCCTACAACTTGGATAATTTAGGGGAGATTGGATAGATTAGTCTGACTAGCACAGAGTGACCTGCAGTGTGACAGGACATAGACTATAAAGGTATTTCAGGGGTCAAAGTATGGGAGTACCATAAATGCCTAGCTAATGAGTCCATATTTTTTCCTACATGTAGAGTTGTGAAATTGGGGCTTTTTGAACGAGAAAATGACTATTGAAATGGTGTGTTAAGTACTGTTATTTTGACAGCAGCATTAAGAATTAATTTGAGAAGGAGGAGACTAGAGTTAGTAGTTATAATTTAGGAGTCTTTTAAAGTAACCTAGGCATACAGTGAAAATGACCTAAACCAGGTAACACTGCAACAAGAATTTAAAGGAAAGGAGACACATTATGAGGGAAGAATGAATAAAATTCAGTGACTGAATTGGATATAGGATAAATTAGGAGGAAAAAAGCAAAAATTTAGTTTACTTAAATAAATGTATTTGGTAGTGTGATAAAGGCTTAGAGTCAGGTTATTGGGTTTCAGTTCCAGCTCTGCCATTTCCTAGGTAGTAACTTTGGAAAAATTACTTACAAATCTTGATCGTCAGCTCTATTATTTGTAAATATGGAGACAATTATATATTTGCTATCTTAAAATTTTGTGAGAATTAAATAAAATATAGTTTCTGAATGTACACTGAAAATTATGTAATACGATAAACCTTTATTAGGGCATCTCTACCATATACAAGGATTTAGCTTGGATACTGCAAGAGAAACTAGTAGATATGACTCTATTTTTAAGGTTACAGTTCCGTGTGGGAAGAAGGGACATACTTGTTCATGTCCTAAGAAAGTATGAATAACAAAGGGATATACGAATAAAGCAGAGATGGCAAATATAGAGTCAGGATACGTTTTCTATCTACTTTGCATCTTGGTAAGACAATATGGCTAGTGAATGAAGTCACTTCCAGACTGAGATGGTCCTTTCAGTGAACTGAGAGGTGATATGTTAGGTAATAACACACCATGTGATGAACGAAGACATAATTCTTGGATCACTACTTGAAGGAGGTCTGATGAGGAGAGTTGACTGACCAGAAACATCTTCGGTGGTTTTACGTGAGTAAGAAATAAACTTTCACTGTGTAAAATCCACTTCGATCTTGGTATTGTCTGTTATTGCAATGAGCCTTCTCTGACTAGAACGAGTTTAAGAGAGTGTTGCAGTTAACCATTGATGTAATACAAATTACCTCAATACTTAGTGTCTGAAACCAAGAGCCTTTTAAGTTGGTCATGACTCTGTGGGCAGCAATTTGGGCAGGTCTTGTTGGGCAGTCCTTTTCTCCTTTCTGGAAATCACTCATGAGGCCATCTTCATATGACAGACTGCCTGGGGCTGGATTGTCTAAAATGGCCTTACTCACATGTCTGCCAGTTGATGCTGGATGTCAGCAAGGGTGCTTCGATGTTTCTTCTCAAGACCTCTGTAAAAACCTAGCATGGGCTTGTTTGCATCATGATCTCATGCTTCCAACTAAAAGAGGGGGGAGCTCCAGTGCACAAATGCTGTTTTAAGCAGCTGCTTGTGTCACATTTGCTGAAGTCACATTGGCCAGAGAAAGTAGTATAACCAAGTTCCAATGCAAGTGGGAAAGATTAACCCCACCCATTAGTGGGAGGAGATGCAAAAATCACAAAGTGAGGGAATATGAGTATGTGGATGGGGAGAATTATTGAGGTCAATTTTACAAACAAGCTGTCACAAAGATTGAGAGATCACATTATGTATATATATATGCAAATTTTTCAAGGGAGAAATGGTACTTTTGGTGGATCTTGAATGATGCAAAAATATTTTATCAGGCTTAAAACCACAATTTGCTCGCTCACAGTTCAGAGGACTAGAAGTTCAAAATCCAGGAGATCTGCACTCTCTCTGGGGACTCTAAGGGAAAATACAGTCCTTGCCTCTTCTGTCTTCTCATGGCTGTGCCAGGTTCCTGAGTTTATGGCTGCATCACCGCAATCCTTCCCTCCATCTTCACATAGTCTTTTCCTCTGAATGTCTACTATAAGGACATTTATCATTCAGTTTAGACTCTTCCCAAACCCCAAATCCCTGATAATCCAGGATGATCTCCTCATCTTAAAATCCTTGGCTTAATTACATTTGAAAATACCTTTTTTTCCAAAAAAGGTAACATTTAGAGATTCCAGGGATTAGAACATGGACATATATTTTGGAGGGCCGCCATTGGCCCACTACTGGTCTAAATATCAATTAAAAGGCAGGAATTGTGAAATTGAATTTTAAAAAGACCCAACCATATGACGCCTATAAGAAACACACTGTAAGTAAAAAACAAATAAGTTAAAAGTAAAAGGATAAGAAAAGACGCACCATACCAACACTTATCAAAAGAAAGCTGGAATGCTTCATTAATATCAGACAAAACAGATTTCAGAATAAAGAAAAATAGCAGAAATGAAGAAGGGCATAGTATAATGATAATGGGCTCAATTCATCAAGAGGAAATAACAATCCTATATATTTATGCATCTAATAACAGAGCTTCAAAACACATAAAGCAAAAGTTGACAAAATTGCAGGGATAGACAAATCCAAACTTATTTTCAGATATTTAAATGCTCTTAAGAATTGATAAATAAGTATAAAATTATCAAGGACACAGAAGACTTGACTAATAGCTTGGCCTAATTGATATTTATAAACCATTTCGTCTAACAGCTGAATACACATGCTCTTCACGTGTATGGTAAAAGGAGGGTTGAGAGGAAGGGATTACAAAAGGGAAGAAGGAACCTCTGGGGTGATAAATATGTTCATAATCTTGATTGTCATGATGATTTAATGGGCCTATCTTATCAAACTGTGCCCTTTAAATTTGTGTAGTTTATTGTATACCAGTTATACCTCAATAATGCTGTTGTTTTTAAAGAGAGATAACCAGACTCACACATACATAACTGATAATGGTTATTTCCATATTTGGGCTTTCGTAAATAAAGATGCAATGAAAATTGGAGTGCAGACATATCTTCGAGATAGTGATTTTATTTCCTTTGGATAAATACCAAGAAGTGGAATTGCTGGGGCATATGCTAGTAACATTTTAATTGAACTTGAGGAACCTCAGTACTGTTGTCTATAATGGCTGTGTCAATTTACATTCCCACTAACAGTGTACATGTGTTCCCTTTCCTCCACACCCTCGCCAACATTTGTTATTGGGGGGGGGGTGTAATATCCATCCTAAAAGGTGTGAGGTAATATCCCATTGTGGTTTGTTTTGCATTTCTGTAATGATTAGTGGTGCTGAGCATCTTTTCATATAACCATTGGCCATTTTTATGTCTTATTTGTAAAAATGTCTATTTAGGTCCTTTGCCATTTCATAATGAGGTCTTTGGGTTTTTTACTATTGAGTCGTATGAGTTTCTTACATGTTTTGGATGTCAATGCCTTACCAATATATGGTTTGCAAATATTTTGTCCCATTCTGTAGGTTGCCTTTTCATTTTGTTGTTTCCTTTTCTGTACAGAAGATTTTTAGTTTGATGTATATTTTTCTTTTAATTAATGGAAAACTGTTTAGTTGTGCAAACATCTAGCAAGTTTTTATCATTTACTAGTAAAAAGTAATAATTGTTCAAGGAAGCTAAGCCTCATGCCATAAAGGATGGATAGTAAAATAGCAACGGAACTACTGAGCACCTGGGAGCTAACATACAGAAAGACTGAAAACACAGAAGTAGTTTCTTGGTTCAATGATAACAATAGCGAACTTATCAGCCTGGCACCATGTCAGATGTTCTATATATAGCATCTCATTTAGTGCTTATAATAATTCAGCTCTGAGATAATATTCACATTCTACAGAGGAGGAATCCCAGGCTTGGAGAATTCAAATAACCTCAATGTCACTGGACTAGGAAGTAGATAGGTTAAGCTTCAACTCTAGGACTTCAAAGACAAGCTATTTCCACATGCTACCACTCGAGGATTTATTCATCCACAGAATCATGGATCATAATTATACATAAAAGTAGGTTTTATTCTGTTGTTCTTAACAGAATAAAATGGCAGGCAGAATATATGTGTTACTACTATCAGGGAATTTAGACTGGCGGATGAATTACCCAATTGTGTTCCAAATGTACCACCATTTCAAAGAAAAATCACAGTACGGACAGAGCACTGTTACTGTGCTCAGTCAGTCATGATGCTCTGATTTTTCTTGTATTACTGGTCCCACAATGTAGTACAAACAGGTTTTGCTCACAACAATGCTATCCGGAATGTGCCATCAAAAAATACATCAGATAGAGCAACTGGTGTTGAAGCCATCCTTACAGAATTATACAAATATGACAATTCACACAGCAATATTACAGTTTAACTGCACGTGAAAGGCTCACTTTCCAGGATTTCAAAGATGCATCAATTTTACACCTGTAGAGAGCCTAAAGGGGTCATGCGTGCTGTGTTGATCACTGAGGCATATCACTCGCGCCACCACTGGGAAGATATTAACATGTATCATACTCAGTAGACTAGTCATACACGTCAATGTCATGGATATTTGACCTGAAACTCAGTGTGCCTTTCATTCCAGTCATGGAACAGTGGACATGATTTTCTCCCTCAGGCAGCAACAAGAGTGCAGAGAACAATGCTCTGATTTGTATGTTGTATTTATGGCCTTACCCAAGATCTCTTTACAACTGCGTTGGTATGTGGGAAACCCTACGCAACAGTGCCCATATCATTTTAAAAGCAGGATACTAACCCATTTTTTTTGGAATGAGATAAAAAATGGAACTACATTCTTGCTGGATTTTTAAAGTAGCGTTCTTGGTGGGGATTACATTGTTAATATTGAATATACATAAGAGTGGGTTTCGTTTCTAATACTTGCATCACAAAAAGGCTAGAAGTAATTAGTCTGGATATTTTATGTGACAGTGATGGTATGCATGTAGTTTATAATTGGAATGATTGTTCAGGGTTAACAAGTCTGTACTTCACTGTCAACATAAACTTACTTCATTTGAAATGCAGCCCATACACTGCACTTACCATTAATTCAATGACCGTTTGGGGGGAACTTAATAAGTAGATTGCCAAATAAAATCAGAGTGACCTTGTTATCTTAGTATACTGTGTCTCAGAACAATATCCTGAGAACAACTGATATGTTGATAAAACCCAATACTGATTCTTAACCATGAAATATGAGAGGGGAAGGCATTTGTATCATTTCTTTGCTATGTGACCCAGATGTGGGATTTTGCTTCCATTATTCATTCATCCACACGTTTCAACAAACATTTCTTTTTTAGCATTTCCTATGTACTTGTGCTACTAATTACAAAGATAATTATGACAGTCTTTACCCTTAAATATCTCATAATCTGCCAATTAAAAAGCCCTCCTACACATAAAACTATACAACAAGAAAGTACAGTGTAAGA
Organism: Cryptoprocta ferox; assembly: GCA_028646485.1. Classification (NCBI taxonomy): domain Eukaryota; kingdom Metazoa; phylum Chordata; class Mammalia; order Carnivora; family Eupleridae; genus Cryptoprocta; species Cryptoprocta ferox. The sequence continues at coordinate 34,985,129 of CM053562.1, forward strand.
TTGGATACACTGGGAGCATTGAGGTGGTGTGCCCAGCCCAGCCTGCAGAGGAGCTGGGGTAAATTAGGAAAGTGAACAGTCAGGGAAAGTTTGCTGGAGGGGGCAACATATGGGCTGAGGCTCTAAGGACAGGTGTAACTTCACCACTACAAAAAGATAAGGGTAATGTTTTTTATCAGAATAAATAGCACACACAACATGTGAATAACAAGTCTCCAGCATTCAGCAGAGGGCCCTGATACAGATTATGTCCCCATTATTTATTATTTACATCAATGAACTATTCTGTTCTAGTTGTAGTCATGAGGAAAGAAATGATAATGACCTGAACTAGAACAATGATTGAGGCAAAGGAGGACCGGTTTGAGACACAGAGAGGCAAACCTGAAACTGGTAGGTTGTGGGTGATTGGATGGGAAGATGTGGAAAGAGTTAAGGATCACCCTAAGATCTCTGAATTAGATGAATTGGATGGTTGTGCCTTGAAAATAGACAACAGGGGCACCTGCATGGCTCAGTCAGTTAAGCATCTGACTCTGGATTTTGGCTCAGGTCATGATCTTGTGGTTCCTGAGATCTAGCCCCATGTCAGGCTCTGCATTGACAGTGCAGAGGCTGCTTGGGATTCTCTCTTTCTCTGCCCTTCCCCCACTCATGTGCTCACTCTCTCTGTCAAATAAATAAACATTTGAAAAAAAAATAGCAAATAAACAGGGATGATGTCAAAGGGAATGATGATTAAGTGCATCTTGAATATGATGAGTTATGGTATTTCTAAGTGCTTGTGTTCAGCAGGTGGATGGATAGATAGGTGTGACTCTCTCATAAGCATTGATTCCAAAGCAGAGATGGGACCATTAGCAAATATGTAATAGATTAAAAACATAAACAGAAATTCAGGGAAGTGTTTGTTTTTAATGTTTATTTTTTTTGACAGAGAGAGACAGACAGACAGACAGACAGAGACAGATGAGCGAAGGAGGGTCAGAGAGAAGGAGAGAGAGAAGGGTCAGAGAGAACACAGAGCCCGACATGGGGCTCGATCTCACGAATCATGAGATCATGACCTGAGCCGAATCCAAGAGTCAGATGTTTAACCAACTGAGCCATCCAGGCACCCCACTCAGGGAAGTATTTTACAGTGAGAAGGGCTGAGGACTACTGAAGAAGGGGAGATGTTGGACTGCTGTGAAAGCAGCATGCAGTTTTAGTCAGGTAAGCACTGTCTCAGTACCCTGGATTTAACCATCAAATCATCCCTGATGCTTTAAGTTGGCAATTGGGGTAGAACACACACTACTATTCATTAGAGAATGACAGAGAGAGAGTGAAAGAAGAGATAAATGGCTAAATTACTTCATATCATATAGCCCTCCTACAGCTCATCGAAGAAAACAAAAACAAAATAGGAACATAAGAGCCAAGTGCAGTGCTGCTCTGGGCATGTAGCATTGGGGGGGAGGGGGGCATCCGTTGTGGAGTCAGCAGAGATTCACTGGGCTTGCAAATAAAAATGGTTATAATTCCCCAAAGAATTTTCTAAGACCAGCTCTGAGAAACAAAGTGTGCTATTGGATGTCCCATTAAATGAAACAAAGATTCCCTATAGGCAACCTTAGGGGCATGTAACATTTGCTCTCAATCATAAGAATTGATAGTGAAAATGCACTATACATGGAGCATGGCATGTCATAACACACCATGCGGCTGTTTGAAAAACATCAAATACATAAATCAGTGTCCAAAAAGAACTGTGCAAAACAGGCAGTATATGGACAAGAAATCTGTGGGTAGCTCTGTGACTCCAGCACTAATTTGTCCACTAATAGGGAAATACATTCATAATTTATTAAAAGATAACACTTAAAAGTATTTCAGGGGCTTAAATCAGATAATTTGATAATGTGTGCGTGTGTCCTGTTTGTCAGAAAAGTGACGCCGTCTCCTTTAATAAATACAATTTAATAAGATTTCAGTATCTTTACCCTCTAGTTTTTAAAAGTATTTATTTGCAACCAATACTATAAATATTTTCAAATCTGCAAATGTATAGAATGTTAATCTTAAATTTTCATATGGAAATTTTGCCCAGTAAGTTAGGAATATGTATTTGAGAATGAAGAACAACCGACTCATTTATCCATTCAAATAGTCATGATTTATTATTCACTAAGTGTCATAGTACTATAAGATGGGCTGTGACGATACAGAGAAGAAAATGACACATTACTGTCTTGTTTGTGATCTGTTGGGAAAACCATGCAAACGAAAATTCATATAGAAAGCTAAAATGAGGCAGATAATTGTGGATCGAAAGAAGGACATCTAGAGGGGAACCAGAGGAACAATGACAGAGTGACAATTAAATACTAAATACTAAAAGAACTAGGTGGGTTGGTAGAATTTGTCTTTGCAAGTCACACTATAGTGGACGTTTGTTAATTGTGCCCCCAGCATCAGTACAGGCCCTTCGAAGCCATGGGTTTGGAGGGGGTTGCCTATAGGCAGTTCCAGATATGGGCCCTGGTTGGCTGATGGATAACATGTACTTGTAAAGATTGGTTCAGGAATGAACACATGGTGAAGAGATACTCTTAGGACTCTGGGGGGCCAAAAGGCTTCTTCTTGTCTAGAAGTTTCACAACAAGATTCCCTTTTCAAGTGGACAAGGGTGAGAAAGGATGAAGCCCTGGGAGCTGTTTGCAGCCATCTTTCACCAATGAGAAAAGAGCCAGCCTCAAAAGGGAATTAGCAGTGAGGAGGCATAAACTGAAAATGGAAAGACTGAGCCCTGGTAATATTGTTGAGCCCTGAATCAAGTCATGCTTCATAGTTAAGTGAGCAAATTCCTTTTATTGTAACCAGATTAAGTTGTGTGATCTGTATCTTGCAACCTAGAGACGCCTAACATATCTATTTAAAAATTAATATAGATGAAACCTAGGGGAATGCATTTCTTTGAACTCCTCTCCTCCTCCTCTCCAAAATAACAAGCATGTTCATTATCAACATAAACATCTCAAATGATGGGAAGAAGTATAAAATATATCCCATCTCATGTTACGTGCAGAGATGTGACACAAAATAACTCTTTCTAAAGCAAATCTGGATGTAAATGCTTTGCAGATAAAGTGAGGACTTACTTTACCATTCTAAGGTAGAACACTTCCCCCCACTTTCATACAGTTTTGTCTACTGTGAGTGCAGAGAAGCTAAGAAGAAATGAACGCACACTAGAATAAGTTAAGGGTCAAGCCCTGAGGAGGCTTTTTAAAACAAGAGACACAATGAATGAAACTTACTTGATGTGAAATGACACTGACTCAAGTATGAAGATCAAATGAAAATTGAAGGAGGCAGATAGTCTATTCAATGTCTAAATGATACTCAATTATCAAATATTCAGAAATTATTTGTAATAATATACTTTATTAAACTCTTAATCATACAGATTTCTAGCTGTTACTATATTTAAAAAATAAATATCTGTAAGAATGCACACCCAGGTAACATGTGAATAGTACAAAACAGCTTTCTTAGCCTAAGTGCCCAAGGGCCTTAAACTGGAAAGGCTGATTTTTAAAACTGGGAATGGAGAAGATATGGAAAGGTTCTGGCTAATTCAGTGATCTACTTAACAAGTAATTTGAAAAACATTTTTACATCTTTTTTTAAAAAATATAGTTTTTAGATTTTGAAATGATTATCGTTTCATACAAAGTTGCAAAGGTAGATACAGAGAGATTTCCTTTATCCAGTTTTGCCCCAATGGTTACAGCTTACATACTTAATACCAAAACCAAGAATGTTACACAGGAACAAAGTGTAGAGAGTTCTATATCTTATCACATGTGTAGACTTGTGTGACCATCATGATCAGAATATTATAATATAATATTTTATCAACACAAAGATTTCCCACCTCCTCAAACACCAGAACAAAAGCTTCATGTAAAAATACTTAACTCTGTTGTAAGAAGAGTATGTATTTTCTATTTGAACATGATCTAGACAATTTCATTTCTGTAAAATGTCCCCACCCTTTGAATTAATGCCATGACCTATTATTAATAGGTCCTCATCCTCAATTTAAAAAAAAAAACAACAACGCAATCAATCTGAACTCCCTGACTTATTTCCTGATTCCGCAATTTGGTTAGGGAGAAAGCACACAACTACACCTGATTTGTGGATTCCCGTCTCAAAGCTTGTCCCATCTTTGCATTGCTTTTCTCCTTAGGTCCCTCTTTAGCCTTCCTGGTTTTAAACTGATAACTAATTGATGACTCCAACACAAAGGAAACCCATTTGCAGAAAATGTTAATTTGCTGTGAAATTTATAATAGAGTCCGTTCAGTCACCACCTACTATGAAAAATTCCAGTCATGGTAAATGCAGATACCAAAAAAAAAAAAAAAAAAAAAAAAAAGAGTAGTGATGGCCTACGGTGGCTTGGTCAAACTTGGTTCAACTCTATATAATCTACTCTTGCCCTCAGGGATCGACTCCTGCCCTCACTTCTTCAAAACTGAAGATCACTTACAAAATGGCTACTCTTCAACCCTCCTTTTCAGAAACGCAGGCTGAGGGTGGGGGTCAAGAGTGGTGTTAATTTAATTCTAAGACCTGAAATTGCCTCCTGGGCTTGTGCTAATTTTCTCAAAAATCAACTTTGTAGGGGTACCAGGATAATGTTTACCTTTCAGAAAGGAGATAAGGATTTTAGTTTGGATTTTGCACATATTTAACAACATGAAAATAACTGCCTTTTCTTTTTCAGAGTGCGATTTCACTTTTGGTCCTCTTTTTAGGCGAGACCTGCTTGATTCATAGTACACGTTACCTATAAATACCCGGCCTTTTCTGAACAGACCCAAGCTCCTTATACACAAACCTCGGGTATTTTGATCCCTTTCTGGGCTCTTAGCAGGTGTGGCGATTATGCTGAATGATCCCAAGTCTAGTGTGACATGAGAAAAAAATGTGCACTTAGAATTTAGGCCCCAAGATTAGAAATGGCCCATTCTGCCCCGTCCCCGCATCGTGCTGGAACTTCACCAGCCTCCTCAAAAGTCGATTTTATTTCCGCAGCAGGACCCGCGGCGGAGGCCGAAGGCTGGGTCCCCCCGGCGCGGCTCGCGTCCGAGGCCCGAAGCCCGAGGCCGCCCTCCCAGCGCGCAGCCGGGTCCCCGCGTGGCCGCCCCGCCTCTCCGGGCCGACGGCGGCCATGGCGGCCAAGCAGATCCCGGCGTGGGCGCGCGCCGCGCTCAGGGCGCAAGCTCGAACGGCTCTGCAGCCGAAACCTCTCTGGGTCGAAGGAGGGTTCCGACAGCACCTCAGCTTAACCCTCTGCTCCGCTTGTAAGGAAGACCGCGGAGGCTCTGGGCCCCGCTCGCAAGGCGGACTAGCGGGAGGGGTGAGCAGTCGGGCCAGCGAAGAGTTAACGGCGGCCGAGAGGCGGATCGCAGACCTGCACGCCGCCGCGTGCGCGGTGAGGCCCCTCCCCGCCCCACCCAGGCCCCGCGGGAGCCCGGGATCCTTGCGCCTGCGCGCCCCGGACCGACGGAGCAGTTGCAGGAAGCCCGCGCAGTCCTACCCTGGTCTCTGTCGACCACGCGTGCCTCCCGCTCCAACAGTTTCGCCTGGAAACTGTCCAGTTTGCTCTTACGGGCAGAGGGTTGACGTATATCTGTACTAAGTGTGGGTCCTTTCTGACTAGCGTCGGAGCTAAACTCTGATCGCAATTTGGAACCTGTCGTGATTCTGCGCGCGCGCGCGCGTGTGTGTGTGTGTGTGTGTGTGTGTGTGTTGGGGGTGGGGTTGTTAAGGAATTGATGGAGGAGGTAGAGGATCTGAGAAGTCAGAGGAATAATAGGTTGTGTGTTTATCTGCATTATCAGTTAAACACTTAGTATCCAGTGATGTGAATAATGCAAAAGTAAGCCAAACTTAGTTTTTATTTAATTTTTGCTGCTGTCCTTTCATCTTTTCTCTCCACCCTAACAGAGCACAATTGTAAGGGAAACTATAATCAGGCGTTTACATTCTTCCTAGACAATCTTGAGCTATGTTTTTCTCTGTTTGGGGGATTTGGCAATCCCTTATTAGTACCAAAATCACAACTTAGCATTTCAGCTCCCGGTTTCTAACACCCCAAACCACATAAGTTTAAAGGGAACCTATTTACATTTTTATTATCTTGCGAAAGCAAATGAACTCTATCATGAAAATACAAAAGCGATGTAAAAGTAACCTATACACTGTGTGCGACCAGTCCTTGATATCTGGTGTTGCTTGCCCCAAAGAAGTAGAGAAGAAAACCTTGGAGATTTTCTAAAATTGACGCCCCACCCGGCACTGACAGTTAGTAGGCCCTGGGAATCCACTGCTTGGCTCATTCAGGTGTTGAAACTTCTGCATAAAGATTCATCAGGAAATGACAGGCAGCTCTAGAGTGTTCTTGTTTATACTCTATTGAAAATAACGTGTGATTTGTTGCCATACATCACCATATAAATATGGTAAATATCAGCAAAAGTTTCATCTTTTTTAGAGCAAACAGCAGTGGCATGTAAAGACAGGTTCAGTCATCCTGGGAAAGGAACTATTTTTCTCACTTAGGAAATCCCCACTTGTTTCACCAGTGTCAGGAGCACAGGCGAAATGACTGTGGAGGAGACCAGAAGTAAATCCAATAACAAGTTTCTTTTTCAACAAATCAGAGACACCCCCCCCCACCTGCCTCAATGATCCTTTTCCCACACCTCAAGGCAGATGGGTCTCTTACCTTTCTCCTTGTGCTGATCTGTATTACCCACCATCATGTAAACTGTCCGCCTTCCTGTCACATCTTTGTTGCCACCATTACCTGAGGCTCATCTACTGAGGGTAGGTCAAGTTTGTGGGGGCAGCCAACAAGCTCAAAGTTAATCAACATGGAAAGCAGGAGAGCAGGCCCAAATGCAGGAGCAATCTGGTAGGCTTCTGGGTTGCTAGATGATTGCTCTCAGAAGACTCCCAGAAACTATGAGAAGTGGAAAGAAGGCTGCTAACAGAGTTCCCAGTGTTTTTTTGTTTTGTTTTGTTTTGTTTCGTTTTGTTTTTCTTCCAAGTCTTTAAACCCAGGTTTCATAAAGAAGTGAGGTCTTGACAACTGGTCCTTCTAAAGTAGTGTTTACTGCCCCTGGTTTCGTGTAATCTCCTTCTGTGGTCCCAAAAGATTTGAGAGGCCCTATAGACTGGCCTTGAGACTTGCTTGGTGGATTTCTTTGGCCCTGGTCTGGCTTTGCTGGAATGCCTTAGAGTAGACTTAGACTGGAACTCTATGTCTTTTTTGCTCCAGGCCTTATCCTTGAAGCACAGTTGGTTAAATTCTCAACCAGATTAAATATTTAGTCATTAAGGAAGACACTCGGAAGAAGTAATTTGTGGCACAGACAAAAGTATGTTAGACATTCAGGTGTCATGCATAGTGTAATGAAAAGGTTCTCTACATGAATGATGCAGCGTTACTTCATGGCTAAATGAGTTATATAAAAAGCCCAAGAGAAAGTTCTTCTACAAAATCTCAAGGATAAATAATATCACCCCCATGGCCCAAATCCATAGAATAGGCCACATTATGTCCTTTGCCTTCATACCATGTAATCGGGACACTTTTTAATCACTGGGTTTGAATGTCAGTAGAGTATGCTTCCTTGACGTGGTGTAGTAAAAGTTGCTTTTGATCAGTCTTTTGAAAGCAGTGAGTGTTAATATGTCAAAACAATACCTTTTTCACTTAAAAACAGAACTAACAACACTCCAAAAACAGAAAATAGTATAAAATGTGCAATGGAGTAACACATCATGAAGGTAAAGAAAAGTGTCCAATAATAGCAAGGTAATACTTTTCCGTAAGGACTGTTGGTTTTGATTAGCACCTCTTCTGTAAGTTTAAATCATTATCCACATATTTTAAGTACTGAAATTGCAACTGCAACTTCTGAGTGAAAGTTCATTTTCAGCCTCTTAAGCTCTTAAAGTCATCTAAATCACCTGTTATTAAACTTGTTACCTAGAAACTGAATGAAAAATACCTGAGCAGTGGCTACATAGTTATTGGGGATAGAGGAGTTCTTGTTTTTCCATCAACTTCTCATTTTTCTCAAACTGTATATTTTCTCCTTATGTCACATAAAGTTGGGTTGTATGTAATGTTGGAATGCATTCCGTCTTTAATTCCAAGTGCCACCAGAATTGCTGGGAAGAAGTTAAATATTGTTTAAAGAAATTCTGCAGTATTTTATGAGTAGAAATTATGGTGAGGAGATACGGTGAATATTGAGATTAATGAATTGTTTCATTTCATTATTCTTCAGGCTGGCCAGCTAAACTATATAGATCCAGCTACTGGCTATACGGTGCTCACAAGGCTTGCCCACTTGCAGAGAGGCAAATGCTGTGGCTCTGCCTGCAGACACGTGAGTAGCAAATTCTCGCATTACACCAGCAGTTTTTGGTGCTTCTGTAACTTCGTAAATACCTATTATTTGAAAAACAAGTCAAATAAAAAAAAGCTAAATAGACCTAGAGTGCACTTTTCACAAGCTGCTTTAGCCAAGGACAATGAAGTCCTTAGGACCAACATAGGACCTTCAAAGTTAATGGAATTTTGTAACTTTTCATTGTGAGCATCAGTTCACAATGCTGTGATTTGAGATTCATGGGAGTTCTTTATTACAAGGAAACTTTTCATGAGGTTTCAAATAAGTCATGTTCACTAGGCAAGTACAAAGAGGGCAGGAAAAGAAATCCAGAATATTACAAACTAGATCCCAGACAGCATTTTTGTCTTCATTATTAGCTGAATAAATACAAATTTGATCAGCATTGTGAAGTGGGTTTCCTTTAAATGATAATGGTTTGTTTCCTTCCTTCCTTCCTTCCTTCCTTCCTTCCTTCTTTCCTTCCTTCCCTCCCTCCTTCCCTTTCTTTTAGTCTTCTTCATTTCCTTCTCTCCCTCTCCCATTCTTTCTGTGACTGTTTTCTATTCTATCTTCATAACCATGAAGATAGCTATCCCAAACCTAGTGCTGTATATCTCCTAAAATGTATATTTCAGTGAATATGTCTCGGTGCTCACTGATTAAGGTGCACTAACTAATCCTTCCCTATGTTGAGCAAAAAAATAAATGGGATTGTGTTTTGTCACTATAACTTTTAGAAAGCATATTAGTAATTGGGGCACCTGGGTGGCTCAGTCGGTCAAGCATCCAACTTCTGCTCAGGTCATGATCTCACAGTTTGTGGGTTCAAGCCCCGCTTCAGGCTCTGTACTGACAGCTCACAGAGCCTGGAGTCTCCTTTGGATTCTGTGTCTCCCTTTCTCTCTGTCCCTCTCCCGCTCATTTCTTCTCTCTCTTTCTCAAAAATAAATAAATATTTAAAAAAATTTTTAGCATATTAGTAAGGTACATTACTTAATGCATTAAGATTATAAACAGGTAACAACCTCTATTTACAGACCATTTTGACTGTTTGGGGGCAAGAAGGTATTATTTCCTTTGACCCACTTTACAATTATGGAATGAACACTAAATGCATGTATTAACTGTAGCCAGTAATGAAAAATTTAGCCTTGATATTTATGTATTTTTCTACCTGTGCCATTAGCTGTTTCTAGTCAAATGCATGAGCTTTGCATAAATTGAGGACCTGAGAATTTTGTAAGAGTGAGTTTTTGACAGTAAAATTCTTAAAGTTGGAAGGATGCCTTTAGGAAGTGATTCTTGGACCCTAATTAGGACCATTTGCCAGAGGTTGCCATTATTCTCCTCCTGGTCGGCAGGACCCAATAGATCAAATGATCTATATAACATTATTAGCAGTCTCTTTTTTCCACCATGAGAAGTGTTATACTTTTTCAAGAAGCTTGTTAAATAATTCAGTAATAGTTTGTTTTATTTCTTCTGCAGTGTCCATATGGTCAAGTCAATGTTAAGGATCCATTGAAAAGGAAGAAATTCAACTCATATTTTTATGTTTGACAACAATTTCATCTCTGTTCTCCATCTAATTGAGCCTGTATTTAAAAAAAAAAACTCTAATCTGGAATTGCTCTCTGTGCGGTTAGTCTTTGAGCGCTAGTTTAATCATAAGTACATATATTAAAAGAACATCAATAAAATGAAAAAGCTAGCAAATGTTTGTGTGTTTCTGAAGTGGCACATTGATAGTTATTTTCCTTTCTTTTTGCTTCGTTATCAGACACATATGTTGAAGAAAGAAAATAATGACTGTTCCATTAAATAAATAGTAGCAATCAGGTCACATCAGTAGCTCTCAATTTTTCTTATAGCCTCCATTCTCCTACTGTTTTCTCCTCCGTGTTAGCAACCCAAGGGAGGTTGCTAGCAAATAGAAGGGTTTGAATACTGTCTTCATTTTATTTACATCTCAAGCTATAAGAAGATTGATATAATGCTATATTGTGCAGCATATGAGTGCCCAGGAAGTGCCATTCTGCGTCAAGAAATGCTCTCATCTTCCATCTGTTCTCTCAATAAAAACTCTAAATCATTCTGACTTGAGGGTCAGGGCCGCTTAAGATGCCTCTGATTAGACCATTCTTTCTCCCCCCCGCCCTTTCCTCCTCCATGTCTCATGGCACTTCCCAGGCAAATCTGTCTTAGGACATTATATTAGCTCTATACCCATTCCATTCACTGCAGTGACAGCATTGGGTAGCAGGACCCAACCTGGGTTAGGAGCTCACAGGAACTATTGTTTCTACACTTTTTTCCCTGCTTCCCTCTGAGGACAATGGTCCCAGAAAGCCTTTTCCTTCCCAATGGAAGCTGTTCAGTAAAACAAGGCTGCTGTACATTGGAAGTCTGGCTCTGCCCAGAGCTGGCCCTCAGCCTTTTCTCCCAACAGAATCCAAAAGGCTCTCAGGTATCTCAAGGCTGTCTCTTAGACTCTGCCGATGGCCTGCATAAGAGGTTTAGAGATCCGGAGAAACCACAAGATTCTGGAGACTTCTCACATCTTCGATTCAAAGTAAGAGCCATTCTGAACCGTAAAATAAGTGAAAAAGAAGGCCAGTAAGGTTCTGATTTTCCCCTTGATTGTGATTTATGCTGTTATTTTTATGTCAAATATGAAACTGTTTTCCCAGAATGTTGGCATTTAGTGCCCCAGTTTTGCTAGTGCCCCCACTGTGGTGCCCTAAGTAACCTTACCCGTGGGCCTTGTGAGGTGTTGGCAGCCTCCTGGGATGTAAAAAGGCAATCTCTGTGGCCTGGTGCTGTCCTCTCTAGAAATCATTTTGAGGAGGGGAATAGGAGGAGGAGGTAAGCATTACGACTGTGGAGGCAGTTAGACTTTCCAGACAGGTTTATGGACTCCTGGGAGCCAATTTCCTTTCTACTCTCAGGTCAAGACGCAACCGGATAGCTCAATGTTTTCTACTAGATTCGAAGATTACCAAGTCCACTTTCTGGGTGGGAGCTGGATGGTGCTTTCTCCAGCAGTCCCAAGAGGGAGAAGAGAAAGAAATGGAGCCTGAAAAGGTCATCTTGCAGGAGAAATAAGAGAAAGCGGAAAGGAAGTTAATTTTGAAAAGCACCCCCCCTCCACCATGTAAGGCAGTGTTTTGACAAAGCTCTTTGACAGACGGAAATAACTTATGGGATGTCTCCTTCCTAGAGGCAGTTCCTTCCTCCTCCCAGTGTTCTTACCTTAGGTAACTGGCCCAAGAAAAAGGACTCCGATGTCCATCAGGGATGATTGTCATGTGAGACTCTTCCTGGTAGAACTTCAAGCTTGTGGGCAACAAGGAAGGAGCTGCTGTTGTTTGTGGGGGAGGGGAAGCTCTTACTCTCTCTGGCACCTGGGGCGGGGCAGCCGAGGGCTGAAGTTCTCCGCTGTGGTTCTGAGGTGATGCTTGTGAACCACACATCAGGGGTGGCAGCGGGCGCTGCTCCCACATTAAACACAATATGGCCACATAAATGGGCCTCACTGCAAGAGCTCCAAGCTATATTGTATTCACACATTGTAAAGTAAAAATTCAGGTTTCTTATTGGGTGTGTGTACACAAACACATGTGGATGCTGAGAAATAGAAACTTCCCAGTTTAAGTCAACTCTGGCACTGCTCCCCTTTCATGGTTTCTGTAGACTCCTATCACAAGTCACCATGGTGAATTAATTTCTAGATTGTTTCCAACATAGACCCAGCAGAACCTGGGGAACTCAGGAATCTTCTTATGGGGTTTACCTTGGTGGAGGATGGGCATAAATTCCTGAAGCAGGGGTGCTTCCCTTCTGTAGGGGAAGGGCCCTGTCCTGGTAGTTTTCACTGCAGGTGAATTGCAATGCGCACTTCACTCTCTTCAGAAAAACTCGATGGCCCATTTGATTTTGCAGAGCAAGGAAGAGAATGCCCCCCCAAATAAACCTGGGGGCCCCAAACCTGGTATGTTTAGAAAAGAAGAGACCACCAGAAGGGGAGTTAGATGCTACTGGGCCCTGCACCGATATTTGTTCCACCGCAGTGTCCCTTACCCAAGACGTTTGCAAAGTCTGTTCCACTAGCACCTTTCCACTACCAGAAAGCAGCTGGGTTTAAATTAATCTCCAGACAAAGCTAGGGAAGGGGGCGAAGGCATTTAGTGTGCTGCCTTCCTCTGAGCACTTAGAGACCTCACAACCCGTGGCTAGCCCAGAAGGAACCTCCCTCCCCACTCCATACCAAAACCTGCCATATCATCTTCTCTAGGTTGGACCAAAGGCTTGAGTTTGTGGACGTCTGCTCGTGGGGGAAGATTTAAAATTCGGTGCTATTTTTCACTGCCCTGCAACAATTAAAAGGTACTTCGGGTGCCAAAACTCTCCTCTGCCCTCAAAAAAAAAAAAAAATCAGATGCTTAAGTGTGTGTGCGTGCGTGTAGTGGGAAGGGGTTTGTCAACACTGTCTTGTACGCCTCTGTGGAGAACTTGGTTTCTGAGAAAAGGTTGGGGAGGAGCCCGAAGCTATCTTTACTAGGAGGTTAAGTCCGTTCCGGGATGCCCAACCTACCCGGGATCGCCGCGTGCCCTGCTGTGTGTGGGCACCCCAGGCGCTGACCTGACCGTCGTCCCTACAAACGGTTTCAAGGTTGGGCTCATGACGCAAAATCTCCAGACATACGACCCTTCTTTTTTGAGACTATAGGTGTAAAAGTGAGTGTAAACCTGGGAATCATGGGCTCTAGAGGGATTGGGAGATTCATGACCACCACATCTTCCACTCGAAATTTGTACGAAAGTGTGAGCTCCGTTGTGCGTTTCAGTGAGCGCGCACCTAGTGGTGTGTGTGTGTGTGTGTGTGTGTGTGTGTGTAGAATCCCCCCCCCCCATCTAAAATAGTTCGTGGCCCCAAAGAGGATAAAAACCGCTGCTTTGAAAAGGAGCGAATGAAAGCACCTAAACGTTTCTGGTCGGCATCGCCAACCACCCATTCGTTGGCCTCGCCGGCGAGCATAGAAGCTAAACTTGAGAGGCTTGTCTCCTCCCTGGCTGCGAAAACGGACCGAAATAGGGGCGGGTTCTGGAGGAGAGAAAGAGCCGAGGGGACCAGGATGGGAAGGGAAACGTCGGGGGCGAGGGGAACTTAAAGGTAAACTAGTGGAACTAGTCGGCCGGTGGAACTGGCCAGTGAAGCCAAGTGTTCGAGTGGAACCAGGGTCTCTGTCCTGGGTGCTCTGAGCCACATTCCAGGATTTGAGACGGAAAGAGAAAGCCAAAGGGCTTGGATCCGTGGCTCCGGCTGGGTCCCTTTCCACCCCGAAGCTGTGTGGCGGAGCTTGCGGGTCTGGTGAAGAGGTGGTCCCTCCTCCCGGCGCGCACAGCCTCAGGCGCCCCCATCCCACACTAGTTTCTCAGACGGCTGATAGGAGCGTGGCGCCCCAGCCCTCGGTGCCCTCAGCCCGCGCACCGCGGAGGAGCCGCGCGGGTGGCACCGCGGCGAGGGGCGGGGAGGGAGGGCAGCTCCGGCACCCGGACCCGCAGCCCCGAGCCGCCAATCTCGCTACTCGCACGCCCTTCCCGCCCCGCGCCGGAGCCTCCCAGCAGTCCCCCGTCCCCCCGTCTCCGACTGCGGGGGGCGCACTGGGTGGGGGAGTGAGTAAATAATTGGCCAGAGGCCCTGCTTCCCGGTTCTTCCTCTGCTTCCCCGAGGCCCGACTGCGCCCGGGGCTGCTGGGGCGACGCAGCCCCTCGGGAACCTGACACCAGGTAACCTGGCCCCCGCCCGGTCCCGGGTCTGGGAGTCTGTCTGTGTGCCCGAGAATGCTCATCCCCCAGGTCTCAGTCGGTGTTCTCTCGGCTAATCGCCACCCGCACCTCCTAGCCGGGGCGGGTGGGAGACACACCTCCAGCCCCCGCGCTGACCCGGCTGGGAATGCCGCTGTAACGCGCGGAGTGCATCTCGAAGTGCTGGGTCCCTGGCGCCTAGCCCGGGAGCGCGGAGAGTGAAGAAGGACCGGGAGGGGAAGGCGGGGATGCGGCGGGGGAGCAATCAATGGCTTAGCCTGGCTTCCCGCAGGAGCTACCGCCCATTCACGGTCTATGCAGGCACCAGCTGGCGGCAGCATCTTTTAGGTACAAGCTCCAGGAAGGCAAAGGCCTGCTGGGGGGCCGGGAGCCCAGGGCGCGCCGCGGGACCTCAGCACCCCCGCTGCGCCCAAGCCTCAAGATGCTCAGGGCTTTATGAGGTTCAGTTACAGCCGAGTCCTCCATTAACACCTCCCCTGATTATTGAGAGGCTGGAAGGGCTGAACGCAGCCTCAGAGCGCGTCTCCGCGCACCAGCCCGCGTCTGTGCCCTCTGCCCACCCCTTCCTCCTCCTCCCGATTTGGAAGCATAAACTGAAAATAAAAGACAGGTGGAAGGAGCTGCGGGTCAGAGGTGAGGAATGCGGGTCAATTCCGAGAGAGGGAGAGAGAGAGAGAGCGAGAGCGAGAGCGAGAGTGAGCGAGCTTGACTTGCACCCAACGGTTTATTTATTTGGATTAACAGAGGAACCCTCGGCAAGACCTGGGTACCAGCCCGCACCTCTGGCCGCAGCCTCCCGCCCTCCCTCGCCGAGGATCAGGTTCTTGGGGGGAAAAGTCTGGACCTCAAGGTAAGATTCCCACTGGGGTTGTCTCGTCGGAGCAGTTCTCCGGCCTGGGTGTGCGCCTGGACGGCCGGATGCCCCAGGAGCTTCTCGGCCACTAGCGGAGGCAGGCCGGGCTTCACTCTTAGCCGGCCGACGCCCGAGGTCGCGGCGGGAGGAGCAGTTCCGACGCACCACCCCAGCCGGGTGGTAGACGGCGCCCGGGGCCCCGGGCCGCACCACCCGGCTGACGCGCGGCTTTTCTCTGCCAATGCAGCCACCATTACAGCGTGATCAACTCCTTTTGCTCTAAGAATGCTGAACGGCACGACTCTAGAGGCAGGTGAGTTATACACCAGGTTCCTTCTCGTTTCCTCTGCCCTTTTCTTGGGCTGCTGTGCATATCGGTGTGTGTGTGTGTGTGTGTGTGTACGCGTGTGCACGCCTTCATTGGGTGGAAGAAAGAGGGGTGTGTGTGTGTGTGTGTGTGTGTGTGTGTTAGAAATTAAATCACGTTTAGAAGGCTCTAAAATGTAGTCTCGTTCAGTCTCCTGCCAGTATTCTTGAAAGCTACGTTTCCCTCCTTTTGCCTTTTTCTTGAATGTCTTTGACTTTTTTGAGGTTGGAGAGGGGGTGGTGGAGGTCACTGCGCAGCTGAGCTGCAAGTTATCGGCGGCGAGAGGGATGCGCCCTAGATCCTCCGCGGTGCTGCTGGGGGCGTCTCCCCACCGGAAGGGATGGATGGGGGGGGCAAGGCTGACACCGTTGCTCACCTGTGTAAGGCTTAACTGGAAACTGGCTTCCCCGACATTTTTTGTTCAATGCAAACCCCGCGCAGCAGTTCCTGCGCGCGACCTCGGAGGACGTGGTGCGGGACATCTCTCTTTATTCCTCGGGCGGCTGAGGGCCAGCGTCGCGGCAAATGTCAGGTAAAAGGGCTTTAGATTTCGGACGCGGCAGCCGCCCCTGCCCCCCGGAAAAGAAGCCAGGGGCCACGGAGGACGGAGATTTGAACGGAGCAAATTATGGGCAGGTGGCTTTGCGGGTGCAGACGATGTGCGTGGGTCACAGAGCGCAGAGGGGCAGGGCTCTGGGGCTCGAGCGGCGCGCAGCTGGGGCGCGGCTCTGGGTCTCCCCTTCCGCGCAGGAGGGCTCCCCTGGCACCGGCTCCGCTCAGCCCACTCCCATCTGTCTGGAGGGAGGCCCTCCTAGCAGGATTGAATCAGAGATGCGCCCGTGCTGCAGTGCCCGTCAGGACCTGTTGGAACATAAAGATTCCCTGTGCGCACCGACTAGAAAAGACCGGGTGGCTCGGGGCCATCCGCTGACCTTCCGCCCAGCGCAGCCGGGGTGACCAGGATTGAGTGAGCGGTTCCCAGCCCCAGACGACGTTGACTTCCCCGGGCCCTGGGACGCTCTCGACAGTGCCAAAAGCCAGACACTGCGTCAAGAGCTGCGCCTTTCAGACCAAGGGGGCTCCTCAAACAGTTTAACGGGGTCAGTTGGAAAGGTGACCTCTGCCCTTTTAAGGGCAAACCCGGGGCACAGGTTCTTGGCCTTCAAAATTCAGATATAAAGAGAACTTGAGTTGCCTATCTTATCAAGAGATGGGTCTGCTGGGACTTTTTCCTCTCTGGTTGCTCCCGGGGTAGAGCAATGCATTCCCTTTATTTCCTTGCTCTCTGGGGAGTTTTTCTGGGCCTGTGTCTGGGACAAAGTTGCCACTTTCCTGGAGATTCCAGGACGCTGAACCCTTGATCCCTACTCCTCTGCCCTACTAGAGACCAACCACCCGCTTTTCTGAAAGCTGCAACAGTAGCCAGATGGATGGATCCTGGAATAATGAAAAGAGTAGACTGCATGTGCCCAATTGTGAGGAGGGCTGTGCGCCACCGGTCCCAGTACAGCTTTGAGTTCAGAGAGGAGAGTTGACATCCTATTATGGGCCCCAGGCTGGGAGAGCCCACTGCACCTGTCCCATTTAGAGAGGCAGAGCCCCAGGAAATGAACCAGGGAGCACTCCAACTTTTATAGAGCACTATCGGGCTATTCTGAAGGATGACTGGCTCCAGTCCCTCCTCTTCATAGGTGAAAGAAGTCAGAGCTACAAAGATACTCTCCTTAAAGTGCTTACTGTTCTTTGTGAATAAGGGGGCCCCTCTTACGTATCTTTAAAGGGCTCTGAGACAAAAAGGTTAGGATACACCCAGTTCTTGGAGCATCCCCCCCCCATGGGCTTCTTCTTCAAGGAACTGTGAGAGGAGGCAGGGCTGGGTGAATGGGGAGCAATCTCTGCAGGATTAAAAAGGACCTCCCAAACTCCAGCAGCACCCCGTGCCCCACCCCTAGCTTTCTGAAAACTTCCTGCATTGGCTGAGAAGGAAGACTCCGGGCAGTCGGCTTCTTTATGAGATGTAGCAACTCCCACTGGGTGTAGGAACTTATAACCTGAGTTTTATAAGAAAAAGCAGGCATAGCTGGGATCCAACCCCAAAGCTGATGGTAGAAGGTGGTCTGGCTTGCCTGTACCTGATAGATGATTAACAAATACTTGTGGGAAAGAAGAATGAATGAATGGGTGGATGGACGGTGGATGGATGGATGGTTTACAGCATTTCTGTGATAGGCTTCCTTGGATACTTCACTGAACTCTGGCTTTTTCCTGAAGTTGTTAAACTTTCCCTTCATTAAGTGTCCAAAGTTTCATCTCTTGCAAGAATAGGGTAGTATTCTTGGGCTCTTTGTTTTTGCTGAGCAGGACCAAAACCCAACAACAGCCAAGCCTAATTCCAAACACACTCATTTGGTAGGTGGTGATGGGGGGAGAGCAGGAGTTTAGTCCAGAAACTAGACAAAGCGAGTCCCTGGATTGAGGTCCCAAATTTACTTTTTCCTTGGAGCTTCCTTGGGTTAACTAACCGATTTTCTTCTCAGAAACCCCTTCTCTTTCTCCTCCTCCTCCTCCTTGGGGTCTGAGTCCATTTAGCTGCTGACTTGTGGGAAGGCAATCTGCCCTTTTGTGAGAGGACCTGCTGTCTCTGAAAGGGTTGCTGCTCCCAGCCCCTCCTTGGGGCCCTTCGTTTGTGCACGTGGGTTTGAAAAGCTCATTGATTTCCATCCAAAGGGGCTAATTACATTACTTACAGTAAATAGCAGCCCTGCTGTCCAGTAGGGCTGCCAAAGTGAGGGGGGGGGAGGTCTCCAGCTTAGTTCACTTGATTGGCTTCATTTTTGTGTGAAATTGTGTTTTATGAGCTGTATTCTGGCACCCGGAGGACTGTAACTGCGTCCAGTCTGCAAAGAACATTATTTTTGACCCTGAGAAAAGAGCAAGGGGAAGCAGTGGAGTCTTGGATTTCATGGAAGAGGTGACTCCAGCAGCTTCAGAAGGCGAAGCTTTGGGACAGGAAGTCAGACTGCTGCACAGAGTAGTTCCCTTCCTCCCTCCATTCTTGTCTGCCTGCCTGCCTTTTTTCCTTCCTTCCTTTCTTCCTTCCTTCCTTCCTTCCTCTCCCTTTCATTTTCATTCTCTCTCTCATTTCTTCCCGTCCCCTTCTTTCTTTCCTTCATCTTTCCCTCCTTTTTCTCTCCCTTCATCTTTCCAGATTTGGCCACTGTTCCAAGTCGGTTTCCCTAGAGGGAAGCAAGTCTGCCACCAGCGTACCCTCTGAGGTATCCAGAATGTGTCGGGACGTGCGCCATTCCTGGGAAAGCCGACGGGGAGTGCTGGGAAACAGGCAGGCACTAGGAAGGAAAGAAGCAGCGAGCAGCCTCGGCTTCCTCCTTTCTCTGGTTAAAGCTGGGCTGATTCCTGCCGCTGCTCTGCGCTTCGGGCCCCTAGGGGGCTTCTGGTGGTTTGAATGAATCAACAATATCAGAGTATTGTGGACACTTTTTAATAGGGCCAAGGAGGGGCCACCACTAACGGGATCAGAGGGAAACAGAACAATCCCGCCTCTTGTGAGGCACAGGTCTGCCATTCTGCTTGTCAGCTCTCACCTTCCCCTCCTCCACCACGAGGAGCCCTCTTCGCATCCTCCTAAATGTATGGCGCATCCAGTTTTACAAGTCCCCTGTCCAACAAGGGCAGTGGGAACAGCACGCAATAGGGAATGCACCTAGTCCGGCAGGGTCCTCCACTTGCTGCCCACATCGACAAGTTTCAAGTGGGACACTGGAATCACCAGCAGTTTACCTTCAAACCTGACTTGGGTAAGAAAACACCTCACCCCATGTCATGGTTCAGTTGACTACTCCCCACTACAAGTCCATGCCCTGTCCTCTACATTCATTTTTCAAAGAAAAGCTTTTTGCCACCAGTAACCAGAATCCTAGGTTCTCATAGCCTGGTTTTCACTTTGGAGGATGCTTCAGGCTCTGGTAGGGTGGAGGGCCTCTAGGAGAGGTGAGGCGACCCACTTTTAAAAAGTGACTTGAGGAAGGCGAGAAGAGCGGAATCTCTGTTTAACATTTACTTATTTGGGAGCCCCTGCAAGCTAAGGACCGTAAAGTCCACAAAGAGGAAACCCAAAGTTTGGAGCTGACATTCTGTATGCCTTGAGCTGGAGTCTGATCTTGAACTTGGACCAAATAGAGGGGCTTTCTGCCTCCTGCATTAGGGCGGGGACAATATGGGCTCCTTTTCCCCTTTAAAACATGATTGCTGGGAACTCTTGGAAGGATGTGTGTGTGTGTGTGTGTGTATGTGTGTGAGTGGGTGTGTGTTGGGGGGGAAGTAAATGCCCCCTCCTACTACCTCCCCTCCAGCCCCCTCCCCTTTGTAATGTTTGTCCCTGCTTGCCCATCACCAGGGGGTTGAGAGGAGTGTGACAGGTCTTTGTTGTCTGAATAAAAATCCGTGGCAGCTCCAGGGAGAGAACTCCTCCTACTAAATTATCAAAAATGGGCTGGCTTTAGTCTCTTAACAAATTGGACACAGCTACGGCAGGAGCAGTCCCCAACCCAACCTACAGGCACTGGGAACTTGCAAGCAGTCAGGGACCGCTGAAAATAGCACTTCTTTTTCTTTCTTTGTGTTCAAAACTATTTTCTTTCTTCGCCAGATTTTGTTTTCCTTCCCCCCCCCCCCCCGCTGCAGTGTTGTTTCCCATTAGTAACTCGATCTCTCAGAGCAGTAAGATTCGCCTTCTCCGTCTCCTTTCCCCTCCGCCCCTGTTTGTT
>CM053562.1:35005529-35110851 GCA_028646485.1 Cryptoprocta ferox
CGGGATCTCCGGAGGCCACATCCAAGGCATCATGGAGGAGATGGAGCGCAGATCTAAGACCGAGGCCCGCCTGGCCAAAGGCGCTCAGCTCAACGGCCGCGACGCGGTAAGGAAGGGCCCCCTCGGCGGCGGTAGCTCGGCTCCTGCGCGCTCGGCGAGGCCGGGTCTCCATTCCGTGGCCGGCCGAGTTGAGGATGGAGGGTCCCGGGGAACGTCCGTTCCCGGCTGGCGGGCGGGTTTTCTCCGCGCCGGCTGCCTGCAGGGCTAAGAAACGGCCGCCTCTCTGGCTTTGAAATGTCTCCGCTACCGAGACCGTGAGCTCGCAACTCTGCCGCCGCTGTTCCCGGCAGAGCAGGGAGGGCCGGGAGTGACAGGATGGGGATGTCCTCTTCTGCAGACCCCAAAGTCTGATCTCCCGTCCCCCTAGACCGCGGGCGCCTCCCCGGCGAGAGTCGAGGCCGGGAGGGCGAGCTGGGCGCGGGCAATGCGCGGACGGCGCGCGCAGCCTTGGCGTCCGGGCCGAGCAGGAGCCCAGGTGGCTCTGGTCTCTGGGTGTGATGACGGGACCTTTGGAGAGGGCTGGGACTCAACTGGGCCACCTTCAGGTCTCGGGACGCTCGGAGCTCCGCGCTGCCTAAGCCGGCGATTTTCGGGGTCTCGGCAGCCCGGCTTGGCCCCTCCAGCGAAACGGGACGGCGTTCGACTTCCGGGCCGGGCGGGTGGAACGTGCACGGGAAAACCTAGTAAAAATCCGGAGCAGCGGGGCACCAAGCCCCAGCGCGAGAACTTTCCAGCCCTTAAACGGTGTAGTCAACGACCACTGCTACTACCATTCATATTAATGAAAGTCATGTCCAATTAATAAAGAAAACCAATTAATAATCTATGCGCTTCCCTTTCCCACTTACGAGACGGAGGGGGAAAACAACAGAAGTCTCCGGAAATGATTTCAGCCAAACAGAGCTGTGTACATCCTTTGGCATCACCCCGGGTATCGTAGCTCAAACTAACCCGGTCCTCTGCCCTGAGCGGGTCAGTGGTGTTTTGGATTCCACCAAGCAGCCGAGCTGGTGGATGTGTCCACATTTGCAACACGAATTCAGTACGGGGAAGGAGGTGGGGGCTAGTCTGAGTGAAGGACGAGACTTTACTTTTCCAGGCCCGCCAAAGTTTTGTGGGGAAGTCCAACCCATTCCTGCTAGTCTTGAGGGAAATGTCCAGCGGTTACCTTTCTCTTTCTTTTTTTCCCCCCTTGTTGTGACTATCCTGTCTAAAATCAAAAAGCAGCAACCCAAACTCTAATTTCGTGGCGGGGCTGGGCTCCTCAGGGTGAGGTTTTCTCATCCTCGGCCGCGTCGGTGGGTCAGCGGGCGGGAAGCTTAACCTGGGAACTAAACAGATTTTCAGGACACAGATCTCCTGGGTATATTAATGCCAGGGAGAGAGGGACTGTGCAGAGGGGACCGGCACTTCATACCCTTACTGGGGAGGGGACCGAAATCCCTGAAAAATAGAGAATGGCCAAATACATCCAGATCAAAACAATGTCGACCAAATTGTGAGCACAGGTATACTATTCACTTCCTTCCTTTTAACTTAACTCTGCCCATAGGAATTTAAAGAAACGGAACGGTTTAAAAACAATCTCTGTTCGTCCAAATCTCCTTTCTATTACCCAGTAAAAATTCCCGTTGTTTTATTTTGTGTGCGTTGAAAGCCACAATTTTTAGCTTGTACATTCGAGTTTGGGAGCATCCGCCCAGACTCCGCTCAGTTTAGGTCCTAGCATTTTAAAAAGAGGATCGAGGTGGCCGAGGCGTCTTTAGGTTCATAGTCCCGGGAGGATGCGAATGCCTTGTCCAGGCAGACGCTGCAGAAATGGAGTGAGTCGCAGAGGGGAACTTTTCCCCGACGTTTGCCTTTGCGCTGTAGCCCCTGCCCCAGGAGGTGCTCCCCAAACGACTTGAGCTTGCGCTTCCGGGAGGGAGCTCCGAGCGTCCCCACCGCACGTTCTCCTCAGCGGTGCCGTGTGCTTGCCTTGCAGGGCATGCCCCCGCTGAGCCCCGAGAAGCCCGCTCTCTGCGCCGGCTGCGGGGGCAAGATCTCGGACAGGTACTACCTGCTGGCTGTGGACAAACAGTGGCACCTGAGGTGCCTGAAGTGCTGTGAATGTAAGCTGGCCCTCGAGTCGGAGCTCACCTGCTTCGCCAAGGACGGTAGCATTTACTGCAAGGAGGATTACTACAGGTATTCCCGCCCCTATCGATCCCTTACGGCCCGGTACACCTGGCGCGGCCACCTGCCCGAGCCCGCGAGCCTCCCCTTCGGCCCGCCCCCTTTCGCCCCTTCGGGGTACTGTTATCAATCCCGAGCCCAGGGAAGTCCACCGCAGACGCCTTCAAGCTGAGCCACCCCCACCAGGGGCGGTGAGGATGGGTGGGAGGAACACCCAAGGTCCAGAGCTACCAGTGGACACCACCCGCTCCCGACACTGCACCGCTCGGTAGAAGGAATGGGGGGAAATCTTGGAATCAGAATGCACGTGTGTCTGTCGACCGAGACCGAAGCGGGGTGTTTGTTTTCTTTCTTTTTTTTTTTTTTTTTTCCGTTTAGTACGAACGGGGCGAGATCCGCACCTTGAAAACGAACTGGTGGCCCGGGCAGCCCAGTCCGGGTGTTAGGTTTTCACAAGGGTGGCGGGAAACCGCGTAAATGACCGTGAAAAGGAATAATCGCCGTTGGTGAAATCTAAGCCAGTTAGTTCTGAGTTCCATTTGCCGCTGGTTAGAACCGTGCTGGCCAGCCGGGAGAGTAAACTCCTGGGATGTTTTTTGATGCTTCCCAGTTATTTTTCTGGAGTGGGAAAGAGAACAATTACGTGCAAGTAACCCCGCTCTGCTGTCAGCCAAAGGGAGAGAGGTGATTAAAAAAGAATAAGCTTTCCTCTGCAAACGCGTCTGTCTGAATGCTTTCACGGTACACTCACACATCCATAAATAATAATAATAATACCACCCTTCATAGGATATTTTGTAACGGATGAAATGGATCCTTGGCATGGAAATTTAATATTCTTTCCATAGCATTTGAGTCAGCTAGTGTGGGGTTTTGTTTTTGTTTGCTTCATTTTGTTTGGCTTTTTGGGTCTTTTTTTCTTTGTAATCTTAACTTTACAGAGAAGGAAACTGAGGATGTTACCTGATTCTTCTAATTTTAATGTAAGGTTTCTTTGTCCTGGTTCACCAGACCAGATCAATAAGTAAATAAATTTAATGACCAAATGGACCCATGTCCTCTTCTCCAAGAGCCCTCCTACGTGTCTGTCTTGGACCACTGCTGACCAAACCTCATGTGTCACGGGCGGGAGATGACCCTGCCTTTGCCTCAACCAGCGCCCTGACTTGACGGGTTTGTTTTTCCAGAAGGTTCTCTGTGCAGAGATGTGCCCGCTGCCACCTTGGCATCTCCGCCTCCGAGATGGTCATGCGCGCCCGAGACTCCGTCTACCACCTGAGCTGTTTCACCTGCTCCACTTGCAACAAGACCCTGACCACGGGCGACCATTTTGGCATGAAGGACAGCCTGGTGTACTGCCGCGCCCACTTCGAGACCCTCTTGCAAGGGGAGTATCCACCGCAGCTGAGCTACACCGAGCTGGCGGCCAAGAGCGGCGGCTTGGCCCTGCCTTACTTCAACGGCACTGGCACCGTGCAAAAAGGGCGGCCCCGGAAGCGGAAGAGCCCAGCACTGGGAGTGGACATCGTCAATTACAACTCAGGTGGGCCCTACTACTTCCCCCTCATCCCTATGTCAGCTCTGGCCTCTGGCTGTCCAGAGGAGGATTCCACAGAACCCCTTTCCTATCCGAGATCTGGTGGCAAGAGAGTGTTTTGCTTAACACTCCCCTTTCTTCAGTACAACTCCCTTTCACTCAGAAGGAAGAGAAAGGAGAGCAACTGGAGAGAGAGGAGGAGAAGGAGAGAGGAGGAGAAAGGGAGAGGGAAGAGAGAGAGAGAGACCTTTATTTAGGTTGTGGCAAAAAACACATTCTTAACCATGAGGCTGCAATGACTTCCCCCAAACAGGCAGAGTCAAATCCTTGTTGCCCATTAGTTAATGAGCCCATTAGTTTCTGGCTCCCAGTTGGAGCAAAACAGCCCCAGGGCAATTCCTGTGTGGAAGCCAAATTATAGATCCTGGAGGAGGTTTTCCTATATACTGAAAAAAAAAAATCTTCAGAGCCCAACTCCAGTCTGTCTAGAGGGAGCAGAGGCTGTGGTCAGCAGCCCAGAGTTAATCAGGATCACAGTTGGCAAGAGTGTCGAAAACCAAATCCCTGGTCTTGGTGGAAAAGCAGTTGTAAGGGTAGGAATCACCCTCCACAGCTGAGCTGGCCTGCCTCTTCTGTAGCCAGCCATTCCCTGTGTGATAAACCACCTGGACATCCAGGGCCCCTGGAAAACTGAAGGAAGCTCTAGGTCAGGACCACAGAGGAGGTTTGGTGGTGTGACAGGCTGCTCTTCTGTCCTCCACCGGCCTTCTGTCTTAATTAAAAACAAAATGCAGGCAACAAACAGGCCCAAGAGCACACTTTCTTCCTTGCTTTGGGAGGACATTATCATTTATTGATCTCTCTCAATCAGCAGTTTCCCATGGTTGGTAGCTTGCCCCCGCTCCCCATCCCCCAGGTGATGGAGATGGACCTTGTAGACCATATCTAACTCCAAGCAGGAAGGAAGCTCTTCTTAGGAGTTCCAGACACTGGGGGAAGGGGGTCCGGAAAGCCCCCAGGCTAACTCTTGGGAAACCAAGGACTGCCTTCCCATGCCCGGCCCAGCTCTGGCTCGAAATCTCAGACAGTAGACTCAGGCTAGGGAATCCATTCTCCTGGAAGGGACCTGAGGGACCCTCACTGTGGCAACCCTACTCTGTTACCATGAGCACCCAGATACCAGCCAAAGCATGGACATCCTGGAGCACAGATCTTGCTGGGTTTTTGCCTTCCAGTCCCCAGTGCTTGGTATGGTGCCTGACCCATTGTCGCTCAATGTTATCCAGTAGGGTAAGTGATTTGCCCACAGTCACAGTCAGCATGAACCACTTGGAACTAATAGGCCTGCTCCAAGCCCGGAGTTTTCAGTGGAAGCCCCTCAGGAAGAGCGAGCTCTCTCCAGCCTTCTGCCCTGCTGCCTCCTGGGGGTTCTCCGCCCATGGAACTGCGGAGAAGGAATCCCGACCCGGCCAGCACCGCCGGCCGCATCCCAGGGAGATTAGCGACCAGGGAGCTCAGCGCCGCGACATTTGTCCCTAGGGGGTTCAGGCCAGGGTTGCTAGACGAAGGGAAAAGGCCAGCCGGCTTGCTCCAGACTCCACGAGGACCGGTTTGTGTCGGGGCAGCGGGCGCAGTCCCGGGTTTTGCCAACCCCCGGCTGCGGGTCGCGGCCTCGCGCTCGCTCCTGCTGCGCTTCCGCGGGGGCTTTGGTTCGGGGCCACTTTGCCCAGCGCGCTCATTTCATCTCCTTTGATGCGAGGTCCCCGGAGCAGGACAGGCAGGGCACTAATTGTTCTTTATTAATGGAAGATGACATCGGAATCTCGAGCCACTCACGAAGGCCCTAATGGCCTAATTAGAGAGAGACAGGGACAGAGACCGGGAGGCCGGGACCCACATAACTAGCAAGTCCTTTGGAGAGAGGGAATCCCTCAACCCGAGAAAGTGTGCAGAAAGGTGGAGATTTCTAGCCACAGGGCGGCAATCCTATTTTTTCCGCTTGTTTATTTAATCTAACCAGCTCAATTTGATTTCGCCTTGGATCTTTATGTTAGAAAGAGCTGGGAGCTTTAAGGACAGTAGAATTTAGTGGTAGATAGAGAATACAAATTTATATCTTAAAAAAAAAAGAATGAAAATCTCCTTCCACTTAGGTCTTTTAGTTTGCATATTAATACTGCTGCAGGTTTCTTGAGAAAGGTGATGCTGTTTGGGCTCCTGCAGGAGAAGGTTGCTGAGGCCTCTCTATCCAGAGTTTGAACATCACACCACCTCAGACTTGTTGCCTTTTAATTAGTACCCACCCCATCCTTTCTGGACTTTTCCTAAAGATACAAATGAATACATACTTCTTCAGAATCAGATGGAAATAAATAATCTAGAGAAAATGGGTTAAAGATACATGGCCAGAAATCAACCCTGCTGTTAAAAAAAAATGTTTATGCATCTAATGCCAGTTTGTTACAAAACTAGCAAAAGAAAAGCTTCAGCAAATTGAAAACATGTTAAAAGGTAGAAAACGAAATGGACCCACAGTTTTAGTTCATTATTTTTGCTTTCTTTGGATCTTATATTGCCATCTCCGCTTAAATGTAAACTAGTCTTCAAAAGAGTAATGTTGACACTAAAATACAATCTATAAATTGATATATATTTAAAAAAACCTTACACACAAAATATGTTTATGATTCAAAGACGTCCAGAGAAGATGTGAAACTTGGCAAAGATCAGTTAGTGTTTGTCATCTGGCAAATGCCTTTTAGTGAGAATATTACTAATTTGGTTTATCCTCCCTCTGCAGATCCTAGGCAGATATTTTAGAAAGAGACATAGAGAGTTGATTTGCAACGCTAGATTGAAATGCAGCCCTCCAGGAGTGAGAAGATTTAGTCTAGGATAGGCCATTCTTATTTGGGTAATTTAGCATTAGTGGCGAGACTAAATTTTTGCCAGTTTTTAATATCTCCCTTCCTTCGGTTTTCTTGGATTCCAAACTTCAAAAGCTCCTGATAGTTGTGAAATTAGCCTGGCACTGACCCCTAGTGGTCTCCTAGGGATCAGTTAGTTCTCAGAAGGTTACATACTTTCAGAACAGAAACTCACTTTAGTATAGGTGACCATTTCATCAGTGACTGGAAAATAAAATATTTAGATCTTCTCACTGGCTTTATAATGTCAGATGCGCACTTATAGGTAGATGTTTAAAGCAGTTTTAAGAGAGTTGCCATTCCATATCATAATTCAGGGGGTGGGGGAAAACACATATATTTTGGAAGTAGACCCTGGGGAAATACAATCACTTGCAAGTTTATATAATGCATTTGTAGTTAAACACAAACAATTTAGGATAATTCACCAAGTTACTGTGTGGAAGAAGTAGATTGCTCTTTTAAGTTGAGTAATATGATAACACTGTCACAGGAAAAGTATACAGTAATATCTGTTTAAGGAAGAGCTAAGAAGCTCCTTATGCACTGAATTGTATACTGTGTGGAAACAAGTTCTATAATTGTGTTTAATGAACTAACATTATCTGCTGAGTTTTTTGTCAGCAATAATGAATGTAGAATGCATATTCAGAAAAGCAGCTTAAACTATCCTATGATTATTTTTCATAAACTTCATTTTAAAGACTAATGAGTACATAGTGAGGTTAGGAATCACATTCATCTCTAAGAAATATTACCTTGGGTTGGGGGAATGGCTAAGGGCATTGTTTAAACACTAAGTTAAGTCTTCCAAGTGTAATATTCAATCTGATGTGTTGTTCAGGAAAAGTTGCATGTTATTCACATACGGTAGGAATGAAATCTTATTTGAAGAAGCCTCCAATGACAGGTGTGCCTCTTTGACCATTTTGTTGTGGGTACATTTATAATCTGGTTGTGAAATACAGTTCAGTTTACTAGAGATAAATATAGTTGTATAGTAGGTCCTAAGAGGCTGTTTCATCCATTTGAGGATATGAAAGTGCAATTCTGTAGAATATTTGAACCCAACATATCCCCCACTGGGCTAAAATACGATAAAATGTAAAGTATATTCTTTCTCTTATCTCTGAGGGTATGTTACTTTTCTGGGCAGTTAAAAGAAGGATATGTTCAACATTAGTATGTATATATCCAGCTTGGATTCCATTCGAGTTGACTTGACTTTGCATTAATAGTCACTTGATTTTATTGATGAACAAGGATTCAAAATCTTGGCAGAATGCTTTTGAGTCCTGGACCTGTGGTTGACTCAGGGGACCCAAAGGTGAATATTATGTAATCTTTCCCTCAATGAACTCATCTGCTCTTTTGCCAAATGTACCTTCCTACTTGTGTATCTTATGGAAATATAAACAAAGGAGACATTAATTCATGCCTAATGTAATGTCTTCTATAATAGAGCAAATTTCTTGTTAAATGGATTTTGTGATGTTCCTGACCTCTTGGTTGATGGCCCAAACTACTGTTTCTGCTGATTATGCTGGTTTACCAAAAAGTTTCAGAACATAATTCTAACCAGAGCATAGTAGGCAAATAATATTTTATCAAGCAGAAGAGTTAATATTAAGAAATGTTTTACTTTCTTCAGATTCAGGTTTTGCCCCCCCCCCACCACCAAGTGACACGATCAGGTTGATTTTAGATATTCTATTATAATGTGCTAAAATGTAGGATTATGAGACCTGAAAATACATCATATAAATACCTAAAGTAAGGGTTTAAAGAAAAACAATTTCCATGCCCTTTAACTGAATCTTTAGCAAATATTTAGCAAAACATTTTCATTTTGTAATCATATTTCCTATGCAGAGCCAGTAGGTTATTGGAAATGACCTTTTAAATGTGCAGCTTTACATCCTGGGGATAATGACTTTCAGGCTGGTTTCAAAGGCTGGGATGTTTTACCCTCAATGCTGAGCAGAGCTTTGCAGGGAGAGAGATGTCACCCTCCTTCTGCCAGACCAGCCAGGGGCACAGCTCAAATCCCACTCACAAACATCCACAGCAAAGAGGGCCAAGATCTGAGCTGAGAAATAAGCACCAGCCTTGTCTCTGAACTGTAGGCTGTGGGGAGCGCTTCAGGCATGAACTGAGTGAAGAGAAGTCTGGGCTCATTCTCTTTAAGAAATATTTATTAAAATAACTCCCAGGGAAAACTGTTCTCTTCCTAGCATTGCCCTATGTTAAGCAGTTATAGCCAAAACCCCTCAAAAATAATATTCTTAGGATTACATAAGAAATCTACAAATTCTTATTTTGTAACTTCAGCCGCTTCTCCAGCTACTTTCTACCTTTTTCCTGATTGAAAGGACTCTAGGAATATCAGAAAAAACTAAAAATTGGAACTGACTCAGAGTCTTCCTTAGTTGGTGGGTTCTCAGAAACTCTCGGATTGGAGAGAGATGAAATTACTTGTTTGCATATTCCTCATGACAAACAGCAGTGCCTTTCAAGAGTATGTCTCATTTTGCAAACATAGACAAAATGTGGAGTCTCTAAGAACTGTGTGTGTGCGGAAGGGCAGGGTGCCGATGTGCATAAACATATTAGAGTTTTTTTCTTTTCACTCTTGGATGTTTCTTTCACACTTGCGACTTACCCATCTTCCTGAGCTTTCCAGCAACCATTATGCAAAAGAGAGGATTTATCTTACATTTTTCTATCACATAAACTTTGGTTGTGTCCACATTAAGAGGCAGCTTTGGTTGACTTTGATAATTAACCTCTGCCTTGCCTCGAGGTTATAATTGGGTTGACAGCCTTTCCCACTGTTGCTTTATTATCCTAGCATCACATAGCCCACTGCCGCTGCAGCGAGTGTGGGACTTTCCACTGAGAGGTTGTTTGTTCACTGATCCCTCAATAGGTTGTAACGAGAATGAGGCAGACCACTTGGACCGGGATCAGCAGCCTTACCCACCCTCACAGAAGACCAAGCGCATGCGCACCTCCTTTAAGCACCACCAGCTCCGGACCATGAAATCCTACTTTGCCATCAACCACAACCCGGATGCCAAGGACCTCAAGCAGCTTGCTCAGAAAACAGGCCTCACCAAAAGAGTTTTGCAGGTAAGAAAGCTCCATCATTGGCTGTGTATAAATCTCCCTTACCCTTGCCAGTAAAAACAGTTCTCTTCCCTGTTTTGAGCAATACAGGTATTTCCTGTACTGTCTCATTACTTTACCTTAGTTATCTCCCCAGAGGGTGTGCAGAAATTTTGTGGGGCTTCCGGGAGGGTACCCAAAGAGAGACCCAGGATCTCCTGAAATGCAGCCACATTCTTCCTATTGATGGAGAGTTGGGGTCACCAAAGGCAGCACAGCTCGCCTCACTGCTCTGCTAACGTGGGTGATGTTATTTGTGCAAGTTGTGGCTTTAGAGATTTCCATTCATGTTAGGCTCAGTGCACAGACTTGAGGGGGACCCACTTGTGCTGTTTTACTTCAGCAAACTCTCGGCAGCCTCACACATGTGCCATGACCTTACAAATTCAGATTGATCCCCCTTTTTTCAACTCTGGAAAAGCCACAACCATGGTTAGTATCTCAGTAACCAATTGGAGCAAGTATTTTCCCATTTTAATAAACTGTATATCAAAACTAAATACTGGGAGTTAGACCTGCTGTCCAATTGTTTTTTCTAAACTCGTAAGGGTAAGAATATACAACGAATGAAATTATAGTGGGTTGCTGTGGGTCACCTGTGATCTTCTTCTACTTCTCAGTGACAAAGAGCAGGCATTTAAAATTCCATCAACCAGTTTCTGGCTGCTTGGGGTCTGTGGTCCTGGGTTTTTCCTATGTGGAGAATACTTACCAAGTGTCA
This sequence comes from Cryptoprocta ferox, assembly GCA_028646485.1. NCBI lineage: Eukaryota > Metazoa > Chordata > Mammalia > Carnivora > Eupleridae > Cryptoprocta > Cryptoprocta ferox. The sequence continues at coordinate 35,016,118 of CM053562.1, forward strand.
GACTCGAGAATAGCCTGAAATCTGTTTCAGTGATGTTCGTTTCATATGAGTCCTTCTTACACTGCAAAACTTTCAGTGACCCTGCCTTTCCTCACTCTTAAAAGATAACAAACAGTTAAGGAATCAGGATATATTTTCCCCCTGTATCTCTGTGCCTTCATGTCTGTGGTATCTCCACTTAAGCATCAGTTGTCCCAAGTGACACTTGTTAATGCTGGGGGGGATATATGGAGTTGAGAGAGAGAGTACCCGTAGTATCACTTGAACTACTCTGTTAAAAAAAAAAAAAAAAAAGCCAAAACAAAAACAAAAACAAAAACAAAAAACCTCAGCCCTTCTCTCCCAAGAAAAATAAATAATTATATTTAAAAAGAAAACATATCTTCAAAAAAAAAAGAAAGAAAAAAGAAAGAAGGAAAGAAAAAAAGGAGAGAAAGAGAGAGAGAAACAAAAGAAGTCTAAAATAAACATCGGTAAAGAAATCAATTGGGATTGGTTTGCAGGTTTGGTTCCAAAACGCACGAGCCAAATTCAGAAGGAACCTTTTGCGGCAGGAGAATGGGGGTGTTGATAAAGCTGATGGCACGTCGCTTCCGGCCCCGCCCTCAGCAGACAGCGGCGCTCTCACTCCACCCGGCACAGCGACCACTTTAACAGACCTGACCAATCCCACTATCACTGTAGTGACATCCGTGACCTCTAACATGGACAGCCACGAATCCGGAAGCCCCTCACAAACTACCTTAACGAATCTTTTCTAACATTGGTTTTTGTTTTTGGTTTTTTTTTTTAAATTCTTCCTCTTCTTTTTATTATTATTCTAATTATTATTATTATTTTATTATTTACCAGATTTTTTTTTCTAACCCACAAGATATTTGGGAAATAAAAACAACAGCTTGGTGTGTAGCATCTGCAGCCACTTGGCAAATGAGTTTACAGTATTGTCTCCTTTAGGAAGTGGTTTTTTTGGTTTTTGGTTTTTGTTTTTTTTTTGTCTACAAAGTGTATTTGGATGGGTTTTTTAAAAATAATTAATTAGATCTCTCAGCTGGTAAGGGGAGTTTTTGAATTATTCTAATAAGTGCCTCTTAAAATTGTATGTTACTTATTTCCAGAATCTCGAAGAAAAAAAAAGTGGTATAATGATGGCAAATAATCATATTCCCAATTAAATGATAAGGTTAATAAAGAATCAGATAATTAAAGTTATTTTTTAAATCTTGCAATTGTATGTATACTTATGGAATTTTGAAACTTCACATTGTTTTCTTTTTAATTTTAAGCGAAAAAATGTTATGATTATTCTTTAATATTACAAATGAGGAATATGATTAAACAAAAAGCATTAACTATAGCAGCTCTAAATATTAATGATTAATTAGGTGGGAAATATGCTCTAAGAATGTGACTTTTCCTTCTTTTAGGGATGTACATCCCAGGAAAACTTGTTAGTTATTTGCCTTTCAACATTTGAAAAATATTTAAACTCCCTGTGTATCTATGAAAATTCCATATAGAGCTTGAAATTCTATAACTTTAACCTAAAGCTAAAAATGATAGTTCTAAAACCATTCTTTCTAAATTAATTTTTTTCCTAGGGAAAATGGAAATAAGCAAAATATAATTTTTTAAGAAGTTAAAAAAATCAGTATAATTTAATCAATAGCTCTATTAATTGGCTTCAGCTGTACCATGATATTGTATCTGGCATTCTATACGACTAATGTTAAGAAAAAACCTTGGTAGACTAACATCAACAATGAGAATCCTTTGGTTTGTTTTGCTTTATTTTACTTTGGCATAGGTTGATATATTTGTCAGAAAAAAACTTTTCTGGCATTACAGATTTAAAGTTATTAGTCTTAAAGTAGATAAACTCAGAAGCCTCGTGGATGCTGATCTGAATATATTTCCTAGTTTACAGTAGCATTATGTTTCTTTTAATTTAAGCTAAAATCTTAATGGTCTGGGCAGTGGTGAATGTTCATCTATACGCTTCTGTTGTAGTTAAATACCAATTAGATTGTGGATTTCCTAAAAAAAATAAAAAAAGAAGTCAAGATATATTTCTTGCTTTAGTGGATTGTTAAGAATAACTTTGCACATATTCTCCACTTTTTGGACCCCTTAAATCTCCTTTGGTGGTCGAAGTGGCTATTTAATAGATTTTAAAGGTGTCCTTCTGGCTGTATAAATGTGTGGTTACATATTGACAGTTCACTGCCCACATTAAAGTGCATTATTGTAACTTTTGCTCAGGGTCTTTAGAAAATTAGCACAGAAAGTAGCTTATTTTTTAAAAAAAGATGATGGAAGATAAGTTAACACTGTAACAGAAGAAAGGTGTGATTGCCATTATATATTTAGCAAGTGTGGTTATCATCTTATATGGAGCTTAAATCTTGACTTTTCATATTTCTATTACATTTTGGGCATTTACCACTAACCAGACCAAACAACCTTGGTAAGGCTGAGATCTTATTAATACACTTTTACAGGTAAAATATTGATACTTATAAATTTTGTTCTTTGACAGAACAATGTATGGTACTATAGATCTACTTTATTAAGTAGACTAATTATAACTCAGTTCTCCTATGTGCCTTATGATATAACTTGGAAGTAAGTTTGTGAAAAATCAGGATATATGTGTTGTTTGTTAAATTAACTGTTTTAAGCCCTTTTGACACCTCACTAGTTTTGTACTGTTTTACCTCTTATTTCCGAAACTCTTTTTATGGTGTATCCTGTTAGAGGGGACAAACATGTCATAGAAAGCAGTTGTGCACTCTTTCAAATATAGTTGATAAATTCAATAATCTTATATATTGAGCTTCGTGTTTATAGTACAGTAAGTGGTCTAGCAAAATTGTCCATGTTTCTTTGTTTATTGATAAATGCATTGTATAGAAACTATTTCCCCTAAATATTTATGGACCAAACAATTGTGATATATCCTATTAAATTTGTGTGAATAAACCATTTTGAATCTAAGGAGTTTTATTTCCCATCAGTTTTATTTAAGGCTTAATTGTATTAGTGTGTTTCCAATATCTATATGTAAAAGCTTTTAAAGTGGTAATACAAACAATTTTTAAATATTTAACATACAAATAGTTTTCAGATTTCCAAACTTCTGATTCATTTTAAATGTACACACCATTGCATATGCAATGTAATTCAACCTCGAATTACCTTTAAATATATTTTCTTACCATAAAAGTAATGCCCCACAGATTTGACTCCACCCAATTTTTAGAATTAAAAAAAGATAATTAGCAGACAAAGTAATTGCATGAAAAGAAAGTTAACTATGATTAAGATTTAATGTTAGGTCTATTGAGCACAAATGGATATTTGTAAATCAAAATAGAAATTGCAGACCCCTAAAGGCCAAGTTGCTCTGTAGTTAATAAATTGTCACTATGATTTTTTTCAGGGAGAACAAATCTTGGGGCATTACAGCCAAACATCCCGACGTTTGAAAATTCCCTAAAGTATTAAAAGAAGGGGAAAAGTTTGATCGGAAATCCACTGCAGTGAAGACAAAGACAATATTAGGTTATGATAATCATACATTTTAAAATCTATTGAGCCAAAAAAAAAAAAAAAAAGAAAGAGACAGAGACAGAGAGAGACTTAAATGTCAATTACTGAATGTTAACGAAAATTCTGTTCTTTATGGTGTCTAACACAAATGGAGGCTTAAAGTTACGTGGTTTAAAACAAAATTAGTGAAGCTGTGTATAAACCAGAGCAACCTGGCAGTAATATGCCCACCCCATATTTGAAGAAAATTATTATTGCTAAAAAATCCCACACATTTGTCAAGCACAGTAGTTGTAAAATAAAGTCCAAAAACATCCATTTCACCTGCTTGCTAATGTGTATTAGTCCTATCTGTTAATGGCATTTTCCAATTGTAAATTCAAAGAAAAGCTATCACTCATTTGAGAGTATAGGAATCCAAACCCAGTAATTTTAGTATTATTGTTTATTACTTCCTTTTTAAACAGAAATCTCTGCATGCACTTTTACATCTGTCACTTCTAGTGTACATCTCTGTATGATGACTTATCTTTGCTGTTTCTTGTATGATAAATAGCTTTCATTAATAAACATTTTATTTGATGCAAACATAGTTAACTTTATGTTAAATACACACTGTTGAAATTACTTTTGAACACTGTCTTAAGAGGCAGCACAATACATTTCCAACTTGTTATACCTAGGGAAAAAAAAATCCAAACAATATAGTGAGGTTAAATTCTAGTAGTCTAGGATAAAATGACTTATTTGATTTTTAACTTTTCATGACTTTTTATTTGTTGTATTCAATTGGCCCATGCATTAAAAATTAAAAAAAAAAAACACAGAGAAAACACAAATTACAACAAAAAAATAAACCTTAGACTAAACTATCATGTAAAATTTCAGCAACTTTTTTAGATTATTAGGGTAAAATTTATAGATCCTGTGTAAGTTTACATGTTTGCTATGCAATGAGCAAATTTATTGAAGTATACAAATATATTCTGAACTATGAAAAGATCCAGTCTTTGCATAGTTCAAATTACATATGATATTACAAACAAAGGAGCAAGTGGAAAGAAAAACAAATATTTAGGAATGAGGTTTTTTTAATTGTTAAAGGGAATATTTGAAGAAAGAATTTTTTAATGGTTCCTATTTAGCTGTATATCCAAAGCATATGTTAAACAAATTAACATATAACTTTCCAGAAAAGTTTTCATTATGGTGAAATTTTTATTATATACAAATGAACCCTATGTAAATGATGTAACTTTTATGAATGACAGACATTAAATATTTCACTTACATGTATTCTCAGAACTTTGAATGTTTTCTTAAATGCTTTCACTTCCTGAATACTAAAAAAGGAAAAAAAATTAAAAAGAGAGAGCAACTGACTAATTAAAAAAAAAAAAGCAATGCACCATGAGAAGTAGACTATTTTGACTGATCATGAAACATGTCGGTTTTGTCAGGAACTTGAATGTTTACGCCTCATTGAAACCTCATCCATGGCTATAGCAACTTAAATAGATTTTCCAATACATTTCCACCCAGTTTATTCAAATCCTTATCCTACAATCTTGCTTTCTTTCCCTGTGCTGTCACCTATGGCAGTTTCGGTTAGAAATATTTTGGAGCCTCGCCTGGTTTTACAGACCTTTAAATATTTGTCTGGTATGTGAAATGCGGGAGGAGACCAAAGAGGGAAAGAACGTAACTGCAATTAGACATCTGAAAAAAATAATACAAATTTGAAACAGGCACATTTTTAAAAAGCAAAAGAAAGGAGCACTAATTATGTGAGTGGGAAGAGGAAAAAAAAGCATGTGATGTAGAGTTGGAAGATCTGCCATGCTTTCCCATGATGTACAGCCGTTTTTGAGTCTGGGCAACCGCACACTCATTCTTGGGCATGGAAGAGAGGGATGTAGACTGCTCAGAAGGGAGCAAGGTACTAAATTTTCATAGTTTCTACCTCCCGGATGCCTGGGTTAGTCTAACTTCTGGCAAGTTGACCTCGGGCAAAAAAAGCTTTACAAAAAGTTAGCATTTGTCCCCTTTGGGTGAGTAGCCATCTTAATGCTGACTTACAGAGCGGGTAGGGTTTTCATACCTCAAATAAAGATAAAACTCCATAATAAAGGACCCAAAGCAAACACTTTTAAGACTTTTAAGGTGATTTTTCATCACCTAAAAAACAGCTTTATTTAACAAAACCCCTGTAGAATCCACAGCACGCTCTTTTCCAATAACCTTCCTTTGAAGTCAAAGCATTTTATAAACCACATATACATAGCATCTCATTTTGTGTTGCCAGAGTGCTTGCGAAGGGCATCATGGAGAAAAGCGTTAGAAGTGGGTAGTTCTGGAATGGAAATATGGAGTCGTGTCATTCTAGGCTCTTAAGGAGAATACTAAGAATGATACTATTGTTATAAAAGGTAAATATAAACCCCTAATTTGGTATGGAGTTTTGCTATTTAATTTTCAGCTGTGTGTTAAACAAAGGTAGCTTAACTTGTAGAGAGTCTGTGTACTCTCAAGGTGATTCAATACTTTTTATGTTTTATGGTCTCTAGACACAAGGATTAATTATGAATATTAGCACATAGTCCAAATTAGAGAAATGACATTGTATTTTTTTTGAAACCGTACATAGATAAACTCTGGATTGGCCTTTTGGATTTCCTACTTTTAACAATCGAGAACCAACTCTGAATATTTAAATAAATAAGAACCATCTAATGTAAAGCCACAGTCCTTTGCTTTACAGCCAATGTGAAAACAAGAAGTTATTTTCTTTGTGATGTGCCACTGATTCTGAAACATTTTTATAATACCTACTCTGCCCTCCCAACATTTTCTTCCAGAATAATACTCTCATTTACCTTATTTGCAACATAAATTACATAAATTCTAAGTTAATATACTATTTTTAATGCTCTCTGGGAAGATTTTCATTTTATTTTTACCTATTTCCAAAGCAAAAAAGAAAAAAAAGTTCAGAACTGTGCATGGTACTCAAGGAAAAGTCCATGAATATGATGCGCGTAGCAATATAATCACCACAAGATTTCTTTTCATCTGTGCTGCAAAATGGATATCTTTTAAATCTAACATCACTTCCCACTTCCAACATTTCTTTGTGAATATTAATATAGTAAATGCTCCCTTATCTTGCATCACATTAAAAAGTTTTTCTTTCCTTGGATTACTAATTTTTCTTCTTTGCACTACATTTATCTTGTGCTGAAATGACAAAAAGCGACGGGAATAAAGACCCAGGTATTAGCCATATGTCGAAAGTTCCTGGTGTGCATTTCTGTGTACTTTTTCTTCGCATATTAGAATTGTCAGGAACAATTTTTTCCTTTGGAACTTCTTGTTTACATCTTGCATGATCTTATAAATTAATTTGAAGAGTAACTGGATACCTTTTATGGTTATTTGGAAATAAAATTTGCTACAAATAAGATTCTCTAGTCTCTGTTGCCTCATATTATGCATGAATATGTTAATTTTTTTCTGTACTTTCCCACTGAACCAGAAAATATTAACCTCAAAGGATATTTAAATTGTTATTTATGACAAATATACAAAGATGAAGAAATTCAAAGGTGAAGTTGCCTTTACTTATTCTGCTTCTTTTTCTTTTCCAAAGTAGCAAAACTCATGCAGGGCTATCGGCTTTAACTTTGACATTCAAGGGTTTTGACAGCTTGCATCATTTAAAGTTATATTTATTATTCAGTAAACTTTAATTCTATAGAATAAATGCCCTTTATGAAATGTGATTTTTGAAGATCACAAAGGTATTTCACCATTTCAAGCAGCTGAAGCTGTTTGAATTCAAGAGTGGTTTTTCAGAAGAAAAATATAGCGGAGAGTTATTTTAAATATAATATTTGTAGCGTCTTACCAGATTGACCTAGATGCTCCACAGGAATTTTAAAGAGTTATAAAAACCTCCAAAATGTTATGATGTAAATAATTAAATGATGGTATTTTTCTATGATATAAATTGAGATGGCTTATTTTATAAATACACTTACATAGTTACTTTGTTATTTCAGCACAGATGTGAGGTCTCCTTCTGGCTAGTTTAATGAGATCTTTATGTTTCCAAGGGTTTTAATATAGTTCTTTATTCAGTTTTCTTCTGAAGAATCACCAGCCAGTGTGTGTGTGTGTGTGTGTGTGTGTGTGTGTGTCTATCTGTGTGTGTGTTGTAGACTTTCTTTCCAACACCCATGAAAAGATACATATTTTTAAGAAATAAAGCTCATCTGTTGTAAACCAATTTTTAACTAAAAGCGAAACAAAAAAAAAACACAAAATAATGGCAATTTTCCTTCAGTTGGAGTTCCTGTAATCGATCTTCTTCTTGTTAATCGAACACGAAGTTATGTTTCCAGAAGTGTCCCTGCTAAACCAGGAATCTTTCTAGGTTCTATGTAGGCTACTGTCTTCAGAGAGCTTGGCCATGACTTTGCTATTTACTACAAATATGTTGCTTTTTTGCACTTTTCTGCTCAAAAATTTTGTTAACATTTGTATATTAACATAAACAACCGTAACAACAACAACAACAACAACAAAAGGAGGGCAAATTTCATTGGAATGAATAGTTTAATTTACTTCATCTATTAAAAGAGGCACATTAGAAACAAAAGTTTCTTTCACGATTCAGAAAGAATATATTTTGGTTTAAATTGAGCATTATTAGTCTGTTAAGGTGGCTGGACCTCAATGAGTTCATTACTGAACAAGAAGTATAAATCAGTCCATCTCTATCCATATATATGTACACAAAATATATGCTATGGTATGCTAAATATGCATGTTATATAATAGACCGAGGTAAAGTCTGAGGCTTCCCAAGAGACATTTCACCATATATGCACCTTCAATAGCCTGAATACATTCTAAGTGTTGGAATATGAAACATATGGTATCAACTCTGGTATTCTCTATTTTTCTAGAGTACCTTGTATTGGAATGTATTACCAATAAAAATGACCACTGTAGGTTTTGTTTTTGTTTGAATTTTGACTCAGATATGGATAAACTCATGAAATCACTCTGGGGACTGGAAAGAGCCTTATTTGGTTGTCTGGTTCAAATTTCCATTTATTGTTATTATTTTTCAGTTGAAACAAAACATTCAGACAGAGCTGTATTGTTTTTAGTTCAGACATTTGTGGGGTTTCCTCACAAAAGTATGGATATCAAAAGTTTCAGTTTAAATCCCTGCAGATTTCCTTTTTTTGAAAAACCATTGCTGAAACAATACCATTGTAGCAATATACTAATATCTCATATCTATCACTCCTGCATTCAATGCAATTTTCATTTAGAAACATCACAACTGGGGCATCTGGGTGGCTCAGTCAATTGAGCATCCAACTTAAAAAAATTTTTTTAATGTTTATTTTTGGGAGAGAGAGAGAGAGAGTATGAGCGGAGGAGAAGCAGAGAAAGAGAGGGAGACACAGAATCCGAAGCAGTCTCCAGGCTCCAAGCTGTCAGCACAGAACCCGATGAAGGGCTCATACCCACGAACCATGAGATCATGACCCAAGCTGAAGCTGGACACTTAACCGACAGAGTCACCCAGACACCCTGAGCATCCAACTCATGATCTCAAGCTTTGTGGAATCAAGCCCTGCCTCTGGCTCTGCGCTGACAGCACAGAGCCTGCTTGGAATTCTCTCTCTCTCTCAAAATAAGTAAAATAAACTTTAAAAACAAGAAACCTTACAATTATCACAAACCATTGACGACTTTTACTTCATGGAATTTTCTATAAATGTTCAATTTCTATTTAGCTCATCAGTTGCTCTCCTCCATTCCTCTAAAATTCTCTTTCATCTCAGTTCTATTCCCATTACACTATTGAAACATTTTCCCCAAGTTAGCAATAATCTTTTTCTTACCAAAATCATGGCATTTTCCCTGTCTTTATTCACATCTGCTTTCCTGCCAGATTTTACACCCCTTATTACTTGCTTGTCTTTAAAACGATCTCCCTGACTGGCATTTGCCACAGGCAGCACACCTGCTGCTTCCCTTCCCGGCTCTGCTGACTCAGAGCGAGCACATCACAGTCCAGCACCGCATCTCCTCTTCCCTCTGCTCGCTTCTCGCCAAACTGCATTCTTTATTAAAGGCTCAACTTTTTAGTGATGAGTCCAAATATATTTCTTGGGACATTTCCACCTGACTGTTGTGTTAGTTGAAGTGCAGCACAAATGGGGCTTTTTTCTCTTCAGTCAACTGTCCTCCTGGACTTTTTCATTTCTGCTAATGACATTACTCTTCTCCTAGTTATGCAGGCTGGGAGCCATCGAGTTATCAATTTTCCCATTGCTGTTTCTTTTAAAAATTATTTTGTGCCATTTTGTTACCAAACTATACCTATCCTTTTTTTTTTTTTTAAAGTTTATTTATTTATTTATTTTGGGAGAGAGAGAGAGAGAGTGATGAAGGGGTAGAAAGAGAGGGAGAGAGAGAGAATCATAAGCAGGCTCTGCACATCACTGCGGAGCCTGATGCAGGGATCCAACCATGAGATCATGACCTGAGGCGAAATCGAGAGTCAGAGGCTTAACCAACTGAGCCACCCAGGGGCCACTATCCTTTTTTTTTTTTTTTTTTTTTGGTGTGTCTTTGATCCACCCTCTTTATCTACCTCTTTTTGTCTTTTTGTCATACACGCTCCCACTATACTCACTGAAACTAGGTTTTCCTAGCTTGTGGGAAGATATTCTCTGTAGGAGGTCGTATGATATTTCAGATGTATTTCAGATTATATTTAAACAAATTATATGAAATAGCTTTCTTACTAATGTAGAATCATATGACCTAAAGGATGGTGGAGATTTAAAAAGAGCCTTGTTATCATTTATTTGGAGGAGTTGGAGAAGAGCTTTCCCAGTCCATGTGTAACTGGAATAGAATATACATATCATTGGTTTTACTTGATAAAATTTTAAAATACAAATTGCATATTAAAACAAATGGGATACACAATTGGAGACAACAAGTGTTGCTCGAACTGAGAACATAAAATCTTCTATTTCAAAGAACATTTTTGTCTGTAGATGGACCCCAGTTCCTTAGGAATACTTAGGTGGAGGAGTTTGAGAAGTATTGGAGTATAAGGAAGTCTCCAAGATTCTTCCTGGCTCCAGCCACACGTGACAGGTGTCCGAAGAAGCAGAAGAATCATAGGCTTTGGACAGACAGACCTCTTCCCCTGAGACTGTAGTCGAAGCCCTGATTTGCCCACATTCCTTACACCGCATTTACAACTTTGTGGGTCCCTTTACTTCCCATTTCTCTCCACTCAGAAGCCTTCCTGCATGCAACAAGGGTAATCTTTTGAAATATTGTCTTTCAGCTACACCTTCTTCCTCAAGAATGGTAATGGATTCCCATTGTATATATGATTAAATATAAACTATCTGAGAAAGCTGAGGTTCTTCATAGTATGACTGTTTTACTTTTCCAGTTTATTTTTCACTCCTTCCTAGCACTAATCCTTCCTTGTCAGTATCACAGGCTATTCTTACCATCATCATTTTGCACACATCTTCTCTAATCATAAATTTTTTTTCATGACTTCTTACCTGCCTAAATCATAGACTTTCTTTCTTTATTACTTATTTCATACGTAACTCTAATACATCAACATTTCAGAAGAAATAATATCACCTAATATCCCCAAACTGTCATATAGCATCTACATAATTTTTTCCATGCTTTTTTCCAGTACTGGTAGTTTTTATGGAATTATAATAATTTTGATGAAGCTCATAGTGTGGTACCTGGGACATGGGAAACAATAAGTGGTAGTTGATTTGAATCTCAAAACTATCATTTCTTTAAATTATTCTGATTGTATCTTTATGAAAATTGTCTTCACTAGCACTTGTTTTTTTAATTTATTAAAAAATTTTAAATTCCAGTATAGTTAACATACAGTGTTATATTAGTTTTGGATGTGCAATATAGTGATTCAACAATTATATACAGCACCCAGTGCTCATCACAAGTGCCCTTCTTAATCCCCATCACCAATGTAACCTGTGCCCCGCCCACCTCCCCTCTGGTAACCATCCATTCATTCTCTGTAGTTAAGAATCTGTTTCTTGCTTTGTCTCTTTCTTTTTTTTTTTATTTGCTCATTTATTTTGTTTCTTAAATTCCACATATGAGTGAAGTTATACAGTATTTGTCTTTCTCTGGCTGATTTATGTCACTTGTTATTAGCTCTCTCCATCATTGCAAATGGCAAAATTTCATTTCTTATGGTGGAATAATATTCCATTGTGTGTGTGCATATATATCATGTGTGTGTGTGTGTGTGTGTGTGTGTATCACACCTTTATCCATTCATCTATCAGTGGATACTTGAGCTGCTTCCATAATTTGGCTATTGTAAATAATGCTGTGATAAACATAGGGGTGCCTGTATCCCTTTGAATCAGTTTTGTACATTTTGGGTAAATATACAGTAGTGTGGCTACTGGATTGTAGGGTAATTCTATTTTTAACTTTCTGAGGAAGCTCCATACTGTTTTTCAAAGTGGCTGTACCAGTTTACATTCCTACCAACATTTGTGATGATCAATGTCATCCTTCCTGACCCCGGCAGAACTCATTGTGTGTCCCATACACTTGATGTGAGTAATATTAGGTATTTATTATATATACATTGCAAGTCTAATTATTTCTTATGTCTCCCTCAAATATTATACCTGTCTTGAGGCAAGGGATGATGTCTTATACTTCCAATGTCTCTCTAAAGGTTCTAGGAAAACAGCAATTGCTTATTAAGTATTTTTAAAAACTGAATTGTGAAGCAGTAACTTTTTCATAGATTAATGGATAGGATAGGCTGAAGAGTACATTTTGACCTGAACTCTGGGGGAAAGAGCAGCTGTCATTATGAATTGCTACTGGCACTTATAATTCTTCATGATGTAAGTCAGGGGAAAGTTTACAGATATGGGTCCAGCAAGACTTGTCCAAGTCTCACTTTCCTTCTTTGAGACCAACACGTGTTTCTTGGAGTTACCCTCTCCAGAATGATGAGCATATAATATGGCATATAATTTAGCATGTGACACCCATCACCATTATCCATTTCTGATATGGAGAGCATTCCAGGGACTAGTCCTGGCGCGTTGACTGGGAAGCACAGGATCTCCTTGCCTTTTGGTTATGTTACTGTAGAAGTTCTTTCCATTTTGTTAAGAGCACTTACCACTCTTAGTTTTTGAAGGTGCACTTGAAAAGAATTAAAAAACTCAACGAGCATCATCACTAATGATAAAAACACAATCATACTACTGAATCATAATGTCTTACATGAAGACAAAGGCATTTATTTCTTGCACCCTTCACTTGTCTGTTCTTCAGTTTTGAGTCTTGATTTGAGTAAGATTGTGTATTGCCCTGACCAGACTTTCTTATATATTCACTAGGCAGACTTCACATTTTGATAAGCATAAATATTTTATTGGTGGCAGATTAGCGTTAAGCTCTATTTCCTCCTCTTGCTGGCATGAAGTGTAGCTGGCTTTACAAACATCTAACCGACAGCATTATCTTATCAGTATATAAACGCAGAACGAAAACAAATTTTGTGCATAGATCAAAGTTTGGTATCAAACCTTTGCAGTATTCACAGCCTCACTTCCACAAGCTGCCTCATTCGGTTGAGAATGCCCATGTTAGAGAAGGTAGCATGTTGTTTTCTCTCCAAGAGGCCATAGCCCATTGGTGTTTATAGATCCTATTATTTTCCAAGGATGGTTGTTGGTTTTGGTGTTCTTCACAATAGAAAACACATTAATTTCCTCCATCAAATCTGTGTTAACAGTCCTTATTAAGCATAAACTTTTTGAGATAAATGGTAATCAGTATACTATTGGCCATCTTCCCATTAATAAAGTAAATATGACCTTTAGATAAATATATGTAGGCGTTATTAGCAAGGAGGATTAATGAACATTGAAATAAGAAGCTCTTTTTTTTTTGAGCTAGGTGAACTTTAAGTATGATCGAGTTTGCAGATGGGAATATTTAAAATCAGCTTCTCTCAAATTCTTTTAAGGAACAAAAGCTTGCTTGCTAAACTGTTTTCACAAAAGCGAATATACAAAACAGGTAAGAATCAGGCTTGTTCTGGTGGAGAGAAAAAGGCATGTGGGAAGCTGTGGCTTCACTCTTCTGTCTCCAACCCCTTCGAACACAGCAACCCTGGGCTTCGCCTTGGGTCTGGGGGGATTCTAGGTGCTCACTTCAAAAACCAAAATTTTGAATCCAGTGCTGAGATCCTGTTATAGATGTTGGTAAAAGTGTAGAGAAGAACAAAAGTGATTCTCTGTGACAGCCAGAGGGAGGGAGATGGAAAGTAAAGGTATGACCTTGAATGAATCACTTGAACAGAGCTGGTGTTAGTTTCATAAAAAAGAGAGGCTACCCTGCTTCTAACACTTACCTGATCCTACAGTTTACCTGGAGGGTGCTAAAAAAAAAAGGGAGGGGGGTCTTGCCCTACCCTTACTCCATGCAAGAGGCCTGAAATCTGTTATATCACAATTATTCTCAAGTGATCAGGTAAGTTTGGGAAGAAAACACAAGTTCAGATACTTTCTTCAATAACATTCACCACCAACCTTTGTTGGGATTCCACTCAGTTTCTCTATTTCCTCCATAACTTCTGTGATGGGGACATTTCTTCAGATTGGTAGGGTATAGAAACTCTGATAGGCAAGAACTTAAACATGATGGAGCAATGGCAAAACAACATAAAAGGTGTTTTCCTCCCAGAAAACTCACCCAAACAGCTGTCAGACATCTTTTAGGAAGTAGCAAAAACTAGGGTATACATTGGGAGATTGCGTTTGGGGTTCAATAAGCTATAACTAGCTTCTGGGGTGAAATGTGCACTGAGTGATAAAATGCCTATTTGGCACCTCTCCAGGCCTTGTCAACCTGGGCTATGGAGGCCTCATGTTAATCTCAAACACGCAAATTGCAATTTTTACCCACTTTCTGCTTCTAAAGGACTTCCACATTTCCATCATTCTTTTTTTTTAATGTTTTATTTATTTTTGAGAGAGAGAGAGAATGGGGGAGGGGCAGAGAGAGAGGGAGACACAGAGTCCCAAGCAGGCTCCAGGCTCCAAGCTGTCAGCACAGGGCCCAATGGAGGGCTTGAACCCATGGACTGTGAGATCATGACCCTAGCTGAAGTCAGATGCTTAACTGACTGAGCCACCCAGGGGCCCCTCCATCTTTTTCTTAACACCACCTTCTGGAAACGTCTGCGAGTCCCCAACAGGTGCTTTAGACATACTAATTTATTGGTCTGTTGGGTACATATTAGGAGGTGCCCTCATGTTCTCCTCTTCTGTTCTGGTTTCCCTGGGTGTCTTCTGCTTGTAAAGCAGTGTGATGATGCCCACGGTGAGAATGCAACATTTGTGCCGAAGTTTCTATTTCCTTAATGTTCCCAAAGAAGGAATATGCCTTCCCCTTCACTCACTGGTGCACTTTGTCACTTGGGACTTGAGTAGTGCTGCAGGAACCCCCTTATCACAGTCCTTCCCTTTATTTCTGTCTGTGGCCTCTTTTAGCCCCAGACCTTGATACCAGCCCACAAGACTGTGTGTGTGGGAGAAACACTACATTATTTTATTATTTTTTAAATGTTTATTTATTTGTTTTGAGAGAGAGAGAGAGGGAGAGAGAGAGAGGGAGAGAGAGAGAATTCCAAGTAGGTCCTGCACTGTCAGTGCAGGGCCTGATGCAGGGCTCAAACTCACAAACCATGAGATCATGATCTGAGCCAAAATCAAGAGTCAGACACTTAACCCACTGAGCCACCCAGGTGCCCCAGAGAAATACCATTTTAAAATCACCCCATTTCACTCCCAGGCATCTGTACACAACCCTCCTTCCTTCTTCAGCCCCAAACAAAAGTACTCAGCCAACTACCCCCTTCAAATCTACTCTTAGGCTGGCCCCTTTTTCCAGGTGCGATTCAACAGATTTGAGTCTCAATTTGGGCCCAGGGTGGAGAGCCACTATATATAGCTATATAGATTGAGAACTGATTTAAAAAATCCAGTCCCAGAGAGTACCAATTAATGAATTAATATACCCTGAGGGAGGCATCTAGGGGCTTTTTCAAGGACTCTGTTCTTTTCAACATTTATATTAACTGAATTAGTTTGAGGACAGAGCTGTCAAGATAATCACGCTTACAGATGGCACAAAGCTGGGAGGGACAGAAAATACGGCAGATGGAAAATTCAGAATTGAAAAGATATGAGGAAGTTGGAATGCTGGTTCGAACCCAAGAGATAATTTAGTAGAAAGAAAATGTAAAGCTACATGTAGGCCCTAAAATCAACCTGCACAGTTACAAGCTATGGTGATGATGTTTAAATTTATTTTACGATATTCTACTTCCATTAAATAAAACCTTACCAGAATTCTCATATGTAAGATAAAACCTGTTCTGGTTGAGATGGGTCCTATTCCTCCCCATCTTTCTTTAAGGCCTCTGTGTTTTGGTAAAGCATAGTTTGAAAACTCTTGGACTCTGGGGTGGCGGGGAAAGTGTGGGGAGAAAGGGATAGGAGGACTAAACATGGAATGTGAAAGAAACTTAATCGGTTTTAGTTCAAGGTGAACTCACTAGGAGCCAGTGGTGTACTGTGGTTGATTCCTCGAACATGGTGGGTTAACAGACTCAGAGTGGTAAGACTGGGAATGAGTCTCTGCTGGACAAACCACACAGGAGCATTATGTTTTCACACCATTGTGATCATCTGTAAGTCTTAATTTTGCATCTTGCCTTTTCATAAACATTTTAACATTGTTGGAAGCTTGCATAAGGATGTCACATATGGCTGTGCAGGCTGTGGACTGTGCAAGTTCAATGATGGTATTTTCATAAACTATATAACAAAAAGGTGTTCTGCTTAACTTTTTTCCCTCAGAACTCCAAGATAGCTTCTTTTAAGATCAGATGTACACCAATGGTATGGCTGGAAAATGATACAAATTTTAAGAAAAAAATGGATTTTTGCTCCTCTAGGATTTAAAGAACTATAGTAACCCCAGGGTGTGTTGTTTTCCTCATTGGGGTGTGTGGTAAGAGTAACTGAGGCAATAAAAATACTCTACACAGTTAAGGTACCCAGTATTCTTTCCACAATCCACAAAGGAGATAGATTGTGTGTCTGTGTCTCCCAAATTAGCAGAGTGGCTCCAAGTTTACCATGTAACTTAGCCCTGACCTTCTTTAACAGTTTCCTCACCTTAAAAAACAACTGAACCGAATGGGATGATTTCTCAATGTTTCTTTCAGCTTTAATGCTTCGTAATATAGTTTCTCGTCAGTGAAAAACATGTCTTTTAGAGATAGAGGTGATAATACACAGTACATTACTCTACACTTGAATCCATCCATTACATGTCAGGGTCATGTAGTCCCCTTGCGGGGATTCTAAAACAACCGGTCTCTTTAAAAAAAAAAAAAAATTAACATTTATTTATTTTTGAGAGAGAGAGAGAGACAGATCATGAACAGGGGAGGGGCAGAGAGAGAGGGAGACACGGAATCTGACGCGGGCTCCAGGCTCTGAGCTGTCAGCACAGAGCCCAGTGTGGGGCTTGAACCCACAAACTGTGAGATCATGACCTGAGCGGAAGTCAGATGCTCAACCGACTGAGCCACCCAGGCGCCCCCCGAGGTACCAGGGCCACTGGGAGTCCCAAAGAGGTCTTAGGGCTTCCACAGGGTCAGCATTATTTGCCTAATAATACGAAGATGTTATTTGCCATTTTCACTCTTATTCTCTCATGAGTGTAGAGAGTATGAGAAGTTCATGGTCATGTTTCCAGATCCCATATTGCAGCTAACCTTTAAGAAACTACCATTGAAGGTTTGGTGTTGTCAGACTATTCACAATTATCTGAAAGGGAATTAAAATATTCCTCTCTTTTCCAATTACATATTCTAACGGGGCCAAATTTTCTTCATATATTGTAACTAAAACAACACATTGTAACAGACTGAAACAGAAGCAGTTATGAGAATCTGTTTTAATTTCTAATACAGCAAATATTGATATAAATAACCTGCAAAAGTCTTTGGTGTCCTAGCAAATATTAAGAGTCTAAGAGTGAGATCAAAAGTTTGAGAACAGATGTTCTAAAAGGTTATCAAAATAGCAAAATTTCGTTCTCAAGTAAGTTCATTGCTGCTGTGTCTCTCTTGAACTTCCTGCTCTTCTGTCCTTATTTGGTTTCATTAGGGTCCACCAAGAATTTGAAAAGTAATCATCCCATAATACCGGTAGTTCTCTTTCAGTTCTTACATGCTGATTTTTGAAGCTCTGGCATGATTCTTTTTCACGGAAATTTATGTCTGAGTTTTGTTTCAATTAAGGGCATTCTTTAGGAAATCTGCCTAAGAACAAAATGTTAGGATCATTATTAGATCTCCAGGGAGTAAAACTGAAATGTAGGGATGAAGAAGGATATTGGAGACTGAGATAAGGGTGGTAAGCAATACCAGAGATCCAAGATTTGGGAAGAGAATTAACACCCACCACCCTTTTGTATTCCGCAAATGAGGATGTAGGCAGAGCCGGTGTCATAGTCCCTGCAGCAGGAATGTGCTCACAGGAAAGGAGAATGACATTTTTGTCTGGATAACCCTACCTTGTGGTGTTTCTACTCCTGAGAAGAAGCCAGGATATGCCCACACATGATCTGTGTTAGCAGCAATGAGGACCCAGTTTGTCTGGCTGTTGCAGAGTCTGGAAGCTGTAAGGTGAGAACTGGATGCTTCCAAATCTCTGCATTTACTTGGAAATGCCCCATTACTTGGGCCATTCTTCTCTCCCTCTCTCTTAAAAATAATCCTCTGCTTGGATATTCACAATGCAGAAATTTTAAAAAAAGAGAGAAAAGGAAAGAAGAAATGAGCATACAAAGAACTTGAATTTTTGTACTTTTGTGTAACTTCTTAATGAATTTTCCTATGATTTCTGGCCTGTTAAGTTCCTGATCTCTCTCCTTCCCTCTTTCCTTCCTCCCTTCCGCTCTTCCTCCCTCCTTCCGTTTCCCCCTCCCCTCCTCCCATCCTGCCTTCCTCCCTTTCAGTCTTCCTCCCTTCCTTTCCTTCATCCCTTCCTTCCTTCCTTTTGTTCTTTTTTTCTTTCTAACTTTTCCAGAGCCATACTCTTGTTTTTGTCTCACTCAGAGTGAAGATACATGTCACCTAGGTGAGGCAGATAGAGGCTGGTTTCAACCTCTGCTAGAAAGCAGGCAGCATGAGAAGGGACATGGTGGCTTTTATCAATGCCATAGGCATAACTCCGGCCCTTTCATTCCCAATCAGGTCACCAGTAATGAGATCCTAGAACCTTTCCCCAGGGTCAGCCCCAGATGTTAAAGTCAAGCTCACTGTAATTTTGGCTCATCACATTGAACATATGAAGAGGGGAGGTGACAGCCAAAATCCTAAGCAAATGTTGGAATAGTTAGATGTGGACTGCCTTCAAGCAAGGTTAGAAGAAGTAATGTAAGGTTACTATGATACACAATCACATGTACTATGGTCTGGCTGTGATTATTTTCATCCATGAATGTTCAAGGAACTGAATTTAAAATATTTATGGAATAGAGTTCTTTCATCACTCGTTTATTCGTTCATTCATTCATTCACTCATCCGTACACTTTTGCTCATACTCTAAGCTCTCTCACTCCATCTTTCATCACATTTGACTGACAAACATTCATATTTGAATGACCCTAACTATCCATTTTTTCCCATGACCACAGCAAAACAGCTGAGCTCTGCTGGAGAGATTTGCGCAATAGGTCACAGGGATTTTGTGATACAATCACAATGTTAACCTCAAGATTTCCTGGTGGTCCAAGTATTCCTCTCATAAACGAATCTTTCACCCTCTGCAACAATTCAGATCTGCTCCACTCTTGTCAAATCTCTGACATCATCCCTCCATGACACCACCCACCTGTACATCTCACTCTTCGTATGCAGATGACCTGGTTGATTTCTTAGGAAACATCATCTACCGGACAGGACTTGCTAAAAAATACCCCCCTGGCCACATCCGGATTTCAGATCTCTTCTCCCTTGTCACGGTACAGGAGGTTTACCTCTCCTATATACAGTTCTCCACCCTCCGTGGGTCCAGATTCTCCAGTGTTTTCAGGAGCCATATACGGAAATTCATTCCATTCTCTCCTGTTTGTCAACCAATCTGATTGTTGTGGTTGTTTTATTTTTACTTTAGGGAATGACACCATCATTTATCCATGATGGAAGCCAGAAAACACCTGGACTAATCTGTGACACCTAGCTTTCTTCATCTCTAAAATCCAACACATCATCACATTCTGTCAATTTTTACTCCAAAATGTTTTTGAAATCTGCTTCCACCTTTACCACTTCTGCGGTCAAACCTTGTGTCTTTCCTTTTTTAGATGACAGCAAAAGCTTTTAACTGGCTCCTCCACAGCCATACCTGCTGCCTTTAATCCCTGTCCCATACTGTGTGATCTGTTCGAGACATGTCTAACCACCACACTAATCTCACCCATCTTCCTGCTTTACACTTTCTTAAATTGCATCCCATCATAAAAAAAAAAAAAAGACCAGTTTTTAATTTGGGATGGAAGGTCCATCTTTCATCATACTCCTCCTGACTTTCTATGCTCCAGCCACACGGGCCACATTCCCCGTCAACCCAGGCCTTTGCACATGCTGTTCCCTCAGTCTGGAATGTGCATTAGTCCCTCTGCACCTGTTAGACACATATTCATCCTTCATTTCTAGCTTAAGTGACACTTTTTCAGAAGCACAGCTTAGACAAGATCAATTCTCCACTATAAGGTTTCATAGCCTCATGTGCCTTTCCTTTATACAATTTATGACAGCTGCCATTTTATATTTATTTGTGAGATTACTTAATTATGTCTGCCTTCCTAAGTAGCCTATAAACTCATGAGGGCAGGGACATTTTTGCTCTTCCACTATATTCCTAGCAAAATGCCTGGCATGTAGTAGGCACTCCATAAATATTTATCGAGTGAATATGGATTGAATATATAATAGTACGTTCAGGGCACTGTTTTAGATGCTCTAGGGCACCTGTTCTTAAACTTTAGCATCAGAATAACCTGAAGGCTTGTTAAAGCACAGATTGCTGGGCCTCAACTCCAGAATTTCTGATTCAGTAAGTCTTGGGTGTCACATAAGAATTTACATTTCTAACAAGTTCCAAGGTAATGCTCATGTTGCTGGCCCAGGGACCACAATTTGAGGACCATTGCTTTAGGGATTTAAATACACGATTATGACATGGGTACTGTCTTCAAGAAATTTACAATTCTGTCCGGGTGCAAAAAGTAGATAAGAGAAAATCTAGTAAAAAACTATAGTATTTAAAAATTGCGGGAGCCAGAATTATTGTGGCCAATAATGGCTATGGATGTTTATGAAAAAGAAAAATCAGTTCAGACTGAAATGATTATAGAAATAGTTCATAGGACTTATAATTAGCTTTACAGGAATTTAAGAAGGGTTGAGTAGGTGAATTCTCAGGGTGGAGTAGGATGAAGAAATATATGAACGAGGAATGGTTAGAACAACAGTACCAAGAAGAGGAGGCAAACACTGTATGTGGAGGTGTAGAGAATCAGCTAATTTAGCTGGACCCTAGGATCCATGTAAAGGAAGAATGTAAAATTAGGCAGGAAGTGGAGAGAAGGGAAGAAGCCTTTGAGCAGTGAGAACAGCCTAATAGAAGAAAAGGTAGGCTAGTAACATTTTTGTGTGTGGGGCCAAATTAAATCTATATTCATTTTTCATTCTCTATTCACTACCTGCCTCACTGATGGGGGAACAATGGTCCTGGAGAAAACCAAAGGCTTCTTCTATAAGGTGGGTTGGGGGGGAGGGGAGGATTGTGAACTACTATGTGCTCCATTCTATCACTACAATCTCTAATATGATATTGATAGAGCCAAATTGTAGGAACAAAAGGGTCAAAATTTTTGTAATGCTTGGTTTTTAGGTGATAAAAGTAGGTCCTGGTAGAAGTTATCATAACCCATTAAGATTCTACTTTTTTATGAAGGGTGCTAAAAACATCACGATAGAATCACTCTGAGTGGATTCTATAGATATTGTTGTATCCAACCATTTTCAGAGATATTTTGCAAAACACCCAGGGCTATTGTAGAATGTGCACTGCTCAGGACACGAGAGCTTAAGTCATAAGGAAGAGTACTTCCTTATGAGCCTTGAAAAGTGGCAACCTTCCACTAATAATCACAATTAGGTGACAGTGTATCAAACCCAACACAGCCTAGTTGTCATTAATATCTTTAGAAACACAGCTGTTGGATTTATATGCAGGGGAAGCTCTTGGCTTTAGAATATAGACTCTGTCACTTAGTAAACATGGTATTTTTTCAGGCTAATGAAATATCAAAAATTTTGGATCACTTCCTTCATGTAATGAACACT
Organism: Cryptoprocta ferox; assembly: GCA_028646485.1. Taxonomy (NCBI): domain Eukaryota; kingdom Metazoa; phylum Chordata; class Mammalia; order Carnivora; family Eupleridae; genus Cryptoprocta; species Cryptoprocta ferox. Next base: position 35,038,251 of record CM053562.1, read on the forward strand.
CCATAGATAAGGAATTGAGTTAAATAAGACGAGGGTTCTTTTTACATGGCCAGAAAATTTTAGCATTTCATTTTATATATTCATATAGGTTACACAGTAAACATTATGCTATGAAATTTGCCAAATGTTTTGTATTCATTCCAACAAATTATGGAGGAAAAAATTTTTTTCTCTGAAAGACCTCAAAAATTCCACTACCCATTTCACAAGTGTGAAAGCAATATTTAAGAAACATTCTGCCCTCTCACACATTTACTTTACAAGATAACAGTTTCCCTCATGTGTCAATTCCCTCTGGTGACTGACAATTTTGTCCTGATTAAAAAAAACCGTGAGTGTACGAGGAAAGGCAATCATTCTGACCAGTACCCAGCCATTTTCCCTTCCTTAAAGACTTACAGTGTCCAAAGAGGAGTTACCTGTTCCTCACTGGTTAACAGAAAGTAGTGTTGTGTCATGTTTCTGCTCTCCTGATCAGGATCGTTTTCTATTGGTTTGTTTGTGAAATTCATGTGACATGTTAGTTTTGTGTTATCTTGTTTCATTTTAAGTTTTTATTTAAATTCTAGTTAGTTAACATATCGTGTAATATTAGTTTCAGGAGTAGAATTTAGTGATTCATCAGTTACATATAACACCCAGTGCTCATCACAACAAGTTCCCTCCTTAATATCTATCATCCATTTGGTGTGTCCCCTTGCCCACCTCTCTTCCGGCAGCCCTCAGTTTGTTCTCTATAGTTAAGAGTCTATTTTATGGTTTGTGTCTCTTTCTTTTTTTTCTTTCCTCTCTGTTCATCTGTTTTGTTTCTTAAATTCCACATATGAGTGAAATCATATGCTTTTTGTCTTTCTCTGACTGACATTTTGCTTAGCATAACACTCTAGCTCCATCCATGTTGTTGCAAATGGCAAGATTTCATTCTTTTTGATGGCTGAGTAATGTTCCATTGTATATATACACACCACATCTTCTTCATCAACTCATCAGTTGATGGACATCTTGGACTCTTTCCATAATGTGGCTATTGTTGATAATGCTGCTATAAATTTTGGGGTACACGTGTCCCTTCGAATCAGTAGTTTTGTATCCTTTGGGTAAATACCTCATAGTGCAATTGCTGGATCACAGCGTAGTTCTATTTTTAACTTTTTGAGGGAACTTCATACTGTTTTCCAAAGTGGCAATGTGAGTTACATTCTCACCAACAGTGTAAGAGAGTTCCCATTTCTCTGCATCCTGCATTAGATCAAAGTTGACTGAGATTAAAAAAAACAACAACACTAGGGGCACCTGAGTGGCTCAGTTGGTTGAGCATCCAACTTCGGCTCAGGCCATGATCTCATGGTTCCTGAGTTTGAGCTCCACATCGGGCTCACTGCTGTCAGAGCAGAGCCTGCTTGGGATCCTCTGTCCCCCTCTCACACTTCTCCTTCCCGACTCGTGCACATGTGCTTGCTCTCTCTCTCTCAAAAATAAATAAACATTAAAAAATACCACAACAGTAGTTTCATACATAGAAATGCCATCGAGAGGCTTCATTGGGTTCAAATAGCACAGAAAACTTCTGTCATTCTACAGCACATACTGTCTGTGACACTTTGTTTACTTCACTCTATCATGTCTTGTATTAATTGTACTGCTGGGCTCTGTGTAAATCTTTTCTCCTCTCTAAGAACACAAGCTTCTTAAACCCAGGGACAGCGTTACATGTTTCTTTTGTGGTCTTTGTGGCCTGTATCTTTGTTCCTGAGCACACCAAACGTGAGTAGATGCATTACTGGAGTAGGAAAAACCTCTTGCAAATCTTGGACCATTTGTGTACTACTAAGGAATCAGATCATGAGTAGAACCTTGAAACTCTAATATTAGGTAGTGTTTTTATTTTGATTTTGTGAATGACGCGTTGTAATAAATTTGAGCAGTGAGTAGACTCATAATAATCATATTAGGAAGGAAAAGCGTAATTATAGCCATCAAAAGTATATTGTGTATGAGGGCAAACAAAAGGATATTCTAAGAATTGAATTCCACATATGCCGTCACTCATTTAGAAAGACAAGCAGGGCACCTGGGTGGCTCAGTGGGTTAAGCCACTGTTCTAGATTTTGGTTCGGATCATGATCTACTGGTTTGTGGGTTCAAGCCCACATCAGAACCTGCCTGGGATTCTCTCTCTCCCTCTCTCTCTCTGTCCTGCTCATGCTCGCTCTCTCTCTCTCTCTCTCTCTCTCAAAAAATAAATAAATAAACCTAAAAAAAAAAGACAAAAGAAAAATAGAAGCTGGTTTACTCTGTGCTAGGCCAGAGGCAAGATGATTCACTGGGACCATGTAATGGACTGAATGTGTCCTCTCCAAAGTCATATGTTGAAGCCCTAACCCCCAGAGTGGCAGTAATTGGAGATGGGGCTTCTAAGAAAGTAATTAAGATTAAATGAGGTTGTAAGGGTTGGGCCCGATGCCCTAAGTTTGATGTCATAAGAAGAGATACCAGAGAGCTCTCTGCTACCTACTGAGAAAAGGCCATGTGAGGACATAGAGAGAAGGCAGCCATCTGAAATGATGAGTCCCACCTGAAATAAAATCAGCCAGAACCTGATTATGACCAGAACTGAGAAAATAAATTTTTGTTGGTTAAGCCACTCAGTATATGGTATTTTGTTATGGCTGCCTAGTAGCTTTCCTCGCTTTGCTCCTAATTTCTATCAACCAGCAGTCCCCCCAGCCCAGAGGTGAGACGGCGAGAGTACTGTTCACCATTTTTGCTTTACAGGTAGACACAGATGCACTGCAAACTAGGGTTGTATCGCTTACATAATTCTTAATTCATGAAACAGTGTGTGAGGGCAAACCTTGTGGGGGGCACTGCTCCAGGTGCTGGGAATAAAGCAGCAGGCAGACAAAACCCCTGCCTTCATGAAGCCTGCATCCCAGGTCATTGTCCATTATGGTGAAAGAGAGCATAACCACAAATATGAGTTCCCTATAGAAATAGTGTTGGATGCTGTTGGACGGCTATGGAGTATATAGCAAAGCAGGAGAGTAGGGGAGTGCTTGCCAGGGTCAGAATTTCAAATGCTGAGCTTGCTAAGGTTGACTAAAGACCAGAAAAGGGGAAGGAGGGAGCCATGCAGCTAACTGGGGAAAGATAATTCCTGGCCTGAGTGACCTGAATGTTCTGGAAGAAGAGAAAGGAGGCCAGTGTGGCAGGAGTGGGAGAGCCAAAGAGATAAACTCAGAGCCCTACTGGTGGGAGAGGATGCTGATCATTAGAGTTTTGCAGGGTGCTCACTGGACTCTACTTTTAACTCTCTGTGAGATGGGAAGCCACTGGAGAGTTAGCATTTGAGATGTGACGCACTATGTATAAATGTCTAATGTTTAAACAAGATCACTTGGGCTTTATGTTGAAAAGAACCTGAAGGGAGCTAAAAGGCTTGTTAGGAGATCACTGCGATAGACCTGTTGAGAAACGGTAGGTTTAAGCAGGCTAAGGCAATGGTGGTGGCAAGAAGCAATCAGGTTTGGACTTTTATTTTTTTTTAAGAAAGAGTGTGCATGCACTTGGGAGGGGGGGGGGCACGGGAAGGTGGGGAGAGAGAATCGTAAGCAGCCTCCACACCTAGGGAGGAGCCCTAAGTGGGGCTCTCTCACACAACTGTGAGGTCATGACCTGAGCAGTAATCAAAAGTTGTTGCTGAATCAACGGAGCCACGAGGCACCCCTGATTTGGATCTATTTTAAAGATTAAAATGGATTTGTTGACAGCTTGGATATGGGACATGAAAGGAAGGAATTAAGAACTACTCAGAAACTCTCATCTCAACAACGAGGATGGAGACTCCATTGGCTGAGGTGGGAAAGCTATGAGGGGAGAGGCCTGGGGTGGGGGATGGGACATCAGGAGCTTGGGTGTAGAAAAGTTAAGTTTGAGGTACTTATTAGATATTCAAGTGGAGATGCTGCGTAAGCAGTTACTATAGAATTAACTGACATTATTTGGTTAAAATGGAATAAATGACGTGCTGTGTGTTTGCTGGCAGGAAAGATGTGGCAGAGATGGGAAACTGATAGTGGCGATAGAGGGGGAGGTCTGCGGTCTGAGTAGGTAGGTGAGTGGGGGATTGAGTGCCCCCAAGGGGCACAGGCAGTTTATTTGAAATAATAAGAAAAGAGAGTTTGTAGCACAGATACAAGGAGTGGGTAAATGTGATGGTGAAAGCAGCAAGGTGAGCTGGGGGGGGGGGGTAGAGTTCTCTACTGGTTACTTCCATTTTCTCAGTGGAAGAGGAAGCGAGGTGACCAGCTGAGCGAGAAAATAGGTGAGGAGGTGTTGGAGGTTTGCTGAAAAGTGGATATGAAACAATGGCCTGGGAACTGATGGCAGAGCGGCCTGCCAGCCGGAAGGGCCCCTTTAAGGTTCTGGTGGTGAATTTAAACAGAGCCCAGCCTGTCTCCAGCCCCAATCGGCTGAGCAGGTGCAGGCGTGAATTAGGCAGGAGCTGGAGCTTTGCCAAGGAAGGAAGACAAAGTGAGAGAGGGTCCTGGGAGCGAAGGCCTAACGGAGGGAGCAATTATCATGATGGACAAGGAAAGCGGAGCTGCTACGGGAGAAGAGCGATGACACGAGGGGGCTGAGGACCTTGCCAACGTGGCAGGATCAACAGATTGAGGTTCCCTGGACCCACAAGCATTGGGGTCATGGTACCGGAGGAAATGAGCTGGCCTGACAGGAGGAGGTGGCCAGACACGGAGAGCCTGCAAATGGAGATTATGTCTTACAGCCCGAGCCCTCAAAATCCAATTTACAGAAAGGCCTTTGACTAACAGGTAAAATTCATTAATTAATATGAGTGTCAAATAAAGGCAGAGCGTGCCCCGGGGCCGTGACTTGTATTTGTGACTATTTCCACAAACAGGGGGCAGGCAAATAAAAGTGTTAGTGTATTCCTGGGAGTTATTAATAATAAAACGGTATGCCTGGGAGCAACTTCAAGAAGTCCTAGTTCAGATTACCTCACTTTCTCCCACCTGTTCGACACACGTTGGAGAAGAATCGCTACCACTGAGCTAAATCAGTTATCTATCTGCCCTAGAACTTCTTATCAGGTTACAGTTTTTGTGACACACTTGCGCTGAATTTAAAACCTGTGGACTTCAATTTTTTTTTTCTCGGGGGAGAGAGTTAGAGAGAACAGGTGAAAATCATCTGCTTATTAACCCTTAAACACTGGAAGGCAATTTCCAGTTAGAGTTTGGTGTCCACAAAGTGTCACTCGGGCAGAAGGTTTTCACCTGGCAGAGAGGCCGAGCGAGCTCTCTTGAGGCAAAAGGCCCATAAGCCAATTCAGGACAGTGCACGGACATGAAAATGTCCCACGCCTCCATGTTAAAACAGAGCAAGACCTTCTTGACCTGTGTGGGTTCTCTCAAGAATAGCATGAAACCTCATCCAGAAAAATTGTGAGCCCCACATCTAAAAAAAAAAAAAAAAAAAATCAAAAAACGACCAAAAAAAAAAAAACAAAAAAAACCCCCAAGATTCAAATGTCCAAAACTCTGTTGTTAACTGATATATTTTAAAAAAATAATCCACGTCGTGTCAGAGGTTGGAGCCGTGTCTCTGCCGAGTCTCTGCCTCGGCCGGAACTGGACTCGGAGTCCTCCGCTTGCCCACCCCGGGGACACAGTCCTCCTATCTGGTTCTGCAGGGATTTGTAGACACACGGCTCGTTAGGGGACTTGTTACGTGGTGAACCAGCTGACTCAGGTGCTGCTGAGAAGAAGTTTGTTCTGAGGAGAAACTCTATTATTATAAGGCCTTATTAGGGTTTCTGAGCCTTGGGCTTTTTGGCAGGTCAGTGTGCTAAATCATTAAAAAATATGGAAAGTCAGATAGAAGGTCTTTTCTTTCTTTTCTTTCTTTCTATTTAAAGCCTGGAAACAAGCACAGCAGACAGACTAACCGGAAATCAAAGTGAAGGCAAAACAGCTGCTTCTTAAGGCATTGTTGCCGCTGCCGGCTCGGTGGTCGCAGTCCGTTGGTTGTATGTTTCTGGTTCTGATTAAACGTAAGTAGCTTTTAAAAGGAAATACTTGTTAAGAAAAAAGGGGCCTGAAAGTCCCAAATTCAAGAGAGAAGTGAGAACAAGGATCGATTATTTCAAACTTGCCTCGACTGCAGCAATAGACACAGAAACACTTTTCAGAGAATTCTGCCTGAAAATTATGAGAAGGGAGCAGTTGGGAAGAAGAAATATCCTATTTCAAGGTGGTACGCGTCACACATGGGGAGAAGGTAGGACATGATTAGATATTTCAAAGAGGAAGGTAAGAAGAGCTGTAATAGACTAAGTTGCAGAACTCACTCCAACCAGCCTAAGGGAAAATTGAACCGGAGGAAATAAATCTGAGGAAATAGGAGGTGGAATGACACTGGGAATCAAGTTGTATCTCTCTTTCCCTGCCCTCCCTTCCTCTGCCCCACATCCCCATATGGTTTTTTGTCTCTGCTTTTCTCTACTATCTTTTCTCCTCCTCCTCCATCACCTTCTTCTCCTCTTTTTTTTTAAGTTTTAAAATGTTTATTTACTTTTGAGAGAAAGGGAGACAGGATGCAAGTGTGGGAGGGGCAGAGAGAGAGGGAGACACAGAATCAAAGCAGGCTCCAGGCTCTGAGCTGTCAGCACAGAGCTGGACATGAGGCTCGAACTCACGGACCGTGAGATCATGACCTGAGCCAAAGTCAGACGCTTAACCGACTGAGACACCCAGGGGCCCCATCCTCCTCCTCCTCTTCCTCCTCTGCTGCCTTCTCCTCCTCCTCTGTCCCTCTCTCCAGTTGGGCATTTGCCGCTCTGCTACTCAACATATGATCAAACATGGGTACACCACCGCTCCTGTGTGTGCATATGTTGAGATCAAAGATCAGAGTGGCTGACTGATTTTCCTTTCTTATAATTCCAAACTCCTGGAGAGAGATTCCAATAGGCCCCATGTAGTCCAGGTCATGCGAAACAGGCAGGGTCGAATGGTACAAACCAGAAGGCCAAATTTTTCCCTGGACGTGAGTTGGCAACAGAAGTTCTCTGACAAGGCTGTGGGCTGGGGCCTCAGGAGTGATGAATATAGAAGATTTTACATCACTAGGTTGATTTAAATGGGACTTTGCGTAGATACATAGTTTGCAGAGTGGTTCAGTTTTTTTGTACAACTGTGTTCCTGTTGACATGTTGAGCAATTTCTCTCCTGAGACTTGAGTGGATTTGGGGAATATCATATATCATCATTAATTGCTAGTTCAGTCTGGCTCTTCTTTCCAGTGCATCCCTGTTCTGCCACATTCACAAGCCTTTTAGGTGACGTGGAATGAATGCGTAGAGCTCACTACTAAGAAATAAGGGTTTTGGATCCCTCTGTCTCTTCAGTGCAATGACTTGGAACCCATGGATGGCACTAGGATGAAGTTCATTTTTTCTTTTATCTCTAAACACACTGACACCGAGTTAGTAAATATTTATTTAAGTATATCTATGTTGTTACATTTAAGATATTTGATGAAATTGCTGTTCAAAGGATTTTCAATTGATTTGACCACAGGCCCATTTAGTAGCATATTCCTATGGTAGGAACATGATAAACAGAAGGAAAATTTGCATTTTTAAGGAAGATTTCTGAATTGTATAAGTAACCTGGAAACCCTTTATGGAATGAGTGGCTGTGTATTTCTGCATCTGTTTGGATTAGTATAGTAACAAAGGTGTGAAACCATGTAGTCTGTTGTGAGTCAAATATTGCTCTCTAGGGGCTGTGCTACTTCACACATCCTTCGTTTTAAGAGTAAAATGGGGAGGGGAGTGTCTCTCTTTTCTTAAGAGGATATATGTTTTCATGTAATAGATTTTGGAAATAAAAATTAGGGCTCACTTTTCTTTTCCCAGTTTTGCACGCCTTTTGGTTCACATATTTGTCTTGCTGAGCAGCTTTTAAAAACCAGTGGTCCATATTTTGAGACGCCCTCCTTAACCAAGAAGTAAACTGTGAAATTCTCTGTAATCCTTTGATTTAAAATACTTGGAAAACATTTAGCTTGTGTTTGGTGGTGTTGATATGACTATATTTTAAAAATAGAATGCTAGATTCCATTTTCACTTAAACTTTAAAACATCTTTTGTGGGTGAGTTGCTACAAACATCTGAGTGAGGACCAGACGGGAAAGATAAAGGTTAGGTCTTCCTTTATTTTACTCACCAAGTTTCATGAGTATGTAACTTCCCTTATGACATATGTAGATAGTTGTAGAATACCAAGATTAATAGACCTCTATAGGCATTATTAATATAATCTTCCCTACTATTGGCCTGTTAGCAATAGTAAATAATATTTTGTAAGAGAAAATGACTATCAGTATGAAAGTAGGTTTGAGATAATATCAGAGTCTAAGATGGTACTAAGGATTTTTATCCCTGCTCTCTTCACACTTGATGTATGGACTTCAGCAAGATACCTAATATTATTTCAAGATTCTTCTTGTTCTGTGTGTGAGAAAGAGAATAGCATCTAATGGATGTTCTTTTCAGGATTGAAAATCATCAAACTGAGTCATTCATACTACACTTCAGTGGTTGGTGTTAAAGACATACTGTCAGAGTAGGGATGTCGTGGAGGTAAGTGAGCTGGCCAGCTAGACAGGTTTTCTCAGGGAACCCATCATGTGGTGGGGCTTTCTTACCCAGGGAACTTTTCCTCTGGTTTGAAAGCAAAGTGTCCTAATTTTTGGCCATATCTCCAGACTTCATCAAGCTCTTCGAGTCTGGCTCATGTTAACCATATGAACAACATCAGTAACAAACATTTAATTTTACTGAAAGCAACAATTTATTAATTTCCAGAAAATATGCCCTTCCAATATCCAAGTATTTGTTTCTGGCACTCAGGAACGGCAGTTCCTAAAATTATGACACAAGGCAGGACATATAAATAAATGGAATATTGCTTGGTGATTGTGGAATCAGAGCAAAAGGAGTTTGATAACTTAAAAATTTTTAAGTTTACTAATTTATTTCAAGAGAGAAAGAGCAAGCATGGGAAGGAGGGAGGGAGAGAGAGAGAGAGAGAGAGAGAGAGAGAGAGAATCCTAAGTAAATTCCGGTACTGTCAGCTCAGAGCCCAATGAGGGGCTTGATCCCATGAGCCATGAGATCATGACCTGAGCTGAAATCAAGAGTTGGTCCCCTAACTGACTGAGCCACCCACACACGCCAGGAGTTGGATTACTTTCAATATTTTAATGATGCCATGGTAAATCTTGGTGAATGTTCTCTGCTCCTCCACAGCGTACTTCTGTTGTGACTCATCTTCTAGGCTCAGTGTCTCTTTTTCTCTTTTCTGACTCAGAGTTGGATAAACACTGTCAAAATCTTGACTCTTGTGTTTCCATGCATTTTACATTCTATGCAGATGCAGCCCTTCTGTTAACACATTCTTTTAGTAAGTCATTGCTGGTTTTTTTTCCCCCAGTTAATCATATTTTCCTATAGCTAAGTGCCCAGTAAGGTTGATTGACCTGGGGGTTCTAAATGTTTCTCAACAATCTAATATTATTTATTTTATTTATTTTTGCATGTTTTATTTATTTCTGAGAGAGAGAGAGAGAGTGAGCATGAGCGGGGGAGGGGCAGAGAGAAAGGGGGACAGAGGATCTGAAGCAGGTTCTGTGCTGACAGCAGTGAGCCTGATGTGGGGCACGAATTCACGAAATGTGGGATCATGACCTGAGCCAAAATTGGACGCTCACCTGACTGAGCCACCCAGGTGCCCCCTCAACAACCTAATTTTAGATCATATTTCAAGGTGGACTTCTTTCACAGATGGCTGATCCCATGGTAAGAATAACTGTCATTTTTTTGAGCCTATTATATACCACCAGGCTCATGTTATCTCTTGTGGGTTGCAGCCTATGTATTGTAACATCCATTTTATCTTTTTTTAATATTTTTAATTTTTTTAATGTTTATTTATTCTTTAGAGAGAGAGAGAGACAGTGCGTGAGCAGGGGAAGGGCAGAGAGAGAGGGAAACACAGAATCAGAAACAGGCTCCAGGCTCTGAGCTGCCAGCACAGAGCCCGACACAGGGCTCAAACTCACAGACTGCGAGATCATGACCTGAGCCGAAGTCAGCTGCTTAACCAACTGAGCCATCCAGGTGCCCCATAACATTCATTTTAGAGGTCTGGAAACCAAAGCCTGAACAGGTTAAATTACTTGCCTCGGGTTGCATAGCTTGATTTTGACTGAGTTGGGATTCAAAACCAGTTCTGTCTGACTCAAAACTTATTGCCTCTAACATTGATTCTTCCTACTTTTACTATCAGGGGATAACTAATATCTAAGTTTTATAATAACCCTAATCTTAACCTTAAATGCCCTTAAATCCTATTTAAAGTAGAAGTCTTATATTTTGAAAACACATAGTGCAGTGTCTTATCAATATGACATAAGCTTTATATAGCTAACATTCATTTCGCATTTATTACGTACTGGATATTATTGAACCTGCTTGACATGGGTAATTTTATTTATTCCTAGGGACAATTCTTTGAAGTTGATAGTACTATCGTCAATAATGTGTAGTTGAGGAGATTGAGTCACAGAGAAGTTAAATAAGTCATGACCCAAGTCATGACTTGAATCTACGCTGTCTAAGCAGGTTTGACCTCTTACCTATTGCCTCACTGCCTCTTTGGTCAATAGAAACTTTAGAACTTGAGGTCCAAAGATCATAATGCCTGAATTGTTTTACTGGAAGTTTCATTCAACAGAATCTGTATCTACTCTATACCAGGCCTGGTGCCAAAATATAACACTAAATAAGTCCTTTCCTTTAAGAATTTTATTGACACATAAGCGACATAACCATAATACAAGGTGATAAGTAAGGACGTATTATGAGGCCATGAGAATACAGATGAGGAGGAAATTAATTCACCCTGAGGGAGGGGGATGAGCAGGCACTGCAGGTAGGATATGAGAAGTGATGAGTCAGGTGAGTCCTAAAGTCAAAGTAGGACTCAGGCAGGGGAGAGGGACTGAGAAAGAGAAATATTATATTAGGCAGTGGCAAGAGGCCTGGAGGCAGGAAAATACAGGGCTTGTTATGGAAGAGTGAATGGAGGTGAGCTGCTGGAAGAAGCCAGAAGAGGGTGCTGCTGATGGCTGATAGGAAAATAAGACTGGAAGTCAGAATGGGACCAGATTTTGAAGAGCCTTTTATGCTTGGAGTTGGGATACCATAGGGGGGTCTTTAAGCATCGTGTGACATGATTAGATAAGATGTGTGTGGAAAATGGGAGCTGGAGTGGAAGAAATACTGTGGTTTATAAAAACAGCTTTACGATAATTCAGAAGAATAAAGGATGAGTGTCTAGTCTAGAAAAGCAATGATGGACATAGATTCTACTTTAGTGATCTCCATCTACTGCAACAGGTGGTTGGGTAGATGGAGCCAAGGATAATGTTGGGATTTCCAACTTGGGCAAGGGAATGAATGGTGCTTTTCTTAACCAATATTGACAATTTAAGATGAGGAGCATTTTGGCAATGGTGTTTTTGTTGTTACTTTGTTTGACATAATTTTCATCATCAAGTGTGTCTTGAAAATTCCTAAGTTGTTAGCATAAATTTTAGTTTGAATGGACTTAGTTTTTGGGTTTTATTTTTCCTCCAACATAATAGTTTATTTTCGCTCAAAATATTTCTAGAAGATGATTGATAATTCATTAATCAGATTTTTATTGAGTATACACTGTGTGTAAGATAGATGGCAGATGCTTGACCTACAATAGCTACAATTTCAAGGTGATACAAAGGCAGGCCAAGTGGTTCGATGACTATGTCATACAGCATAGAGGGAGCTGTGGTCACCTGAGGAGCACCAGAGCTGAGAGCTAGAAGAATTCAGAGAAAGGATACGGAAGCAGCGGGAGGAGAAGCTTCTTTGTGCTGCCCAGTAGAGCTCCTGAGTTCACAGTTCAGAAGCCTCAGAGGTTCTCTAGTCAGCTTGTGTTCATGAAGGAATACTACAATACCTACTCACATCCTACTCCCCGAAGTACAAAGTCCCCTCTATGCTCTTTGGACTATATGATTCTGCCATCTATCATAACAGCCTGCCAACTACTTGAAGATGACTAATTCCTCCTTTTTCAGACTAATCATTTTCATATCCACAGGGTTTTCCTTTCAATCCTACATAAAAATTTGCCTACGGAAATTTATTTTTCATGTGGTCATTTGGTTAATCCTGGTTCTTCTTCTTCTTTTTTTTATTTATTTTTGAGAGAGAGAGAGAGAGAGAGACATAGTGTGAGCAGGGAAGGAGCAGAGAGAGAGGGAGACAGAGAATCTCAGGCAGGCTCCAGGCTCTGAGCTGTCAGCACAGAGCCTGACACAGGGTTTGAACTCACGAACAGTGAGATCATTACCTAAGCTGAAGTGAGATGCTTAACCTACTGAGCCACCAAGCCTCCCCAGTTAATCCTGGTTCTTCAAACTAGGATTAACCTATAGCAAAAACTGGACTTTGGAAATCTAGAGGGAAAATTCCAGCAATGAAACAAAGGCATTTCCTTTATTCTTCTCTTTTCTGATTTTTGAACTATTTCTAGATACACTGATTTAACGTAATTTTTTTCCCCAAAGGTGTATCAGACTGTATTGATTCAGAAGTCAAACAAAGCAGCGTTTAGTTAATAAAGACATCTCGTTGAAAAGATATCATAGTGCTTTCCTGTGATCCCAGGCACAGGATGTGAGGGTGGAAAGACTATATTTGGATGATTATTGCTTACATATAAAAAAGCATCCTTTCATATTCCATGAATAGCAGAAAGCTAGAACAAAGGCTTTTGACTTGTGCTGGGTGGCTGCTAACATATGTCATAAATTGAGGTAACCTGGCAAGATCAGAGACAGGCCAGGGGAAGGCTGTAAGGCCAGCCTGCTTTCCTCTCCCCAGGAACTTGGGGATCCTTGCTTTGATGAACCCTTGTAACTAGCAGTATGCCCACATCATCACCAACACTTGTTTTTATCTGACTTTTTGATTAAGCCATTCTAGTGGGTATGAAATGCCATTTTGTTGTATTTTTGATTTGCATTTTTTTTTTTACTAGTGATATCAAGCATCGTTTCATGTGCATACTGGCTATTGGCATATCTTCTTTGAAGAAATGTCCTTGTCCCTTTTTTAAGTTGGGTTATTTGTCTTTTTCTTATTGTTGTAAAGATCTATACCAGTTCCTTATCAGATATATGATTTGTAGATATTTTCTCCCTTACTTGAATTATCTTTTCACTTGTTTTTAATAATGTCATTTGAAGCACAACAGGTTTTTAATTTTGAGGCATTCTAACATATCTTTGTGTGTGTGTGTGTGTGTGTGTGTGGCTCATATGACATCATTGGGTGTCATAGCTAAGAATCAATTGCCAAATCCAAGGTCTGGAAGATTTACTCCTAGGTATTCTTCTCAGCATTTTATCCATTTAGCTCTTAAAATTCAGGTCTCTTATCTACTTTGAGTTAATTTTTTACAAAGTGCACATTCTTTTGCATGCACCTATCCAGTTCCAGCACCATTTTTGAAAAAAACTATTCTTTCGCTATTGAATGGTCTTGGTGCCTTTGGAGAAAATTTGTTGCCATAGACATAACTCCAGAATTTCCATTTGATTCTTTTGTGTAATTTCTATCTCTTTATTGATATTTTCTATTTGGTGTGATATAATCATTATATTTTCCTTTAATTCTTCAATCATGGTCTCCTTTACCTCACTGAACATATTTATAATGATTACTTTGAGATCTTGATCTGTTAAATCCAATATCTGATCACTCTGATAAGAATCTGTTGCCTGGTTCCTGCCCACCTTCCCCCTCCAGTCCCGCCCCCCCCATGTATTGTTCACACTTTTCTGATTCTTTGTATGTCTAATAATTTTTTTTGTTGGAAACTAGAGATTTTAGCTAATATATTATAGCAACTCTGGGTACTGGTTTCCCCTCACCTAGGGGCTTGTTACTTACTTTTTTATTTGTAGTGAGTGGCTGAATTATTTTAGTGAAGTCTATTTCCATCCACATTGTGAAGCTTCTGAGGTTTCTCCTCAGGGGTACAGCCTTAGGTGTGCCCATGGTCACCTTTGTATGATGGTGGTTTTGGCAAGCTTCTTTCTGACTCTTTTCCTGACCACACCAGCTGTTAAACTCCACCGCAGGCTGCTTCTCCATTGTTTTCAACAATGCCCCCAGGCACAAATTGTTCCACAGATGGACCCAATCAAATGCAGGCTCCTTTGACAGAATAATCCTTGCCAGCAGGGTTTCAGAGTTGTTCTCACCTCAGGAGGGCTCCGCCCAGCAGTCTTATTCCCCAGATGTCTTCAGGAAACGAGAAAGCCTACAGGGTAGCCTGTATCTCCAATGAATCTACCAGTCTCTTCCCAATTATGGAAAGAGATATGGAGTTCTCTGTCTTACAACTTGCTTTTCCTCCCTTCCACAGCCCTGCCCAATCTCTGAGTCTGGACTCTGAGGCTGGGGGTTGGGACAATGGCATGTTTTTCTCTTAATTACATCTTCACTTTAGAAACTGAGTACTCTGTGGAAGGCAGATCAGTAGCTTCTGATTTTCTTGCTTGCCTCTCCAAGTGCAGAACCTCCATTTCATAAGCCTGGGCAAGAGCAATTAACTCTCCAGAATTCTCAGCAGTGCCAAACCCAATATAGAGTTTCCACCTTATGAGTGGGGTATGGGTGAAAAAAGGGAGCCTCTATCTTTTGGTTGTACTTGACAGGAAATTAGATTCAGCAACTGGTAGCTGGGGACAGGATGAGAAATGTTGCTATCCTGCTTCTCCCCTGCCCCATCCCCTTCCTAAGAAGATAGGCCTTTGGCCAGGAACTGAGGAGAGAGGGAGCTCTGTGTTCTTGGCTACACCTATCTGGAGTAAAGTTTCAGTCAATGAACTGGAGTGGGGAAGAAAGGAGTAGGTCTTGGTCAAATGCCACTCACTTCTCATTTTTCTTACTAAAGTTTTGTAGGTTTTCTTGAATAAATATTTCTTCATTTGCTGTATGCCCTTAAGACTATTTCTAGAGAATTTAATTGTTTGGTTTTTTAAAAAATAATTTTCACTAGTTTTACTGGAAGTGGGTCCTTGGAAGTTCTGATATTGTCATGCTAAAAATGGAACTCACTTCTAGACAGTTGTTTCTTACATATTGTCATTATTCTAGAATAAGTGAAAACACAACTCCGTTGGGGTTATTTAGAAATAGTACCCTATCTTCATGTGTTAGCTTACCTCTCCAATAATAGTGTTTTTTTAAAAAAATAACATTTTTCTTTCATTTATATATTTATAAACTCTCATCTATAATAAAAAGGAAGTGCTTCACTATAACAGCACTGTTGCTACTACAAATAAAAGTTCCTTTTGAATCCCAAATCACTTCCCTTCCTCTTTATACTGACTAACCTTCTTATGCTAGCAGCAGTCACTCATGGGGTCAATTAGCCTTCTTGTGATACTTTCATGATAGGGAAAAATAGGATAAAAAAAGCAGAGAGGGAAAGGATTAGGACCTGAGGTCTCTGGGTGGGGAAAGACACATATTTTATTTATCTATCTATTTATCTACCTATTTATTTATAAACATAATTTATTGTCAAATTGGCTTACATACAACACCCAGTGCTCATCCCAACAAGTGCCCTCCTCAATGCCCATCACCCATTTTCCCTTCCCTTCCCCCCCAGCCCATCTACCCTCAGTTTGTTCTCTGTATTTAAGAGTCTCTTGTGGTTTGCCTCTCTCTCTCTCTCTCTCTCTCTCTTTCTCTCTCTCTCTGTTTGTAACTATTTTTTCCCCCTTCCCTTCCCCCATGGTCTTCTGTTAAGTTTCTCATCTACATATGAGTGAAAGAGACATAGTTTATAACAATGCTGGGAATGTCTGACTATAGCAAACCCCCTCGGGCATAAGGTCCCTCTTAGGAATGTAAGAGACACCCCCTGATCCCCCTCAAGTTTCCCTCAGGAGTTTTTACAAAAGACCTGACTAAAAATAAGTAGACCATAAAACCTATGACCCACAAGGAAAGATTTGGCCATAGACCGCCCCTCATACAATGGAAATGAGCCAATCAGGAATGGACAACCCTGCACCTAGAGTTATCCAGCCAATAAGGGTAGGACCTGAGAAAGAATAAGGGGGGAAGGGAAGGAGAGGCTGACCAGAACCATATAAAACAAAGACCCTTGCCTATAGTCCTTGGGCATTCACTTTCTAATCACTTCTGAATGTCCCCTTTCTGTAAAGAGAGCTTTCCTACTATTCTTACTTTCTAATCTTATTCTCTAATAAACTTTTGCCTGCTGCTCATTTTATTTTGTGTCCACCTCTTCCTTCTTTGAAGCAGCAAGACAACAAACCCTGGGGATTGAGGTAAAAAATCCTGCAAGACTTTGAGTAAGTAGAGAGTGTAGGATGCTACATTCAGTCATGGAACCAAACCTCTCTATCCCCTTTTCCATGAGGTTTTCAAGTATTTCTGTCCGCCTCACAGTCCAAAGGAAGGATTCAGAAGGAAACTGTTCCTGCATAGAGGACTTTCCAAATTCTTCCTAATGAATACACTATCGTTTCCTCACTTAACAGTTTTCCAGTTTCCACTGTTGCTTTTGACTTTCCTCTCAGATTTGAGCATTCTTGGGCATGCACTCTGTACAGACATACTGCACTTCATGCTAAGAAGGGCCTTGCTACTACTGTCTTGAAATTCTTAATTTTTGAACAAAGGATCTGCATTTTCATTTTGCTCTGGACCCCACAAATTACGTAGTTGGTCTTGCTTGCTGAGTGGGAACTCACCATGTCCTGCAGTGACCAAATAGCAAATAGCAAACACAGGAGGTTTCAGTCAGTTTGGGCTCCCTTGGCAGCATCAGGCAGCCCCAGGAACATTATCTGGGTTCTTTGGATATTCTTAGGCCAGTTTAGTCACCAGCACATTGCGTACCATGTCTGCTAAGACCTTAGCCTGCCCATATTCCTTACAGGTTCTTTTTTTTTATTAATGTTTTTTATATCTTTATTTTATTTTGAGAGAGAGAAACAGAGTGAGGGGGGGAGGGGCAGAGAGCGAGGGAGACACAGAATCTGAAGCAGACTCCAGGCTCTGAGCTGTCAGCACAGAGTCTGACACAGGGCTTGAACCCACGGACTGTGAGATCATGGCCTGAGCCAAAGTCGGACGCTTAACCGACTGAACCACCCAGATGCCCCCCCTTACATGTTCTTTGAAGATTAATTTAACAAGCGTTTGTTGAATATCTATTATATTCTCAGTACTACATTGGCTCTAAAAAAATAAGAGACTAAAATCTCATGGAAAGGGATAAAATTATAGTTATGTGATAAAATTAAAACTGTGTTTTATTCCAAGGAATATTTAGAATATCCGGTAAATATTTGTGTCCCTTAAGATATTAATAGGTGGTGTACTAAGGAAAAGTAATTACTAATAAATTTGAAAATAACTGGGTCAACAAATTCTGCACTCTGTGAGTTCATAGAGACTTTTACATAATTATGTGTACCTTGAATCTCTTCATATTTCTTTAAAGAAACATCTTTTTTGTTAAAGTGCCAATTACTGTTCAGCTACTTGGTGCCAGGTATTGACATTGTTGCCCTTCCAATGAAGGGGTTAAAGTGGAGAGGATTTAATGGGTTTTCCCAAGTATACGAACTTGTCAATCAGGCTCAGTTCTGATGCCTTCACATTTCTAAATCACAAACAAATTAATGAGTGAATAAATCTGGATAGATCTTTTTTTAAATATTTATTTATTTTTGAGAGAGAGAGAGAGAGAGAGAGAGAGAATGTGAATGAGCAGGAGTGGGGCAGGGAGAGAGGGAGACAGAGGATCTGCCAGCACCGTCAGCACAGAGCCCGATGTGGGGCTCAAACTCACCAACCATGAGATCGTGAGATCATGGCCTGAGCCAAAGTGGGATGCTTAATCAACTGATTAAGGTGCCCCTGAATAGATCTTTTAAAATTGTGTTTTAGGATACAGAACTGGAGATAGTATTAATATGTGAGTTTAAGAAAGAAATATTATCTTAAAACATCATAGTTCTCAGAAAATTCAGGCAGCTATTATTTATTATGTCTGAGTTCATAGAATAATTTAAATATCTCAAGGAAAACCAACTTTTGCCTTGATTACTCCTTTTTCAGACTTCTTTTGGTTACTTAACTGCCAGGACTTATTCTTTAAATATCAACTGTTCTTATTTGATAGTGCACTTTGTGGTAGCTTTGTGAGAACTAGCTTTTTGAAAAAGTTTCTTTATCTGAAAATAACTTGAAGGCTCTCCTCCTGGATGTTACTTGAATGTTTGTAGATTCCTGGCTGGATGTGACTTCAGAGAGGCCCTTGTCCACGTTGTTATTTTGTAGTGAAGAATCTGAGGCCAAAGAGAGACAAAGGACCTGCCTATGACCATCTGGAAAATTATAATAAAGCTTGGGTTGGATCCCAGAACAGGTCTCTTTCCTCTAGTCCTGTTGAGAAGAAATATCAACTATCTGTTAAGTAAATGGTAGACATGTTCATCATTCATATTAAAGAAACACCTTTCATATCTCTCAGTATACTAGCAGTCTGTAGAACACAGTTTGGGAAATGATGAATTAGAGACTAATGTAAATCCTTATTTGTTTAAAATCCAAAATATGTGGGATAGGTAACACACAATAATTTGTAAGATGGTAGAGTCCATGTGGTATGAGCTTGTCACTTAATAAACATAATTGGAAAGGCCCTTGGTGCCAGGATTTGGACTGTTGAGACCTCAGTGACAGGAAGGGGAAGAAAAGGAAGAAGCCAGACCAGTAGGAATTAAGGCCAAGAGAAATGATTGAGCTAGGTAACTGGTATAGAAATACAACTGGCAGAATTGATACTTGAAGCAAGAGAATGGCAACAACGTGGTTCCCAATATTATATTTTGGAGCATAATCTAAGACAATGCCTGGGGCTGGCCTCAGGGCATGCTTGTCTTCTGTTACTTTGTTAGCTCACAGATCTCTCAATGGAAAGACACAGCTCAACCCACCTTCTTCCCATGCTCTATTCCTTGTCTCATGGACTGATGCCAGTGTTCTTGTCCTGATTCCACATTATCAAGTCTCCTCCCTCTTCCACATCAGTGTCTTTATCCTGCTAATGTATTATGTCAAGTGTAATAAGGAGATTAGCAAAAAATACAAGGCTATTTTATAGATCCAAATATATACCTTGAATTTCTTCTAATTAAAGTAAGATACATAGGAGCTCATTTATTAGGCAATTTACTTTTTAACTCTTACCATAGAGTTGGTCCTCATCCAGGCAGAGTGCTGCTACTTTAAATCAGTGATTCTTAATGGGAATCTATTTTAAATTAATTAAATTTACTTAAACAAGTTAAACATAAATAAATTTAATTTCTTTGTATTGGGAGAAATTAAATATTATGGAATAAGATTTTATCTGGTGCAATTAAGTTTTAAGAGACTGGAAACCACTGTAATATCTAGACATTTTTCTCACACCCACCCAAGAACAGATTTTTTTTTTGTTCCCATGGGATATTATTTTCCCATTTGGGGACAGTGTATTTCAGGTATTTATATATAACATCTGAATTGGTGTCTTGACTTAGAAAGATATCAGGTCATGAAATGATTTTAGAGCTTGACTTTGGCATTTGAATTTGCCATAGAGCAGCTCCCGAGTGACTGGCCGTGTCCAACCTTTTGGCAGACATCTCTGTGAATGAATCTGATTATTGACTCATGCAGTCAACAAATACACACCTATCTTCAATGAGCATCTACTAGGTGCTGCTCTGTGTAGATAGCGGAGGTACGAAGTACAAAGAAGAATAAGGTAATACAGCCTACTGGGAAACATATATATACAGGCTGGTACCTATATAATTTTTCCAGTGCAGTGATAAATATTATTATGGGAGCACTGCAAATGGGAATAAAAATAGCAAATGGGATGGAATCTTCCTGGAGATGTTGACACCATGAATAAAATCAGAAAAACTTTTCATGGACTGATGGTCCAGAATCAGACTAAGCCAGTTCATCTCATCTGATCCTACTCCTGAGATGGGGAAGGTGAAGAGTCAGGGTTGCAGGGCAAAAGGAATGAAGCATAGTCATCCTACCATATCTGACTTTTGGCTGAATCATGTGTTATGTATATGCAAGTATTTATGTGTGTGTGTATGGTGTGCATATATGTGTGTGTGTATATAGATAGTATAGATATACATTATATAAACTCACTATATATCTATATACACACATACACATGTAAATACATACTCCATACAAGGGTATTCTCTCTACCCTTGTCCATTCCTATCCTTTCATCCCCATCCCCACCCATACTCAGGATAAGCAATGTTAACTATCTGATGTGTATCTTTCCATATTTTGACTATTACAAACAATGCTTCAATAAATTCTCTTATCTACAGTCTTTTTCTTTAAAAAGTATTTGCAAAATAGTTGATGTTTACTGGAGAATGGAATATAAAGAAAAGGATAATGAAGAAAGTAACAAGTGAGGAAAAAGAAAACAATCATACTCTACCTTCAAGAAATAGGCACTTTGCACATTTTGGTGACTATTTCAGTTTTTTTTTTTCCTATGCAGCTACATATGTTTGCTTGAATGCATTTGTGTGCACACACATTTCTTTTACAATATTGGCATCACACCATATGGCTGCTTTGTGACTTTTTTCTCTAAGTTGTGTATATTGTCAGTATTTTACCATATCACTAAAGAGTCCTCTTTATTGCAAAAATCTTAATGGCTGGGAGAGCCTGGGTAGCTTAGTCGGTTGAGCGTCTGACTCTTGATTTTGGCTCAGGTCGTGATCCCAGGGTTGTGGGATTGAGCCCTACATTGGGCATAGAGCGTTGAGCATGGAGCCTGCTGAGATTCTCTCTCTCTCTCTCTCTCTCTCTCTCTCTCATTCTTTCTCTCCTCCCCTACCCCTCTCCCTGGCTCATGCGCTCACTCTCTCTAAAATTAAAAAAAGAGAAATCCTAATTGTTTTTTTCCTCTGTATGTAAAAATGATACATACTTATTGTATGTGCACATATGTGTGTGTGTGTATGGGAAGTATGCATACATATGTGTGCTGATGGTAGATTAGATTTCATATTTAAAATATGTATATGCATACATATAGATAATAACAGAAGTGAGATCATATGATATATACAATTAAACAAATTGCATTTTTCACTTGAGAATATATCTTGAAAGAGTCAGTTTATAGAGAGCTACTTTTACATGGCTGCATGGTAGCACATTATTCATTAATCTATCTCTAATCAATTACCAATTAACCATCAGTGGATGGACATATTATTAATTATTAACCATTCTCTTTTCTCACAAAGAATGTCAAATGAATAACTGATCAAATATCTTTGGGCATTAATGACAGCAGTTCAGTTGGTGAGATCCCTAGAGGTTCCTGTTTAAGTCCCTAGAATGTGTGTTTCTTATCATTTCTATGCCTCATAGAAAATAAGCTAACCAAATTTTTATTAAATAATTTTCTTTAAATCATCTAAACATACCACGTGTTAGATTGTTTTTAGGGATCTAAATGGACTGAATATAATTAATAAACATGATCTCACTTTTAACAAATCATGATGAAAAAGTTCACCTTTAGTCAAATGCTGCTGTAGATTATAATTAAGTCTCAAACTAAACCTTCCTTAGGCGAATGAGGGAGTGGTGGGTGACTTCTAGCAGTTGCAAAGTACAGATGGCTGAAGCAAAGACAGAGGCCAGTTTCACCGCAGCAGTAAAAAAAAAAAAAAACCCAGAAAACAAAAAACGAAAAAACCCCAAGGTATCAAAGTAACAAGCAACCAGGAGTCCTGGTAGGGACACTATGCACCCTGCTGGCGATCAATAAATTCGTACTGACTACTAGCTGTTAGAATTTTTTTGAGCTGATATGAACAGTGGAGATCAAGAAAAAGCAGTCCTATTAGTCCTTTTATCCTGTTAGAAGGGGCCATTTCTGATAATAGAAAGCTGAACCCAGAGAGAAGTCCCTCAACTAAGAGAATGAAGGATTTCTAACCATAAACCATCTCTGACCAGGCAATGCCTGGAATGAGCTCCAGGAAGAGCTCAGTTGTCAAGGAAGACTTATTGAAGTTTGTTATTTATAAATCACATATTTGTTCAATGATTCCTTCAAATCATTCAACCAATATAGCATGGCATCAGGGTATTTGACCTAGAATTATAGTCCTCTCTGTGTTTTCTTTAGAAAAAGTCGAAGTACCTTTTCTCCTTTCATTAGGTGCTGAAGTCCTAGGGGGTCACCTTCAGTCTTACAGGTGATAAATTATAGCAAAAACATTATTTAAAATATGTTGCTTTAGCATAATGTGCCACCCCTTTCCTTATGTAAACAAAATGCTTTTATAACATGAGCAATGTCTGTTTTGTTGGCTTGCAAATGAAGGGCCTTCTAAGCGTGTAACTAGATATGCATTATATTTATTTATTGAAGATTGATATAAAATGTTATTTACATAAACAAGATCATAAATGATGCATATTTGAAGCATCCCTATCCAGGTTTAAGATAGGAATCAAGAAGGTGGCTTCTCCACTAGTGACACTTTCAGGAAAATATATTGCATGCCAATTATATGCTAGTCAAAGCTCTTGGGTAAACAGTTTTCTTAATTATGATGACTGTGAAGGAGAAAAACTAGTGAAAACATCGACTCTCTCCTGGTTTCAAAAAAAAATTAACTTTTTTCCCCCAGTAAAAGTAGAGACACTTTAGATTTTAGGACTCTCTTGGCTCCTAAAACCTAAGTGCTGCTTGAAAAATGGCCCTTTCAGCTTTTAGCCAGCAGTCACAACTTAAATCCACAAGAGAGGCGCCTTACAACCCTGGTTTCAATGGCAGCCTGCCATTTCGGAAAATTGTAGCTTTTGAAAGAAGAAAAAAAAAAACAACAACCAGTAAGCCATTTAATTCACCCCCTTGGAACTCATGTAAGTTAAGGAAAAAATAAGTAGGGTGAGCAAAAAGATGCCTAATTCCTAGTTCAAAACTCTTTTCAACATTTGGTTGAAGTAGAGTTGAAGTCACAGCATCCCCAGTAGCCATTTAAATAGAATAATTTTAAAGAACTCAGCTCCTCTTAGAGTGATGAAATATGGATACTGTTTTTCTGCTTGTATCTGGACACACTGAGAATTGGCAAGCAACTAAGGAATGGGCAAACTCAAAATGATACGATTTGTAAATTTTGGGAAAATATCTTTAACACTGAATTCCCAAATTTCTTTTATGTGATTTTTGCTGCATATGTAACTGGTCCTCTGTATGGATATGGATATATTTATATATATACACACACGTAGTTATCATAGTCAAAAAGGACTCCTAAAAATGAGAACACACTTATGACCTGATCAATGTTCATCAAGGGAAAAAGTAAGTTCATTTAAGATTCCACTCCAAGTCCAAGTCTATGATTGCCAATGTGACATAATAAAATGTGATTGGGTGACCCTGTGGATGAAAGATATTCCAAATTCTAATACCCTTAAAAACACATAATAATTTTTGTAAGGGTATGGGTTTCACAGAATGTCAACATTCAACACGTGTTTCTTGAGCACCTACACTGAGTGGAAGCCTGTGCTTAGGCACTGGTGACATAAGATAAACCAGAAACCTCTTGTTTTTAAGAAGTTTAAATTGTAGCAGTAAAGCACACCAACAAATCTTCGGTGGTTTCCAAATTCCATTCTACCCTCTTAAAGGCATTAGGCTCCACTGAGATTCCGTGCTGATTCCATGCCTGGGGCAAGGAAAAGTACAATGTTAGCCTGAAACATTTTGTTGTTTCAGAAAGCAAGAGTATACACAAAGAATAATGGGTCTGTGTCAAAAGGACACAGGAGCTGCCTAGAGAGGATCCAACAACTCAAACATAGAGCAATCTGATGCAAAAAAAAAAAAAAAAAAAAAAAAAAAAGAAAGAAATGTACGATAAACCTAAAAAAAAAGAATGTGTGAGGAGTGCCTGGGTGGCTCAGTTGGTTGAGCGTCTGACTTTGGCTTGGGTAACAATCTCATGGTTCAGGAGTTCAGCCCCATATCAGGCTTCAGCTCAGAGCCTGGAGCCTGCTTCAGATTTTTGTGTCTCCCTTTCTCTTGCTGCCTTTCCCCTGCTCGTGCTCAGTCTCTCTATCTCTCAAAAATAAATAAACATTAAAAAGAAAAGAATGTGTGAATGCATAAGGATATTTTTTCAAAGTTCTGTACAGAACAGTACTGGCTTATAAATGTAAAAGGAATAATAGAATTGAAACAGCCACCTGTACAACCAACTCAGGCAAGGATTATCAATGGATATGAAACTTGTTTGGTAAACATTTGTGAGGGAACAAGATAGTTACACAGTCTTAAGTTATTACCTACAGATTATGTATTAAATACAAACAGGGAAAGGTTACCTTTACCAGGGATAAATCTGAAAGATATCGGGTTAAAGAAGAGATCAAACGTACGGTCACCAGTGATGGAATAAACTCACTTTATGTGTCTCCTGATGTGATGTCATGGAAAGTACATACCATCACCCATCCAGTACTTTTTCAAAGAATGTGTGACCTGAATATAACCATGCGGTAAGAATCAGAAAAATCCAGACCATAAAATGTTCAACATCTGCAAGACAATTAGCTGAATGCTTAAAAAATATCAATGTCATGAAAGACCATACAGGATGGGGCTGGGGGTGGGGGTGGGGGGCTATCCCAGGGTAAAGAAGTCTCTACAAAGAGACCTGGCAGCTAAAAGTAAGGGGCATTCCTTGGTTGGATTCTGGATACCATAGACACACACCTGTATATATACACACAGCACAGCTATAAAGAAGATTTTGCTGACAATTGGGGAAATTTGAATGTGGACTTATATTTTAAAATTATTGTGGGGGCGCCCTGGTGGCTCAGTTGGTTAAGTGTCTGACTTCAGATCAGGTCACGAGCCCTGTGTTGGGCTCTGTGCTGACAGCTCGGAGCCTGGAGCCTGCTTTGGATTCTGTGTCTCCTCTCTCTGCCCCCTCCCCCATTCATGCGCATGCGCACTCTCTTTCTCTCTCTCAAAAATAAATAAAAAACATTTAAAAAAATAAAGTTATTATGTGGTCTTGCATTTATTTAGTGTGATAATCATTTTTGTGGTTGTGAAGGAGAATATCCTTGCTCTTAGGAGAGGAATTACTGAGGAATTTAAGGTGGATTATCATGTTCGTAACTTATTTTCAAATGGTTGAGAAAAATTGAAATATGAAAGATGTATTTGTGTGTGTAGTATATATACGTGTGTGTGTTTCTCTGACTTATTTCACTTAGCAGTGTACTTTCCATCTCCATCCATGCTGTTGAAAATGGTATATATATATATATATATATTGCACACAGATATTTGAGAGAGAAATAAAGCAAAACTACCAATATGCTGAAAATTGGTAACTCTAGGTGAACAATATATGAGTGTTCATTATACTATTTCAACATCTTTGTAGGTTTGAAAACTTTCAAAATAAAACATGGGGGTAATAAAAAAGAGTTAAAGTCTAATGGGAACTTAGTTAAAACAAAGTTGTTCCTTTCCTTGAAAATGAGTATATTACCAGGCCTGGATCTGGATCATAATGTGAGTGAGCTTTATTCTCATTCCCCCCACTCCACCCCAACAATATCAGAGTTCTGCTGTTTATATATAAGTATGTTCAGCAAAATTAGGACCACTTAAAGAAAAGGAATTACAGAGATACTAACTGTTCTAAACTAAAGAAAATTATTGAAGAAACATGTTATGATTGGTATTTTTGACTTTTCTCTTATGGCTTTCATTTATTTATCTGTCCACTCAGCCAATGGGCATTTGGAATCAAAGCCCAGTGCTGGACATCAGGAACACACATGGCCAAGACAGGGATCTGACCATCTGGGAACATAACTCTCTAATGCGAATTACTTTAAGTCACATGGAAACACATCTTAGTGTTTAACTAGGTGGATGGATTATATGGATTTTTTAAAAAAGAGATCTACTTTCGTAAGTCTTATAACATTAAGTATTTGTCTGAAGAATCAGACTACTAATGTCCATAACAGAAAAAGAATGTAGAACCATGTCATTCCTTTTAAAGTGGCAGGTTCTAGCATTCATTTGCTGAGAAGAAACTGTGGCTTAGAATTAATTATGTAGAGGGGTTCCTGGGTGGCTCAGTGGGTTGAGCGTCCAATTTCAGCTCAGGTCATTATTTCATGGCTCGTGAGTTCTAGCCCCACATTGGAGCCCACTTTGGATGATCTGTCCCCCTCTCTCTTTGCCCCTTCCTGGCTCATGCTCTCAATCTTTCTCTCTCAAAAACAAATAAACAATTTTTAAAAATTTTAAAAAAGGATACATTATGTAGAGTTGTTTACCTCACCCTATAGAAATGTTTATCAAAAATTGCTTTGTTCTTCCATCAGGAATTGTTATCTGAAAACAATGAGGAGCCTTTTGGAGAAAGAACTCGTTCACTGAAAGATAAAAGCTAAGTTTATCTTAAATGTTTAGCATAGTACTCTGTGTGGACATGCTCCCTTAAAAGGATAGAGATATTGGGGCATCTGGGTGGCTCAGTTGGTTAATTATCCAACCTCAGCTCAGGACATGATTTTATGGTTGGTGAGATTCTTGTCTTTGAGGATTCTCTCTCTCTCCCTCTCTCTGCCCTTCCCTGTGTGCATTCTTCTCTCTTCCTCTCAAAAATAAATAAACTTAAAAAAAAAAAGGACAGGGATATTTCTTTTTTTAAATCATTTTGTTTAATTTTTTTTCATCATGATAAATGTACTCTTTAATCCCCATTCCCTATTTTCCCATCCCCCACCCAATTCCCCTCTGGTAACCACTAGATTGTTCTCTATAGTTAAGAGTCTGTTTCTTGGTTTGTCCCTTTCTCTTTTTTTCTCTCTTTTTCATTTGTTTTGTTTCTTAGATTCCACAGATGAGTGAGATCCTATGGTATTTGTGTTTCTCTGACTTATTTCACTTAGCAGTGTACCTGCCAGCTCCAACTATGTTGTTGCAAATGGTAAGATTTCATTCTTTTCTATGCTCGAATAATATTCCATTGTATATACACACACCACCTCATCTTTATCCATTCATCTATGGATGGACACTTGGACTCCTTCCATAGTCTGGCTATTGTAAACAATGCTGCAATAAACAGGGGTGCATGTATCCCTTTGAATTAGTGTTTTTGCAGGTTTTATTTGTAAATACCCAGGAGTGTGATTACTGGATCAAAAGAGTAGTTCTATTTTCAACTTTTAAAGAAACCTCCATACTGTTTTCCACTATGGCTGCACCACTTTGCATTCCCACCCAACAGTGCAAGAGGGTTCCTTTTTCTCCACATCTTCACCAACATTGTTGTTTCTTGTGTTTTTTATTTTAGCCATTCTGACAAGTGTGAAGTGATACCTCATTATAGTTTTGATCTGCATTTCCCTGATGATGCATGATATTGAGCATCTTTTCATGTGTCTGTTGGCAAGGACAGGGCTATTTCTAAACTAAGAGGATGGAATATAGAGATTGGTAAGTCTATGGCTGTAACAGCTGTCACATGCTGATCAAATGGTAAGAGAGAGAGAGAGAGAGAGAATGAATGAATGAATGGGGGAGGGGCAGAGAGAGAGTGAGAGAGAGAATCCCAAACAGGCTCCACACTGTCAGTGCAGAGCCTGATATAGGACTCTAACTCATGAATCTTGAGATCATGACCTGAACTGAAATCAAGAGCTGGACGCTTAACTGACTGAGCTACTTAGGCTTCCCTCAGCATTTTTGTTATGTGAGGACATTCCTGAAAGAATGCAAAGCAGGCAGCTAGGAAACATATGCTAGTTTATTTCTTTATTTGACTTCTAAACAATTAATCTCATGAATTTAGAAATGAATTCTCTTATGAAGTTGGGTTTATTTGTACATTGTAAGATGTGTGACAGTAGTGGACACTGTCAGTGCTTCACTCAGATTCTCTTAGATCCCTTTATCCCTTGTACTGTCGCTGAGTGCTCCCTCCTCCTACCCTCCCCCAGCCCCCCACTCCCCTCTCACTTCTGTGTGGTTGGGGTTTTTCAGCCCACCTATCACTCTCTCTGGAGCACTGCCCTTGGCCTATGGGAGCTGCTTGGTCTACTTGCCAGAGTCTGAAGCGTTAGGAGTTTACATTCTCCATTCTTCCAACACCCAGTTTGCAGCCCATTACCAATGACTAAAGGGGGCCAAGCCCAGCTCTCTTGCCTTGAGGAAGAATAAACCCAACCCTCATACACAATTTGTACTCTAGAGCTCCCCTAGGAGATTCAGGAAGGCTGGGATTTGGCTTGAGGTGGTTCCTTGCTTCACTTCTTCCCTTTCTTATCTAGCCTCCCCCGTCTGTTACTGGTTTCTTCTGGGAGTGCTTCCCTAATAAATCCCTTGGATATTCTTCATCTCGGGGCTGGTCTGCTGCTGGAGCAGCAGCTTGACAGTGACATTTAACTTGAATAACTGAATATATAATTTTTTTGCATGATCCCTTCTAATATCAAACTTTTTTGATTAAAGGTTTACATAAGTAGTTTTGTTTTTATTTTACACATTTTTTTACATGAAAGTCATACTGGTGATATATAGAAGTCTATGAATCAATTGATATGAAAATGTCTATGAATAAATTGATAGACCTAATCTAGAGTCCTTAACATTATTCTTTCATAAGTATCTCACAGTTTTGAAAGTCCAACATAAATCATTATAACTATGCAATGTTTTGATTTAAATCTATAATGTTAATTCCACTTGTTAATGCATGCTCTATATCAGGCACTATGATTGCTGCTTTGCACGTATTATTTAATCTTCTTAGCCAATCTATAAAGTTGGTTTTATTATCTCCAACTTACAGACCAAGAAACTCAGGCTCTAGAAGTTAAGTAAGTTGTCCCAGATTGCATGGTAGATAGCAGGATTCTGAATTTGAAGTCCTAAATCTGAATACTTGTCAGCAAATTTCATTGCATCGAAATGAATGAAATAGAAGAAATATTTCAGTATAGTTTCTTCCTAATTAATTAAACAGGAAGGTGTTCTTTTGAAGCATTCTTGTTTTAAAGTTATTCATAATTCAGGGCACCTGGGTGGCTCAGTTGGTTAAGCCACTGACTCTGGATTTTGGCTCAGGTCATGATCTCATGGTTCATGAGTTCCATTACGTGTGAGGCTCTGTATTGAATATGGAGCCTACTTGGGGTTTCGTTTCTCTGCTCCTCCCCCATTCATGTTCTTGCCCTCTCTCAAAATCAATAAACTTAAAAAAATAGAGTTATTCATAATCCCATGAAAACTTTAAATAAAGTATGAGAAGTTTCTCATGAATAATCTTTTTTCTTAACAGTGGTTTGGAAAGGAGTGCTCTCTAGTAGTAATGAGAGAGCCCTTCATGAAAAGACTCCTGGACAGTGTGTCTAAATGAAGAAACAGTCCTTTGAAAAATGATCATTTTGGTATTTCATGCCACTTAAAAATATTACATCAGCTCTCTTCAGACGTTTGACTGATGAGATGGTAGAAAACCATAAGTCAAGAAAGATAGTCGCTTGAGTAACTAGATTTTTTTGTGTCTCCAGCTATCTACACAATGGATTAAACAGTGCTTCTCCTTTGAGGGTGTTTTAAGAATTGTTAAGCGCACTGTTTTCATAATTTCTAATCAGGTTCCATATCATTCCTTGGCCCCAAGAAAGGCTATTGATAGAATTCAATCAGGCAGAGAAAGGGTCATGGTACTTGCTCTGAGAGTTGTTTGAAAACTCTCAAAGGACATGTGGTCAACTCCACTTTTGTGTGATGACAGATGGGCCATATATTTCTCTAAAAAGTTAGGCATTGGCTGTGGATGCTAAGTTTTCCCAATGAAAACTGCAGAAGTTATCAAGAGGAATTGTGTGTAACCTTACAAAATACATGGCAACTAAATAAAAACAGTGTTACGGGAATCACTAAAAAAATACCCATGTGCCAATGGAGGATAGGACTAAAGAAAAGAAAAGCAAGTTCTGAGACAGCCTGGCCCTGAAAGTCTGATTTAGCCTTTTGCCCGGGAGTTGAGTATATATATGAAAGAGGCATGTTATCCAATGTGCTGAGAGGGAAAGAATTAAGAACATCTGAGTTTCTGTGAGGGAAGAAATGGCCTTCCAAAACCCACTCATTTCAATGGGAAGTAGCTGCACAAATGGTTTACCGTTCAATAAAATTTCCCAACCATGTGCTCGTTTC
Organism: Cryptoprocta ferox; assembly: GCA_028646485.1. NCBI lineage: Eukaryota > Metazoa > Chordata > Mammalia > Carnivora > Eupleridae > Cryptoprocta > Cryptoprocta ferox. The sequence goes on from CM053562.1 coordinate 35,068,793, forward strand.
TGTTTTTTAATGTGCTGGTTGAATGCTGTACCTGAAATAGTTTTTGTAGACTGGTATCTGATATGTGTGCATAGTAACTGGAAGCAGTCATGACAGCAGGCTAGCAGTGTGGGTGTTTGTGAGAACAGGGACGTGCATGTTGGAGTCATTTAGAAAAATGGAGCATCCAGATGAGCCACAGACACAATAGGAGGAGGACATGGAGGAGCCTATAGAAAAGAACAGGGACAGGAAAGCTGGAAAGGAGGAAAAAGGAAGTGGGGAAATGTGCCAAAAATAGGGAATCATACTTGTGAAGAAAATTTCCAATTTCCAATTATATATTTTTATTTTGAAATCCATCCTCATATACCTGGCAGACCTCTTTGTGTTTATATATTGTCCCTGTTTTTGACTCTTGGGCCTATTCCAAATCTTTAGCCTTCCATTTTCAAAATTTTATTTAAAAATGGTTCAGTTCAAGCTAGATATTGCTCAGGGAGTAGCATATCCAAATTCATATGACAGATTTGAAATCATATTTATTTAAATAGACACTCTATTTCCATGAGATTTCTCTGGACACTGAAAAAAGAAAAAAGTAGCTCTCCTCATTAAAACATCTCTTCCTGTGTGTGCCCAGAATGTCAAATGGCCATAGCATTCTCCTCCAGGGAGTTTATAATCAAGCCCAGGACCCAGTTAGATGAAAAAAAAAAAAAAAAGCTTTTTTTAGGCTTAACAAAGTCATATTCTTTCTTCCACCAATCCTTGCCCTCTGTAAAAAATAAAATAAAAATTTTAAACCTGTTTATAAAAAAATGTTTCCACCTATTAGGCCATAATAAGGAACAGGAGTTTTATTTAGTATGGAGGCAGGATAAAGTCATATTTTGACTCTGTCCTGCACATACGCATAAGAAATTCTAAGAAACATAGACTTCTGATAATCATTTTTTTCTCAAATATTAAGTGTTTGCCAAATCTGTATAATACTCAATGCCTACACTGTTTTAGATGTAAGGAAACGTGCAGTAGATATGAGACACATCCTACCTTCAATTTGCAATATGATAGACATACAAACCTGAAGGTCATTAGGGAAGTACTTTTGCATAAAATTCAGAGATGCAAATATAAATGCCTACAGGGGCCAGACAGGTAATATAAAGGTGTGAAGGTTAGCCTATGTAAGGCATCTGGGATTGGTGGGACCTTTGGTAAAACTGAAGACATTGAAATAATAATAATACAAAAAATATCTTAACAAAGCCCTGCCCCCAGATCAGCATCAGATTTGGCAGATCTGGTCTGTAGCTGTTAAGTGTGCCAGGTCTGGCACAGATAAATGGAATGCTTATGCGATTATATGAATGCACTGAGGAGTAATAAGAAAAGGTATTAAAAATAGTTCTAGCAGGTTGGAGATTAAGTGACCTTTATCAGGGAAGGTTTTCTGGCAAAACAAAAAAAAAAAAAAATGTCGTGAGCTGTGGTCTAAAAGGAGCACACATTTTACTGCATTGAAGATCTTGAGAATGCAGGTGAAACTTGCAGGCTGAATGGCTTGTTTCAAACTGGTATTCTTTTTCTAAATATCCCTCTTATACGATCACAGTCTTTTAGCTGATTCTACTAATTTATTTTGAGTCTGGGAAAGCCAAAGAAGAGAGAGATGGGAAGAAGAGATGGTGGGGCTGAGAGCAGGGGAAAGAACCTTTTCCCGTCTTCCCAACTGAGTATATACAGGGAGTGGCTCTGGGGAGGAACAGCCTCCATTTTTTAGAATCTTGCCCACTGTGGGTACCAAAATCCACTGTGCATCGCAGTGGAAGTAAACCAAGTAGCTGAGAGCTCATTCCTAATTCTCTGATGATGAATTACATATATTTGTTTTAGTGTCAGAGAAAAATTTCCCAAGGATCTTCTGTGAGCATTAGGATGTCATTTATTTCAAGGGGAAGGAGGCTCAAGAATTTATCTCTCTGAAGGCATAGTATTCTCCAACACATTAATTGGCCATGTTAGATTGATTTTTTTTAAATGTTACCTCACCGAAGAAAAATTCTGATTTCCTGGTGCAATTATCTTCTTTCTGAGTACTTATCTTTCCAGTAAAAGCTCTTCACCAAAAGGTTTTCAGTGGCTAGTTCCAAAGAAGGTTTTTAAAACATGTTTTTAAAGAGCATTTTAAAGAAAAGATGAAGAATGGTTCTATTGAGGATTTAGCTTTTTCTTCAAAAGAATTTTAGGTGTTGGCAATTGCCTGAGTACCAGAAGCCTGAAACAAATTAGCAAAGATGTCCAGAAAATTAGAGAGTGAGTCCGCTGAGAACCTCAGTGTCTGAAGTTGCCTTGAAGGTGATACACATGGTCCAATTCTCTATCAAAGGCTTGGTTTCTTCTACAATATCTTGATTGGGAATCCAGCTTTGGTTTGAAGTCTTCCGGTATTGAGAGAATTTACTCTCTCAATACAACTCATTCCATTTTTCTTGACTTCTCAAGTCATTCAGAATTTCTTCTTTAAAGTGAAATAATGTATCTTTTTATTTCTTCCAGTTGCTATGGAACCCCCTAAATATGTTTGAATCTTTTTGTAGTAGATTTCATATATTTGAAGATAACTACTATCACACTCTAAATAGAATCATTAAATCTTGTTTCCCTTTCTGTTTCACTTTCCTAGTTCAATGATAATATTCCTGGTATGGAAGATGTGGGGTTGTTTTCTGTGGTCGGATGGCAGTTTTTTCTAAACTCAGTGAGGAGCAAGATGGAGTGGGTGTATATAGCATGTATCTGTCAAGATCACTCTCCTGGACTAGAAGTCTGGGGAAGAAATAAAATTAATAATAGATCTGAATCCCAGGCTTGTGAGTTCTAAAGCCTAAAGGAGGGACACAACATATTGCTCAGGGTAACTTCATGAAAGAGTATTTGAGGATGAATGGCATGCACTCTCAGGTGAAGTTAATCTGGAAAGACTTCATACTTAGGAATTAAAGATCTTAAGGTACATTGTTACAACAAACTCGGGGTCACAAATAAGACGTCAAGAGTTACTCTCAAAGTAGTTGTGCTTTCTTACTACCTACTTAAGGCAGAGAATGGTAAATAAAACCCAAGCAAATTTAGGCAAAGCCAAAAATACATTTTACTGTTTGACGGCAAAGTTTTATGTGTCTATAAGCTTTTGAGAATTTGTCAGGTATATAAACTTATACATTTCTAAATGTAGTTGATACCCTTATTCTGAGTATACACCAATGTAGATTTTTTAATCTTAGAGTGAAATAAATTTCCTCAAATTATTTGATAACTTTCCTTAGTATGTAACAAATTCGTGCAGAGATTTTAACATAAATATTTTAGATTAACTATGTATTCTCAAAATAATTTCTTTGTGATAAAATTAAAAAAACATTTTTTACCCTTCATAAATCATTAGTCTTTGCTGAGCATTTTCTTCAACTCCCCATCAGTGTTTCCCCTTTGGGCTGAAACCAAGCATGGAAAATTTCACCCTACCAGACAGGCCTTTTTGGAAACCATAAGCAGTGGTAAGGGAGCTTAAATTTATATTTAACTTCAAATGCTTTTTACCACAAATGATATAACATGGGGTACTAAGCAATCATTTTTTGGTATAATTGAGCCAGTTTGTTGGTTTATTCAATTATTTATGAGCCACTTAAAGATTTATTTAGGTATTTTGGCATACTCTGACTGCATCTCTCAGAATTGAACATCTATAGCTTCTATTTTTCCTTTTTGGGTACATAAATAAGAGAATTTCATACCCGTGAAAAACCTTTCCATGACGCAAAACAATAAGGTGATTATGTATTACATGAGGTTATTAGCAACCCCCAAACATAAGGAATATAGGAATAAAATGCCATAGATCTCAAATATACTCTATGTTAATATGATTTCAGTCTGAATTAAAGAAAGTGATAGAAAGCAATGCTGTGAGAGCAAGGCACTTGATTCTTTTTTATTTCCTCATTTGTGGTTATAAAATGGGCAAAATAGGGGTTTGAGAAATTGGACTATTAAGTCAAAAGTGACAAACTTATACTCAATAGGAGTGCCAAGAAATAAACATTAAGACTGGGGTCTTGATTATTTAGTTATTCCTTTATTTACTTGTGTTTATATATATATATTCATTCACCACTCTGAGTCATTTGGATAAAACCTACTAAAATATAGGAATTAAGTCTTTCAGAACAGAAGGGTAGAAAAAAGTGGGTAGAGGTAGAAAAAAATCAAGAAGTAATAAAGGAAACTTGGTGAAAATCTAGAATACTTTTGATTAGATACAGGAGGCAGTGGGAAGTAATAACTGTGATTGGGACTGCCTTTCTGTTATAGGTGTCTTGGAATTCTTTGGGAAGGTGTAGACAGAGCGAGGTCATGGAAGTCATAAGTATTTGGAATGAAATGGGGAACAATGCTAGTGGAGCAGTTGCCACTTATAACTGCTGGAAGGTGTGCCCTGAATCTGTCAGCAGGATTTCTGTCTGGGTTGAGTTGTATAAACAGCAGGGCAAGGAGATCAAACCTAACTTATTTTTACTCCGGGTCTTCATCGGCCCCTGGAGAAAGTGACAATCTCACTTACATTATTTTTTTATTAGGACTTTTTGGCCTTAATTCTGCTTAACTTATTCAATGCAAGTCTCAATATTGGGTTTTTCAGGCCTTATATGGGATTAGCACCTTATTATGCTGATAGTTTACCCTGAGCTGCCTACAGCTGTCACAGCATCAATTATAATTTGTTAATTTCAGAATTTTTGATCACATCACTTAGGGGATTTCACTTGTTAGTTTGTAGTACAGCTCTGATTATTTTAGATGATATACTCATTCACCACAGCTTTGGGTGGCTAATTCCCTCCATGCCTCCCTTCCCCATACCCTGCCAAGCAAAGGCTCTCCTTGAAGAAACTTTAGAATAAAAAAGAACATAAAACTAGTCCCCACAGTGTCAAAAATGGCAGGGCATGTCCTGAATGACCTCTAAATAGTAGCAGAGTTATTTTAAAATAACAGAGAAAGGAATAAAATAACCACTACAACAACAAAAATCACAATAAGACAGAATTTAGTTTTTTTCATAGTTTATTGTAAGAATTTAATATACTAATGTGTATTATGAGTCATCAATAAAGGACACTGTGTTCGACATTCCCCCCAACTTATTTAAGATTAAACTGATTTTTTTGGCAGAACATCTAATAGGGACAATATTTAACAGAACATGCTTTGAGAAATGTTGCCCTATATTGATTGATTAAAGCTTTTCAATATCCAGAGATTTATTTAGTTATAAAATAAATAAATCATGTGTAATGTACAGATTATATTAATAATACCATATTGCAATATTTGAAAGTTGCTAAGAGAATAAATCTTAAAAATTCTCAACATACACATAAAAAATGTGTAACTATGTATGGTGATAGATGTTAACTAGATTTATTGTGGTGATTATTTTGCAATAAATACAAATATCAAATTGTTATATACCTGAAATTAATATATACAAATACCAAATTTTTATATACCTGAAATTAATATAATGTTATATGTCAACTATACCTCAATAAAAAGACAAGGAAGAAGATACCATACAGGAACCTGGTTATTATATTCACACACAGGTTTTGCCAAGTCAGTTTAGCTCCGAGTAAGCAGGTCTTCATTTGACCCTGTCCTAGAGCCTGTGGTGGGCCTGGTGCCCTTGGAGAAAGTCAAGTGACTCTAGTTCTGGACATGTATTTTGTCACCTTTATGGCTCTCCTGAGTGTCTCTCTCAAACGTGGAGGCAATGTAATTTACCTGATGACATTTCAACAAAAGCCAACTTAGCAAATACCAATTCATCAAAGAATCAATTCACCCTAGGACCAATTTTCTAAATTTACTGATTTCAAAACACTTGTGTCTTATAACTTTAAGAAATGTATTCATAAACTTTAGAGCTATTTCTGTAGTTCTAGTTGATAGGTTTTCATAACTACATCTAAATATTTAATCTGTCTCTGGCTCAGCTTCCACTGCTCCATGTGGAGGATTGGGGACACAGTGGGGACTTTATGTTGGAGAATGTGGACAAAGAGCCGAGAAACAGTCCTCTATCTGAGCTGCCTGCTTGGGGCCTAGGGAAACTGAGGAGCAGATGCAGGGAAACTGAGTGTCTGAGAGAAGAGGAAACTGAGGGTCAGAGAGAGGAGGAGATATTGAGAGAAAGGGGGAGGTGAAAGAGAGAAGGCAATGGAGAATAAAGAACAATTAGAAGAGGAGATTTTAGTGCAGGGAAGAGGGTGCCAACTTGTAGTTTACTACAAGTGTAGTAAATTAGTGAATTGCCAGATTCAATGAATAAGGTCATGCATGATTACTTTGGTCAACTGGTTTTGGTGACTTTATGTGGTGTCTGAGGCTCATGACCTCCAATAATATTGCCAAATGTCAGTATTTTCTTCCCAATTAGATTCTCAGCGACTTGCACAGGCTCGTACATATAGAGGAAAACCAATAAATAGTTAAGAGACTAAAGGCAAGAATACATAGATGAAGACGTGAAGCATCTGGAGCTGAACAGTCTCCAGGTGACACTCCATTTGGCCTTCCTCACATAGACCTACTGTGGACAATTGAACAAACTGATTTTGTTTCTACTCATTTAGCGGTCTTAAGAAGACATCTGAAAAGCAAAAGAGAAACAGAATGTTGAGAAAATCTATTTACCAGTTAAAGAGAGAAAGTGTGATGTTTGGCAATCTTTCAAATATTATCTGAAACCAAACTGATTTGTTTATTTCTCCATCTTTCCCTTTTATTTATTTTATATTGTCAATAGAGCTATTTTTCCTTCATTGATAAACAGCTGCTATACTTGCCTTTCCCAAGGAATTTGATTTTTTAAAAATGACTACTTTCAGCAATTATCTCAATTCAATTCAAACAGGATACTATCCCCAACTGTCCATCTGCCATTTTGGTGATGATCTCAACTCCAGAATATTAAAATCTGACTCATACTTAAAGTTCTGTACTTTAATTTGCTTTCATCTCAATGGCTTCACTCATTTAATTTTATGTTTTGATGATGGTTATTGCCACCTTTTCAATAACATACAACTCTTTTTTGAACCAAATGAGATTTTATGCATCACCAACTAAGCTAATTTTTTAAATAACTTAACCTTCTAGTGACTTCTTTTGCCAAACAGTGTACAATATACACTAATGCAGAATGGTTAGTATATATAGGAACTTTTTTGAAGCAAATATGTTTTTAAAAACACTTCTGACGAAAAATTTCAGACATTCAAAAAATGAAAAGAATAGTCTAATGAACCCACATGTGATCATCACACTCGTGAAAATAAATTTAAAAACCTCATTTAACCTGGAGTTGGGGAGCTCTCACACACATACCACTCACTGCAGCCTGCACAATCAAGAGGAAGGAGGAAGATGCAAATTATCTTAACAAGGAGGACATTTTTCATATAGGAGTTTTTTTTTTTTAAGTTTATTTATTTTGAGAGAGAGAAACTGAATGGAGGAAGGGCAGAGAGAGGGAGAGACAGAATCCCAAGCAGGTTCTGTGCTGTCAGTACAGAGCCCAATGTGGGACTTGAACCCACAAACTGAGATCATGCCCTGAGCCAAGATCAAGAGTCAGATACTTAACTGATTGAGCCACCCAGGGGCCCCCATTTTTCATATAGGAATTTATCTTTTGCTTTTAAGAAAAAGTAAGAAGATCCCTCCCTGCCCTGGCAATAATGCACCAACTGCCACTTGTAGCCAATGAGAACCTGCCACAGCCTCAAGCCGTAGTTCTTCTCCAACAAGCTTTTGTTGAAAACAACCCTCCCTAATTTCTTCCTAAAATCTAAAAAGAGCTGACCTTCCCTTTGTCCCTTCAGACTTGCCTATGGTTTGTCATAGTTTCCTTGTCTCGAATTGCAATTTCTGTTATTCCCAAATAAATTCATTCTCCAAATAAAATAACTGGCTATTTTATTTTTGAGCTTGACACCCTGCTTCAACAGTCTTGTTGCATCTGTAACCCCACCCCCCCCCCCACCCCGGATTATTTTGAAGAAAATCCCAGACGTCCTATCATTTATCCCTGAATGTTTCAGAATGTATCTCATAAGGATAAGGACTCTTGAAAGAGTGTAACCACGGTACCATTATCAATTTTAAAAGTTAAAAATCAGCTGATATCAAATATCTAGTTTTTACTTTTCCTTGATTCCATCATGATGTTTTTTTAACAGTGCATTCCAATTAGTATCCACATGAGGTAGAATAGCCTCAAAATTTCAGATTTAATTTCTGCTTGGTTAATCCACTCTATTTGAAATAATAATACATTCAATATTTAATGGGCTTATTTTCTAGGTCTACAGGCCATAGGCGATTATCTGTTCTGACAGATATTTAGAAGTTGTCGCTGTTATTGATACTGTGATATTTGTAATTCTATAGACATACCTCATCTTATTGTGCTTCTCAGAAACTATGTTGTTTACAAATTGAAGGTTTGTGACAACTCTGTGTCAATCAAGTCTGTCTATTGGCACCATTTTTCCAATGGTATTTGCTCAGCACATGTCTCTGTGTCACAATTTGATTATTCTCACAATATGTCAAACTTTTTCATTATTATCATATTTGTTATGGTGATCTGTGATCAGAGATCTTTGATGTCAGTACTGTGATTGTTTTGGGGCACTATAAACTATGTCAGATGACAAACTTAATTGTTAAATGTTGTGCGTATTCTGACTACTTTACTGACCAGCCATGCCGTCTCTCTCCCTCTCCTTGGGCCTCCCTACTCCCTGAGACATAACAACATTGAAATTGGGACAATGAATAACCCTACACTGGCCGCTAGGTGTTCAAGAAAAAAGAAAGAGTCACAAATTTCTCATGTTACATCAAAAGCTAGAAATGATTAACCTTAGTGAGGAAAGTATGTCAAAACCCAAGATAGGCTGAGAGCAAGCCCTTTTGTATGAAACAGCCAAGTTGTGAATACATGAATCATAAGAAAGTAAAACAGCTTTATTGCTGATATGGAGAAGTTTGAGTGGTCTGAATAGAAGATCAAACCAGCCACATATTCCCATAAACCAAAGCCTAATCCAGAGTGAAGCAATACCTCTCTTCAATTCTATGCAGGTGGAGAGAGGTGAGGAAGCTGTAGAAGAAAAGTCAGAAGCTAGTAGAGGTTGATTTATGAAGTTTAAGGAAAGACGCCGTCTCCATAGCATAAAAGGTCAAGGGGAAGCAGCCAGTGCTGATGTAGAAGCTGCAGCGAGTTATCCAGAAGGTCTACCTAAGATAATTACACATTTTCAATGTAGACAAAAGCAGCCTTCTATTGGAAGGGGATGCCATCTAGGACTTTCCCAGCTAGAGAGGAGACAATGCCTGTTTTAAAGCTTCAAAGGACAGACGGACTTTCTTGTTAGGGGCTAATGCAGCTGGTGAAGCCAGCTGGTTGAAGCCAATGCTCACTTACCGTTCTGAAAACCCTGGGCCCTGAAGAATTTCACTAAATCTATGCTGCCTGTGCTCTGTCAATGAAACAACAAAGCCTGGATGATAGCACATCTGTTTACAACATGGTTTACTGAATATTTTAAGCCCAGTGTTGAGACCTACTGCTCAGAAAAAAAGATTCCTTTCAAAATATTACTGCTCACTGACAATTCACCTAGTCACCCAAGAGATCTGATGGGGATGTACAATCAGATTAATGTTGTTTTCATGCCTGCTAACACAACATCCAGTCTGCAGCCTGTAAGACTTTCAAGTCATATTATCTGGGCAAAGCAGTAAAGTGAAAACCTCTGGAAAGAATTCACCATTCCAGATACCATTAAAACCATCCATGATTCATGGGAAGAGGTCAAATATCAATATGAACTGGAGTTTGGAAGAAGTCGATTACAATCTTCATGGATGACTTTGAAAGGTACGGGATGTCAGGGGAGGGAATAACTGCAGATGAGGTGGAAATAGTAAGAGAACTAGAATTAGAGCAAGAGCCTGATGAAGATGGGACTGAATTGCTACAATCTCATAAAACTTTAACAGATGAGGAGTTGCTTCTTATGGATGAGCAAAGAAAGCGGTTTCTTGGCATCTCCTGGTGGAGATGCTGTGAAGGGGCTGTGAAGTTGGTTAAGAGTCTAACTTTGGCTCAGGTCATGATTTCATGGTTCATGAGTTTGAACCTCGCATCAGCCTTGCTGCTGTCAGCCCAGAGCCTGCTTCAGATACTCTGTCTCCCTCTCTCTCTGCCCCTCCTTCTCCCCTCCTTTCTCTCTCTCAAAAACAAACACTTTTAGAAAATAAAGTATTAAAAAAAAAAGATGCTGTGAAGGTTGTTTAAATGACAGCCAAGGACTTAGATTATTTGGAATACATTTTCTTGATAAAGCAGCATCAGGATTTTAGAGGGACGACTCTGATTTTGAAAGAAGTTCTATTGCGGGTAAAATGTTATCAAACAGCATCACGTGGTACACAGAAATTGTTCGTGGAATGAAGAGTTGATCCATGAGCAAACATCACTGTTGTCTTAATTTAAGAAATTGCCACAGTCACCTTGATCAGTCAGTAGCCATCAACATGGAAGGAAGACCCTGTACCAGGGATAGAAAATATAAGTCACTGAAAGCTCACATGATGGTTAGTGTTTTCTAATAAAGTATTTTAAAATTAAGGCATGTGCTTTTTTTTAGACTCAACATTATTTCACACTTAACAGACTATGGTATAAATTATAACTTTTATATGCACTGGAAAACCAAACATTTCATTTGACTTGCTTTATTGTGATATTTTCTTTATGGTGGTGGTCTGGAACCGAACTTGCAGTATCTCCGAGCTATGCTGTGTTAGTAATTGTTGTGGTGTTTTTACTAATTTGGTGTAGTTATGCTATTAGAATTAGGTTTAATCATTTGGGCTGCTCTGATTGTTCCAAAACCTTAGTTCAGAATCAGTTTTAGTTATGTTTTTATCATGCAGTATAATTGAATACAACTAAAGCACCCATACAACAGTTGGAAACATATTTATCTACAAGAAGGACTATTTATATCAGCGATTCTGGTGCAAGCTTTTCAGATTTTAATTATGCCCGAGGGAAATCGTTGTACTCAGCAATATATCAAACTTTTGATACCTCTGGAGTTCATTACCATACAATAATCGCATTATCTGTCACACCTTATTGCTTAATTTTTGCTTTTCAAAGCCTCTTTATTGGCTGCATTACTTGCTAGTAATGGAAAACACATAGGGGCTGCTATACCTGTAAACCTAGTACTTTATGTGGGTGGAGTACTGGAATTATGTGTTGGGTAATACCTGTTTTTTCTTTTTTAAAAAATGTTTTATTTATTTTTGAGAGAGAGAGCACAAGTGGGGGAGGGACAGAGAGAGAGCAGGATAGAAGATCTGAAGCGGGCTATGCGCTGAGAGCAGCAAGCCCGATGTGGGGCTTGAACTCATGAACTGCAAGATCATGACCTGAGCCAAAGTCGGATGCTCAACTAACTGAGCCACCCAGGCACCCCATACTTTTTTTTTTCCCCCAACTCAAAAGATGCTTGGATTCTTAATCTCAATTTTGCTCATGAAAAATAGGCTTGGAAACAATATCTGCTGCCAAGTAGATATTAATAATTAACTCCTCCTCTGCAAAAGCCCCCAAACTTTCTCTACTATGTAAGTTATATTTATTATATAACTATTAGAAAATACAGGTAGGCCCAAAGAAAAAAAATCACTAGAGATAACAATTGTTAACCTTCTGAAAGTGCATAACATAAATCACATATATCTTTATATTCATTTTACAACAATTTAAACTCTATAAACTGTTAATATGCTTTTTTTTTACTTAATAAGTTGTGCGCATCTTTTCATGTTAACACACTGCTACTCAATCATTCTTTATTGCTGTATAATAGTCCACAGTTAGACTCACATGATATACACATTTACACTGTCTCTAATTTTTTTTTTAAAGATTTTAGTTTTAAGTAATCTCAACCTGGGGCTCAAATTCATAACCCCAAGATCTAGAATTGCGTGCTCTACCAACTGGGAGGGGGTCACTATACTGTCTTTTATTTTTTGATCTCTTAACTAGACAAGAACCATTCTCATATTTATGATTTGTCCAGTTAAATTTTTATGATAAATTGCTAAAAGGAGAATTGTCCCAAGTTGCCAATTTTAAAGGTTTATGAATCACAGTGGAAAAAATGGCTTCCATTAAGAGCTATATACCAAAGTTAGTGAGCATGTAGGGAAATCAGAATCCCTTATCTACAAGAAAGGATATTTTCTGCTAGAGCATTTATCTTTTTTCTTAATAACTTGAAAAGCTTTTGACGTATTAAGGAGGTGGTCATTTAAGTACAATGCATTTTGTAAATGTTACCCTACTTTATACTTTGACTTTATGGGTGGTGTTGTGTTGTTGCTGCTGTTGTTATGTAGAAGTTATTAGCTCCAAGAGGGAAATTTTACTGATTTTTTTCAACACGATAGAAGCAATTATTATTTCTTATGCCTCTTTCTGGAATTTTTTTTTCTAGCCCTAGTACTTTAAGCATCTATATATATTTTTGGTTTTGGGGTGTTTTTTTTGCTTTTCTTTTATTTTTCTTAATTTAAATTTTAGTTAGTTAATATGTAGTGCAATACTGGTTTCAGAAGTAGAATTCAGTGATTCATCACTTTCCTGTCTGATATTTAGGTCTTTCATCCATTTTGAATTTATTTTTGTGCATTGTGTAAGAAAGTGGCCCAGTTACATTTTTCTGTATTCCAAACACCATTGTTGAATAGACTGTCTTTTTTCCATTGGATATTCTTCCCTGCTTTGTCCAAGATGAGCTGACCATATAGTAATGAGTCCATTTCTGGGTTTTCTGCTCTGTCCCATTGATCTATGTGTCTGTTTTTGTGTCAATACCATACTGTTTTGACAACCACAGCTTTGTAATTTAGCTTGAAAGCTGGACTCATGATGCCTCCAGTTTTGTTTTTCTTTTTCAGAATAAGCATGTATATATTTTATTGACTGGTGGGCATGGCCCCCTTCCTGCTGTTTCTTTGTTTTATGTTTTGCTCTGCTTTAAAAAATATATTGACTACTTAGCAAATTTATTTTTCAATAACAATTATTTTTAGATAAAATTTAGAATCTTTTCATTGATTAGAGTTGGAACTATGAGTGTGTTAATTTCATAGCTAAATTTGGGGAGAATTAACATCTCTATAATATCAAGCCCTCTATGAGGAAACATGGTATCTCTCTATAGAGAGTCAAGTTTGTATTTATGACTCTCAAGAATATTTGAGAATTTTATCTATATGGGTTGTATTTATTCTCTTAATAAATATTTATCGAGCACTTACTCTGTGCTAGGCACACTCTTCTAGGTGCTGAGGATTTAATGGTGAAGCAGACAGGTGGGCTTATATTCTTGTGAGGAGATAGAAAGTAAACATATGAACCAATCAATAAATTTAAAAAAGCCAGAGTGGGAAGTAATAAGATGGCAGCAAACAGGATAGTTAGTGTGATAGCAATTAGGGAAGAGGTAGCAGTTTTAACAGGTGGTCAGGGAGTCTCCTTTAAAGAGATGATGCTTGAACAGATATTTGAATTCTGTTAAAGATCCTGTTGTCTTGGGGGATATTTCAGGAGAAGGCAAGCAAATGTAAAACAAATTGGACTGCACCTGCTGTGTTTGAGTCAGCAAGAAGGGGGCATGATGGAGCAGATTGAGCAGGGGAACAGGTAAGAGGGAGTTGAGTTCTGAAGCTGGCAGGATCCAGATCATGTCAGAAGAGGTATTCAGCTTTACCGCCTTATTGCATCAGGAAGTCACCGAAGAGCTTTAAGCAAGGAGAGATACGGTCAGATTTCTGTTTTAAAAATATGCTGGCTGTAATGTGGAAAATGGACTGTCGTGTAGCAAATGAGGATGTGAAGGTGCCTGTTAGAAGGCACTTACGAGCCTTCAAGTGCAGAACAGAGTGAAGTTGAAACCAGCAGCAACTATGAGCAAGAACAGGGGACCCAGGCAACCTGAATACTTAATTCACCAGAGGAAAATCAGGACTGTGTCTTCCCAAAAGGTTGCCTTCAAAGCAGTCTTGAATGCCTTACAGGGCAAGAGATGGAGAAATAGAGCCAGAAGGCAGGGGCAGAGGAGTTTCGGTAAGGTAAAGGAACAATTACCCAATGATACCAGGTAGCTATTTTAAGACTATTCTGTTTTAAGTTGAAATACTTAAGTATTTTCTACACTTTCTCTGAATTTTTCAGTATCTCATATCTATTAATGACTAGTACTGTATTTATAAAATCTCACTTTAATGAAGATGGTGACTACTATAGCTAAATTCCAAAGACTACACATATCAGAGGAGAAAACAACAGCAACAACCCTGCAAATGGTACAAAGAATGCAAAAATATTAGCCAATGACAACTTTAGAACCAGGTGGGTATTAAACTTTCATTGGAAATTAAAAAAATCTGTGTACTGCTAATAAAAAAATTAATATAAAGTATTAGATAGTGGTGCAGTCTATTGACAAAAATACTTTCTCATTACAGTTTTAGAGAACCTAAAATGTCTACCACTAACTTCACTAGTTATCATTTTTAATAATTTTGCATTAATTATTTTTCTTAGTGATTTATAGTTAACAAATTTGTTTAATGCAAATTTATTTAGTTTCTTCTGTTATGCTGTAAGCTTATACTTCAGCATTTTCATTTCACAGGTAAGAAAAAATTCAGAGACATGAAATTGTCCACTAAAATTCACTCATTTGGAAAGTGATTATCAGGTCACTCAGATCCTGGCCCTCTCCCTCTAAAACTAAATTATGTTTCCACCAGTTACTGTCCAAAGATATTTTTATGATGCTATTTTATATGGAAAAACAGCTCATGGTAAGCAACATCCTCAGGGGATACAGCAGGTTTTATAGGGAGCGGAACAAGCAGAATTCTGAGAGTGGGAAGTCTGGTGATATTTGGACACTAGGCATTCAACAATCTTGTAGGGCCCCTTGGATCCATCGGAAACTAACCTCTGCAGTCTAGGACCCTCACCTGAGAATCAGCAGACTGGTCTGAGGCACCTTGGACCCTTCTCTGAAGGAAGGACAATCAAGCACTTAATTTCTTGCCCTTGAATTCATAAAGAGAAAAATATGTCTAAATATAAACAAACTTGCAAAAATTTTTTATTGATATTGATATTGATATATTTATCAATCTTAAATCCTAAATGACTGTTACACGTCACCCTTGAAGTCAACAAGCTTCTCAGGTCATAGATATATCTAAAAATCTTTAGATATTTTCCATGTCCCAGCCGTTAACTGTTACCCTTGAACCTTTATCGAGAAATATTCTTTCCTCCTTTGTGATACCATACTGGCTAACTTGACAGAGAAGAATTTACTGTGCAAATCTTATTGCCAGATTAAATATGCTCCTGATGATGCCTTCTTCAATGCCCCCGAAGACCACCCTATTCATAATGCAATCGTATCTAATTTGGGTATTGGTTTACCAGCACCTTTGTGTCTAAATCAAGCCCAGACTAAAGATCTCAAGGAGATGTAGGCTTTTAGGGAGACAAAAAGTCCCACAGATATAGGCAGGATTATTGGGGCTTCACAGATCAAGGTTTAGATCGATTCATTTAAATGTCTACCCCAACTTGAACTATGCCTTCTTAAACTAGAAGCTAAAGAAAGACTAAAACTAATAGCTGAAAGAATAATAATTAAAGGAGTCATCAGACCTTACACAGCCCTTGAAATACTCTTATCTTCCCCATTAAAATTCCCAGTAGGTGAGGTTAAAAGCTTTCTAGGCAACTTCAGGACATTATTAGAATAATCATTTTCTACCTCCCTATTGGGCTAAACCCAAATATTATTTCATCTCTGGTGCCTCTTGAGGTGGCATATTTTACAGTTGTAGATTAGTGTTCGGTGGAAATTTCCCTAATATTCCTTTAGATTCTAAAGTTTAAAGCAAAATAGTCAATAGTTTTTTTCCCTTCTCCCGAGAAAGTCAACAATATACTTGGGCTGTTTGTTCTAAGAATTTGCTGAGGCACCGTCCTACTTTATATAATCAATCTGGACATGAAGGACATAAATTGCATTGTGATTTATGTTATCTTATATGTGAATGATCATTTGTTGTGTTCTCAAGATAAGGTCAACTCTGGGTACTTATTGTTTTAGCTCAGAGAGCACATAAGGTTCTCAAAGAATGGTATCCCAAGGTGGTGAATCCCTTATTTCTGACAGACCTTGGCTTGTTCACAACTTTTCTAGCTAGTAACTAAGAGACAATTAAGTGGATGCCTGAGTCTCTTTGGCTACCCTAGGCAATGGTTTTGCAACTTTTCTGAAATTGTTATACCCTCAAATGATTTAACTAAATCCTTGGTAATTTCTGGGATTTTAAACATGAACAGATTTAAAATTAGCCCTTCTAACACCACCTGCTCTGGGTTTGGCCTTAATTATCATTACACTTTCTATCTGGATATGAGAGACAGGGATAAGCCTTTGGACTTCCGATTCAATTTCATAGTAATTATCAGAGATCAATGGTCTCTCTCTTGAGCATCCAGGGGCACAAGTCTACTCACCTTGTCTAAATGCAATAATAGGAGCAGCTAAACCAGTGGAGGCTTCTACCAACTAAATCTTAGACTTTCCTTTAACTTTGATGGTATTTTGTTGCTGAGAACACACATTTACTAACAAGTAGCCTGACCATCTACGAAATCCTATTATTTTCCTGTGCACATATTTCCATTTATCATTGTAATATTTTGAATTCTTATATTCTTCTTCTATAACTTCAGGAAGAGGAGTTTCATGACCACCTAACCTTTAGTTATGAGCTAGATTTAGTCAAAATATGTTTGTTAGAAATACTTTCAGAGAAAACAAACTTAATCTTCTCTATAGTGGGTCATCTCTTTGGTCTGAAACAGAAAAATATCAGGCAGAATATGCTGTAACAGATCTTACATCTAGAATATGACTTCTTGCCAGTGGTAAAACCTGTCCAGATGGCAGTGCTCATTGTGCACATCAGAGCTTGTTGTTAGCTAGAAATTAATTAATATACTGATAAGACATCCTTTTGGGATGGTACATGATTTTGGAATGCTTTGGAAGAAAAAGGGATCCTGACCTTATTAAAAATCCCTATTAAGAATACTCAGCATCCTAAAGAACTTTAGAGCTGTATAAAGCTTCCTAAGACATATATTACAAAAGTAAGTGCTCAAACAAAAGTAGGTGTTATTACAAAAGTAGGTGCTATAGCTAGCATGGAGACTAAAAAAAAAAAAAAAATACAATGAAATGCCTTGGTTGGTCATTATGCCAGGCAGATAGACTTCCCTAAGAGCCTAACTAAATCTCTGGGAAAGTTGAAAAAGGCTATCACAGAATGCTTGTATCTAGCTCCTCAGAAAATAGGTACTGGGAGAAATGTAGGTGTAAATTAGGTGTAATCCAGCTACCTTTTTTCCTCTTTCATTGGTTTAGGGTTACCTTTATCTGTGTTATTTATGAAGCCACTATTCTTAATGCTGCTTCTTGCATCCTCAGTCACTCATTGATAAGAGCCCAGTACCATGCTACACTTCATTAGTGAACTGACAGCTGGGTTTGTGCACATTTTTATTTAGGGGGTGTGTTAGTTTCCCAGGGCTGCCATAAAAAGTGACCACAGACCAAGTGGCTTAAAACAACATTTTTTTGTATCATAGTTCTGGAGGCTCTGAGTCCAATATCAAAGTGTTAGCACAGTCTGCTCCTTCTGAAGACTGTGAGGGAGAGTCTTTCCCTTGCCTCTCTCCCTCTCCTAGTGGCGGCCATGGGCTCAAGTCTGTATCACTATAATCACTGCTTTCATCACCACATGGCATTTTACCATGTGCCTCTGTCCGAATCTCCTTCTCCTTGTAAGGACACCAGTCATTGGATTAGGGGCCACCCTAGTGTAGTATAACTTCATCTTAACTTGACTACATCCTCAAAGGCCCTATTACAAAATTCACACATACACATTCCAGAGGACTAGAATTTGGGGGGTGGGCACTGTTCTACCTACTATAGGGGGCCACCCAGTTTCCTTTGGCTCCAGTTCCTTGTAGTAATCAGTCGGTGTCCTGGGTAAATGAATTCAACCACTAGATGACTTTTTAGATGGAAATTATCACACAGGCTAAATAACCAAAACCCCCAAACTCCCTCTTATATTGTACCTAGAAAAAGAAGGTTCTTATCTGCACTGAAAAATACTCAGCAACCTTGTGGAGAAACGAGGAAACAGAAATCGAATGTGAAAGAGAGCTAGAGGGCAGATGGTGTATATTTGGAGGTTATCTCATAAGTAAGATACATTCTACTTTTGATCCACCTAATGATCGCTACACTATAGATTTCATTGCATGGCACAAAAATATTCTTGATAACAACATATTGCAACACTATTTGACAATCAAACAGGTATATTTTTGGCTACAAGCAGATCACTGGGTGGCCTTCAATGACTGGTTTTAAATTTGTAGCACAGTAGCCTGCTAGCTGCTACCTATAAGCTGGATAGCAACTCACGATATTGGTAAATGGTGCCTCCTTTGAATATAGTTCCTGGCATCACTTAGGCTCTACTTTGGCCCATACATTTTGTCTTAGAACAAGTGGTGATTCTGAGGAAGACCAGGAACAGTAGAGGCAGAGTGACAAATGATTAATTCAAGTCATCCAGGTACCTTGTCCTAAGAGAACAGGGCCAAAGAAAACCAGGGAAATGGAGAGGTCGTGGTAGTTGGAGGGGAGAACATGATGACGAACATCCATTACATTAAAATAAGATCTTATTTGCAATGCTAATTACTTATTGTCTTAATTCAGGCTGCCATAACAAATTACTATAGACTGGATGGCTGACACAACAAATGTTTATTTCTCTGTTCCGGAGGCTAGAAGTATGCCATCAGGGTACCAGCGAGGTGGGATTCTGGTGAAGACTCTCTTCCAGGTTGCAGACGGCCAACTTCTTGTATCTTCACATGGTAGAAAGAGCGTGAGCTAGCTCCCTGGCCTCTTTTTATAAGGGCACTAATTACCTCTAAAGGCCCCATTTCCAAATACTATCACATTGGGGCCCAAGATTTCCACATATGGATTTTGGAGAGACACAAATACTCAGTTTGTAATACTTACATTGCAATTTGAAAATCCATAAATATCCTCTAGACTTGCTCCTTGAAGTATCATCCTGTGGGTGGATAGCGTGGAAGCTTGTTAGAAATTTGGCAACTCAGGCTACACTCAAGAACAGCTGAATCAGAATCTGCATTTTAACAAGACTCCCAGGGTGACTTATATGCACAGTCCAGTCTGAGAAACACTAGAGCACAATAGATCTTGGATGGAGATAAAGGAACTTAACACAGATGCTCAGGCCCTCCTGTGGCCTATTGCACTAGAAGTTTTGTGCACAGAGTCTAAGAAAATGGAGACGAGTTTAGGTCACCCTTGGAAATTGAAGCAAGTAAATCAACACATTCTAGGTAGGATTTGTCATTGCTAACAGGAGGCAGCATACTACAGTAGAACAAAGTCAGAGGATTCGGAGTTCAGTTCTGTTTTTGTTTTTCCATTTATTATCTGGTAAGCATAAGCTACTCCTTATTTAAATTTTGAGCTTCAGTTTCATGTTGATACAAGAGATATAACAACATCTTCTTGAGGAAGGTCTTATAAGAGTTAAATGCAAATCTAGGTGAAAAGTGCTTTGCAAGCTATAAATTCTTACACACATGTAAATCAGTTAAATTATGTTACTTGGCAAGTATTTTACCCTAGAGATGGTTTACACTTACATTCATGATAATGGTCTGTTTTTAAATTATCCATCTGTGATCTTTAGGTGAGAAAATTTCAGTATGACTTATATTTTCCAGATATTTTTGCAAGTCAGTTGTTTGCTTCTTTGGATTTTCTTAGAGGAATACAACTGCATGGACTGATTTCCTTCCTTCCTTCCTTCCTTCCTTCCTTCCTTCCTTCCTTCATTTCCTTTCCTTTCCTTTCCTTCCTTCCTTCCCTTCCTTCCTTTCCTTCCTTCCCTTCCCTTTCCTTCCTTCCTGCCTTCTTGCCTTCCTTCCTTCTTTCCTGCCTTCCTGCCTTCCTCCTTCACTCCTTTCTCTCTCTCTCTCTCTCTCTCTCTCTCTCTCTCTCTCTTTCTCCCCACCCTGCCCCCTGCCTAGCCCATCTGTGTCTTTCTCTTTCTATCTTGTTTCATTCAGCAACTATTTATGAGTATTTGGGATACTACACTGGGAATATAGTGGTGAATAGCATTGACAAGGTTCCTGTCCTTATGGAACTTGTATTCTAGTGGGGAAAACAGATGATTAAAAACAATGAGAATATAATTCAGTTGGGTGAAATTTCTATGAATACATTAAAGTAGAATCAGGGTCTAGAAGGGATAGAGGTATATAAATAGGGGAGGAAGCGCATGTTATTTTAGACAAAGTATCAGGAAAAGGCCTCTGTGGGTGGGATTTTCCATCAGACACCTAAATAAAATGAGAGTAAGCCACATTAAGATCTGAATCAGTAGGACTTTAGGTGAAGGGAAAAGCAATGATAATATTCTTCTCACCATGTTTGAGAAAGGGTAAGGATGCCATTCCTGCAGGGGTGGAATAAGCAGGGAGGACAGTGGTAGGAGGTGAGGTTAGGACACAGAGGAGGCAAACTGTACAAGGCTTTGTAGCAGGAGTAAGGACTTTGGATTTTTTCCTAAGTGTGCAGTGGGCAGGAATTTCTGTTTATAAATGGTATACTCCCTTTTGTGCATTTTCCTGATGTGAATTAATTCCTACACAGTCTAGACAACTTTTGATAAAAAACAAAACAAAACAAAAACAAAATGAAGTGCTTGAGTCTGAAGCCCTGACCCTAAATTTGACTGAACTGGTCATGATGGTGCTCAGTCATGTGACCCCTTCATGGATCAGGCAGGGTTTTGCTTTTTTTTTTTTTAAACTCATCAGGATTAGTTTTATCTTAAGACATAGAAACTTATGAGAAAATGTGTCCCAATTTTTTTTTCCTAAAGGCTAAGCAAAGAAAGAGATTTATCAACTTATATAAAGGAAGAACCCATGGGTAGCTTGGCTTCAGATGTGATCTAGCTCAGACCAATTCATGTGATCTCTCAGCTCTACGTCAGCTCTACCCGCAGGCTTCATGGGGTTACTTCCTAGAACCCAGCTTGTTTTTGTTTGTTTGTTTATCTGTTTGTTTTTTTAATGTTTATTTATTTTTGAGAGAGAGGGCACAAACAGGGGAGGGGCAGAGAGAGAGGGAGACAGAGGATCCAAAGCAGGCTCTACGCTGACAGCAGCAAGCCTGACATGGGGCTCGAACTCATGAACAGTGCAGTCATGACCCGAGCCAAACTCAACTGATTGAGCCACCCAGGTGCCCCCATTTGTTTGTTTGTTAATGGCTGTAGCAATTTGATTCTCAAATACTCTTTCCTTGCATTACCAACTAAAGAAAGAAAGCACATCTCCTCTGATAGATGGCTTGGAATATGGAGAGGGTAGGGGAAGAAGAGAGGAAACTTATTTTTCAGAAGCCCTACCAACTGTTTCTTCAAGTCTCATTGGATTAAATTCCATCTTGGATCCACTCCTGACTTAATTCCATGGCCAGTGAGATGGTATTCTCTTATTGGTTTATACCAATCAAACCCATTCCTAGAGCTAAAAGTATCATCAATCCCACTCAAACTGAATAGCATACAATGGGAAAAGAGTTGAATCTCTAAAGAAAAATCTGAATGTCTCGGTGGAAAGGGCGGGGAAAGAATCCACACTGACCAAGACTAGGCACATTATAGCCTGTGGGCCAAATGCCACCTATTGCCTATTTGGTATAGCCTGGGGGCTAAGAATGGTTTTTACGTTGTTTTTTTTTTTTAACATTTTTTTAAGTTTATTTATTTATTTTGAGAAAGAGAGAGAGTGCACACAAGAGCACGAGATGGGGAGAGATGGGCATAAAGAGAGAGAGAGAGAGAGAGAGAAAGAGAGAGAGAGAGAGAGAGAGAGAGAGAGAGAGAGAGAGAGAATCCCAAGCAGGCTCTGTGCTGTCAGTGCAGAGCCCATGTGGGGCTGGAACTCACAAACTGTGAGATGGTGACCTGAGCTGAAGTTGAAGTCTAATGTTTAACTGACTGAGTCACCCAGGTGCCCTGGTTTTTATGTTTTTGAAAGGTTTTTTAAAAATTAAAAAAATTATATTTTGTGACAAATGAAATTTATACAAAATTTAAATTTTGGTGTCCACAATAAAAGTTTCATTGGAACCACTTATGCTTATTTGTTTATATATTGTCTACAGCTGCCTTCATGCTCCAGCAAGAGTAGCTGCAATAGAGATCATATGGGATGGAGAACTTAAGAAAAACCTATTCACTTTCTGCCCTTTTCGAGAAAAAGTTTGCCAACCCCAGTACTAGACCATCTAAATTAGCTTAAGAACACAAAAAAGTGGGGTTGTGGGAGTAAATGGCTACATCACTGAAAATTTCAGAGGTGGATGTTTTCAGGCCTGGCTAGAACTAGGGACCTCTAATGAAGTCCCCAAGATTTTTCTCTCTGTGTCATTCTTATTCTCATTCTTGCTTTTACACACGTTTCCTTTTCTGCCATCCCTCAGCTCTGCTTATTTTTCTAGGTTAGTTTGTTGGTGGGAATGCTCTTCCCAAGTGGTAGCAAATATACCACTAGTTCTAGACTATATTGTTCTTATGGTTAGTGAACCCAAACAGCATATATTTCCCAAGAGCTTTGGCAAAAGCCCAGAGGAAAATTCTGATGGCTCTCACTTGGAACTATAGCTCATTGATAGAATGGATCTCTGGGCCTGGAGAGGGAAGAATTCTGTTAGCCACCACGGGCGATGTGCTCAACCTTGTATCTGAGGTCCTGAGGCCAGAGTACAGATAACCCCACTAGTAGCTGGTGGAAAATTCCCAAAAGGGAAAGATGTCAGAAGACAAAAAGCATCAGATGTTGCTAAAAACCCACCCTCGAAATTATGTAAAAGACTATTTTTTGCTTTGATAGATATTTATCAAATCACCAATTTTGTATGGTAAAAACTGTGTATGGTTAAAAAAAATGCATTGAGGGGTGCCTATTTCAAATTTTGGAGAATTGTTTAGGACCCATTCTGTAATAAGTAGCTGGCATTATAAAGTCGATTCCCCCCGCCCGCCAGAGCCGGTTCAAGGGAATCTACATCTGCTTATCCAGTTGAAGCATGAAACAAAAGGGAATGTTTTCACAGCAAACAGCTTTTCAGAGAGAACAGTTGCTTGGGCAGTTTTTAGGAGCGATGGGATTTCGATGTGGTGGAAAATACATAAAGCCCAAATACCTGATGAAACTTGTCAACACTTTTAATTCTACATCTGTTGTTGATCACACTATGGGACTTGTTAATATGTTTATGGTCATGTCGCCACAATGGAAAACACCAAGTTCAATTGTCATGTCTAGTCAGGTAGGGCACTGGGTCCTTCATGTATATTTCATGACAAACTATTCCATTAAAACATGGCTGGGTTATTTCATTAATGTAACTCATAGAAAACCTTGTGTTGGGTTTTGTTATTCTTTGTGCCTCAGGCATAAGCAAGTAGAAGAATTCAAGACATTTAAGCCAAGAAAGTGGCATAGTAATTAGCTCCCCCATTAACAAAACATCAGTTTTGTGTGAAGTGCTAGTTAGGTTTTCAGAGTTGTCATCTCTCATCTGGTTAGCAAGTGAACAGAAAAGCTGGCTTTTTGATGTGGAATGTGCTAGAGTTCAGGTACTTGTTAAGCACTTCTAGTTGTTAAAATTGAGAAAATACTAGGGGCTTGTACTATCATATTGCAATTAATATTTCCTATTAACACTAAAGTAAACCTTTTTAAACAATAAATTAAAATAGATTCCCCCCCTAATCTGTAATGTGTCTGCCCTCCTCTTCTCCCCACAAGTTTGCCTTCAAATGAGTTATAAATAAGAAGTATAATTACCATCCAATATAGCCTCCTAGGCTTGAACACACCACACAGGAAATTTCATGGGATCTCTTACTTCCTGCTTCATGCTTAGGGGCACCTCAGGGGCTCAGGGGCTCAGTCGGTTTAAGTGTCTGACTCTTGATTTCAGCTCAGGTCATGATCTCACGATTCATGTGATGGCGCCCCTCCTTGGGCTCTGCACTGACAGCATGAGCCTGCTTGGGATTCTCTCTCCCTCTCCCGTGCCCCTCCCCCACTTGTCAATCATATTCTCTCTCTCTCAAAAAAATTTTTAGAAAATTAAAAAAAATAATTTGTACTTAAACAAAATAACTGAATAAGATCCATTTAAAGTAATTAAAGAAAATGAAATTTAGAATTGCAACGACAAATGCCATCTGTAAGCCTTAAGTAACTCAACTCCTATAGTCTTCAGCAATCCCAGACCTCTGAAGGACCATGTCTGATCCACTTCTGTATACCAAGTGCCTCGCAGAGTGCCTGGCACACAACAAGCACCACATAAGTGAATATATAAAACTCTTTCTCTCCATGCATACATCATGTTGCATCATGTTGTTATAGTTTTCTGTATGTCTTAACTTCCACACTAAAAGCCATGGTCCTTGAAAGAAGAATCTATTATGAACTACCGCATATAGAGTTTCATGTCTAGTGTGCATGAAATATCTATTTTTAAGTGAAAATAAGAAATTTATTACATCCAAAATATGTTGCTCATAGGAAGTAGAAAATGGTGTATATATATCCTGATTTCCTCTTAATAATGGCTTATTTTCTCATGAGAACTACTTTTTATTGTCTTCATTAATGATCTGGACAAGGTAGAGGGATTTAAGCAGATGGTACCCATAGCTGCTCTTTTATTCTCAAACATTTAAAATAAAATGAAGGGTGGGATAAAGTTGTAAAACAGGAAGGCATGGAATCCCAAGTTGAAATATTCCCTGGTGTTTTTCAGCTGCTTTATTTGGGAATGATCTTTCCCCTAATGTCTACTTGTTGGAAGATCAAGTGAGGAATAACTCTCAGATGGATACGTAGGCAGAAAATGAATATCCTGAGGAGACAAAAAATAATAATATACTTACGAGATTTGACTATGGGTGGAAAATAAGAAATGAGAGGCAATGGGGTAAATGAAAAGAATAGACATCTGTAAAAACACTCCCGATGGTAGGTATTATGGCCGGAAGAGGAAAAACCAAAATTAAAACAAAAGCTTCATGGAATTTTATAGCAAAATGTGATGCAGTAGACTCATGCCATTTGTGTGTTTAGTTTCTTGACTATGAGCTCAATGAGGTTGGGGCAGCGCCCATTTTTGCTCACCTACTACAATACCTGGCATATAGTTGGTGCTTCACAAATATTTGATGAATGAATAAATGATTTCTAGAGTCAGGAGCCTAGTCTCAAACTCTGGATAGCCCTGATACTGAGTTATTAAAAATATGAAGACAGAGAACACCCAAAATCACTGAGCATTGGGAGGAAATGACACTCTTTGTATTCCTGTTCTTTTCAGGTTTTTTCTCTAATTTGCAATCTTTTGTGCTTCTCAAACCTCTTATTCCTTTTTTACATAACAAATATTTGCAAATGCTTGCAAAAGTATTGCTGAAGGAGAGCAACTTTCCTTTCAAGATCCATATAAACTTCTGGTAGTATGAACATACACTTTGAATAATTAATTTTTTTAAAGATTTGTGTAACACCTTTCCACTAGCAAATATTGTTTTGGTTTAAGAATTTCCACTTTTTTTGTAAACAGGAAAAAAAATCATTCTTCTTTGCGGCAAGGACTTGAATAAAGAACTATTCCCAAATAGGTCTCATTAAGACAACAAAATCAGTTAACGTCCCAAGAGCTTCTCTCTCTGCACCATCTTGCAGCAATCCCATCTGTTTTTGACTGTTGGTGTAACAGTTAAAGTAATCTTTTAAGTTAATACATAGCAACAAGCTAATTTAGCAGACATGGTAAAACAATATGTTTTTGTAAAAATTTGCTTGTCAAATTTGATGGAGGTTGACTAAGAAAAATGGTAAAGGAAGATCTAGCCATTAAAACTAATGTTTACCTTTACAATTAATATCTGTAACAGTGAAGGAAAGAGCCATCATAAACAAATGATTTAAAATGGGTAACATGCTCCTAAATGCTCATTTTATGAGACACAGCCCAGCACTTAAATTTATCGTCAGTGAAATAATAAGATAGGCTCACTGGTGCTCCTGGTACTATGCTAGACTCAAAGAATAATGTCCTGAACTTCCTCCTCTTTCTTTGACCCCTTCCCATAAAGCATAAGGGTTACTAAGCACCAAATAAGTCTGCCACCATTTTTCAAGCTGACTGAGCATTTAATATAAACAAACCTTGCAATTCTTTGCCTGTCTATGGGTAAAACCTTGCCAGAGTATTTTATATTGGCTATTGTTTAAACATAATCATTATTTTTTGCCTTCAAAATTATCTTAGCAACTGCTATAAATTTAAGATATGCAAATATGCAGTGAACAGGTACTATCTACAAAGCAAAGTGAAATGTGACAAGTAGAAAAAGATTTTATTTAAATCATTTCTATTTTTCACAAAGATTTAGACAGAATGTTCATTTACCTCATTTGGAAATGAAAGAAATGATGCCCACCCTGTCTATTTCCAAAAGATGTAAGGAGCAAATGACATAATTGTGTGTTAAAGTATGTGTTAAATACTATATAATAGAGGATATTGTTATAAAATCTGTAATTAAATAATACTAAGTAAATAATGCTAAAATGTTTTCAAAATTCTTTTCAACTGGATTATCTTAACTCCTCTATTTTAGAGCCAAAGTTGAGATATATCCTGGAAATTTTGGAGTTTGGGCATATTAGCAGGGATTGCATTTAGGTTGGATTATTTTAGTTCAAAGTATCAGAAAACCTCGACTCAATCTGACTTAAATAACAGATATTTGTTATTTCACAAAACATGCAGTCCAGAGCTGTGAAATGATCATCCAGAATCTTCTTGGCCATGCTTTTTCTCTGCCTACTCTCAGACCCTCAGACATGATTACACACAAAGGGAGAAAACAGGGACAGTCATTCTCTGACTCTATATAGAGAGTGAGGAAATTCTTCCTAGAGGCGCCCAACAAACTTTACCTCATGTCTCCTGACAAGAATGATGTCACAAACCCAGTCAGTGACAGTGAGAACAGGACTCCCTGGGATGGTTTAGACAAGTTAGGGTCTAACCCTGGATCCAGGATGGGGCCCATGAGCAAACTGGATATTCCCTCAGAAGAAAAGGGTTTGGGGTGAACATTGGATGAATAACCAACAGAATCCACTACACCTGGGTCTGGGTTCTTTGGCCCCTTCTCACTGAATTTTAATTTACTGATTTGTAATTTAGTCACTGTTAATTTTTTCATTGTTTTAATTAACTTATGAATTTATTATTTCTATGGGAGTGACTCTTGAACTTCAGATTCATATTGCCAAGATTCAACTGGATATCACAAATTTATATTGATGAAACAAATCCTCATCATCTAAACTGTTAAGCTTATATATCTTTGACTTTGATTAGTAATAGCACCATTTTTCCAGTGTGGCCATTTTTAAATAGAGACTCAAATTCTGTGATCCTCCTCCCATTGAGGGGTGGGTTTATGTCCCTACAATGTAAACTTGCATAGCCTTAACCTGCATTGACCAATAGAGTACAGTAAAACTGACGAGATGTGACTTCCAAGTCTCATAACAGGCCATGAATTTCTTCCTTATTATATTGGAACCCTTGCTCTTAGAGCCCTGAGGCACAATGTAAGAAGTCTGACTTTCCTGAGACAGACATGGAAAGGCCACGTGGATAGTCTCCAAGGAAAGCCAGAGACAGAGAGAGGCACCATAAGCTCCAGCCATTAGTCACCCTAGACTAGGTGCCAGATATGAGAGTAAAGAAACTTCCAGATGATTCTAGCTCCCAGGCATCAAGTCAAGCCACATCATTTAACTCCTTTTGGCTGAAGCTCCAAAAGCAGGAGCAGGGTTAGGCCATCCGTACCGTATCCTGTTTGAATTCTTGACCCACAGATCATGAGTGTGGCCGATTGCGTCTTCTAAACATGACTACGACAAAACTTCCCATTCTAGATGTTCTATTGCACTGGTATTCCTCCTATAGAGTGGTGGGATCTAAGTCCCCTGCCCTTGAATCTGTACAGGCTTTCAAGTGCTTCATCAACTGAGTACAGAAGAAATGCTGCTCTGTGACTTCTGAGGCTAGGTTATGAAACATCATGTAGCATCTGCCTTGGTCTTGTGCTCTCTGGATACTCCCTTTAGGGATTCTTCCTCTCAAAGTCCGGCCATCATGCTGAGAGGAGCTCAGGCCACATGGAGAGGCTCCATGTAGGTGTTGTGGTCAATCATTCCAGCTGAGTCCAGCTTTGAGTCATCCTATCCCAGGTGGCAGATATATGAATAAATAAGCCTCCAAATAGCTCTGGGTCTAGCTGTCCAAGTCACCGCCAGACATTAGAGATGTTCCATTACATTACAGACATTACAGAACAGAGACAAGCCATCCCCACTGTGTCCCATCTAAAATCCTGCCATCTTGCAGGATGGATAGACAGACAAATGGATGGATGATAGATGGATGACTAGCCGTGGATGCTTAATGCCCTGCAACACAAACTGCTGAGAGGAAGCATTTCAGTGAGCATGACAGCCTCTGGCAGTAGTATATGCGTGTCTGTCTGTGCAGATAAAACCTTTACACTCTAAGGCTTGGAAATATTCAAGACAAAATGTCATGGAAACAGCAAAGCCAAGGACAGAGCCCCACCTGGATTCCAAATCTCACGATGTGTGGAGGGCTGTGCTTGAAGGCCCTGATGAGTTATTCATTCAGGCCTTGATTCAATACAGCACTGAGCAAAAATGAAAGAAAGTAATCTAGTAGTACATCGTCTAGTAGGACACATGATCTAGCAGTACGATATAATAATTGTTTTGTGACATTGAATTTGGGGTGGCTTGTTTGCAGCAATGGCTTTCCAAAACTGCATAATTAGTTGATTCTTGCCTTAAGCCATTAAGGTTTGGGATGGTTTGTTATGCAGTGATAGACAATAGAACACCAGCTGCTCATGGTTAAAAATGTTTTACTCTCCCCTTTCTTTCCATCCATGTTCATTTAGAATTATTTGGAGAACTCTATTTCTGTTATGTTCCTTGACTTTATCTTCTTTTTATTACCGGTGTCACTGCTTTGTTCAGGCATTTTGGCCCTTTTCCAGATGATTACAATAATCTCTTCACTGATCTCCCTGCTTCGCAGGCTCCTACCTACCATTTTTCCACATCCTCTGCCCAGTCTGTTGCATACACTGCCACTAGGGTTGTCACTGTAAAGAGAGGACTGAGTGGTCATACTGTGCTCCTGCTCAAAAACTTGCCATGACTCCCTACTACACACAGAAGAAAGTCTAAATTCCTCGTATGTCATTCAGAGATCCCCACAATTGTATGTTCTAGCCAGAGCTGTATACCTCTTCCGTGCAGGCTTCTCTCTTTGTTTTTACTCCAGATACGTCTTTTGCCCTTGGGTCCTTCTTCTCCAGTGTCTATTCTTCAAAGTCCATTCCAAACCCTACCATCTTCTAATATGGTCTCTAAGTCTTCCTGGCTCTCCAAAGGACAGAAATTATTTCACATCCCTAGAAGACTTCGTTTGTACTACTAATAAAGGATGTATCATATCTGCCTCATATTACAATTATCTATGTAAATGTTGTCTTCTCTTACTATACTGAGATCTCCCAAAGGCAAGAATTTTTTATTCATCTTAAAACCTCTAACCTGGGGCATCACATAGTCATTTCTCAGTAAACATTTGCTAAAACAAGTGGAATCATTTATTTATTCTATGTGTTGTCAGGAGATTCCTTTTTCATACATTGACCCTTCAGGTAAATCCTTGTATCAGTTCCCAGAGCTGCCATAATAAATTACCACAAACTTGGTAGCTTTAACAGCAAATATTCATTCTCTCCCAGTTCTGGGGGTCAGAAGTCTGTGACTGAGGTATTGGCAGGACTGCACTCTCTTGCAGGTTCCAGAAAGAGTCTATTCCTTGCGTCTTGTAGCTTCTAGTGGCTGCCCAACACTCCTTAGTGCTCCTTGGCTTGTAGCCACATCACTC
Organism: Cryptoprocta ferox; assembly: GCA_028646485.1. Classification (NCBI taxonomy): domain Eukaryota; kingdom Metazoa; phylum Chordata; class Mammalia; order Carnivora; family Eupleridae; genus Cryptoprocta; species Cryptoprocta ferox. The sequence continues at coordinate 35,099,245 of CM053562.1, forward strand.
CAATTTCTGCCTCTGTCTTCACATTGCTTCTCTGTGGGTCTGTGTGCAGCCTCCTGCCTCTATTTTATAAGGACATTCTTCATGATCTGTAACCTACTATCATTTATAACAGAAGATAATTTTCATAGGTTCCAGGGATTTGATATGAATGTCTTTGGGGAGCAGTGGTGGTATTTTTTGGTCTATGATATTTCTTAAAGCTACCGAGATTTGCTTTCTTTCTATCTCTTTTCCTGCTTTTGTTGACTGTTCCCCCCTCCCCCCGCTTTCCTCAGAATTCTTATTGTAAATATTCACAGGTCCTTTTTCAAATTTGCTTTCTTTCTTAAAACTCTTACCAACTCTTTCTACTTTTAAGTATTAAGAATAGTTATCCATCATATGGGATATTTTAGTGGCCGTGAAATATAAATTTTATCTCATTGGTCTTTTTCTGGCTTTCGTTAACAAATGTTGGGACAAATAAAATTCATTTGCAGCACATGCCTGCTGAATCAGCTATTGGGTTTCCAAGCAAAGCATAAACCTCACAGAGCATGGCAAGCAAGTCTGTTATCTCTTTAACAGGCAAAAAAAACTAGAAGAGAATCGTAGTTAGAACGATTCATGTATGTAACATGTATTCATGTATGTAACATGAGTCATGTATGTAGACTCATCTGCATGTAACAGAAAGCCAACTTCCAATGACCTAAATAAATGCGAATTTGTTGTTTTTACAATGTTGCTGTTAGCCAATTGGCTGAGAGGTCAGGTAATGATTTCTTAGATTCTCATGGATTTTCCTCCACGTCGAGAGATGGCTTCCCCAGCAGCTTCCAACATGACGACTATGTTCAAGGAAGGAAAAGAGTGCAGCTCTTGTTATATTTGCTTCTGTTAATAATAAAAAAAGCACATGCCTTTCTAAAGTCCCCATCAGACTTCCAGTTTTATCTTATTGGCCAGACCTTCTCCTGGTTTTGAGAAAAGCAAGGAAATTAGTATTTATTCTCCATAGAGAAGGTGGCAAAGTAGAAGGGTTTGCAATATCTGGCTACAACAGCCAGAAACCAGATTATGCCTTAGAGTTAAAATTGATCTTCTTGTTACAGAATTGACATCCTGAGGCTTATTTATCAAAGATAGAATTGGTCCTGAATTTTAAGTCTCATGTAAGTATTAAACACAGAAAGCACATGTTAAATATCAGAGCTTAGTCTTCACTTGAGCGACCTGCCAAAACACCTCTTTCTTGCAAATGACAATCACATCAAAGGGCTTCTTTTGCTCATGAGAGTTAAAGGACTACTTTGTGTAAGAATTGGGAAGGTCCCAAGATTTTACCCAACTTGCATGGCAACAAGTTAGCCTGCCACTTACATGGATGCTAGTAGAAGATAGGAGACTTGTAGATCAGAGATAAAGGACTTTATTGCTCATAGCATTAGCAGTAGCCAAAGTATTGGCATTTTCTGGCTCCACCTTCCCTGAACCTCCCTGAACTCTCATTCCCACAGGGAGATGTGAAAAGGGTCAGATGACACCTGCACACTCTTTGGGTTGGAGTAGGAGCCCTAAGCTTATGGAACCCGTATCTTTCATACTGAGGAGTAAATATGTCTGCCCCTGCTCTGGAGGGAAGAATTATCTCTCCCTTCCAAAGATGTTTGCTATGAAACATCCTTGAAATGGTAGTCTCAAACAAAGGCAGTTGGTTCCTGTGCTTTCAAGACAGGCAGAAATGTAAGAAACCCAAGAGAAACGGTCACCAGCACTCTAGTCCATCATACACACTCTTGTCTGCTCATCCTACTCTAATAGGACACTATTTCAAGAATCAAAAGAAAGGGCTTACATAAGACATATCAATTTTGGAAGCTTGCTAATTCTTGTTTTGATGTATCCCATCATGGTCATGTACTCTAATGTCCAACCCCCTTCTCACCTTCCAGTCCTTCCATGGCTGTTCCAAGCCTATTCCATGGCTTCCAACATATCCATAGGCACTTTCACTAGCATTGAGAAAAGTATACTTTCAAATTTGTGTACTGAATAAATTATTTCACTGAAAGACAAAGGTTGTGACCTGAGCAAAGAGTATATTAATTATACCATCAATAATGAGCATGGTACTAATTAAATCTTTGAACAACTGGGAGGTAAGAATTTATCAGCTCTGTAAAAAGAATGATGAGTGATTTGGGACCGTGCTATGCTGGCTTGAATTAAATGGACTCTGCATGAATCTGATTATAGAAGCTTCACAGAAAGTCATCTTTAGCTGAGAAATATAGCTACCCACTGACTGATAATAATATTAGATTTCTGTAGAAAAAAATAGGATGTTACTGCGGCCCCTGCATGGCTCATTTGTTTAAGTATGATTCTTGATTTCGGCTCAGATGGTGATCTCATGGTTTGTAAGTTCAAGCCCCACATTGGGCTCTGTGCTAACTGGGTCCCTGTTCCTCCCCTTGCTTGTGCTTGCTCTCTCTCTCTCTCTCAAAATAAGTAAATAAACTTTAAAAAAAAGAATAGTATGTGACTAGTTGGATGTACCTTTTTTATTTTTTTCTGAAGGCTGGAAATAGGTTTTAAAAAGTTAAGTTTACCCTATCTTACCACAGATGCAGACCAAATTCTTTGTTGGTGACAACATCTCTGGGAAAAGATACAAAGGGAATCATATAGATTATACAATAGAGAAGACCTTTCAACATTTCATTCAGCATAGATGAAAAAACTGGCTAATGAGCTTCCACTAGAAATTTCAACAGTACCAGAAATTGACCATACTAGAAAGGCATTCATTTTCAGATCAGGACATACTCTGTAACATTGTTAAGAAGTGAGCATTCAGTAAGTGGTCATCAACCAGTAAATCATGATTCATGGTCAACTGAAAGGCCTTTAAAAAAATTGGTTCCGCATTTCCCAGGCTCCAGTCCTTTGATTTATCAGGAATCATGCCTGAGAAAAGAATGTATCTGGAATGGTAGCCTCTTCCACCACACTCTTCCAGCATCTTCTTGATGGATTCCTATGGTGATCTCAGATGCTCAAGGATTTGACAAATAGCTTTTCCACGTTAAGAGGTCAAGGAACAGCCTGTTCTGAACAGCTATCTAGATGGACACTTCCATAAGCATGCTGATGTATCTGACCTCATACATTACTATTCTACAGCCAAGTCCACTTCCTTACATCCACTCTCTACACCACATACCTCCCTATCCACCCCATGGCTTTGCTTATGCTGGTTTCCCTGGTTCTGATGGCGCTGTCATCTTTTCACCTGTAGAAGCCTGCTATATTCACCAATCCAAGGCTCACCTTACTGCCTCCAAGATTTTCCTTACTTTGCCTTCCTCAGCTTCAGAGTGACAGTTTTCTATATTATCGGTTCACGTTTTGTTGTTGTGTCACTTCTATCTATTTCCTACTCCCCGACAAGAAAGTCTCAGTGTCTATTTTAATGCTAGGCACTTAGTGTTTAAAAATCTTCTTGTAAAATGTATGTCTTTTAAGTCCACCAAGAGCCAGGAGGTAAAAACAAAAGCAAGAAAAATCAGTCTTAGCATTCTGAGATCAACAGAGCAGCTGAAGTGATTTTCACCTTTGTGCAAGTCATGCTCGCTGAAATCTGCCAAATGCAGGGACGCTTGATGCCCATGGGAGAACAAAAGAAGGATTAAAAGCAGTTTCTTTTCCATATTCTTACAAAACATGGATTCCATTTTTTTCTCAAAGATACTGGTACCGGGTCAATGTCACCTATTTGAGGGTGGTGCTTATAGTAGGCCATACTTTTTCCTGGAGCAATGTTCATATCTGCTTAATAACAGGAGTGCTCCCACCTCCACTGCCTGTTTGGCAACAGGGGAGAAATACTTACACAAGTCAATGTGAGCAAAATGAGGAGAGGATGCAAGAAAAGAAGGCGATCCATATACATGAATTTATGAAGCCAAAAGATCAAAGGAGAAAGTGCAGAGAAAAATGATAGATTCCTGAGCCTCAAGCCAGACAGACTAAGAATTTGGGGTATAGGGGTGGCAGAGGGGAGAGCAAGAATCTGTATTTTAAATATTGAAGGCAAACCAGGAGATTTTTATCCAGCAGATCTAAAGACCACATTTTAAGAAATAGTACGACTTAGGAAGACCGATAAACCCTTTTCAGCCATGTTTCAGCAGTAAGGACCTAACCATTCTAAGTCTTGGTTTTCTGCCCCAGGAAAGTAATACTGACTCATATCCTGTGGCTTTTAGGAAGTTTGAAGCAGTAAAAATTGCATGGTGCCTGGCCCAGGGTATCTTTGGAAATATTTACAGTTTTGACATTTTAGAAAAGGTAATAAACGTATGTATCTAGAATAATCCTCCATTTGAAGTGATGCGAATTGGCCGAATCTCTTTCACGTGGACTGGCATGTACAGTAAGAGGTCAAGTGCCTGTTCTTTCATTTCCGTATTTGTCGTGATGCAAAAGCATCCTACGTTACAAAATGAACTGGGGAGAAGATAATCTGCTTATTGTAAGGATCTCCATTGGCTGTTTTTTTCTTCTTCTTCTTTCTTTTCATGGAAATAATAGAGCTGAGAATTAAACTAGACAGTAAGAATTGTAAATGCCATCCTGGTCAGGACAGTGGTTTCTTTAATAATGTAGAACTAAGGGGATATTTTGGGAGAGCACAAAAGTCTCTAAAGAAAGCTAAATTCAAAAGTTAAAAAAATTATCCCAAACTATTCTTTATAACCTATTAAGAACCAATTGTGACACGAACTCTAAATCTATAATAATGCCTCACTGTGAGACGCTAATATACAAAACCTAACACTTGAAAAATTAGTAATTTTTAAAAAGACGGAGTCTTTGGAAAACTAAGATGAGTTTGACTTTAAATAATGAGCTCCCCCTACTACTTTTAACATGATGTTATTAATGAGAATTTAATTTATAACATTTTTTTCATGTACATTGGTTTTATAAAACATGGTAAAGCTATATTTAAATTTTCAATTTATAGAGTCTGTTGAATAACAAACTGCATTTTTATTCTGTCACATAAATAGAATTTTCTCTTATTTTATGTCTCTTGCTGTATTGGTCAAATTTCAAATATTTGTTATTTTTCTTTATTCAGTCTTGAGCTTCAGCATTAATTATCTCAGCATAAGGGACCACAGCATTTTTAACCAATCTTCATAGGAAGCCACTGACTCGATTGGGTCATTTTAGTTACTTTCCTGGACTATTTCCACAATGGTTTTTTTTTTTAACTTTATTTATTCTTTTAGTAATCTCTACATCCAACATGGGGCTCCAACTCAGGACCTGAGATTGAGTCACATGCTCCTCCGACTGAGTCAGCCAGGCACCCCTCACAATGCTTTTTTTTTTTTTTTAATGAAGTTATAGATTGTGATATCTTCATCTGACTTTTCAGTATGAAGGGGAACAGAATTTTTGCCCCAAAATGTGCCTCTTTGGCAAAAGAATTATTTTAGGCTGATTATTTTTAAGAAGCAACAGATACAGCCGAAGCTCTGAAAACTGAGTAGAAGTTAGTCTTTTGTTAAGAGACACTTGCATTTATAAGGGAAATCTACATTTGTAAGTAAGGGTGTCTCCCTCTGTGTAACCAGGTAGAGGGGAATGACTAAATCTCTAGAATTTGCCAATAGAGATGGCACCGACATATCCACACACCCCTGTTCACCGTTCTTTTCCGGTAACCTCCCAGAAGTGGCTCCTCAACACCTAACACTTTTATTTTGTCTTTTGCTGAGGGTGATGTTTACGGTAATGGTCTGGGCTATTTTGGGCGTTAATTCATTTTTCCTGGGTCTATACAAGAGGAATACATGTTTTAAACCTACTTGTTTGTTTGTTTTCCTGTTGATCTGCTTTTTTATTACAAGTGTGTCTCAGCCAGGAACCTAGAAAAGTAGAGGGGTGCCTGGATGGCTCAGTTGGTTAAGCGACCAACTCTTGATTTTGGCTCAGGTCATGATCTCATGGTTTGTGAGATCGAGCCCCATGTTAGACTCTGGCTGACAGCACTGAGACTGCTTGGGATTCTCTCTCTCCCTCTCTCTCTGTCCTCCCTTGCTTGTGCTCTTTCTCTCTCTTTCTCTCTCTCTCTCAGAATAAATAAATAAACTTAAAAAAATATTAAAAAGTCAAGAGAAAATTATTTTGCCCCCAAAATGCATTTTGACAAATCTTTATTTGACAGATGATTTCCTAAGTACTAAAAATACTAATTACATTTATTTCACAAGATGAAGTATAAATAGCAAAAATGAGTTAATGGCATTCAATTGCATATTTTCAGAACTTGCTCTCTTATTAGGCTGATCAGCCTGCAAAATAAACTGAATTTGAATCTAAAATCATGTACAGTTGACCCTTGGACTATGTGTAGGCTTAGAGAAACCAACCCTCCCCACTGACATAGTTGAGACACATAACTTTTGATTCTCCCAAAATTCAACTACTAATAGACCATGGCTGACCAGAGGCCTTTTGATAACAGAAACCGTTGATGAATATATTTTGTTTGTTATATGTATTATATATTGTGTTCTTAAAATAAAGTAGAATAGAGAAAAGAATATGTTAAGAAAATCATAGGGAAGATAAAATACATTTATAGTATCATACTGTATTTATTGAAAAAAATCCACTCATAGATGGATCCATGCAGTTCAAACCTGCGTTGTTCAAGGGTCACATAAACTGAGAATTCTAGAGTTGAAAAGACCTTAAAGGTCATCTGAGCCCTATTTTTACAGGAAGAATAATTCTAAAATTCCGGCACATCTTCAGGTTATTTATTTTCTTAAACCTCGCTGTTCACAGATATCTTTGTATCTAGATCTCTAGCTATTAATAGTAAATCCCCATCAAGAGAGCTAGGACAAGGGCACCTGGATGGCTCAGTCGGTTACACCTCTCACTCTTAATTTGGGCTTAGGTCATGATCTCAAGGTAATGAGATGGTAATGACTTCGAGCCCCATGTCAGGCTCAGTATGGAGCATGGAGCCTACTTGGGATTCTCTCTCCGCTCTCTCTCTCTCTCTCTCTGCCCCTCCCCTGCTCTCTCTGTCTGTCTCTCAAAATAAACAAACTTAAAGAAAGAGAGAGCTATGACAAAATTGTCACTTCCTTTGCATTGTTTCATATTATTAATCTTCAGAAATATATTTTCTCTGTTTAGTAACTGTATCTGATATTTAGATATTCTGACAGCAAATGTATTCACCTTCAACAGTTTACACAGTATTTCAATAAGTAATATATAACTTGGGTAACAAATATCAAGATAGCTTAGTAAGATGACAAATGAAACGTAATTTTAAAATGTTTTAAAAGTAACCATTTTCTCATTATAAAAATAATAGTTGTCTACTTTGGAAACTTAGAATAATGCATAAGAGCAAAGAGGAGAAAATAAATTTCTAAGAATTCCACCATCTGAAATAAACAACACCTATAATTTCTTGACATATATATAGATAGAGGGATTGATAGAAATATATTCGTACAATACTTTTTGTGTACTTATGTACATATTAAAAATATTATTGATACATATGCATCTTGAATTATTATTCTTATTGGTTTTGGTTATTGTTGTTGTTTAATAATCTCTGCACCAGATGTGAGGCTTGAACTCACAACCCCAAGATCAAGAGATGCACAGTCTTCTGACTCAGCCAAGCAGGCACCCCTTTATTTTGAATTATTGATAGATACTTTCTCTGAGTTACAGTGGACCGCGGTTTTAGATACTAGCATCTAAATCTAAATAGTGGAGGTCAGACCTGAATTTTCTGTGTTATTGTGGGAAATAAATTTTTAACTAAAGTCCACATGTCCATTTTATGACATAAATAATTACAAACATAATATTAAAACCAACTAGAAAAAAAAGCATCCATAGACTCTTATCATAAATTTTTTTAGTACAGGCAAAATGAAGATGAAAGTTTACATTAAGAATATAAGATTCAAGAAAGATTCAACATTTAGATTTTAGAAAGATTTAATGGGCATTAGAAATTTAGGGTCATTTGTTATTTTTAATAAAAATCCTCTATGTTGATTTAACTTACATATTTTTCTCACTGCAGTTCTTTTTTATTATTAAAGTCTCCTGAAATATTGGAGATGGGCTTTTCCCCCCACATTGCTTGTACAATCACATCCATTATTGTGCTCGGACATTAAAAGGGCTTTGGAAGTGAGAACAGCCTGTAATTTCCTTGTTCCTCTACTTGATTCTTCACCTTCTTTAAACTTTTTTATTATCTGTAGGGAAGGATTTCATTGCTTTTATCATAACCCCATACCTCAATAGTTGGACACCTCAAGCGGTTTATCTTTTACTTCTTCTCAGCATGGGGAAATCGCTGTCCTTTCTGATGATTTCTTGATCAGCCTCCAGCTTGCTTTTTCATCCTCTCTCCCCCTGCTGTCCCCCCGCACTCCCCCCAGCACTTTTCTACTTTGCTGAAAAATAATTTAGGAACAGGAGGATTTTGGAGGTCCCTGGAGAGGTTTCTAGAATTCCATAACAAGGTTAAGACTGCTGCCGAACCCTCATCTGTCCACCTCTGCAACCCAGGCTGGTCATTACAAACCTGATAGTGGGTTGACTCAGGGCTGGTGATCGGTGAATAACTACACCCAGTTGTGGAAGGTACTTAGATGGTGAGAGATGACAAAACCATATATGCCATTGCTTTTTGCTCCAAATTTTCTTTCATTGAGAGAAAAAGCAGTATCCTCTTGGGAAAGAAGTTGCAAACTAGCTCTGAAAGCAAAGTACATATAAGACAAAATTTCCAGCATAAAATGGAACAGTGATGGTGACTCAGGAGTGTGCCACTCAGAATAGAGTTCCAGTACAAACATGGAAATGATGTTATAAATAACTTTAGGAAGTGAGGAATCTTAGAGCATATTGGAGAAGATTTAACATTTGGATAAAAGGAATTTTGGGTCACATGTCTATAACCAGAATACTATCACAGTAAATATACAGTCAGTTATAACCTTAGATTGAGAGGACAACTAAACCTCATTTAATGAGGAGACCCAGGCCCGTGAGAAGTGAAACAATTTCCCTAATTCACACGCATAGAAACTTTGTCCAATAGTATGGGATTAGAGCCTGTGTCTCCTGTCTCTTAAGTATGTTGTTTTCTTCAGTGTTATTTTTCATACATCGAGGAAGAAATGGGCCATTTATAACTTCACTCCCTGTTTTTCCTTATTACATATCTCCAGATTCCCAAAGGATTAACCCAGTACTGAAACAGTATAGTGCAAATTGATCTCTTCTAATGTCCATGTAATATAAATAGCTAAAAATGATGACTTTCAAATAAGACATACTTGAGGTTTAATTGTGTCTGTGCCACTCCAGAGTTATATATGTCCTGAGCTAATTTACCTCTCGATGCCTCGCTTTCCATGTCAGTAAGATGTAGAGAGTCAGAGCTACCTTATCTATAGGACTGCCTCATAGTTGTGTGAATAGCATGTTGTAGTACATATACAGTGCCCACTTGACTGTCTGGCCCTTCCTATGTGATTCAATATTATTTTTTTTTGCAGTCACGTTTCCTGCAACACTGCAACATGAATTATTTCCTATGTAGACATTAAAAACAATAATAATAATAATAATAACAATAACAATAATAATCATAATAAAAAGCTTTGATCAAGATTTAAAATCTGCTTTGAAACCTTACGTTGCCAATAGAAATCTGTCCTGATGAATTTGAATATAAGGGGAGCTATTCCTGAAGAAGCAATATGTATAAAAAACCTCAGAGAGAGCCTCTCAGCCATGACTATCCAAAGAGGTAAGCAAAATGGGACTCCTGTAAGTGTCCTGGAGAACTGGAGTCAAGGAACAAATCCCTGTATAACTGCAAAGGTTTATGCAAAGGGGCATTCTATGCACAGGGTAGAGAATATGATGGAAAGAGCCATCAAACATTATGAGATCTCTCCCCTGCAGCACATAAACAAAGTGAGGTGGAAAACAAAACAGAAAGTCTGCATGATAATCCTCAGCAATACACTGCTTCATGAAAGGGCATTTTAGTTCAAATGTGGGAAGCTGTGCCAAAAAAACTGAAGGCAAGCAGGCTGAGCCAAATTAGAACAGAGTATAAGATTTGTCATACCTTTGTAATTCACACAGCAGCAAATTCAGCTCGACCACAAGCTGTCCAGATGTTGGCCATCTGACTCTTTATAGCTGTGGTCTGTTTTTTCTTTAAAGCCTCCTTTCCTCTCTGTGTTCTCAGACACTTGGCATTTCTCTTGAAGTGGACCCAAGTTGAGTAAAGAAGAATTAGTCTTCTTCTCAATTTTTAGGATAATATCTCTTTAAGAGAAATATTTTGAAACCTGCAAAGTCCTTGATTAAATTTACATCACAGCAAAGAAATTTAGCCAAGTGATTAATAGCCTTGCAGTCAAACAGGTCTGAAGCAGAGTCTTGGATCAGTCACTTATGGGTTGTATGAGCTCAGGAAAGTGATTTAATCTGGCTATGCCTCAGTTTCTTCCATGGGAAAATGGAGACACCAACAATAATGAAATAATACCTATCTCATAGGATTCAATGAGATAAGGTATTTAAAACATTAACTATTGTGCTTAGTACATATTAAGCTCTCAATAAGTTCCAGTTTTTGTTATTTTGATATTATATTTAAAAATCTATTTTGTCCCTGAGACCATTATTTCCTAAGAGCTTCACTGATAAAAAGGTTCTAAAAGGAAGGAGAGGAAGGTAGAATCACTGTGTGTCCCTTTAGTGGTGATTCTGCCATTTAATAAATACTGAATTCTAAAGAGAATGCAGTTCTACTTTTGAGATCTAAAGAACATTTGTGTGCATATGTCTGTATCTCAGCCCTGGGACTGGATGCCTGACCATTTATCATAGTCACATGGCAAGGTAAACACACCTTCCCAAGTCTAAAGCCAGTTTTCTTCGTTCCACCCAGGGTTAGTTTCCTACATTCTCCACTAAGAGGATGACTTGGAAACCATAATGGAAGACCCGGAACTAAACTCATTCTTAGAAAGGTGAGGTTAAAGCAAAAGAGTTGTGCTGGAAATTAGTTTATGCAGAATAGGTCATTTTATAATTTCGAGTTTATTTTCCTCTTCTAAAAATGATGAAAGCATATGACAAAACTCAACCGCTATTTTTTTTATTTTATTTCTTTTAAAGTTTTTTTTTCAGTTATTTATTTACTTATTTTTATTTTTATATAGTTTATTTTTTTATTAACTTTATAGTTTATTGTCAGGTTGGTTTCCATATAACACCCATTGCTTTCCCCCACAAGTGACCTCCACCATGACCATCACCCCCTTCCCCTTTCCTCCTCCCTCTTCTGCCCTCAGTTTGTTTTCAGTATTCAAGAGTCTCTCATGCTTTTCTCCCTCCCTCTCCCTCTTTTCCCTCCTTCCCCTCCCCATGGTCCTCTGTTGGGTTTCTCCTGTTAGACCTATGAGTGAAAACATATGGTATCTGTCCTTCTCTGCCTGACTTATTTCGCTTAGCATGACACCCTCA
>CM053562.1:35111351-35271351 GCA_028646485.1 Cryptoprocta ferox
CCACACTGTTTTCCAGAGAGGCTGTACCAGTTTACATTCCCACCAACAGTGTAGGAGGGTGCCCGTTTCTCCACATCCTCACCAGCATCTGTAGACTCTTGAGTTGTTCATTTTAGCCACTCTGACTGGCGTGAGATTCAACTGCTATTTAGAACAAACTACCCTCACCAAAGAAAATAGAGCTTACCCTAAAGATAATGCACCAACGTGTCATGTTTTCTATGCAGTAAGATACAGTCTTCTTTGGTGATGTTAAATGTCCACACATTTCGACGGATAGCATAAGATCTAACAGCACAAAAGTAATCTTATTCAGCAACATGCATGGCAAAACAACAGCTGTGAATGTTTTAGGTAATGGAAAAATAATTAATGTACAATATACAATGATGAAAATATTTGCATTTGGTTATAAAAATATAATAACATGCTTCCCTGAGTTTTTAAATATATGGGTAAGGAAAAAACTGTAGTAGTTCCCAAATTCAGCTAGTCATCAGCATTTCTTAGAACTCTTCTATAAAAATTCTGACTCTCTGGCACTGCGCCTAAAGGTTGTGATCGAGCGAGTCTAAAGAGAAGCCCAGGATCATCTAGTTTGGGAACCACTGCCTGGACTGTACCATGTTTACTAGGTTTTATATCTTATCTGAACTTCTTTATGGTGTTTTAAACCAAGCTATTTGTGAGTTAAGATTTGCATGTGTTGTCAGAATGATGACAATCGAGGTTTCAAATTAAGAACATGGTGATAACCACTGTGAAACACTTGTTATTCTCCTCAGTTGTTGTGAAATAATTGAAATTCATCAGGTTCATTCAGTGAATATTTACTGAGTACTTACTCTGTATCAGACACTGTTCTATTGCTGGTTACACAGAGTGAATACAATAGAAAAATATCCCTGTTCTCAGGGATATAAAATGTCAGAGGTCAGTGTTAGAGGTTGGAGGAGAGAGAGGTATGAAATTATTCTCTGGGGGATGCAGAGTGAAAGCACTAGGGAAGTGGCAGCAGCATTACAGACCTTCGTGAGGTTCATGGTCTTGAACTTAAAGTCAGACAAGTCAGTGTTGCGCATTTATTCTGCAGCCACCTGCAGCAACAGGAACACAGGATGAAGCTGACAGAAAGGTGCACTAAGTAGAGCTGTGATTTCTCCCAGCCTGTATCTCACTTCAGAGAATGCCGTGGAGTTGAGGATGAAGGCAAGGAAATGATGATAATGATCAACCACTGAATTTAAACCAGATAGGAGGGAAGTGAGAACACAAGAGGATGAGGTAATATCAGAAGGTGGGCTTGATGGATTGTAGGTAGTTCTGTGGAAAGATGTAAAATCAGAGTTGTGGAGGGATGTGATAGACTGATTGCAAAAAAAAAAATGGCCCTAATTTTCAATCCCCTGTGCATCCAGGCCTCTCCTCTTGAATGTAGGCTGGCCTTGTGACTTTCCTTCACTTAATAGGATGAGGTTCAAGCGACCCAGTGTCATCTTAGAGTGTAAGGTCTTAAGCTTATTTGCTCATTTTCTTAGTTCTCTACCTGTCATGAGAATCAGCTTGGGACATGGGAGATCACGTGAAGCAGAGTTGAGTCATCCCAAAAGAAGCCAATCTCCCTACCACACAGCCTATTTGCCAGCTGACCGCAAATGAGCAAGACTCCCTGAGATCAGCACAGCCCAGTCCAGCAGAACTGTCCAATCAACACGTAGACTCATAATAATAATAAAAACCTGTTATCTCGAGGCATCTGAGTGGTTCAGTAGGGTACACACCTGACTCTTGATTTTAGCTTAGGTCATGAGCTCACAGTTCATGAGTTTGAGCCCCACCTTGGGCTCTGTGCTGACTGCATGGAGCCTGCTTGGAATTCTCTCTCCTCTACTTTCTCTGCCCCTCCCCTGCTCCCCCTCTCTCAAAATAAATAGAGAAACTTAAAAAAAAAAAGCTGTTATCTCAAGCCACCAAATTCTGGGGTTGTATTGTTTGTTATCAAGCAATAGCTAACTGATTAAAAGTAGGGGCTAGGAAGATAGATGGTAAGGATTAGAAAGTATATCCTTGGAAATCGAGATGATGGAAGGGTTGCAGTCATTGGTAGTGACTATGTCTAAGGTATGACCGTGGGCTTTAATGACTAGGGTAGAGTAGAATGCAAGATCATGGGAAGAGAAGAATTCAAGAAGCTGATCTCTTATGTGGGCATCCCTTTTTTTGTTGTTGTTGTTCCTCACTCTGGGGGGCAAAGTATTCAGCCTTTCACCATTAAATATGATGTTAGTTGTAGGTGTTTTGTAGATGCCTAGTATTAGATTTAGGAAATTCTTTTCTATTCCTAGATTAGTAAGAGTTTTTATAATGAATGGTTGTGGGCTTTTTTTCAAGTGCTTTTGCTATGTCTACCAAGATAATCACATTCCATTTTTTAAAAGTTCGTTATTATATTAAATTACATTGGTTGATATTTAATATTAAACCAACCTTGCATCCCTGGGATAAATCACACTTGGTCATGATGTATTGTTCATTTTATAAATTGTTGAGCTATACTTGTAAAATTCTTTTTAAACACTTTACATCTATGTTCATGAGGGATATTGGTCTGTAGTAATTTTCTCTTGTGACGTCTTTGTTAAGTTTTGGTATCACAATAATGATGGCCTCATAGAATGAATTGGAAAGTATTGCATACTTCATTTTCTAGAGGATATAAATTAATCATTTTCCATTCTGAAAAGCAATGTAATGTTGCAAAATGTGGGAAAGTAGCTTTTAAGTAAGTAAAACACAACACAACAATATAAATACAATCCTAATGTTTGTTTCAGATGATATTTTTAAGATTTAAAAAAACAGAGCTACTTATGTGTAATATATAACTTATATTTTTAAACATACAATATCATAATCCTTATTCAAATTTCCTTATAACTTTTTTAAAGTTTACTTATTCATTTTGAAAGAGAGAGAGAGAAAAAGAGAGAAAGAGAGAGAGAGAGAGAGAGAGAATCCCAAGCAGGCTCTGTGCTGTCAACACTGAAATCAAGAGCCAGACACTTAACCAACTGAGCCACCCAGATGCCCCCACATTTCCTTATAATTTTTAAACAAAATTTTAAACGTTCGCATCATATTCTGTTGAGTAGATATAATTGTACATTTCCCCTAATGTTGTAATTTCCCTTATATTTCCCTTATAAAATATATCAATTTTATAAATGTTCTGTGAAGAAAATCTGAGAGCACATTCCTTTGTAACATTTTGGATTATTTCCTTAGGATAAATACCTAGAAGTAGAACTAAAGCACAAAATTTGTGAATGTTTGTATGCTTTACATGTTTTCATAGAAGATTTTAAAACAAAAATAGCATGCAAGAGTCCTTGCTTTGGGAGAGATTTGAGTTGTTAAATCTGGGGCAAATGCATTAAAATATGTAAGAATTAAAGTACTATTAAATATTTTACAGCAGCAAATTGAGAAAAATGTTAACAAACTCCTAAAATACCCTGCGTATGCTTACTGAATATTTTAACTTTGGCGCTCTCTCTCTCTCTCTATTTTGTTTTGGTTTGGCTGGTCAGAACACAGCCAGGTATTTTCATATTTTATTAGTCTCCAGTAGAGACTCCAGAGCTGCCCCATTTCCTCCCCTGCCCTTTCGCCCACTAGATGCCACGCCTTCCCAGAAGCCCCTGCCTGGGGCTGCCTGGGCCTGCTGCAGGTGAGCCAGGCTCTCCCTCTGTTGCTCTGATTGCCCTTTGAGGTCATAGCGCTCAATATCAGCAGTGATGTAGTCCAGCCTCTTCCTTACTATGGCCGGAGCCTCTCCCCGCTCCCATCTGACCAGCAGAGGACCCAGAAATGTAAAGACCACGTTGGGCCCATCCAGCAGGGCCACGATGTCATTTTCTGTTAGTTGCGTCTCAAGCTTCAGTGGTCCTGACATGGATTTACTCAAATCCTGCTGTAGCTCAAGCTATTTCTCCACTTCTCCTGTAGCTTCTTCGGGGTTAGCTAAATCATGGAGGGGACCAATGCCTGTGGGGAGAGGGCAGCAGTACTCTTTTGTCAGGATTAGGGTTATCTCATAACTTTGGAAAAAGTATTTTCCAAAAGTTTGATGGCAGACAGTTGTGACAGACCTGAGAATGAGCCTTGTTGATCTCCAACTGCGGGGATTGTGATTGGCCAAGGGTCCCAGGTGCTGTCCTCTGAGATCGATCACCATCACTGTTCTAGCCAGTGACTGAATGTGACAAGGATATTAAGGCAGGCCTGTTACTGAAAACATGGGGGCGCCTCTGATGACCTCCTTTGGCTCAAGACTTTCAAACTCTATTGCTGACTTTAATTAGATTGCATGGCAGTCTGGAATGTTTCCTTTCATTCCTTCCTTCCATTCATTCTTTCCTTTCTCCTGTATTTCCTCCCCTGAGGACCGATTTGCAACATGGTCTGACAGTTCTTTCAGCTCCTTCCATTTTCTCTCACCAGATATTTTAGCTGCTAGAACTCTTGTACTGTTAATCTCATCTTTACCTTGCTTCTCAGAGGATCCAGGCTAAGACATTAATATAGAAATTAACAATAGAGAATTAACCATAACCAAAGTATAACCAAGTATAATTTCTAGCTGTTTATTAAAATAAATAGAATAGAATAAATAAAATTCTAGCCTTAGTGTTAAGTCTATATTTGAACACATAAAGTGCATGATCCTAAGGCTTGCCTGTGGTCTCAACACGACAGATAAATGCATCAAATGTTATCTACCAATTAGATGTCTTGTGCTTCTCATTAAAAGTTCACACTGAATGTCAGGATCAGCAGAAGGAATTAAGATAATATTTTTGAAGGACCAAAAATTAACAAAGCCAACGAGTATTTGAAAAACATATTTTTTCTTTCCTGAGATCAAAGGGTATAGGGTGCAGATAGATTTATTTTTTTTTCAGATATAATTTTTAAATAAAATAATTATTATAATGATGATGTACTGCCATTAAAACATAAGGGGAATGCATACAACTGGGTATTATAAGTTATTAAGGAGATAACACTGCTTATCATAAGCGGGCTATTCTTTCTAATGTAGCAATGATGTAGCTCACAGTCAGTAGGATTGGTTCTCTGAATTCTTTTTCTGATCATGATGATAGTTTGCCCTGAGCCATTTGTATCTTCCTGCCTGGTTCTCTTTATAATCAGCAATATTGGTTTGTAAGACAGCTGGATAGGGTTTGGGTGCAATTTATAGTCATGGATCTTTTCTCTTTCTACCTCTGTCCTACTCAGTAAGTGCTCACACTATAACTTCATTGTTATTATTACTGTGCTCTAAGCAGCTAATTGAAAAGCTCACACAAAAGAACTACAATATGAAGACCAATAACATGTGTTTGGAAAGTGGGTTGCTTGGACCCACTGTTCTTTTCCTCTAGGCTTTGGCAGGAAAGGTTCCTTTTGCTTCAGCCATCAAAATTTTCTTGCATTTGCCTATAGGCTATGCAAGACCTTCAGAGAGCGGTAAACTCAAGGTGATTATAAAATTGAATTTTAAAAGATTTTTTTAAAAAGAACAAAGAGTTATTTTTGATTATATGGATTATTTAAATTTTTAGTTAGTTTTATAAAAATTAATCCCACCATCTGGTTTTCACCAAAAGGTATAATACAGTTTTAGTTTGAATTTTAAGCTGTTTGGGGAAATAAATTTTAAAAGCAATGTATGATTTTACTTTAGACACTAATGTACCATTTATGATTTTATTCTAGAATTACTATTAATATTCATTAACTATAAAGAAGTAGATGGCATTTTCTTTAATATATAACAGAATAAAAGGTAAGATGGGGAGCCCATTAACCTAAGAGTGCCACAAAGATAGTTTTAAGAAATCTTTTGTACAAAAAATAAAGGTTGATTTACAGTTCTAGGGACAATTATGAAAATAAAATTAAGTTAAGCATTGAAAACATTATTTTTGGCACTTCTGTTAAAGTTCTTCTCAATTTTCCAGTTAATACCTGCCTGGTCTTTGTTTTTTCTAATCATGGTGTATCTTCCTTCCGCTGGTCCCAGCATGCAAACTCACGGTGGCATGGGAGGTGTCCTTGAAGCATCAGGGTGGCTTGTTGAGAGCCCTGGTCCCTTCAGTACTTACTGCCATGTGCTTAACTGGCTCAGCTAGAATAACCCAAGGTGAACTCTTCCAGGGCCGAGACTCGTGTTACATTAGCCTCAGTGACACCTTTTAATGCTTATGATATTTCTCTTCCTCTATTTCAAAAGTGCTCAGGGCTTTGCAGGATTGTACAAAGAACTCAATGCCAGCTATGTGCATAAACTTTAAAAAAAAAAAGACAATGTAAAACATTTAAAAGCACTGCTCATTTCACTTTGCAATTTATTTGCAAATTTATTTCTTCTTATGAAATATATATATTGTGTTTCTGAGATTAATCAGACCTAGTCATGATGTATTATCCACTAAACTGTTGAATAAGATTTGTAAAATTCTGTTTAGACATTGTGCACCTATCTTAATGAGAAATATTGTCTGTGGTTATTTTCTTATATATACAGTTGATCCTTGAACAACATGAGTTTGACCTACACAGGTCCACTTATACGTGGATTTTTTTTCCCAGTACTATAAATGTATTTGAAGTGCACTAACTTATGATATAAATTTTATACACTGGAGAAATAATTGATGTGAATGGATACATAAAAAAGGAAAGCAATTTTATATAACCAATCGTCTAATATTTAAGATGAGTAATACAATCTCACAGTCCAATGGAATTCTTTTTATTTTTTTATTACTTTTTCTTGCTGCCATTCTTTCTTGTATCTCAGTTATCCTTTGTGGATATTCCTTTTATGTTTTTTTTTGTCCAAAGAGAATCAGAACCTTACAACAATTAAACTCTGAATAACCACTTTAAACTTAAAACATGAAAGGAATCTACTCACACTTTTTCACATGAGTGCATGGATAGTAATTTTCTTTTCGTTTGCATTGTGTATCTCCAAATATCTTTATATCTTTCTCTCTTTATATCTTCCTTTATAACTGATAGTTTCTCTTAATATTCTTCAAAAATGTGATAGGAAATTATTTCATGGTGTTCCAGCACTCACTGAGGCTAAGGAGAAATGTGATATTCATTTTGTTGTAAGATACCAGATTTTCCACTCTGGAAACTTTCTTGATTTCTCTTTTTATTTTCTGAATCTAGACCATTTGTAGGCCTAGACATTTCACCCATTTAATATGCTTGTATCTGGTAGGCTCTTTTAATCATAATACACAACTCTTTTTTTAACTCAGAGAATTTTTTTGGTTAAAAATATTAATGTCTATTATTTATTTTCTATCTTCTGTTGTCTCTGATTTTTGCTTCTGGAACTCTTATTGCTATATATTTGAACTTTGGGATCTATCCTCTATGTTTTTGGACTTAGGTGTTTTCTTTGTCTTTTGGGAAAATCATTTAATTGTTCTGTGCTTCAGTTTTCCCATCTACAAAATGAGGGTGATAAGATCATATTAGATTGTTTGGTAATGTCAAGTCCTTAGAACAGTGCCTTATAGTAGGAGTTAAATATGTATTCTGTGAAATATAGTAAGTTTACAAATAACTCTGCATTATAGGAAATTTCTTTGATTTTATGTCTCAGTTACTAGCTTGGACTTGAAAAGTTTTCTTTCTAATCACATTATTCATTGAATTTTTATTTCAACAATAACCTTTTTAAAATTCCAAAGTCTTCTCCAATTGCTATTTTTTTGTAGCACCTTCTTATTTTTTTTAACATAATTTTATGAGACCTTTAATCTCTGTGGATCACATACATATGCATAGAATATTTAATTAGTTTACATTTATTGTGATTTCTGGTTTGGATGACTATATTTACTTTAAAAATATGACTAATTGTAATAATTTCAAAATATATTACACTGTTTCTTTTCTTTTCCTGACTTTTATTAGATTGGGTTTTCTTATTTCCCTCTTTTCCCTGCTTTTGGTGTGAAGTGACAGATTCTATATCAAGTCTCTTAATTATTAACATGGAATTTTAACATGCATATTTGACATAAACACCTGAAGTTAATCAGTGACTATATCTTTTGTTCAAAGAGAATCAGTATCTTACAACAATTAAACTCTGAATAACCACTTTAAACTTAAAAGCTATTTTCATCTGCTTTTATTTCCATTTATTTTTTAATTACTCACATCCTTACTAATTTCTTTGCTACCTATTGCTTCCTATTGCTTCCTACAAACACATTTCTTTTGTGTCCAGTTTCTTTCTTCTTAAGCTATGTTGTTGAGAAGTCCTTTCACTGAGAATATTTGGTTAAATTCAGTCTTTGAAGTTCTAAAAATGTGTATTTTTCTCTTTATTGAAAAATAATTTAGCATTTTGAAGATATAAATTGAGGCCTCTCCTTACTGTTCATCTATTTTTTCATCTAATTTGTCCTTTTTTGGGGTTAATTTTAAGATTTTCTTTGCCTTTAGTGTTCTGAGTTTATCAATAATAGGACAAGATGAGAGTATACTTTTATTTATTTTTCTTTGTCTTGCTCTGATTTTAGGATTCATGTCTTTATCAATTTTGAAATATCCTTAATCATGATCTCTTTGAACACTGCCTCTCCTTTTTCTTTGAATTCTCTTCTTGAAACTCCTCTTAGATTTGCACTAGATCTTCATATTTTACCTTCCATGTCTTATAACCTCTCTTTACTCTTCTCGATCCCTTTATATCTTTGTGCTATAATTGGATATTTTCTTCAAGTCTATCTTCCAGTTCGCTAATTATCTCTTCAGCAGTATCTAGTGTGTTGTTTAGTCCATCCATTTAGTTTTATATTTCAGTGACTATATTTTCCATTTCTACCTGCTACATATGGCTTATTTTCAAATGTGTTTATTTCCTTTTATAGTGTTTTCTATAGCTCTTATAATTTCTACTTCCATTTGTCATTTAAATTATTTTAAATATAATTATTTCATGATCTATTTATGAGGATCATATTATCTTAAGTGCTTGAGATGCAAATTATTTTGTTTGTTGTATTTTCTGACTCTTACTCATACTCAATCATTTTTGCATGTGTTCTGTAATTTTTAATCATGAGTTTATCTTCAATGGATTATGGTTTTTCTGTGATAGTTCTTGGGTCCTGTTTGTGGGAGGGTTGACACAGAAAAGTTTTATATTTGCTTCTGCCAGATATCAGATGTAGTGAAACCTGATTGGGGACAATTTTTACATTATTTTTTGGCATGGAGATACTTTTATCAAATAGATTAAATTCTGACTCTGAATTCCCATATGGCTCTGATACTTTTTTTTTTTTTTTTTTTTTTTTTGGCTAATCCTAAACTTTGGGCAAAGATAAATTTCCTTCTCACATACATAAACTATTAAACAGTATTTTTCTACTCTCTCTTTAGACTGCTTTTATATAAATCTCTGAGTTTCAATTACTACACACTTATGCACCAAAGTTCTCTTCTTCTATTCCAGCATGGATATTAGAACCCAAGTTCCTTGTTGTTTGAATTTACTTCTTTATGTGATAATCCCCTAGATCCAAAACATTTTATTGATTGTCTTGTTTTTAGGAATTTTCCTCCAAGTTCAAATTTGTATTAATTCCTTTTGTTGTTGTTTATTTTATATCATTGTTAGTTATTTTACCTTCTTATTTTCACTGCCTACCAATTTGCCAATAGAAATTCTAATTATGTATGTATTTTAAAATTTATTTATTTTTCTTAAATTATCTGTTTTATCTTATAGCATTTTTTCCACTTTGTGATTAGTTTTCCTTATGTGACTGGAATCCTTGTTGTTTGTTTTTGAATAAATATTTAGTTGTTTATTATAGGCAAAAAATATGTTGTTTTCATATTTTTGAATAAATATTTAGTTGTTTATTATAGGCATTTGGTGTGTGTTTCTTCTGAAGTTGTATAGTTGTATGGTTCTGTTTTCCTGACATGCCACATTCTTAAATGGGAAGCCTACTTCTAGACTCTCCAAATTCTGAGGTCTCTTGGAATCTTTACCATTAATAAAGTAAAGAGAACTTTACTTCAAGGTGCAGTGTTTTAGTATGTTTCACCACTGGATGGAGCTGCCTTCTCTTTCTATCAATTTCCTTAGTGACCAATGTGATGGTTCAGTGTTGTTTTTGGTTTTGCTCTGCTTCTCTTGTAGGCTTCAACAATATATTGAGTTCTTTCCCATATAGGGGAACAAATTTGAGTTTTATCCTTGAGGGATAAAATATATACTTTGTATATGAATAAGCTGAGAAGGAGGGAAACTTTCTAAAGATTCAGTTGTGCCCAAGGCAACTATCTATTTAATTGTCCTCACAGTTCACTCTTTCTCTTGTGGTGGCTGACTCTGAGCCTTTCTTTGGAAAGGGCAATTCTTCCTTCTGGTGTTTTGGGACAAACTTTCCCTGACTTGTTTTCTCCATCAATCAGAAATTTTCTGGTCATTTGGTAGTCTTCCTTACAGTTTACTCACCCTCTTATGGTTCCATTCCTTTAAAAACACTTTTTGTGTCTTTTCAGTAAGACCTCCTTAAAGGGTAGAGGTAAGTGCATGTATTCAGCCTGTCATCTTGAGCTAGATGGAAGCCCTTACCAATATTTAGAAGCCAAACATTTAAATAAGATAAAGAAGCAAATGCATTTTTAACTTATTATAATAATTTAAGTAGGGCATATAAATATGACAGTGTAGAAATATAAATGTTCAGCTCAATGAATTTGTATAAAGTGAACACATCTGTGTGATTAGATCAAGAAACAGAATCCTGCCAGGATCCCAAACATGTGTGGCTATCAATCACTTAAAATGTGGCTAATATAACTGAAGAACACAATTTAAAATTTTATTTACTTTTAATCATTTAAAAAATAATACCCACATAACTAGTGGTAACTATACTGGATATCTCATGGCTAGATGATACAGGGTCTTCTGGTTCATGTTACAAATCTTTTCTTCTCCTTAGAGCAGTAGGAAGCCATGGAAATGTTTTTCACAAAAGAAAGATATAAGATTTGTCTTCAAAAAAGGTCAGACTGGCTGCAAGTGGAGAGGGGCCTCTCTCAGCTATCTCTTGGCCATTTTGAGGGTCTTTTTCCATGGTGTAAAGGATCATTTTAGATGTTCTTCAATTTTCTGGTTTTATTAAGATGAGGATTGGGCATAGTTGCAGGTGTCACAGGCCATTTTTTCCCTTTAGCCACTGACCACACTTACACAGGAGATACCAGACTATTTCCTAAGGAGGCTATTTTTTTATAATGTGGTATCTGTACAATGGTCACAGCCACCAGAATGAGTCCAATGGTCACAGCCACCAGAATGAGTCCAAGTATGTCTCTCAGGTAGCTCAGAAGTTATGGTAGTTTCAGTTTTCCAGGATAAAAATGTGAGAAGTTTAGAGATGTACAGAGATTTTATATAAAGGAATATGATGAGTAGTAATACGACAGTATTTTAAATTTCCTCTGAAATCCAAACCTGCAAACATCATGATGCTCTTCATACAGTTGTTGGTACATGCAGGAGATTTTTCAAATCTTTAGTTGATCCTTTTAGCTGGACATTTCTTCATGCCTTTCTTGTCTAACCCTGTCCCTCTTCATTAAACTATTAAATGTATATAAGTCCTTTTTATTGCTCATTCCATCAATGACTTATTGATAGCTTTCAGGTTTATGAACGATTATTTCTCATCTTTCAGAGAAAATGACACATACAGATTATGACTAAGCATTTTGTTTTGTTCTGAAGTAATGGTCTGCTCTCGGCTTCTCCTTCTCTGCCACTCATCTATCCTTTATCTTGGGAGCATGATGAGTTCATAAATTTAGAATCAGTTCTATGTCACAGAAGTTAAAGGCATAGAGCAAAGGGAAAGGACAGCAGAAATTTGTAGCAGAAAAAATTCTAAAGGCAGGTCAGTGCTAGACCATTATTTAACTGAAAGTTATAGGACACTACCAAAGGATTTTAAACATTTGGAATGGTAGAATATCCCAATTCTTATCCATCCTATACAGAGAAGATGGAGTCTTCAAAAATTGCAGCTCCTGTCATAGTTCAAAAATTTTGAATGTTTCCTTATAGGCTTCTCAATCAAGATCAGATTGTTTTATTTTTATTTTATTTTATTTTTAAATTAAGTTTATTTATTTTGAGAGAAACAGAGACAGTGCGAATAGGGAGGGGCAGAGAGAGAGGGAGAGAAAGAATCCCAAGTAGGGTACACGCTTGTTAGTGCAGAGCCTGACGTGAGGCAACTGGGAGATCATGATCTCGGCTGAAACCAAGAGTCAGGTGCTTAAGTGACTGAGCCACCCAGGCGCCCCAAGATCAGATTGTTTTAAGATTTCTAGGTTGCTAAAGGCACAAACAGCTGCAAATTCATGTAAAAATGTTTTAATAATACCAAGTTATGATTAAAAAACAAAAAGAACACGTGCCATGGCAAGTTAGTGAAGCAGATTACAAAAGAATTAGATCATGATGAACATGAGACTTCATTAGGGAAATTGAGTTATATTTTAGCAAATATGTGTAGTTATATGTAGATGTTTAGCTGACTATATGTTGAAGAAAGCTTGAAGTGACTGGGCAGGAGGACATTTCAGGACAGAAGAGTTATGTAGACACAAGAATGGGCATGAACAGCATATATGAGGAACAGTGGAAAAGCCTGACCTGTCTAAACAGAATCCAACAGATCACTATCCAAGAGACACTGAACTGGAAAAAAGAAAAAAGATCACTTGATGAAGCCCTTGATCTGAATGAATGTAGGCTCTTGAACAGAAATAGCACTTACAGGAAATTTTTAGGGCAATTTTTAGTTTCAAATTTGGTCAGGTTCAAGAAAGACCTAAGGAGAGAAATGTTGGAGAAAAAGAAATGTTAGCGTCCATTAGTAAGCTATATTCTAACAAATGTACACTAAGTTGAAATGCTGTTTGTTTATCAGAATGTAGAGTTCTGAGGAAATGAGAGGCAGGAAGACTTTGATGAACTGGGGTTGATAAGCTGCAGGAAAGGCAGTGCTGATGGAAAAGTTGACTCCTGACTCAAGTGAGAACTAAGCAGTGGAGACTTCTGGGAAACTCATGAGGCGGAAATAAAGTGTACAGAACTCCACCACAGCTATGACTAGAAGCTTCCCCGGCACTGTTCAATGATGTTAAGCAAGATTTGTATTTATTTTCTCAGCATGTTATTATTCCCCTGCATCTGTCTGTTTTAAAGAGTTTAATTTTCTAAAGTAATAATAAAGTTCAATATTCTCAAAATAAACTCCCTAACTTAACAATTTTACTATATTTACCTATATAGTCACACTTGGTGTTTATAATTCCACATAGACTTGTAAGAGGCTTATCCTTCATTATATATAAAAGTCTGTGATTACTCTAATATTATTTCTCTCAGCTGCTAATGTAAAAAGGATCCAAACATATCATGTTTGAAAAGTAAATAATTGTTAATAGAAATAAAGGGAACACCATTTTTTTTTAATGTTTATTTGTTTTTGAGAGAGAGAGACAGAGTGTGAGCGAGGGAGGGGCAGAGAGAGAGGGAGACACAGAATCCAAAGCAGGCTCCAGGCTCCGAGCTGTCAGCACAGAGACCGATGTGGACCTCGAACTCACAAACTGTGAGATCCTGACCTGAGATGAAGTCAGACGCTCAACTGACTGAGCCATCCAGGTGCCCCAAGGGGAACACTATTTCTAATGACAGAAAAAATATAACTTATGAAGAAAAACAAAAAAGATCCAAACATAATGAGACATTATTTATACTCTATGAAAGGTAACATACATTTTTAATGGCTTTTCTTCAAAATCTAGTGTTACCCTTTCTTTGTTCCCTCTTCCTTTTTTTCTTTCCCTACGTTCCTTTTTTTCTTCATTCCAAGATGAAAGTATTGATAGTTTTTATTCATGTGAACTAGTTTATCTTCCCTTCGAAGAATGGGAGGAAAAGAAACTCTAAAGCAGCCTTAAAATTACTCATAAAACACAAAAAGATTGAATGGAATCCTTTGGAAGACATTATTGACTCATAAGTCTTGATAATTTGATGCCTTTTGTGTGTATGATTTGTGTGCAAGTTGTGTTAATTATATATCATGTTTAGAAAAATATTTTTTTTGTTGAACAGTGTAAATGTCAGTCTCATTAGCTATCATTATTACCTGTCAGCAAGAGGATGTTTTCAATGAATGATAATTTCCCTTCATGGTTCTGTGGATGCATACAAGTGTAAAAATTATATTTTATGCTTTCTTATTTTCAGTGTCCATAACCTTTTTTCTTCCTTTCAAAGTGTTTTCAAACCAACTTCTAAATTCCAAAAGGAAAAAGAAAATTGGCCTGACTATAAACCCCTAGTTTGAACTAATTCAGATTGATAGACTAAAAGAGAGAGCAGACTCATGGAAGACCCACTCTTTAAAGAACCAAATTCTAATAATGGTAACAAGGCAGTTTTAAAGATGAGCGTGGGGGAGGTACAATCCCTGATTTAATGTAGACTATCTGAAACATCCAATTTCAGCATGACCACTATAAGTGACTCCATCTTTGTTTCACTTCCAACTAGAGAGTGCCGATTAGGTCTAGATATCAGTGGGTTTTTAATAAAATATGCTTTTTAAGTCCTCTACTTTTGCTCTGGTCCCCTGGTATCATCACTGAAGCAGGGCTATGAAAGACTGTGCTTTTCAAACAATTTCACACCCCTTGTCTGTTTCTTTTGACTCCTACAGTAGCATGCTGTGGTGTGATCAGAGAATCCTAGAGATTGTCTACCCTAAATCCATATTTTATGGTTACCCTGAGACCCAAAGAAGGAAAATGATTTACCTGAGGTTGTAGTACCAGGGAGTAGCAGAGAAGGCAGGTTTCGTATGCTGCCCATTTTATATAGGCCACATAGGAAGCACTTAATATATATTTGTTAAATCATATTATTATTCTTTCTTAAATATGAGCAAAACACAAAGACATAGGGAAGGAGGAGACATGAATAAGAGATCATAGGTTGATGGGAAAACTGGATCTGGAAACTTGAATCATAGTTTACTTCCTTTTCTTACTCTTTTTCTGTTTCACACAATTGAAAATCTAGATTCAAAAGTATATGTTCAAGGTTACGACTTCTCTAGAGCTATTGAACAAGGAGCCAGGGACCAAACAACGGAATATTAAATGGTTTTCACTGAGGAATACGACACACCCAGAAAAAATTAGACATTTAGGAACTGTTCTGTAAAGGCATCAATTCCCTGTCCATACACCATAATCCAACTGTGATTGCTGGTGGGATCTACTAAGTTCAGGTATATCTCCTTAAAAAAGAGAGCAGTTTCTTAGGACTTTATCAATATAGCAAAAAGTTTTCATTAAGAATGACTGAAACTATCATATAGAATGGTTGGTAAAATGTTCGCTAAATACATTATTAAGTGTTATGCTACAGATTTCAAATAATATATATAAATGAATTCAGTGGCTGAATTTTCAGACTCTCTTCACTTATGTACAGGTAAAGCACTTAGCCTGATATATTTAAGGAAATGATTCCTCTCCCAGTTTAATTTGCAAACTCTTTTTGTATTTATCATCTCATTCTGCATTCTTTACTGACTCCAGTCTCATGTTCATCTGTAATAAGTTGGTCATTTCCCTGTAGAAGGGCTGATAAAGTGTTTATTGCTGGCTGTTCTCAGCCTGTTAGCAATTTTTTCCAAGAGCAGAATTCAAATACAAAATGTTAAGCAAGAGTAGTGGATCATAGTAGTTGTAGTTTAGTCTGCTGAATCATTTCCCTTCTTCCTTTTGGTATTTGTGCCTTCAACCCTCCCTTTTAGGAACTGCCTACTTCCCCCCATCTCTATGTAGTTTGACTGAGGTGCTCAACCATGGTCTCTTGACCCCCTCTTCCTGACCAGACTGGACAGCTGAGTTGTACCTGGGCACACAAATGACACCTCCCATAGACCAAGTGTTCAGAGACGAGCTCATGAGCTGGGTTAGATCAAAGAAAGCTCTTCCTGAGACTTTTTAGCTAGAATATAGGCGGGACCTGTCCTGTTTGTCTTTAGGGTTATGAGAGAAGCCAGTGTGCACTTGGATCTGGCTGCAACCATCTTCCTAATCCTGGAGCTTTCACTAATTCTTTTAGGAGACTTAGTATAAATTTAAACAAGGCACCCTTTCTCTTAGAAAGGCTTTTAATGATCAGTCTATTATTTCTCAATAATAGCAATTACAACAAATGCAATGACATTCTGTTCAAGTAAATTAAATGAAATTATTGAACATAAAATAAGAGAAAATTGGAATAATTTAATCACAATAAATGGGAACTCAAAGTTACTGTGATATAATAAAAAGTTACACATTTTGCTCTTTTGGAACAAAAATTCTTTTTTTTTTAATGTTTACTTATGTTGAGAAACAGAGACAGAGCATGAGTTGGGGAGTGGCAGATAGAGAGGGAGACACAGAATCTGAAGCAGGCTCCAGGCTCTGAGCTGTCAGAACAGAGCCCGATGAATGGCTCAAACCCACATACTATGAGATCATGACCTGAGCCAAAGTTGGACACAACTGACTGAACTATCCAGGAGCCCCAGAACTGAAATTCTTTTTGATGTTTATTGGTTCCAATATCTTGTTTGTTCTTGAGATGTTATAGGCATTATATAATTTTTATTATATTTTCACTTTAAAAAGCTATATTTTCCACTCCTGTTTAGTTTGAGAAAACAAAGATTCTTCTTTTAATGTCACAGTCTGTACGGGGTCATTAATTGATTTCAAGGGAAAAAGTTGACATAGTTGTAGTAGTTCAAGCCATGATTTTTTTTCAGTAGTATATACGTTCCTTTTAATTGTAATATTCTTATATCCAATATAGAAAAAGTAAGTTGATTTTGAAATTTAATTTCAGAATATAGACTCACTTGATCAGGAAATTTGAAGCCAAAATCAGTTCTTTTGCTCTTTTCCCTAGCATTATTCATGTCATATTAATATATATTGGCATCCATGTCAGGAGGCTGCAATTTATTTTGACAATTTGTAAATATTACTGCTTCATTTTTCTTCAAAAATGTATTAATCCTCTTGATACTTTCAAGAAAATTATGTGCATAGATTTTGATGCTTGCATAATTTTGCTCATGACATTAATTTTACTTTAACTATCACAACTGATTAATCCTGAGCATTTAAAAAGGAAATATTTGAAACTGGAACTTTGGTTTGTTTTCCACAAAATTTTTATTAATTTTATCAATAGTTTCTAAGAGTAAAGCATTCTCCCTCCAGTTGAGTTTTGGGTGACATGATAGCGTCAACTTGACCGTCTCATAGCTTGGTCAATAAAATCTTAAGTTGTGTTTACATTCCAAAGTTTCATTGTAGCTGAAAAATAGCTGATCTTGGATAATATAAAACATGGTGGTATCAAGACAGAACTTACCTGAATTTTTCATTATCAAATTTACATAATGCACACCATATGTAATATACAATGCCAAAATCTTTTTCTGAGGATTATTTTTTTGCAATCTATTATGTTTTCCATACATACCTGTTGGGTTTTTTTTCTTCCAACTTTAAAGATTATCCCTTTATTTAAGTAATATTCCCCCCTTAAATTACCCTGTAACCATTCATATTTATACTTTATTCTTCTATATTCTTCCCTTCCAACAGTGCCTAATGATGCCCTTTTATAACTTACTTGCTTCCCCTCTCCCCAATCCCTAATCCCCTGTAACCAATAACGTTTGTCACTTCTATAATTTTTTCATTTCTGCAGTGTTACATAAATGTAAACATTTTGGTATTGGCTTTCTTCAATCAGTACAATTCCCTCAAGATTCATCCAAGTTGTGTACATTGATTAATTCATTCTTTTTATTGCTAGGTAGTATTCATGGTGTTAGTGTATCACAGTTTAACTGTTCACCTATGGAAGAATAAATGTCTAGGTTATTTCCATTTGGGCACTATTATGAATAAAGCTACTATGACCATTTGTGTGCAGATTTGTGTATGAACATCGGTTTTGATTTCCCTAGAATAAATGACCCAGAGGGCGATTGCTGAGTGCTAATGCGTTACATGTTTAGTTTTGTTAGTAATGGCCAAATTGTTTTTCAGTAGTATATAAGTGATCCAATTTTTCCATATTCTTGCAATCAGATGCTAGAAGTCCATACATACTTGTAATATTGTTGTACGCTTAGCCTCTCAAATTAGTTTTACCTGGATGCAATTTTTAAAAATAGCCCATGAACATGTATATAATTCTTTTGGAGCCATTTGTTCTATTGGATCAAATATTTGCATTTTCTTAACCTGTAAAATCCAAGAATAACTTTTACTTATTTCTTTATTTTTATTTGAGAGAAAGAGAGAGAGCATGAGTGGGCAAGAGGGGCAGGAGAGAAAGAATCCCAAGCAGGCTCCATACTCAGTTCAGAGCCCGATGCAGGGCTCAATTCCAGGACTCTGGGATCATAACCTGAGCCAAAATCAAAAGTCTGACGTTCAACTGACTGAGTCACCCAGGTGCCCCCAATAATAACCTTTAAAAAAGTGCTGCATAGCTTACATGAAAATTTGATCTGTAATAAACGAGAAATATTTAACATTGCTTTATATCATCCAAAATAGTTATATTCATTGCATCTGGTATAATCTTAACAATTTGGTTTTGTATTTCATTCCCAAAAAGGCATGGATATGATATATGATGTATATATTGTTATGCTATATTATTATCAGTCATTGCTATGGCTTTTGCCAAATGGAAAACAATTCCCATTACTAGGTTTATAAAGTCTCTTGGATGATTCTCTGAATACCATGATTATCTTGCCAAAAATGGAATCGTGTATGAGTTCAATGACAGCATATAGTTTCACTCATTTTTACATTGTCTCTTTCTGGCAGTCTTATTAATAACATGTTTCAAATCAGATATCACTTTTGAACCCTTAGCATTATTGGTATGGGTATGCTTTTTCATTTCTTTATATTTACTAAAATCTGTAATAAGTGCTGCCCACCCACCATTCCATCCTTCTTATTCTTCAAATTATCATTTTTCTGTAACCCCAAAGAGTTCTTTTTAACCAATGAAATGCAGAATCTTTTTAGGTAGATTAACTTAAGTAGGATATGGGATTACTTGTAACCACTTGCATGGTTTTTGTGTGTGATAGATTCCCCCAAACCTCATACTTGTAATGTAGTTTTTAAAGTTAAAATTTCTTACCTGAGGTAGATAATTGTCAACAAAATGTTAGTTCTAAATAATGTTCAAATTTTATGTCTATGGAACTGGGTTGGCAGAAAATACATTTAGTTTAATGAAATTTTTAGTTTTTAAATTTTGCTTTGTTTTGCATGTTTTTAATCGTAAGTTTTGGTTGACATGGAAGCAGAAGTGAAATTCACCTGCACATCAGTCTGATCTCTGTCAATCCTCTCTTCATTGTGGCATGTTTTCGTATGACTGAAAAAGATATAATTCTTGGCAGTTTTATGCACTAGAAATTGTGTCTCTGCAATACTACTTTGGGAATATAAAATCTATAACCTGGCCAGTTTTACTTTAATCATCATAGCCTGAAAAACTTTGAAGTTTTTTGTCTGTGTTGAGGGATGCTCTTTCTTTTCTCCTTTTGTGAACAAATTAGAGGGGGGTTGAGTAGAGGAAAAGTCTGCTCTTTGCTTCAATGTGTCACAGAGACCAAGGTTCAAACATTGGCCCATCTGCCATGTCACTATTAGATGTCTTTCACTTGTGTGAGCTCACAAAATGATACACAAAAAGACCCGTGTTGCGGGAGGGAACCACTTAGGAGCAAACCAATTGACTCTGCAGGGAGCTGCCCAGGTCACTTTTCTATCAATTTAATGATTTGTTGAATATACATTGCACAAATTAGATGATGTATAAAAAATATGTATATATGTTAATAAACATATACATAATATGTATATACTTTGAGAAATGTGAAGCTAGAAGGTGTTATTTATTTCACTAATTTATAGCACACCAGCTAGGAAAAGAAAGGTTAGGTACCTAACCAACGGTTCTTGTTCTCAGCTAAACATTGAAATTACCTCGGGTCCACATTAAAGATAAGGATTCCTAGGTCTTACTCCAGAGATGTGGGATCAGGAGGTCTGATGTCGTGTCCAGGAATCTGTATATTTTTAACACTGTAGAGGTATTCTGATATACATCCAGGCTACTGGATTTTCCTTTCCTTTTTCCACTCTGATTCTTCCAACTCTCTTTTGTTCTATATTATAGAACAGGCCTGCCTCTAAAAGTGGCCATTAAAAAAAAAATGACCAGATCTACCATGTACATAGCACTGTCAACAGCATTATTGGAAATACAAATAAGATCCAATTTTTTAAAATTAAAACAGAGTTGACATGCCTTGTTACCTTAGTTTCAGGGGCACGACGTAGTGATTTGACAATTGTATACATTTTACTATGTTCACCACAAGTGTAGCTACCATCTTGTCACCATACAATGCTACTATAATACCATTGATTATATTCCCTATGCTGTATTTTTTATCCTTGTGACTTATTCATTCCATGACTGGAACTCTGTCCCTCTTACTCCCCTTCACTCATTTTACTCACCATCCTACTACCCTCTCTTCTGGCAAACACCAGTTTGTTCTTTGTATTTATGGTCTGTTTCTGGTTTTGTTTGTTTATTGGTTTTTTATTCATTTCTTTTATAAATTTTATTTTTATTCTTTTAAATTAAAAATTGTTAAAAATTTTAATTCCAGTATAGTTAACATATACTATTATATTTGTTTCAGGTATATACAATATAGGGATTCAACAGTTCTATATGCTAGTCAGGGCTCATCATGATAAGTGTACTCTTGATCCCCTTCACCTATTTTACCCTTCCCCTCACCCACCTCCCCTCTGGTAGCCATCAGTTTTGTTCTCTATAGTGAAGAGTCTGCTTTTAAGTGTGTCTCTTTTTTATTTTGTTCTCTGTTTCCTAAACTCCACTTATGAGTGAAATCATATGGTATTTGTCTTTCTCTGACTTATTTAATTTAGCATAATACCCTCTAGATCCATCCATGTTGTTGCAAAATGGCAAAATCTCACTTAAGATCCAGTTTTTAAGGAGGTTAGAATTTGGTAGGGGAGATAAAAAATAATCTGAAAATAGTAAGTTTATGGGCAAAATCATCCCACTACCTGTTCCATTCACAAGAAACTGATGGTGCTTCTCCATGTCTTGGTTGTTTTAACCTGTGTGTGGTGTCATTGGAAGGGCTTCCTAGCTGGCATTCAGAGATGAAGGGGAAGTGAAATATTAGATGTAGATTGAGGACATTGAATACAATAACTCTGTCTTATGGAGAAGGAGGGAATAATTAAAAATTCCTACCTTGAGTTAATATAAATAGAGAACTGCATTTTAAGATTTAATATATCATAGAGGCTTACTAAGCACCCTTTCATTATTGTTGTGGATATATTGTCTACGTTTACTTAAAAATATAAAAGTGCTATTTTCTGAACTGATCTATAATTTATAAGGAACATAATTATAATTACAAATACTACCATATTATTATTATCATTCTGCATTCGTTGTGTTAAAATGATAGCTTAATGCTTATGATAATTCCTTCCCTATTTCTCCACAACTGATTTATCACTTGTCTGACCCAACTTCCCTGCACGCCATTGTTCCATTTTCTCTGTACGTCTCACTTCACAGAGGAATGTTAATAATGGAATATGTTATTCAGTTTTTCATTTACATGCTTCCAAGATGCCCTGCTCTGTAATTAATCAGCATCACAAATATTCTCATACATATGCTTTGTACATATATACTCTTATTGGGTCACTGAACTAATAAAACAGCTTATTCTAAGCATTGTTGCAAATCACAGCTTATGGTTACAAGGTAGTAAAATGCATGAGGTAAGCATAGATTTGCAAGGTATTTTTGGTCAGGTGCAAATATTGGAAGTCTTTAGTTTTAAATGCATGTGCTAACAGGATCAAAAGCAACCATTCTGTATTATGTTTAATAAATAGTATCATTTTTATGACTTTTACATATTTATAAAATAGTTTTAAAACAAAATTGGTGAAAAGATGGGACTCACTGTGTGCCCTTTTTCTCCACACAGTGAAGTTGGTAGCACATTGACTCTAAATAGAAAATTTAGACACCTGGTCTTGT
The DNA here is from genome assembly GCA_028646485.1 of Cryptoprocta ferox. Lineage (NCBI taxonomy): Eukaryota > Metazoa > Chordata > Mammalia > Carnivora > Eupleridae > Cryptoprocta > Cryptoprocta ferox. Next base: position 35,133,730 of record CM053562.1, read on the forward strand.
GTCTGTCACTAAGGTCAAGGAACCTACTAGATATTAACCTATTAAGAGAGCTATACTTTAAAGATTTTAAGTGAAATATCTCCCCCTCACTGCATTTCTCTTGACCTGTAGAACAGATGGATTTCTCAAAATGTTGGTGGGTTATAAAATAAATATATCTTCTTATACTTTCTTTGGGTAGAGTTGTATCTAGAGGGCATCCTTGGAGATGAGGACACTTTATTTCTTTTTTCCCCCCATTAGTTTAATGGCACTGACCATTAACATGGGAAGGGTTTGTTTTTGTTAAGATGAAAAAGCTACACGTATGATACTTGAGATTCAACCCAGTCTAAAAAATGTGAACCGTAGAGCAAGGATGTAGCCAGAAATTGAAATCAGAGTGAAATAATCAGATCAGTATCATAAACATGGTAATCAGAATTTTAACTACACAGAGGTGATAGAAAAAATGATGTTAGACACATACTTTGAGTGAGGTTTGCTTATTCATTTATTTACTCATTCATTCATTCATTCATTCAGCAAACATCTATAAAGACTCTGTGCAAGATTCATCCCTTTATGGGACTCAAATTGAGGGGTGTAGGAGGCAGAGATGGAGGCAGACAACATTTTTATTTGATTAGAATTGTGATAAGTACTGGACAGCATGTGATGCTGTATAAATGGAACCTAGGGACTAAAGGAAGCTGCCCCAAAGAAGCAAAGACTGAGATGAGCTTTCAGGATAAACAGGAAGGGTTAGATCAGGGTAATGCATAAAAGTATGAAGTTGGACAAAATTTTCAAGTTGGACTCAGTACAGTTACAATGGGAGGGCAGATAACAGGGAGGCATGAGATGTGAGCACAGTGTGGGGCAGAGCTCAAAGACTGGGAAAGCAGATAGGAAAAAATCAAACCCTACGTTTACCTTTTAGTAGCTACATTATCTTGAATACATCAACTTATTTGAACCTCAATTTCTTTAACAGTCATAAATAAATACTACATAGTAAGATAAATAATGGATACTAACAGCTACCTAGCATTGGTGTTGGGAAAACGAATCTTGCACTTCTGCTATTATTGAATTTATGACTTCAACCACAATAACTAGCTAACCAATAACAATTCAGAGCTCCTTTAGGTTGTTTTTGGAGTTTATTATGAATTATGCCCAAATGGTCAAATTGTGATATTTATTTGCTGTGTAATCAGGATTCCTATTAATATATTAATGCTGTTCATATGCATTCCATAGCATTTTTATAATGCAAACTTGTGCAGCCACTCTGGAAAACAGCATTGAGGTTCTTCAAAAAATTAAAAATAGAACTACCTTAAGAGCCAGAAATTTCACTGCTAGGTTATTTATCCAAAGGATATAGGAGTACTGATCCGAAAGGGCACATGCCTCCCAATGTTTATGGCAGTACTATCGACAATAGCCAAAGTATGGAAAGAGTCCATATGTCCATTAACTGATGAGTGGATAAAGAAGATATATGTGTGTGTATGTGTGTGTGTGTGTGTGTGTGTATGTACACACACATACATACATACATACAATGGAATATTACTCGGTGATCAAAAAGAATGAAATCTTGTCATTTGCAACAGTGTGGATAGACCTAGAGTGTATTACGCTAAGCAAAATAACTCAGTCAGAGAAAGACAAATATCATATGATTTCACTCATATATGGAACTTAAGATACAAAACAGATGAACTAAAGGGAAGGGAAGAAAAAATAACATAAAAACAGAGAGGGAGTCAAACCATAAGAGACTTTTAAATACAGAGAACAAACTGAGGGTGTTATGTGGTGGGGGGGAGGCTATAAGGGTGAAGGGCCTTAAGGATGGCACTTAGGATGAGCACTGGGTGTTATATGTAAGTGATGAATCACTAAACTCTATTCCTGAAATTACTATTACACTCTATGTTAACTAACTTGGATTTAAATTGTAAATAAATAAATAAATAAATAAATAAATAAATAAATAAAAGAATTTCATCTAGGTTTCATATTCTGAAAAATTGTGCCTCCTGCATTTTTAAAAATACAAAAACAAAACTAATGTTTCTTAGAAGAAATGAATTGACTTTGTCACTAGGGGGAGACCTAGCCAGGTTTTGAAACTTGCCCCTACTTTCACCGACAAAAATTTTTTCTTTTGGCATCTCAGGAGAAATGACAATATAGCAAAAGGTATTGAGAAAACTTGGCAGTCTCAACAGGACTGGAGTGGTTTTCTTTCTTTCTTTTTCTTTTTCTTTTCTTACTTTTAGTGGCTCTTGACTAAGTGTGTTCTGTGTGGTGGAGAATAAACCTAGGTGATACAGACACCAAGCCAGCCTAGGTGACTGAAAAAATGGTTTGAAATCATTTCCCTTGTTTGAGTTTCTGTCAGTGTTATACCAAGTCCTGGAAGCATCACAAAGGGGCCAATACCTCAGAGGGGGCAAGCCAAAGGGGACTTGAGTGTCTTCTTATGGTAGCCATCTGAGAGAGTATGAACATTTAATGAATACTGAGTTTTCTCACTGGAATTTTCAGTGACCATAGACAGTCTATGTATATGCATATATATATACTTTCTTCTATTATATATTCTTCCATCAATTACATTTTCCTATGTAACTTGAATCATAAGAGTGGCCTATTTTGACCATTCTAGAGAAGGAAAAAACCAAGGAGTGCTAGGGAGAGAAATGCCTCTCAAAGATAATATTCCATGAACTAATTAATTACCTGAGGAATTAACTCATAGAGGTTAGAATTACCTAATTATATTTATTCAGTTAATTATACTTTTTTTTTTCTTAGAGCTTGCATGAGTGGAGGAGAGAGGCCAAGGGAGAGAGAGAGAGAAATAGAGAAGAGAAAGAGAGAGAGAATCCCAAGTAGGCTCCATGCTCTGTGTGGAACCTGATGTGGGGCTCAATCCCATAATACCAGGATCATGACTGAACCACCCGGTGCCCCTGTTATACTTCTTAGCAAACAAAACTTCAGGTTTAGAATTTAGTTAATACAAACCTATTTAGCTTCTTAGTTCTAATCTAGCAGTGCATACATTGTATTTTATAGAGGACACTTGGAATAAAACAGACTTTTATTTAAGAAAATTAAGAATTAAGGTAAACATGAAATATCATTGGTCATAAAGCTGTTTTAAAAATAACTTTGGGTATACTGTAGGTATTAAATGCTTCTAACCACCTGGTTTACAAATATCAAATTCTAACCCTCTTACTAAGTGCTAACTTATATTTAACAACTTGGCTATTGCCTTATTAAGCATCCTTTCTTAAGTCCTTGTGAATTCCATTAATATAAAATTCAAAAGATTCAAATTATACTATGTATGACTGAATTGGGTGTTTCTAGAAAACTAATGGGAATACTTTAAGAGTATTTTTCTGATTATAAAACTGAATGCATGATAAAGAAATTATCTGTAATTTCTTCACTAAGTGATAACCACTGTAGACATGTTGAATTATTTTCTTTCAGCCCTTCTTCCATGAAAAGGTTTTTACAAAGTTGAAATCGTTCTGTATGTACAATTTTACATTCTAATCATATGTTTCCCCCAGAGAACACACTTTGGTGTTTCCATGTTCATTGCTTTCTACAAATGGAGCAATTTCATACTCTCCTTTTAAGCCTAAAATCATTACATATTGTTATTTAAACTCCATAGTTATTCATCCTTTTCTCTTATAATTTAAAGTCTTTGTAAATATAATTTTAATGGTTACAAGATATTTCATCACATGGACATATCCCAACTTAATCTACAAATTCCTTCTTGTTAGATATTTAGTTATGTCAATAAATAATCCTGTAACTAATGTCTTTGTTCATAAAATTTTAACCATATTTCACTGTATTTAATAAGGATCTTTTGCACTGAAACAAAAAAGTGATCTTTAGCTACAATAAGATTAGTTAATTACATTATTTATTTATTTATTATTTTTAATTGTCTATATTTATTTTTTATAGTTTATTGTCAAGTTGGTTTCCATATAACACCTAGTGCTCATCCCAACAAGTGCCCACCTCCATGCCCATCAGCCCCCTTCCCCTCTCCCCCACCCCAGATAATTATATTTTTAAATAAAAGTTATAAACCACTAATAGTAGAACTACCAAAAAGTATAAGAATTACTGTGACATATGATAATTTCTCAGGATATTAGAAAATTTGTCATCTCTGGAATTGCATATAGGTTTTAGACGTTTCCCACAGTAAAGACTCCAGACTCAGCCCTTCATTAACTCCCTAGGCATAGCACGTTGGGTTCCCTGGCAGTGTATGCGGAGATGGAGTTTGGGGCTATAAGATATTTATTAGGGATCAGCATCTCTGAAAAGAAGAAGGAGAAAGGATTGAGGCAGAGGGAGAACTACAAAGCAGGCCTTACTAAATCCCAGTCAGTCCACCAAGGAGCTTCTGCCTTGTCACTGTTCAGTTGTCACCAGAACTGTGTGATGCCCATAAAGAGTGTGACTATGGGGGAGGAAAGTCTTTGCAGCTGCGGCAGAGCCCAGAGGACCCCGACAGTGGGCAGCTATGTTGTCCCCACACTTCCTACAGCTGGTCAGCCAATCCTGCCTATAAGGGAGATATGGATGGTGCATCTCAGGGTATACCGTATTGGGAAATTTATCAATGCACTATAAGATTGGGTTCATATTGTTTAAAAAATGATCATAAATATTGAATGTGTCTTTGGTAAAGGTTAGAGGTGAAGTCTGATTAATATAAAACTCTAGTAAAATTAGAATTGATTGATATTTTCTTAGCATGATAAAAAAATACATATTTCAACCTAAAATCCAGCATCACAGTTTACGATGAAATATTAGGAACAATCTCTGCTAAACAATTTCTGAAGGCAGAATTATGTGATAGTTTTCTGGAAATTCCATCAATGCAGTTAGAACAAGGAAAGAGTCAACATTTTCAATAAAGGAAAGAAGAAGCAGTATTATCATTACTTGCATGTGATGTGATTTTTTAAATCTAGAAAACCCAAGAAAAATGAAAATGATTAAGACAGTAAGAAAATTCAGTAGGGAAGCTGCTTACAAATTAATACATAAAATTTAGTAGCTTTTCTGGCATACTTTCTCTGTAAAGGGGCAGAGTAAGTATTTTAGGCATTGCAATCACTCAACACTGCTGTGATAGCATAAAGGGAGCTATGGACAAGGTGAAAACACAAGGGCATGCGCTGTGTTCCAGTAAAATTTTATTCAAAAAGGAGGCAGTAGACCAGATTTAGTTCATGTTGGTAGCCTGTTGACCTCTTATATATATATATATATATATATATATATATATATATATATAAAATCATCGAGGGGCCCCTAGGGGGCTCAGTCAGTTAACCATCCAACTTCGGCTCAGGTCACTATCTCATGGTTTGTGAGTTCAAGCCCTGCATCAGGCCCTGTGCTGATGGCTTGGAGCCTGGAGCCTGTTTCGGATTCCGTGTCCCCCTCTCTCTGCACCCCTCCCCCACTCACGATCTGTCTCTCTCTGTCTCAAAAATAAATATTTAAAAAAAGTGCACAACAGTTGAGTAGAAGGACATAAAAGCAATTTCAAGCGAATACAGAATAACACCTTGCTCTGAGTAAGGATTCTAGTTTGTAAAAATATCATATTCCCCTAAATTAATTATATATTCAAGGGAGCCTCCATTTTAAGTATTTACATGACTTAAAGAATATCTATATTATTCTTTTTAATTCCTGTATTTTATGATATCATATGTATATATAGACCTTCCTTGAGTTGCAGTGGGGTTACAGCCCAATAAATCCATCATAAATTGAAAATATTCTAAGTTAAAAAATGCCTTTACTACTCCTAACCTGCCAACTGTCATAGCTTACTTAGCCTAGCCTACCTTAAATGTGCTCACACCACTTACATTAGGCTACAGTTGGGCAAAATCATCTAATACAAAATCTATTTTCTAAGAAAGTGTCAAAGATCTCCTGTAATTATTGAATACTCTACTGAAAGTGAAGAACAAAGGGTTGTATAAGTACAGAAAAAGTGTAAGAGTGCCGGTGGTTCACCCAGGTGATCAGGAGGCTGACAGGGAGCTGACTCCCTCCCACTGTCCAACATCATGAGAGCGTATCATACACATATCACGAGCCCAGGAAAAGATCAAAATCCAGAATTCAAAATACAGATTCTACTGAATCCATATTACTTTAGCACCACCATAAAGTTAAAAAAATTCTTTTAAGTCAAACCATCTGTGCCGTATGACACTTTTGTCAGATTCCTATTGATAATAGCTTTGGTTTTTGTTTTCTTTGTTCCTTTTTTTTTTGCTATCACTAATAATTTCTGTAATAAATATCCTTGCACATGTTGGAAAAATTGTGACGGTAAATCCACAGGCCAAATTGCCAGAAATGAAATTACTGGATCAAACAATCGGTCATTTTTAGTGTTGATGAGGTTGTAACAACCTGAATGAAAGTGCCCTTTCCTCTACATCTTCTCAAAAACTGGTGGAATCAGTTTTTTGTTAGTTTTTAACATTTCTGCTACATGAAAAATCCTATCTCCTAGTTTTTAAATCAATAATATTTGATATTATAAGAGAAGTTAGACATTTTTTTGTATATTCAATGACTGCAGTTATTTTTTTCTAAAATGCTTTTTTATACCACATTTTATTTTATCTTACTTTCATTATTTTAATGTTTATTTTTGAGAGAGAGACAGAACGCGAGTAAGGGAGGGGCACAGAGAGAGGGAGGCACAAAATCTGAAGCAGGCTCCAGGCTCTGAGCTGTCAGCACAGACCCAATGCAGGGCTCGAACTCAGGAGTCATGAGATCATGACCTGACCCAAATTTGGACGCTTAACTGACTGAGCCACCCAGGTGCCCTCTACCACATTTTAAATTTATTTGGTTGTTCTCTTATTGATTTAGTGAGCTCTTTATTAATTGTAGTAACCATCTCTAGGTCTGTCATTTTCCTTGAAAATTGGGTTTTTCAGGGGTGCCTTGTCCCATTCTGGCCTTATTCACCCCCCATAGGTAGTGTTGGAAGAGACACAAGATCCTAAGGCAGGACATACAGGACACAAGGCCCTAAGGACAGACATACAGATTTCCGGTAGTAGATATTTCATGTTTATCAATTTGACCAACAGTTACTTCATTTGGAAAAGTTCTTAGGATTATTTTACTATGATGTACAGAATGAGCATTAATGCACTCTCATTTTCAGTACTCATCACAGAAATTAGACATTATTGTGTGCAATTATTATTACTATTTGCCTTAGGAAAGGTGCTTCCTACCTATGATTCTTACTGGATTTAATAATGAATCCCCGTAAGTATAGTATTTATTATTCAGAACATTATTTAGTAGCACAACTATGACTTTCAGTAATTAAGAGTTTCTCTGAAACTCTTTTGGAATGAATTTTCAGGTTTAGGAAAAATAAAAGGCTGATTAATGGCATATTCCTACTAAATGTCATGAAAACAAAACATATGCTCTCTGTCAGTAAATCAAAATTACTGGTAGTTCTGGAAGAATGCATAATCAGAAGAGGAGGTAATATGCTAACTCAGTTTTGTATTTGAATTAATAGATGAATGATTAATCTTTACTGACCATAGGAATTATATTATTTGAACTGAAAGGTTGAGGCTTAAGGGTTCTACTCAGTGGGTCTCATTTGTAATAAATTCACTGTAATAAATTCGCAGTTTGAAAGTAGAGACAACTGAAATATAACATGATTTTGAATAAATGGTGAAGATATAAGAGAGGAGAATCAATTGGAACTTGATTCCAGGAAGATCCTCTTTTGAAAGTGTTCATGAACTCTTCTCTTTGGAGAAGAGAATGGTGTTGAAGTACACCACTGGGCACAACAGTGACCAATGTTTATGCCATCAAGTATTGTATCTGGTTTTTCAACTTATAGAATCAACCTATAGGCAAACACCAAAGACTTTTTTTGGGTCCATGAAAGAATGTAAATATTATCAGCCTTGACAATATAAAAGTGAAATTGTGTTGCAACATTGAAAAATGGAGGGAAGGCTGCAGGTGGCAACATGGCCATTTACAAAGAGGGAATAAAGATAACCAATAGTGGGACCAATATTAGTGATATAACTCTACTGAGAAAAAGGGAAGAAGAGAAGGGGGTTATGGATGAACTAGATCTTCATGTAACATTGCAGAAGTCAACAGGTAACATCCAGAGCTGATTATTCAAAAAGAGGTGTATGCACGTGGCTTCTAATCCATCCTTTAATGTTCATCCTCCCTTTCTGTACAATAAAAAGAAATCTGAGTACATGGCCACCCAGGTAAAAATGACATTTTCCTTGCAGCTGGGTATGGCCAACAGTAGCCTGAACTACAATACTGTGCAATCTTTAGATCATGTCCTTAAAATAAAGGAAGCATTCCCTGCCTTCTTCTCTCTCTTCACCTTCCCAGGGATAGAGTGCAGCTAAAGCAGAAGTTCAATGAAGTCTGTGGAAAAGAGCCACACCCTCCACCAGGAGGCCAGAGTTTATATCACTGTATTTTTGAGTTCCACATCAGAACAGCCTCTATCCTATTCTTGCAAATAAATGTTTAGAGGCATAAAGGCATGTAAGACTCAAGACAGAAATGATTAAAGGTTAGTCGCACTTGAGTGGCTTAGTTAGTTGAGCATCTGGTTCTTGATTTTGGCTTAGGTCATGATCCCAGGGTTGTGGCATTGAGCCCCAGCTCCATGCTAAGTGTGGAGCCTGCTTAATATTCTCTCTCTCTTTCTCTGTGCCCCACTCCCTTGGTCTCTCTCTCTCTCTCTCTCTCTCTGCTCCACTCCCCCCCTCTTTAAAAAATAAAAGATAGAAAGAAAGAAGGAACGAAAGAAAGAAAGAAGAAATGATTACAAGTTGTTTTCTGGAAAGTAGAATTGAGTGTGGGGTGGTGGTTGGATAGATGAACACCGCTTTTCATTATAAATATTTCTACACTATCTAATGTTAAGCATGTGCATGCATTATTTGACAAACAAAAGTTAATTATTCTCATTAAAGAAAAATAGAACATATACAATAGTAAAATGAAAACAGATAACACACTCACCACCCTGAGACAGCATTTTGTTGATTTATTTCAAGCTTTTTTTCTACATATAGCTTTTGTTTATTTGATTGAAAGTCTACATTTGAAGTTTGGAGAGTGGAAAGGGGTTCCACCAAGAGGATGGAAATGAAATATTTGGAAAATTAATGGATAAACCGAGAGAATTCAATATCAAGAAACCCAGGGGAGGATAGAATTTCAGTAATGAACAGATTCATTAATGGTTTAAAACACAATGGATAAGTCAATAGTTTGAGATCTGGCAATAGGTTAATTGAATTTGTCCTCTTGGGTCATTGATGATCTACAAAAGGGCTATTTCAACAAAGTAAATGTGATGGGAAAGAGACAAGCTAGAAACAAGATTAGAGTATTTGAGAAGGAGGAAAGTCTGTGTGTCTGGAATTCAGTGAACAAATGGGAAAATGGTAGGAGATGAGCTTGGAGAGGTAGACTGGGCACGAGATCATGTAGGGTCTTGTCCATAGAGAAAACTGGATTTTATTCTACATGTTAACTTAAAATATTTATTATTACACATATATATTATTATAAATGGACCTTGGACTCCTTTGTAAAGAATTGACCCTAGGGGGTAAGATAAAAAGCAAATGTGGGGTGTCTGGGTGGCTCAGTTGGTTACGCGTCCAACTTTGGCTCAGGTCATGATTTCACAGCTTGTGAGTTTGAGCCCGATGTTGGGCTCTGTACTGGCAGCTCAAAGCCTGGAGCCTACTTTGGATTCTGTGTCTCCCTCTCTTTCTCTGTTCCTCTCCCACTCACAGTTCCTCTCTCTCTCTCTCTCTCTCTCTCTCTCTCTTTCTCTCTCAAAAATGAATAAACATTATAAAAAAAAAAACAATAGGACCAGTCAGAAGGCTTTTGTAGTCCTGGCAGGAATTAATAGTGGCTTAGACCTGAGTAATAATGATAGAAGCGATAGGTGAGTTTGGGTTCTGACTGGATACAGTTTCAAGTTTGGTGCCAAAAGATAGTGCATGAACAGGACATGATGTGTCAGGAGATGGAAATGCTACTGGATAAAAGGGAAGGAATCAATGATAAGTAACTTTTGTAGAGGACTAGGTTTTAGGTAGGAAATCAATAATTCTATTTTAGACGTATTGTTTCAAATACCTATGATACACTTAAGTGGAGATGTTAAATAGCATTGGATATAATAAATCTAAAGCTTGAGGAGAGTTTAGAAATATATATATGTCTTAGGTCATCAATATGTAAGTTGCTCTTAAACACAAATGATTGGATGAGGTCCCATGAGGAGTGGGGGAGAGGTAATGAAGGGCTTCTAGGACCAAATTCTGGGTCATGCACCACATAAAAGATCAAGAAGTGGGGCTGAACCCAGAGAAAGAGTGTTCAGTAAGGAAGGAATACAACCAGAAGAATGTGGTCTGAAATCTAAGTGAGAAAATGATTGAGGAAGAAGGAGTGTGCTGTAAACTAAATGCCGTGTGTCTCCATGAAATGTATATGTTGAAATCAAATCCCTACTGTGATAGTATTTGGAAGTGGGACCATTGGTAAATGATTAAATCATAAGAGTGGAGCCCACATGAATGAGATTAGTGTCCTTATAAAAGAGAACCAGAGAGTTTTCTCCCTTCTTCCTTCTCTCTGTCATTTGATGACACAGCAACAAGGACCATCTGTGAACCAAGAAGTATGTTCTCACCAAATTCAACCATGTTGGTGACTTGATCTTGAACTTTCCATCTTCTAAAACCATGAGGAATAAATTTCTGTTGTTTGTAAGCCATCCGGTCTATAGTATTTTGTTACAGCATCCTGAACAGAATAAGACAGGGTGGTTGTGTTGAAATACTGCTGACAGGTCAAGTATGATGCATGCTGAGAACCAATTTTCGGGTTTACCATTGTACAGGTCAGTTGTAATGAGTGAAGGGTATAGATACCTGGTCAGATGGTTTAAAGAGAATGGAGGGTACCTTTAGATGAGAGAGATGTGACTGAATCTGTACATAAGATTTAAGACCTAAGCATAAATTTGTAGATAAGTATTGCTCAATCCCCTGATAGGATTATAATAAATTGGTTCAAAAGCACAGGTGGAAACTTTGCCTTGAAAAGAGGGACATTTCATCCTGCAAGACCAAAGGAAAAGGGGAAATTTGAGGAAAGAATAAGTTTATCATTTCATTAATGAATTAGTTTACAAAGTAATTTCTTAAAAGAGTGAGCCTGCGAGCTTAACAAGGAAAACTGAAATAGTTGACCTGGTGATTTATATAGGAGACAAATTGAGCGTTCATCAAGGTGTCCTGTGCACTTTAGTAAGATTATCTATCATGGAGACATAATCATCTAGATCATGGGAGTAGATCCAGTAACTTCCAGCAGCTTAGAATTGGGAACAGAAATAAAGACAGCTGGTTTAGTCCAGGTTACTGTATAGTGGTAGTATTTCCATTTCAAAACATTTAAGGTAAAAAGTAGCTTTGATATTTTCTATTACATAGAAATTTTAGATATACTGAATAGCATGTTTACTAGTGGGTCAAATAAATTTGACATGCAGGAGTAGTAAGTGTACCTTCCTTTTTATTCATGTCATAACTTCTGTATTTTCCCTCACAGAAATTCAGTACATTTGTATCAGTCTTACTCAAATTTATCTGTTTTCTCTCTTCAGAAAAACAAATACTCAAGGATTTTTTTCACCGATTTATTTGAAAATTAATAAAACTAAGAAAATAAAATGGAAACACATGTAGAATATATTTAAACTGTATATTAAATCTGCAGAGCCATTCTAATTGGACTCATTGACTATTTCTGCCCTGATTATTTTGGACACAAGCTATATGGGCCTGTATTTAGTTCATAAAATATTAAAGGGAAGAATGGATTGTAATGTTTTCATATTTTTCTCTGTTTTCTGACTACAAAACTGACAGTGACTCTTTATAACAGGAAGTATTTAGCTTTAACCCTGTGGTAGTCTGGTAGGGACCAACAGAGGGTGGAGATTTGGTTGTAATTATACTAGAAGATTCTGGCATATTTTCTCTATATCTACAGCATGAAAGAGTAATCTCAGAAATGTAGCCAGGGCTGCTGAAATGGGTTCAGAATCTGATAAGAAGCTTTTTTTTTTTTTTCCGGTTTCTCACAGCATTTGATTGACCTTCATATCTCCTTCCAGCCAAGGTTATTTGCACTGAATTTTCCCAACCTGTTTATCCATGAATACCAAGGAACCTAAGCCTATTTCAAATAAATATATAATTCCATCATTTCAAGACCACTTACCAGCTTTCTGTTCTATTATTTTTTCATACTCTCCTGCCCAACTTTTTTTTTTAAGCTCTGTAAAGGGCTTACACAAAGTAAAACAAAACATAGTTTTAAAAAAATAATCAAATGAATTCTAGGTATAACTACTGCTCCAATGGTTCCTGCAAAACTTCAAGAAACCAAAGGTCCTGAAAATACCTGTTTGGAAATCATCTTACCAACTAATTCTAGCTCATGTCAGTGTAATCAAGGTATTTTGTTACTATAAGACATGTCTCTATTTTCTATATCATATCTTTTCTGGTTGGAAAACACTATCTGATAGAAACTTTATGTTTTTGGTTTTGTTTTGTTTTCTTTTTTAAAGTAGGCTTCCTGCTCAGTGTGGAGCCCAGTGCAGGGCTTGAACCCAAGACTCTGAGATCAAGAGTCAGACATTTAATCGGCTGAGCCACCCAGGGATCCACTTACGATGTATTTTCTAAGATAATTACCCAAGTGGCTAGGATTTCACAAGGTAAATGACAATCTTCTCTTTTCTTTTTCAAATGTGTTAGACCCATTCAAATTTAGTGGTCCCCCCAGCATTACAAAGGGAGGTAGGGGGTCTCTGTACACTTGGATGGGGGTGGGGAGAGATTGGTCCTCATTTATCTTTGGAGAATCAGAACCACAGAAAAGCCTTGGGTTTTGTTACCACATTGACATAATACTAAAGGCATTGTATGGTGGTTGTACCTAAGATTGTAGAGTTTAAGAACAATTGGCACTATGCCATGAAAGATGAAATAAGAAACTTTATGATATGAAAACTATAAGGTAAACAATGTATACGTGAAGCCTGTTTAAGATCTCCTCATGAGTACAGGGATGACATATTGGTAATCTCTCCTAGCTTGGGCACTAGTAGAGAATAGTGACTCGGTTATTGTTTGTTTAAATAAAACTTAAATGAAAATTTGTGAATGTATTATTGTGTAATTAGATATAGCACATTCCTAAATTTTTGAGAGTTAGAAGTCATAAGCCACTAGTTCAACTAACCATCTGATCCAGTTTCATATTATGGTCTTAAAGCTGCATGCCAGACTTGTTAGTAAAGATAATAAAATTAAAGATTTTTTGAGCTGGAGGGGACTTACAATTGGATTCTAAGGTTGAACATTGCTTGACTCATCAAGATATTATAAACATCTGTGAATTCAGTGAGAGATCTCAAAGGAGCTTAGAAATATGGGTAGAGAAAATGTTTAATAGCCTCCTAAGCCCTGAAAATTATTGATGTTAGTGAAATTCTGCTTTGGGCTTTGAGCAAATGCTCTGTCTTCTCTTTTCTCTCTGATTTACTGGCAATTTTAACACTTCAGCTGAAAGCAGTCACAGCACACTGTAAACCACACTTCCAAACTCTTTAACTTTTGCTCTTTCAATCTCCTCTTAAGCCAGGAAGTAGGAGGGCAGTTGAAAACGTTAAATGTGGCAAAGAAATAGATATTAAAAGAAAGATAACAAAGAAAATGCCTATGATGCATTTCACCTAAATCAAACACACGAACACTTCCTCTGGAAAGATTAAAAAAGTAGGTTCAGTGCTTCAGAACCATGAGTTCTGCTCATCAGCAATAGAATCCATGAGACAGTCTTAAGTTCCAAAATCTTCAATTGAAGACATGGCTTTGTCTACAAGGAGTGCTTGAACCAAATTGAACCTGGAAGTTCTGCCTTCCAGGACATGTTCTGTGCCACTGGACATGCAGAGTTGGGCTGAGGTTGCAGTGTGATGACACAGCAAGGCAACTGTATCAATGCTGACCTCATAACCAGAATAAAGGCTCCTTGGTGGAAAGGAACCTTGGAGATCTTCTAAGGCCAACCCCCTCCATTGAACATCTCCCACTCAATGAAGGGTGGCTTTTCTATTAAAATTACATTCTTTATCCATTTTTCCTACAGTCAAAGAGTTTTTGCTTTATGTATTTTGATGCAATGGCAGTTATCAAACAAAAGTCTATGGAGTGGTTTGTGAGCTATAAGTTGTATCTTTAGATGATAGTCACCTGCAAGATGTAAGGATTACAAAAACAGAGATCCAAATAGCCAGCCCAGAATCAGAGAGATGGTGACAGATGCAAAACAGGACACAATCTTGCTTTTTCTAGCTATAGCCTCGAGCTATTTTTTATTCTTATGCCATATCAACTAGTTTTGGTTTTAGATGGCCGCTATATGGAGACACAGCCTCTATGTATGTCATTTATTGCCAAAGTATCAAAACTCTGTACATAATGGGAGGTGAATATGGAAAATTTCTGGGACACTTGGGATGACACTTTTCAGAAGACAGAAGGCAATCCTAACCTTGGTTTTCTAAGAATGGCTTAAATGCTGGGCAAATGTAAAAAGACTCTAACAAAAATTCAATTATGGAAGGGGCAACACAGAGCTTAAAGTTAGAGGACCTACATTCAAGTGTTGCCTCTGCCATTTCTCACAAGGCTACCATTCAAGTAGCCCCGACAAATTAAGTCAGATGCCATGATACTGAAGAACCTAACCGTGGGCACCTCCTAATCAGGGACAGTTAGAGTTCAAGCCTGGTGTTAAGGCGTAGAAGATCAAATATGATCTCGCTAAATTACCATAGAACACCAGTGTCTCATGCATTCTGAGTGAGTTTCACATCAAGAATAGACAGGGCTCTTTAAAACAATCTGGCCTTTGTTTCTGGATGAGGTTCGAAGAGAGTTTGATTATTATGTTCCATATTATCCTGTAAAATTCTTATGGAAACACCCCCACTTGTGAGAACCCCAAGCAGTGGAGCCTACTTAAAGGGACAGTGCAAGGCTAACACAGCACGATTAATTTTCTAGGCATTCAAAAAATATATAAATTTATTTACGTTTCACAAAAATTCTTGGAGTTAAGAATCTCTTATCTATTGCGCTGATGCAGAAATTAAAACACAGAAGTAAAAGGCAGAATTCAAACCATTTCTGTTTGATTTCCAAAATCAAGTCTCTTTCCACTCTATCATACTGCCTCCTACTCTAGCACACCGCATTATCTAGCATATTGGGTACTTCCAGTGAAAACTACTATAAGATCTTTCATATTCTTATTACCATGTGCAATGATTTGGATTTTAGATGTCTGAAGGATAATAGCAATGATAACTCTTTTGGTTTTCTGTTAGAATCTGAAAATTATTCATTAAGGTCAGGGAAATTATTATCATTTTATATAATGAGAAGAAAAAAGCCAAAGTTTTATAGGTATAAGTATTAAAGACAAACAACCTTGAAAAGATTGAAAATATTATTTTACATTTGATATGTAAAAAAAGTATTTTATTTTGCAATCTCAAAAGAGAGCATGGCAACATATCCTTATGGTAGCCTTCACATATGTAAAAAGATATAGTGTTAAAATTCTTCCCATTTTATGGTTGAGAAATATGAGAAAAAGAAAGGTCACCAAATCAGAAATTAAACCATTAAACTGTGGTTTTAGCTCAGTGTAGAAAGACTTTTTTAAAAAAGAAAGGGCATAGATCTCTGTAAGCTGTATAATACCACACAAATGTTTGTTATTTGTGTTATTATCTTTGGGTGAGGATGGAGGTCCATGTAGGATATGAATTCATTCTAAGCAGCTGTCCCACTAATGACTTGGAAAACTACCAACTGGTCTATATAGTATCAGAAGTCATGTTTATTATGTAAGTAAACAGTCTTTAGTATGATTTTTTTTACCTCTTTGCAAAATATCAAAACAAGTGAATATAAATCTAAGAAAATAATGTACCAAGTGCCCATTTCTCATAGCATTTTTTGCCTCTCTTCTCTCCTCAAACTCTAAGCTCCTTCGTCTTTTCTCCTGTCCTTCCTTTTCAAAGATAGAGATGATATTAGAGATGGGAATGCAGTGGAATTATTTTTAGATTGTAGCTCTTTTGACTTTGTCTCTCCTTGGATATTCTGGGACCATCATCATCATTGGCTGTGATTGGGTGGAGGCCTCTGAGAGCTCTTTTTGGTCAGTCCCCCAGTTGGCTTGGCATTCCAAGTTTGCGAATGTGACACACAAACACAAAAGACCCCAACAGCAATCAATCTGCTTCCCACAAGTCCATTTGAAACAGGCTTCATCTTCATTTCCATTAGAATACACCTCTGTTTTTAGTTTCAACAAGCTACACTTCTTCTTTTGTTGTTGTTGTTTTTTTTAATCCTTGGAGTCCATTACAATTTTAAAACAAACTAACAATACAAGATACAACTTGAATGGCATATGAAGAAATTAAGAAAGGAGAGACCAAGGAGATATATATTATATATTAAGAAATTTACTCACCCTCCAATTATTTCTATCAGCTTCTGAAACCTTCTACTTTCTATTATGATGCCTCTGTCATGTTGTTGATGGTTCCCAAATGAGTAAACAAAACGTCCAATACTTGATCTGCACTTGTGAGTTCAGTTTTACTTCAGGTCCTGGGACAAAAACGTCTTTAGAAGATATTTACGTCATTTCTATTGAACACTTGGGTCAGTTCAGCATCATCAGCCTTGGTGTTGGTGTGGCTCTAGGGTCCAATGTTTTGGGACCTGAGACCCTTTCTTCAAAGCATGTCTTTAAACGTGAAGCCCCACTTTCTGTTTGTCAGTTTTTCATTCTCTGCTCGTAAAATTTCGGTAGAGTCTGAAGCCCTTTTTCCTCTTGAAAAATACCTCTTTGTTATCTGCCATTGGACCACTTGTTGCTATAGTATTCCTGTGTAGAACAATGATCCCCCAGGGATACTAATCCCAGGACCCTGCAAATATGTTAAATTACATGACAAAGAATTAAGGTGGCAGATGGAATTAAAGTTGCTAATCACTGACCTTAAATTAGGAAGATTATTCTGGATTATTCACATGAGCCCAATACAGTTGACCCTTGGACATTATGAGTTTGAACTGCACACGTCCACTTATATGTGGGTTTTTTCAATAAATACAGTTTAGTTCTGTAAATGAATTTTCCTAATGATTTTCTTAGTAATGATTTTCACTATCTTACTTTATTGTACGATTCTCTAGCTTACTTTATTGTACAAATACACCATATAATACAAATAACACACAAAATAAGTGTTAACTGACTGTTTACATTATTGGTAAGGCTTCTAGTCAAAGGAAGACTGTTAGTAGTTAAGTTTTGGGGAGTCAGAAGTTATACTTGAATTTTCCGCTGTGTGTATGTGTGCAGGGGGTGTCAATTCCCCGTAACCACTACGTTGTTCAAGGTTAACTGTATAATCACAAGAACCCTTAAATGTGGAAGAAGAAAGAAGAAATGGTGGTGTCAGAGTAATGCAGAGTGAGAAAGACTGGACTGGCTGTTGTTGGTTTTGAAGAGGAAGGAAAGTGGTCATGAGCTAAGAAATGTGGGCAGCCTCTAAAAGTTGGAGATGGCCAGGAAACAGATTCTTTCCAGAAGGAATGCACAATTCCTGTTTTAGTTCAGTGAGACCCATTTCTGATTGTTGATCTCCAGAACTAGAAGATAACAAATGTATATTGTTTTAAGCTTCCACGTTTGTGGTAATTAGAAAACTAATACATCCTTCATGTCCTTTCATTTCTCCCATTTATGTTTAACCCCCAGTGAACCAGCCCTGTCACTGAATCTTTTGTTAGCATTATTGAAATGACTGTGTCTGTTGGTGAGTCTGGGTCACAGTACATTTCTGCCATGTTAAAGTTGTCCTTCCCATGCCCATGTCACAAAAGTTGATCCTCAGAAGCCCACCAAATAGAACCTGTGATTCAAGCCCTAAGGATTTCAGTCAGCCAGACTACATCTGTTGATACCCATCCACCTGCAAAGACCAGCCCCCTTTATCTGTGACCTTGCACAAATGACTGTGCCTCTTGGAGCCCTATCCTTTCATCTGTAAAATGGATAGTAAAACTTCATTGAATAGGATACTTATGATGGTTGAAAGATAATGCCAGAAAAGTGCTCAGCACTGTCACTGGCACAAAGTAACATTTACATAAATATTATTTTTTATTATTCTCATCAATATCTTGTTCATTATCTCTCAACTGGTACAACAGATACACTAATTTAACCAAAGACCTGGATGAAATGCTATGGAAAATCAGGCATATGGTTCCTTTTACATTCAAGAACCACCAACTGTGTTACTCCAGTGTATGAAACATGAAATACCCCCTAAAATCCAAAGAGCTTGCAATCCAGTGCAAATATAAGATGGAGATGGAGTGGAGCAGAGAATCAAATCTTGACTTACAAAAATGTATAAAACCACCCCATGCCCTTTCCTAAATGTTATTTCATCATAATTATAAATCTGCTCCTTTTTGCGGCATGATATAGCAGTTTGGTTAAGAGGCAGGATAGAGGTTAGGGATTCAAGATGACACTGGTGCCAGCTGAGACAGAGCCCCATGTGTGTGTCATGTTGAGTAAGGCTTGGAGGAGAGATGAGGTCTTTGTTGTCAACCTGAAGTGCCTCACAGAACTGGGGAGCCTTGTTGTTCCTCCAACATCATGGAGTAACCATTGTGAACCCCTCTCTTGGGACCCAGAGGGACTTGTGTTGTTAAGAATGGGAACAGTGATTTCCTGGCTTAGATTTGAGGTGGTTAACCTTTCATTTATGAGAAGGAGAAAGTAGACAAAGAGAATGTGTAGCATAACCTCCCCTTGGACGGCGAGGTTGGTGTTCTTGACCAGTTTGAGGAGCTGGTGTCATCACAACCAGCCCACTGGTGACTAGGAAAAATCTAATCTCTTTTGATATGTTCCAAGATGAAAATCCTATGTATAGACCTTAAAAGAGCCTATAAAACAGTGTCCTTATTTTGGCCTTATAATTAAGTAATAATAGAAGGGCTGCACTGTTTTACAAGGCAATATTCTAGTTCCTAAGTGGGTAAGAGACACAGATGCTTGCCAAAAATTGTAATTTATTCTGACAAGTACCCGCCACCCCTGCTCCCACCCCATTCTTGATGAGAGAAACAGGTCTAGCCACGCTGTGAAAGAGTTAAATAAAGATATTTAAGCTAATGTGGGGTTAAAAAAAAAAAAAGGAAGGAGCAGCAGGGGCCATTGACTAAAGCAAAGTTATGTTGGAGTTGCCATTAGAGCAGGCATTTTGATAATCTTGAAGAAAAGCCCTGGGATTAGCAAACGAAGGCTTTCTGACTGTCGTCTCTTTCTGTATGTAAGAGACCAAGCAGAAGTCGTGAGGTCCACTCCTGGTCCCTGGCAAACCACAGGAGTCATGGGAAGGTGCACCATCACACATAAAGAAAAGTGAAATGTGTTTTCATTTTTCCCCCATAAAAATAATTTTTAAAGCACGGTTTGGTTTCCAGACAGTTTTAAGAGCTAAAAGGCTCAGGAGGTGGGGGCGGGGTGAGTTAGGAATGGTAGTAACATTTAAATGTGCAAAAAATTACCTTAATTTGAGTGACTTTCAGGAATTGTATATTTGATATCGACTTCTTTTCAAATCAATGGCCTAATTCTTAAAATATTCACATTCCGCAGAGTCCAGATATAACTATATTATAAAATGAGATGTTTGAAAAGCATTTGTTTCCAGAAAGTATGGTCCCAAAGGCCCACATTTTAGTAAACTTGACTTTAGAAGACCTGCTCCAGGCAATTAAATCTATGTAACTTAACAAAGCCCAGGAGCAAGGCTGCCTTCTGCTGCACTAGTAGAAAAAAAAAGATTTCCCTAAAAACTGGCTTTCTCTTATTCTATTCTTGAAAATGATTCTTTAAATATTGTTCTGCATTAAAGATAAAGTAAAATGATTCTTAAGTGAGCTCAGATTTATGTAAAAGGAAATGAATCTATGATAATTTGCATCCTTCTCTCTGGAAGGAGGAAGAAGGTAACACAAAAATGGAATATGTAGTGATTGGCTGAATTCATTCCTTGGCCCTTCAGAAATTATGTGCATTTCCCAAAAGCCTTTTCATTGCCAAAAAGCACAATCCTAAGTCATACACATTTTTTCCATCTGGAAAAAAAAAAGTACATAATTGAAATGTTTCCAAATGCAAAAATACTTGATTGCACCTTTGAAAGTGGCCCTCAGAAAGGCCAATAAATCTATGGACCCAGTGATAATGTAGAAAGAATCTAAAACTGTCGTTGTCTTATTTATGGTCTATCAAGTATCTGAAATATTCCATTAGAAGAGAAAATGATTGGAAGCTCTACAGACACTCCAACATCTCCCTAGAGTTCTTTATCAGTTATCTAGTGCTACATAAACACTTCCAAGTACAGTGATTTAAAATAGTAACACTGGTTTCTCACAATTCTCTGGGTTAGCTGATTTTTCCTGGCCTCACTCATTCTACTCCATCCATTTTCTGTTCTCAAGTGGGACAATTGGGCCTCATTTACCTTCTTTAAAAAATTTTTTTAACATTTATTTATTTTGGAGAGACAGACAGAGACAGAGTGTGAGCAGGGGAGGGGCAGAGAGAGAGGGAGTCACAGAATCAGAAGCAGCTCCAGGCTCTGAGCTGTCAGCACAGAGCCTGAGGTGAGGCTTGAACTCACAAACCATGAGATCATGACCTGAGCTGAAGTCGGATGCTTAACTGACTGAGCCATCCAGGGACCCCAGGCCTCTTTTTCCTAGTGTCACATCCTGGAATTCTCTATGCCATGGCAGCCTAGGGGAGCACTCCAAGAGGCTCAACGTGGAAACTGTAAAGCCTTTCAAAGGTCTAGGCTCCAGAATTTGGCAGCATCACTTTTGCCACATTCTCTTGATCATAGCAAGTCACAAATAGAGCCTAGATCCAAGAGGGTGGAGAAATAGATTCTACCTCTGGATAAGAGAAGTAGCAAAGCCACATGGCAGGGTAGTGTCTATACTGGGATGAGGGGAATTTGTGTTCACCAATTCACAGTGGTATAACAAAATACCACAGAGTGGGGAGCTTAGGAAGAGAAATGTATTTTTCACAGTTCTGGAGTCTGGGAAGTCCAAGATCAAGGCGCTGGAAAATCTGGTGTCTGTTGAGGACCTGCTTCCTAGGCAGCCATCTTTTTGCTATAATCTCATATAGAGGAAGGGGAAAGGGACCTTTCTCAGACTTCTCTTATAAAGACACTTTCCCATTCAGGAAGAAACTGCTCTCACAGCCTAATCATCTCCCAAAGGGCCCTCCTCCTTCCATCACATTCTACATTAGGTTTGCAACATATGAATTTTGGGGAGAACATACACATTTAGTCTGCAGCAACAATCTACCACAGGTGATTTGTAAGATTTGGTGCTCAGGTCAGGCATGATGAGGGGGCATCTGTTTTGACCAGATGATAACAGGCTGAGAAATAGATCCATTGGTATTTTTCCACCAGTGCCCACTGATTCTTCGTGACTGTCTAGATTTGATGAAGTATCAACTTGGCCCAGGAAGTGGCTGGCACATAGTAGAGCTAAATAGCTAAATAAATATTGAATGCATTGAATTTGGAAAACACATATGCATAAAACCTTACTCATTTCATACTAAATGAATTTACAAGAAAAGAATTCCACGGTGTTCCTGAAGATGCAGTGGGGTGAAGTATAACTGATGCCACATTAGGAGTCAGACTTGGAGCTCCTCTATCACAATTTTATGTCACAGCACAGTTAAAAATGATAATTGTGGTACAAAGTGGAAACTGCTGTGTGTGTGTGTGTGTGTGTGTGTGTGTGTGTGTAGTGGGGGGGGCAGTCTAGTGAGCATTTCCTGTTGCTCAAAGGCTGTGGGGACCAATATTTCTCAGCATGCTCCTAACTGCAAAACACCTGGGTTGAAGCTCTGAATGGATTATTGGCTATGTGGCCCTGATCAGATCACAGGAGCTATGAGAATAAGACTGATACCCTCCCCTGCTTCCTCACAGGTTATTATGAGGATAAAGTAACACCGTAGTACATCTGGATGGTAATACCTGATACCTTCCAAAATCCAAAGCTGGAATGAGTGAAATAAATAATTTTTTCCTCAAATGCACAAAATTGCTTATGGAATCATTGTAATTTATCTCACACCAAAGTATTTATGACTTTGTAGTTTGTAGCCTCAAAGCAATGTACATCTGAAACGGTGCCTGATACAGTAACAATCACAACCATTATTCTCTTGTTGCATAGAATATATCCAATTCCTGAAAGAAAAAGCCAAGTAGATTTGAATGAAAAAACAAAAAGCTGAACATTATAAAGACATTTGCCAATAGAGTAGCGTCCCGATAATAATTTATGTGGAGTGGTGATGTGTCATGGTACATAAAATCTGTTTTACATTTAATTTTACTCATATGACTTTTCATTTCTGCTATCATTTTAGTAAATGTACGAGGATGGCCATAAAAATATGTATGGATACTGGTGAATATGCCCTCCGAGAAAAGTTAAATGACCCGGAGAGCAATTCCAGAAACTTGTATCATTCCTGGAGATGCCATTCCCAAATAGCACCGGCTTGCATGTTTTCATGTCCACAGCCCTGCCTTGAATATGCTTGCATCGACCAGTTTAGAAACACAGCTCCACTAATATACATGTAAGACAAAACAAAAAATTACTTTTACGAACCATTAAAAAAGTTCAGAAATTTCACTAAGGATCTGAAGATCACAGAACAGAGAACACAGTCTTAGTTTGCTGTCTTCTTTGTGCCCTTTCCCCCCTCTCATTTTCTTCTTCTAAGAAACAGAGAAAATACTGCTGTCCTTGTCTTCAGTAGATCAGCTCCACCCTCATGGAAGACACCAAAGGTCTCAGAATCCCAAATGAATGTATTAAATTTCCAACAAAGATTTCTCACTAAAGTAATTCCCACGCTAGTCAATAAGTGAGTAAAAGTATCTTCGTAGTTCAGCATAACTTTATCCCAGGTTTCCACTGTATGAGCTGATGTCTATGTTCTGTTTAATTCACTGAGATTCCTAATGGTATTAATGTCAAAAAAATTAAATTGGGGATTTTGTTCTTTTAAAACTTAATGTTATGCCCCAGCATGTCTGCATGTCCAAACTCTCCCGTTTGCCACAGAGACCATGGCATTCCTTCCCCAGCTAACTCTGCCTTCTCAATTTCCGCCCATGTCCTTTCTTGCTAAATCACAGATCAAACGGAGGTCATGAGGCATAAGTGCCTCAACTTGGTGCTCCTCCACCTTCTGTCTGGTCTCAAAGGAAGTGGTAACCCTCCTCCAAGCTCAAAGTTAATTCTGCCAGCTGTTCTCTTGATGCAATCAACCCCTTCCTTCCTCAGTGGTTTCATCCAGGTCTCTCTCCTGACACCGTAAGCCTCTCTCTTTCAGCTGTTAACTCTTAAAATTCTCCTTCACCCCCACTGTATCTATAGTTCTCCTTTTCTTCTTGCCTCTGCAGCCAAATTCTCTAAGGTGTCAGAGCATAATCACTGCGACAACGACTGATTTTTGCTGTTGGCATCCGCTCTTCCTTCCTCTGACTTCCCTCGGAGGAGCCAGTCCTGCCTGCCCCCTAGTGATGGAAACCTGATCTAAACGATGCCTTGATTTGCATGAGCAATACTGATTGAGTCAGAGATGGACACGTGACCCAAATCGGGCCAATTAGACTCAACTTCAGGAATTTTGTTCAAGTTATGGAGGCAGTAGGTCTCTTTACCGAGGGCTCAGCACCCGGAAATACGTACTGCTGGAGCTGTGACAGACTGCCCACACGAGGAGAGAGCCCAGCCTAGGATGGAGCAAACGTGGAAGACTAGCTGAGAAAAGGAGAGAAACTGGATCCTGGTGACATCATTGGTGCTGCTGAGTCCAGCAGTGACTGAAGCCAAAAATATTCTTGGATATTTTAGTTATATGAGCCAATAGATACCTTTTTTGCATAAGTCATTTCATTTGTGTTTTCCTTGACATTTTCAGGCAAAAAGGAAAAAAGGTCCTACGTGATGCTCCTCATTCCAGTTTCTCGTTCATTTTTTCTTTTGAAGTTTATTTTAAGGAAAAGGGAGAGAACGTAAGCGGAGGAGGGGCCGAGAGAGAGGGAAGGAGAGAGAGAATCCCAAGCAAGTTTTTACTGTCACTATAGAGCCTTACGCGGGGGTCAAACTGACGAGATCATGACCTGAATGGAAATCAAGAGTGGGAGGCTTAACTGACTGAGTCTCCCAGGTGCCCCTTGTTCATTTTTAAGTCCACTGTACTCTGTTTTCTAGTTCCATGACACCACTAAAAGTTCCGTGACTAAGTTAATCTCTTCTTGGTCAGGTGCTATGTAGCTCATCCTTTCTGTAGGATTTGGAAATATTGTCTGATCTCTCCTTTAAGGTCCTTTAAGTGACCTTATCCCTTGAATTTCTTCATTTCACTTTTGATTGGTTTTCCTCCTGTACCCCTGCATTTACTTTTCTCCTTTCCTCAAATTATAAATCTTATCACAATCAGAGTATCATGCTCTTCTTGTTCTCCAAATCTGCATTCTTCCCCTGGATGATTTCACCAACTGTCAAGGTTTTAATGATCATTTATATTTTAGTAGTTTCCAAATTTCTCTCTCTAGGTCTCATAAGTCGTCTTTTGAAGTCTGGATTCAGACCCCCAAATGCTCTCAAGCATGCATCCTCATCTAAATGTCCAAACCTACAAGTACCATATCCCCCCCTCCAACCTGATTTACCCTTTTCTTATGTTTCCTATTTTTGCTTATGTTTGTATATTCATCATGTCCAGCAACAACATCTCAAACTTACAAGGTGGTCACCATCATTGGCCCTTCCACCTTTAGCCCTCCTCTTTCCTACCCTTATTCCTCACCAACTAGCGGCATGACCTTGGGGAAATGCTCTAGGCTTCAGTGTTCTCATAACTAAAACAGAGATATCAGTAATATTTGTTGAGAAGACTAAATGTGACATTCATGTAAGGCACTGCAAACAGTGAGTGGCTGGTGCATGTAATGCCTTAAGTAAATATTAGCTTTTGTATCAGTTATCTACCGATGTGTAACAAGCTACCCCATAATTTCATAGCTTAAAACAAGCAACTGATGAATGTATTTGTTCATGAAGCTGTAAATTAGTTAGGGCTTGGAGAGGACAGCACATCCCTGCCCTATGTCACGTCTGCTGAAGTGGCTGGAGTCAGACTGGAAGGTCTTCTTCAAGATGGCTCACTCAGATGGTTGGCAAGTTGGTGCTGGCTGTGGCTGAGCTCACCTGGGACTGCGGTCCAGAAACCTAGGCTCTTCTCCATGTGCGCCTCTCTGCCCATTAGTTTACCTCACACTCTAAAAACAAGCACCCCACAGACAAGAAGTGGAAACTGTTAGTGTCTTAGGGCCTGAGCCCAGAAACTGGCACACTGTCGCTTCTACCATATTCTATTATTCAAGTCACAAGAGCTAGATTCAAGTAGAGGGGTCACAACAATTTTTGAAGGGCAGATTGTCAAAGGATTGAGGGGCAAGTTATGAAACCACCGTGGCTCTTTCCTTCCACACCACCACCCTCCTTCTCTCCATAGCCACCACTAGTACTTTGCTTTAGCTTTTAGTTTATTTCCTGAACTGTTGTCACCAGCTCTTAGCTTGTCTCCTTGCTTCTATTCTTACTCTCCTCCCAACTCTTCCCCACGCTGATATTTCTAAGACTATGTTACTTCCTTTTAAAATCCCTTTGGTGGCTCCCCATAATATAGATAATATCCAGAGTTGCCTGGGTGGCTCAGTTGGTTAAGCATCCAGCTCTTGATCTCGGCTCAGGTCATGATCTCCCATTTTGTGGGTTCAAGCCCCACGTAGGGATCTGTGCTGATGGCACAGAGCCTGCTTGAGATTCTCTGTCTCCCCCTCTCTGTCTTCCCCCTTCTCTCAAAATAAAGAAATAAACTTAAGAAAAAAAATAAGATTGAGATAGGAAATAAGGGTTGTGGTGTGCAATCTGACACCAAAAATTGAGATGTTATTCAGTGTCCAATAGACATGATTATTAAAGAATAATATAAAAGCTTACTTTTTTGTTCAATTTACATGTATTTTATTTTCAAAGAGTTAAGTTTTCAGGATGTAATTACTTAAATGGTTTGGATCAATTACTTAATAAACAGAACTGTTAAGTATTTCATTTGTCCCATGACTGCCATGAAAAAATTACTGAGTTGCTAAGGACACATTAAGCTGAGAAAGTTTGGAAACCCTGCACATAACATATGAGACAGAAATTTAACAAAAGATATTTTATTTTTTAAGTTTATTTTTACTTATTTTGAGAGAGAGAGAAAGGGCGGGGAGAGGCAGAGAGAAAGGGAGAGAGAATCCCAAGCAGGCTCCACGCTGTTAGTGCAGAGTCTGATGAGGGGCTTGAACTCATGACCTGAGCCGAACTGTGAGATCATGACCTGCGCCAAAGTCAAGAGTTGGATGTTTAGCCAACTGAGCCACTCGGTGCCCCAACAGAAGATATTTTAAAAACTCTTGGCCACCTTTCCTTTTTAAAACCTCTTCCCAAGCCACCATGGTACCCAGTGAGGAGGTCCCTTGTTTGCTTGAGTTTGTATTAGTTTGTGTGCCTCACATCCTATTTCCTCTATCATTCCCCAAAATGTCAACCCTCTCTGGCCAACTTAATTTTTTTCAAATTCTCAGTCTCCTAATACTTTGTGCCTCCTGTTCTGTAATCTCGGTTTACACTCCTTAACTTCTGTTCATTGTACTCTCTGGAACTTTGTCCATGATTTAATGACTCTCCCATATCCTGAGTTTCTTAATAGCATGTACGCTACTCTTTAACCAAAATCAAGTTCTCCCCTGTGTACATGGCTTTTCCAATAGCCTTCTTAAATGGAAGCTTCTTATTATTCTCTCATAAGTATCTCCTTACATGTTCTCTTACTAACTTGATTTTCAAATCTAATAACAGACCTTTACCTTCTAGTCTTTCCAAAAGACTCCTGCTCCTATAAGACTCTTGCTGCGAGGTTATATCGCTTACCCTGCCCTCCCAGCTCCTCTGTCGTGAAGAGCCTTTTGTTCTTTACCCCTCACTGTACCTTCCCCTGTTCATTGATGACTTTGCCCTCTGGCTCACAGTCCTTTTCTCCACCCTGAGTGACCTCAGCAACCAGTCTGGTCTCCATCCTGAGTGACCTCAGCAACCATTGGACTGAGTCATCACACACCCAGCCCTCCCTATTCCGTGGTCCCCTCATCTCCAATTACCCGCCCTTCTATTCCACGTCAACCAGCCAAGGTCACAGCCTAGCCCAGACTTCTCCAAGTGTGGTCCTGGGGCTGGCTGCACCAGAATTGTCTAGGAAGCATGATAAAATACAGATTCTAAGGCCAATTGCCCAATCCTCTTGAATCACAGTTTTTGAGAAAGGGTCCTGGCATTGTAACAATCCTCCCACGTGATTCTTAGGCAAAGTGACTTTGAGAACCACTGTGCTAAACTTGTTTCTCATCTGAAACTACCTCAAAATCACATTCTTTTACCAAAATCTCCTATCCTTCCAGATCATGTTCTCCTTTGTTCCCACTACAACTGCTCTTGATACAAAGCCAGCTCTCCCTTTGCATTCTTTTTCTTCGTGTCCTCCCTTTTCATTTCACTTTCCTCTCTTTTTAGATTAGATTTTTAAAATAATAACAAAAATAAAACAACTTTTCCTATTTGTGGCAGACACTATTCTAACTCCTTTACTATTTAATTCTTTAACCCTTACAATACCTAATGAGGTAAGCACTCATTTTAATCCTCATTTTTTTCTTGTCTAATTTTTCAGTTTTCTTGCCCTTTTAGGCCTTCTTTTCTGCCTGGCAATCCCCAACCCAGGATTCACCCTTCAATGCTTGCACTCTGGCCACTGAGCATAGCAGGAGGGATTGGTACAGTTTGAGTTCATGGTCACCTGCCCTAATGAGCCCTAATCACTACATTTCTGGAGTTGGTATGCTTTCTTACTGTTGATGATCTAGTTCAACCTCTTCCTTCCTTTCTGCAGAGTATGTGGACTTCTACTTCATATGAAATGCAAACTCTCAGAACAATACAACCTAAACTCACCATCAGACCTACAAAAACATCTCCATTAGCACCCATGCTTCTTTCATTGGCTCACATATTTACCAAATATTTAAAGAATACTTACCAAGTGACAGGCCTCTGCAGTACTGTTTCAAGCAAGAGGTAGGTTGTATGCCTGTTCCCATTTTACAATGTGTAAACTAACAGAGAAGTTAAGAAGCTTACCAGATTACAAATACAGTCAGTGGTGGAAGAGCTAGTCAGACCCACTGTCTGAGCTCCTAAGTGGTGGATGGTACTGCAGACCCACCCCCTTGGAGTTTCTTGGCCAAGGGATGGGGAACCTTAGCTGATGAACTCTGCCTGGGGCCACAGCTCAATGAGAGCAGCTGTACTCTTACCTATTTTATATGTTGGATTGTGTCATAAGATTTTATTCTAAAAAAAAATAATTAATTAAAAAATACCTTATTTTCTTAACAAAATTAGAGAAACCACTATACCTCATTTCTCCAGGTGCCTTTTTTAACAGCCATCTGTGATCTATTTCTTCTGAGGCTAGCGCTGGCAGTTCAGAATAGCTTTGTTAACTCTGGAATCTATTTGCTTTATCCTCCGGACATTGAGAACTCATAATTTATTACAGCAAACTTTTGCTTTGTCATCCTGGAAGCTTAGGGCCAAATTCCAACTCAGTGAGGAACTTGTGGCTTATCTACTTGTATTCTTTACTCTTGGGCCTCAACTATCCATTCCATTTCCCCGCTGTTGGTTCAGATGTTTTTTAGTATATGTTTCCAGTGAGTTGCTTCAAATCTGTTTTGGAGCAAGATTTCACACAGAGATAATGTATATGAAACATTTTCTAAACTATAAGGGTAAATGTACAAACACAAGGAGATAAATACAAGAGGTTTAGTCTTTCAACAACTGCCTTACAGTCCAGCTTTGTGTCTAAGATATGGAACTAATGATTTGGAGGACTAGATAGAGCCCAGGAATTTCCCCATCTAGACTTTTGGCAACATTTGAAGGGAGCACTTACTTGAATTAAGGGTTCATTACTCAGCAATTCAAGAAAAATTGGGATTCCTCATTCTTTTAGATAGAGTGCTTGTTATTTTTAAAAC
This sequence comes from Cryptoprocta ferox, assembly GCA_028646485.1. Taxonomy (NCBI): domain Eukaryota; kingdom Metazoa; phylum Chordata; class Mammalia; order Carnivora; family Eupleridae; genus Cryptoprocta; species Cryptoprocta ferox. The sequence continues at coordinate 35,163,350 of CM053562.1, forward strand.
TAGTTTATTGTTCTTATATACAAAGAACTTTATTCTGTGGATATCTTTCTCAAATAGTCAGCTTAATCTGATCTGTATACAGTAAGTATTTAGAAATAACACACACACTGACTACTCAGAATTTTTAAAGAGACTACTACAGACTTGCATGTTTTACTTAAACAAATTATATAGTCATGCAGAAAAGCTCACATGAGAAAAAAAGTATACAATAATATTTTATAAAATAAAAAAAGAGCTTACAGAGGCATTGAACCAACTATTAAATATTTATTGAGTGCCTACCATATACCAGGCAGGGTTCTAGGCACTGGGCACACAGTGAAGAAAAACACAGGCAAGGTCTCTGCAACCTATAAACTGTATTCAGATTTTGCTCAACCTCATATATAATCCTGTTTTGGAAGGATGCATCCCATTTGAAAAGCAACTCATGTGCATAAACTTATATATTTCAAGGGTATATCTGGTAAGTACACCCATGACAAGAAAATGCTATTGTTAAACATTAATATTATTATAGAATAATCCCTGTCAGTGAAGTATGAGATGCTGATTCATACTGATTAGTATGGAGATCATTGAGAATTTCCTTTGGTTATTTTTATTTGCTCAAATGTGTACTGGATAGCTTCTTGAAATAAATCTGTTTTAAAAGATAAATAAATATTGAAATAGAAAATATAGAGCTTTTTGGGTTTTCTTTTTAAATGATTTATATGGATAAAGGAATGTGTAGTCTTGTAAACTCTTGGGGGTTGAAGGATCAGACATGAATATTAGTGCTATCACTATAAACTAGCTGCAAAAAAAGAGGAAACATTATTTTAAAAAACATTTCAGATGTAAGACAAGAGGACATATTTCCTTGAAATTCAGAGTAAAAAATACAGGTATGCTTCAGCCATATCTGAACTATAAGGTTTACTCCTTGGAAGTTCTGCTATTTTATCTCATGTTTCTGATTTGACTTCATAGTCTACTCTCTTTTCAATTTTTAGAACATATTCCCTAACAAAATAAATAATTAAACTATAGATGAACTGTCAAAAGGGAACATTATTTTAATGCAACATTAACATTTTGGTAATTAACATGGAAGTTAATGCATTTAGCAGATGTAACAACATTAGACTTGTAAATTTTAATTAAAGTTAATGGTTCATGATAGCTGTAGGGAGTAGGCATCCTCTCTAGATACTGAAAACATGTCTAATGTGATTAGAAATACTAATTGTAGAAAAAAGGATAGTGCTGGCAATGACTATTCTTCCTTTCTTACAAAATCAGCAACTTGAAAGCCCTTTCAAATGAGGAAACTGGCAAGCAAATAGAAGCTAATAGAAAAGGTGATAACAAGATTTAAGGGACTGCATCAAAACATGCAAACTGTTCTCATATACCTCCCTTTCTCAATGAAGCTACCTGAGATAATTCCAAGACCAGTGTTGAAGGTATTTAGTAATTTTAAACTAGGAACGAATGTGTCATCTGTAATTCTCTCTGCAGTTTCTAATGGAAGGTTGCCATCTCTAACTATATTCACATGGCTCAGTCTAGATTTTTTAAAACAAGAGAATCAGTGACTTTGGCAAACAAACAAAATCCCTCTACATTACACTTTTGCTAAAATGATAAAAAATCATGACTGTCAGGTAGCCATACTTATCAGCTAACCAAAAGTAAATGTAATAGTCAAATTCAATTATCTTTATTTCCACTAATGCCTAACTGAGGCTACTAATTCTAAATAACTCACTTAAGGTACTGTATATCTCCAATTCTCAGACAATTCCTTTTTATTTAATGGGATGTGAGCTTCTTGCCTGTCTTGTTATGACAGCACTTGGCAAAAGTAGGAACTCAATCAATTTTAGCTGAATAAAAGAATAAATTTAATAAATTTGCGTTTAAATTAAATACTTAGAAATATAATATTTTTATAGAAATTTAGTAATAATTTATATAGAAATTTAAATTTATAATTTAGAAAACATTTATAATTAATATATATTTAGTTTGGGTTATTAATTATACATTATATGATGTGTACAATTAATATTACTTTCTTGTTTTGTCCCCAAAAGCTGTCTTAAAATTCAGAGTGTCTTACAATGGGTGGTGGAGTAGAATGAAAATGTAGAAAGTTGAATGTTTCCATCAACCTCGTTCTGTTCAGAATAATCTAAATTCTCCAATAATAAATCCTGCCCTCTCCCCAAGCAGCTCTGAGTGAAAATTTTTCACGAATCTTCACTGAGAATACAAAATACAGAAGGCTCAATTAGGATGAGCTTTAAATACCAGGGACTTTGAACACTGGCACTCCACCAAAGAAATCAGTCTCTGAGACATCAGAGCTCACTCATCACTGTCAAATTCCTTACAGTGTAAATTCCTCATAGAACTGGTCAGTGCTAAAAACCTTCCTCATTTTTTACTCATAACAGTGTGGTGAGGTCTGGATTGCAGAAATTATGGATTAAGTAGAGGCCATGTTAACTTCTTTTAACACTCAATTCTTGGCTTGGTTTCCACCCTAGATGTAGACAGGCTAATTTGCGGGGCTAGTGAAAAGTGGTAGCCCTGAGGTTTATTGTATATTATAAACCTAATGGAATGTTGAGAGTTAATTCTTGCTTTCCAATTGGCTACTCTGCTACTCTTTAAATGACTTTTTAAAAAATGACGAGAAGTACAAGAAGAACAGAATCTGTTGGCAAATGACCATTCAACTTCTCACATTTCAACACATAAAATATTGATTACGTAATATTTATGTTATGAATTTTAAGCCACTTTCAATAATAACGCTGACCCCCAGGTCAAGTATTTTCTAGTAATTAGTAACTAGCAGGGTTATGAGTCCAAATCTCATAAAATATTGTTAAGATGACTTTACGTTTTTATAATTTAAAAGGGTCAACCAGTGAAGTTAGAAAGTTCTCCATTTTTTTCTAATGGTAAATATAAGCTTACATTTCACTTAATATCACTTGTCATTTTACAAAACATGGACTCTTACTGTCTTTGAGACAGAAAAATATAATTGCAAAATTTAAATATTTGAAAACACAGAAAAGGTAAATAATGAATTTGCTAGTGAATAGGAATTTTAATTCAAAACATGATCCTTTGTCCAATCCAGTATCGACACAGTAATTTTTCCAGTCACCAACATTAAGGTCACTTCTGACTTTAAGAATAATAACAGTATATCAGCCTGGCACCTAGTTTTGCACTAGAGTTGCCAGATTTGGTAAATAAAATTATAGGTGCCCAATTACGTTTGGATTTCAGTTGAAGAATTTTTTTAAAATATTATATCATATACCATTTCAATATTATATATAACATACTTATGCTAAAATATTATGTGTTGTTTATCTGAAATTCCAATGTAATTGGGCATGCTATATTTTTTCTGGCAACCCTACCTCCTTATGCAGACTTTCATCTCTTTCCCTTACTGGTCTTTCAACACTTTCCAGTCTCCCAGGGATTGGAGTTCAGGTGGAGTGGCTTACAGCAGGTGTGTGTGGTGTCCTACATAGTGTGGCAGTTGCCAAAGAACAAAAATTTTTCCCTGAAAGGTCCATCTTGGCAGACTAAGAATCAAATTAACATGAGACAGAATAACAGGAGAAAATGAAATTTAATAGTGTACGTATGGGGAATCACGCAAATATGGAAGTTCCAAAGATACTCATAAAAAATGAGGTATATATGTCATCCTGATCTAAGGAGAACTGGGTAGGGGTCTGGGACTTCAAAGGGAAGGAAAACAATCCTCAGAGTAAAAGAGTAAATGTTTGGTAAACAAATGTTTGCTGGACCACTTTGTCCCTAAATGAGACAAAGAGGACTTTGATCAAACAGGCCTTCCTAGGTTCCTTCCTGACTATTCTACCTACTTCAGATCATAATGGAGTTATCTATGGTAAGAGCTCTCTTCCTGGAACAGGTCCTTTATCTAAATTCTTTTTAGACCATTGTCAGGGGGTGGTAAAGGACTTTTCCTGAATTGGCTGGGTCTTGATTGCTTTTAAAGCAAAATAATCTTTATGCCAAAGTGATCCATCTTGGGGCAGTCTTCCCTTGGCCCCAACACAATCTTAGCATCTTCTCTCTCCCCAGACCTGCCATACCATTGTCTATATTTCACTGTGTCTGTTCCATGTTAGTGTGGGACTTTGAGGTCCTCTCTTCTCAGAGCTCTAGTCAGGAAGTAGGAATAAACCCCTGTGCTCAGGACAGGAAGTCTCTCCAGTGGTCTCTAATGACATACACTTCTGACATTCTCAGCCACAGGCCAGAAAGCATTTAAGAATCTCTGATCCCTAGATACACTCTACCTCCAACCAATTTCCCCCTTTCCCTGTATCTCCAGGATCCCACTCTGGAATAACTGCCCTCCCCCACCTTTTGTCAGGCAATAAATCACTCCCTCATCAAGATTTCCCTCACTGTATGGTTTAATCATCTTGCTTTTGAATCGGATAACCTGGCTTTCCCATCTGTTGTTTCTGTCAGACTTCAAAGACCCATTTTTGGAATCGAAAAGCTGAATATTGAATGTGTATTTGTTTTTACCTTTAATCTACCTTGAGGCAGAGGCTGTCTGATTGAATTGGGGAGGGGAACTAGTCACAGTACAGCAAAGGACAAAAAAAAGAAAAAGAAAAAAAAAAAAACTTATTGTTGAAGTTCCACAGTATTGCATAGCTACTCTTAGAATGTCACTTTTGGCTAAATGTTTTGTCCAGTCTGTCTTTTCAGATTGAACCAATGGTCATATTTATCAACAACCAACAGGTGTTATTTGAGTCAGTTTGTGAAAATGCTTAACCTTATTGGTTCTCAGTTTTCTTGCATGTTTACAAAGTGGAATATGTTGGGGGAGAGTTTATTTAATATTTTATCAAGTGACTATTATGCATCAGGCAATAGGAAGCACATTATTACACACAGCATCAAATATAAGGATTCCTATTCTATAAAGAACAAACTATATAGTACAAAACATGCATTTGAAATGTAATGAATGAATACAGGGGTCTCTAAGTTTCTTTCTTACTATAAAGTGTAGGAGTCTGTGTGGTGATGTGATCACATGATGTGAATGGGTCACAGAATTTCTGAGTTACAAGGATTCAGATTGCTTATTTAGTCAAATTTCCTCATTTCAAAAAAGCACTTATCTTTTTCAATTAAGAGATAAGGTCCGGAAGTCTCAGCAATAATTCCACTGTCCTTTACAAATGTGTAATTTCACACTTCACATTCATCACGTTTACCATTTCATGTTCATCTTGTCAGTGGAATGTGTCACCTTTGAGATTGGTAAGTCTAAACAAAAGATGTTCACCTATCGAAGATTGAATTGATCTTTACTGGGGTACTACACTCATGTATACATTTCCCTCTTAGCTCATAAAAATCATACACAACAATTTAAGAACCAGGACAGGAACCAATGATTCTATGGTGAAAATGTTTATCACTTATTAATAAAGATGGAAACAATACACATAATTGTATAGGTAATCAAAGAACTGTGAATTAAAACAATGAGGGGTACCTGGGTGGCTCAGTTGGTTAAGCGTCTGACTTTGGCTCAGGTCATGATCTCATGGTTCGTGGATTTGAGCCCCACATCGGGCTCTGTGCTGACGGCTAGCTCAGAGCCTGGAGCCCGTCTTGGGATTCTGTATCTCCCTCTCTCTCTGACTCTCCCTTTTCACGCTGTCTCTCTCTCTCTCTCTCAAAAATAAATAAAACATAAAAAAGTAAAACAAAATAAAACAATGAAAGGAAGTTCTTTTTTCCCCTTCCACACTGGCAAAGATTAAAATAATTAGAACACTCCATGTATGTGGAAAATATTAAAGTGAATCAGAAAAGCACAACTTGCTCTGAAATGCTGGCATTATTCACCAGCATTGTCCTAATCCTGCTTCTTTTTCCCATTAGTGATGCTATCCACCCTCCTGGCTTCATTTACCATCTTTACATTTGTTTCAAAAATAGTTATCACCTAATATCCACTTGGATAACTCAGGTACCTCCAACTCAATACAATAATGGGATTAGGCCATATATATTGTTCTGCAATTTTCTTTAATCTTTAATTGTGGGTGTTTTTCATCATGGTACATTTATATCATTAAAAATAAATTTATCTCAATCTGTCCATTTTTGCTATCCATTTTCACTGTTAATGCCCCAGTCAGGCCATCATAATAGGTAGCCTGGGTTGTTGCAAAACTTTCCTTAACTTGTCTTCTTGTATCCACTCTTGGCCACTTTCAATCTATTTTTCCCTAATTAACCGAAGTCATCTTTTTAAAAATACTAAATTTAGCTCTTCCAAGTATTAGCTGTGTGATCTGAAGGACCTGGTGGTCCATGAGAAGAAGTTTGAATTTTATTCCAAATGAAAAGGAAAGCCATTAAAGAGTTTTGGGGGTGGGGAAGTCACATGCAATGACTCACCCTTCTCAAGGTTTCTTTGACTGCTGTGTGGAAAAATGGATTATAGGGAGCACTAGTGGAATCAAAGAGACTACAGTAATGAGGAGGCTTTAGTAGTGGTACAGATGGGCGTTGAGGGAGGCTGGGCTGAGGTAAAAGCAGTGATGAGAGGTGGATGAATTCTTGAAATATCTTGTAGGTTTAATTGACAAGACTTTCTGACAGATTGGATGTGGGAAGTAAAGGAAAGAGTAATTGAAACTTATGGAAGATGGGGAAAGGTATTAGTTTCAAGGAGAAATGAAAAAAATTCACTTTGAGTATCTTAATTTCGAGATGCCTCCAGTACAGTCAAGTAGAGAGTTAAGTCAGCCCTTGTATACATAAATCTGGAGCTCAGCAGAGGAGTTTGGGCTAATCAAATAAATTTGGGACTCATCAGTAGGAGATGGTATTTATAGCCAGAAAAATGGAAGAGAGTGAGAATATAGTAAGAGAAGTGGACAGAGGGAAGAGTCTAAGGAACTTGTACTTTTAGAGACTGAATAATGGAGGAAAAGCCAGAAATGGAAGCTAAGAAGGAACTGTCAGAGAGGTAGGAGATAAAGCAGGAGAAGGAGGTATTATAGAAGCTGAAAATGACATTGTTTTAAGAAAGAGAAAGTGCTGCTAAAAGGTTGAGTAAACTGAGGACAGAAAAGTACCCAATGGATCTGGCAACAAAGAAAGTCAAAGAGAATTTTGATATGAGGTATTATTACCATGATTTGCCAATCATAACTTGTGAGCCTTCTGCTTAAAATGTTTGGCCTTATGATGCAGTTCAAAATACTCATCATGTTTTTTCCATCACTCCACATTCCAGCCCGTGTCTTGTTTCCTGACACCTGTCTCCGCAGCCACACTGGACTCTTTTCAGTTGCAGTTCTGGAACATGCAATACTCTCTCTCCTCTCAAGGTCCTCACACAGGTCTGAACTAGTACTAATTGCTAGACTGTATGAGAAGCCGCATAACATGGTGGTTCAGAGCACAGACTTGAGAGCGAGCCTACGTGGATTTGAAGTCTGGCTCTGGCTTTTCTATTTGTGCAATCTTAGGAAGATTCTTTGCTCTATTTCAGTTTCCTCAGTTTGTATTGGCTTTTCAGTAAAATGGGATGAAGAAAAATACTTACCTTATAGAATTCTTTTTAGAGGGAAAGGTCACATTCAAAAGAATGAGAATTACAAGATATCAGACTGTAGATGCTAAAAAGGTAATGGAATAATACCTTTCAAATCTTAAAGGGAAATTATTTATAATCCACATTCCTGTATCCAGAAAAAAAAAAAAAGACCAGCTGATTAGAAGAGCAAAATAAAAACATCTTTTCAGACATGTGTGGATTTAGAAAATTATCTCCCACATTACCTTACTTAGGAAATTATTTGATTATGTACTCCTAAAAATGAGGGACTTAAAAAAGGGGTGGGGTGGGGTGAAGACAGCAAATGCAAGAATTACTGACAATAACAAAGAAAAGTGAAGAAAGAAAGAAAGTCTGAAAATAGCTGTAGAGAGGGCTGAGAAGACAATTAGTCCTGATTGGAACTAGAGAATGGAGGACTTTAGAAGTTCCTAGAACAAAATACAGAATCCAGAAATTTGAACATATTACTAGATTTAAGGAGCTGGATGGTCTGAAGGATGAAATAAATGCTGTCAGTACAGGAAGCACACAAAGGCAATTAGACACTCCAGGATAAACAAAAAAGGTACATAAGATAGTTAGACTCTACTAATTGGATGTGAAATAAACAAGATTTACCTAAAGTTGAAGTTTCATGGTTTCTTAACTTCTGGAATTAACTTATAGACAAAGCATAGAAGATTTTGGTATGGTGACAAAACCAAATATAAATGTTATCAACCTTGATACCCTAAAAAGTTCAAGTTTAGATTACTGAACTTGGAAGGTAGAAGGTGGAGAGTAAGCTGATGGGAAAGATAGGGCCATCAGCATCCTCATCTTACAAAACAGGGGATGAAAAGACAAGATCTCTAGTTGCTGGCATTCATCAAGGGTGTTATTGAGATGCAAGCAAGGGAGGGTGACTTTGACTTTGTACTAAGCAGAAAGGAGATCATTAAAATTATATTGGAAAGCTAGCAATAGGAGTTCAGTTTGGGCAGAATGAAAAACAAAACAACAAAAACAGCCCGAAGGCTGTCTCTAAGAATAGTATCCAAAAGTATGTCGCAGAACAGGTCTGTAACCCTTGGTGCTGTCCACTGAGAGGAACCTGCCTCCTCCGCCAATTGGACTTTGTTCCAGGAACTCCATCATACATCCCTGGCAAACCACTACCACTATCACTGCCACCATCTGCCACACACTGCCATCCACACACCCACACAAATGGAAATTCCAGAGGAGCCTGTTTCTTTTCCCACATGTTGTTCACATGAAATGGGCACATCTGGTTGGGAGAAACTAGGTCACATGATTCTCCCATAGATGTAAGAGAAATGGGGCTTTGAAACTTGGCTGGAGGTAATGGCAGATGTCTATCATCCTGATGAAACCATAGATAAAAGCATTAAGTATATTATTTAAAGTTACAAGGATAATATGAAGAGAGACTAAAGTTATCACATTATCATTTGTTTTTCTCTTTTTCTTACAAACCTGAATCCAAATCATTAGGAAATCCTCCTGTTAGTTCTACTTTCAAAATATATACAGAAAATGACCTCTCCTAATTCCTCTACTACTTATATCTTCATCCCAGCTCCTGCAGTCTTTGCCCTAAATTACTAAAATAGCTTCCCTGCTGGTCCCTCTGTTTCGTTCTTTGTCCCTTTTCAGTATATTCGAACTCAGCAGCCAGAGAGATCCTTTCAAGATATGAGAAAGATCCTGTTATATCTCTGCTCACAACCATGCAAAGAATTCACGGATGACTCAGAGTAAAAGCCTAAGGCCTTCTAAGAGCCTGCTGGGTCCTCCATGATCTGTGGCTCTCCCTCACCCCACTGTGACCTTCTCCTGCCCTTGCTCACTATTCTTTCCACTGTGGTCTCTTCTCCTTCATCGAATATGAGTGACACGCTCCTAAGCACCTGCTTTGGCCCTTAGCGCTGGTTGGTTCCTCTACCCAGAGCACTCTTCTCCGGGTATGTGCATGGCCCATTTTCTTATATCTTGAAGACCCATCTGCCCTGAATATGACCAGTCTCACTTACCCTTTCTGCTTTACCATTTTACCTTTTTTCTATAGCTCTAATTACCTTCTATATATTATATATAATTTACATAATTATGATTGAGCAACTTCTGTCTCAGGAAAGGCAGTAGTTTTATTTCTTTTATTAGCTGATGTATCCAGACACTTAGAAATCTCCCTAGAATAGGAAAATAGTAAGCAATTCCTGAGTGAATGAATGGACAGATGAATGAATAATTGATATAAAACTTTCCAGGGAAGAGTTGGAGGAGTTAATTTACCTGGTTTATCAGAGCAGAATGTCAATATATAGATTCTAAAACTGATGGATCAAGCATATAGTATTTAGAATTATGGTGGTAACTACCAGAATCGTTAAAAGCAAAAACATGTAAAAGTGGTTGTGTTTGCAGAACAGGAATGGGTGAGAAAGAAGTGGGGCAGAGCACTGTGGCTTTTCATATGCAATCTTTCTGAACTCTTTGATTTTTAAAAATCATATGCATGTAACATTTTGACAAAAAACTTCTCTTTGAATATAATCAATTAACAAGGAAATATAATGGCATACAAAAATACTAAATACATAAAAAATCATTACATTTTCCTTATTAGTGAAAAGTAGAATTTACAATGAGAAGTTGATACAGGCTGAAGGTTTGTGTCCTCCTCTCCCCCCATATTCACATATTGGAGCCTAATACCCAATGTGATGGTATTTAGAGGAGGGGTTGTGGGGAGGTAAATTAGATTTGGATGATGTCATAGGGATAGAGCCTTCATGATGGGATTGGTACCCTTATAAGGGCATGAAGAACCCAGAGTTCCCTCTTGCCAGCCATGTGAGGATACAAGAGATTTGTAGTCTGTAACCTGAAAGAGAGCTCTCACCAGACCCTGACAATGCTGGTGCCCTGTTTTCAGACTTCCAGCTTCTAGAACTGTGAGAAATAAATTTCTGTTGCTTATAAGGCACATAATCTATGGTACTTTGTTATAGCAACCCTAAACTGACTAAAACAGAAGTAAAAACCATAATAAATATAATAAAAATAATGAAGTAATTTCAACATTCTTTTGGACGAAACATATTGCTATCTTTTTTATTTTTATAAAGATAAATTTCAAGCAAAGAATGAATATACATGTGCCCACCTCTTAGCTTTGTCAAATCCTAACATTACCCTTATTTTTTGGTTCCTATTCTTTGCTTTGCCTGATGTGAGTCCAAATATGGGTATAAAGAGTTATGAACTAAGTATTGCTGGATGATTCTAGGCATTTTTTAATAGTAAAGGTAATAGTACATGTGTTATCTGAAAGGAATTTTATAAATTACAAGTAGAATAATGCTGCATTTCACTAGACAAAATATAGTTCAGAATTACATTTCTAAATATTTTTATGTAATAAATAATACCAGTCAAATTCTACAGCAAAAGTATATATAGAATACATGACATGTATGTAACTGGGAGAGTAGGATCTGAAAATAACTCTATAAAGATGTTATACTCTCTTGGTCATAACTGAAACTCAATTTATGACTCTAGAAATCTAATTGTTGGGTGCCAAATTCATCCTTTGAATAATAATAGGAGTTAATCTCAGTTGTTTCCATTGAAATTTGTAACTCTTATCTCTAATCTGTTATGTATACTGCTATGTTGGTAAGAAATGTATAATAACACTATCCCCAGTATATCATATTGCTTTTAATTGCTCTTTTAATGGCCCTTTAAAACATTTCTTTTACCTGGTTATAATCTACCACTCAGTGAGGACAGTGGGCATCAGCTGACTGGCTTGGGGAACAAGGAAGTCACATCACTCTTCAATCTGTCCTACTCACCAAATTAATGAGCTGTATTACCACCTGCCTCAGGGGAGCGTGTGTGATCAATTCTCCCACTTCTGGTAATGCTGTCATGATGATGAATGGCTAAAAGAGATGTTTTAAAGAAAGAAACCTAGTTTAGTTAAAAAAGAAAAAGAGCATAACCTATTTTAATAAGAAAAAAAATAATACTAGCGTCCTTAACCATTTTGAACTCTGTAGCCCTCAAAAATCTTAAAAGAAAAAAAACTGTACCAACTTAGCTCTTTTTGTTTACTGTCCTTCCTAATGAATGATTCAGAGAGGCAGCTTAGGTTTTAAGCTACTGTCAATTATAGAATTTATAGGAACAGAGAAAGTAGTTACTAAGCACAGGGGTTCTGTAGATTCTCCAGCAAATTCTCAGCAGAAAAATATTAACATAAAACCCTTGGGAATTACAGTTTTTGACTTGAAATTTTACTAAACTCTTATTAAGAACCAATATTTAGTTAGAGATATGAGAAAGTATTCTTCTTCTTTCGGGATCCTTAATGCTTCATAACCATCGTAATATTACCTTAACATTTTTAAGATCTTCACTTAATTTTTGTTGATTACAAAATACAAGCTTTATTAGCCTAATTACCTTTATGGAGGTAGATGTAAGGACTTCATAGACAAAGACCTCTAGAAATGCTTTACTGAGTGTATCTCATTTTCGTGGGAACACACCACCAAAACCAATCGGATTTAAATGAACTTGCACATGTGCAAATAGGAATTCAGAGAAAGCTATGAAATTGAAAAGAGCTATCAGAACTTACTATAAAGTTTAATGAGACATAGGTAAAAGGCCAGCTAAGCTCAAATTTAATAACTACCCTTCACAGTAAATTGGGCATACCTCAAAAACATTATACTTGTTAAATGAGTTGAGAAAATCATGTGCCATTGGAATTTTCAGAGCCCTCTTTCTCTCATGGAGTTTTAAAAGAGAAGCAAACTCAGAACTATTTTTATTTCTTTTCCAAAATTCTAATAAGCTTTCTTATCGATGGAGAATATTGAAGATTTTTATAATGATTATTTACAACGTATGCTCCATTTGGGTTCCTCAGTTAAGGAAACTGAGTCTCCTCTGTTCTTTGGAGGCTTCTAGAGCAGACTAAAACATGGTTGAGAATACTGTAAGATTTCAAATACACTCTAGTTATCACCTAAGATGCCACATTACTTTGCTAGGACTGTCATAACAAAATACCACAGAGTAGGTGGATTGAACAACAGAAATGTATTTTCTCACAGTTCTGGAGGCTGGAAGTTCAAGATCAAGATGTCAGCAGGGCTGTTTGTTGTGAGGTCTCTCTCCCTGACTTAATAGGTGACTGCACTCTCGCTGCCTTTTCACACTATCTTTTCTCTGTGCGTACACATCCCTAGTTTTCCTTGTTTATACCGATTTCCTCTTCCTTTAAGGATATCAGTTAGATTGAATTAAGGCCCACCCTCACATCTTCATTGTAACTTAATCACCCCTGTAAGGGCCCCATTTCCAAATACAGTTACAATCAGAAGTACTAGAGGTTAGAACTTCAACAGTATGAATTTTGGGAGGGTCACAACTCAGCCTGTAACAAATATGCCAAGCCAGCTCAGTATTTCAGAATTGAAGTAATAGCTTTATATATAACCTTCTCAATATCTGCTCCCCTCCCCCCAAAATACCTACCCACTATGTACTACATCACTCAGATTGAAAAGAGTACCAATTGACCTTAGGAGGTTGTATAGGTAAAATGTTTATAAAATTCCTAAATGGTGGGGCCCTGGAAGCCTCAGTCAGTTAAGCATCTGACTCTGGCTCAGGTCATGATCTCAAGGTTTGTGGGTTTGAGCCCTGTGTCAGGCTCTGAGCTATCAGCACAGAAGCCTGCTTCAGATTCTGTGTCTCCCTCTCTTTTTGCCCCTCCCCCTCTCAGGCTCTGTCTCTCCCAAAAATAAATAAATATTTTAAAAATTAAAAAAAAATAAATGTCCTAAACGGTTAGCAGTTATGACTTCCTATGTAAATGAACATGTTTAATTTATACTCAGATTTACAAAATAGATAATCCACCAGCACATAAGGCTAGTAAAAAAGGAATCACTTTTCCACCTGTTGGACGAATGAGGAAAAGAACCAAAAAATGTGGGAATGTTGAAATAACATATTTGGGCTATACTTGGGAAGCAAAGGAGACATGTGATGAAGCCTGATTATTATTTCTGGCCTTAGGTATTGGTGTCTTCAGTAGGTGGTGGTCTTCCATTCCATGTAGTGAGTGTTTTCAACAAATCTCTTCAACAAAGAAGACTTATGTAAAATGAGGTTGTTTTCTTTCTTCTAAGCTAGAGAAGGATGACTATTTTTACTGGTGGAAATTCTTTGGCATAAGAGCAAATTTTGTAATGCCAGGTTCAATTTTCAACTTGATGAACTGTTGTAAATTTTGCTTATCCCAGGTCTCTTGTAGTTATATTTACATATTTCTCCTACTCCTTCGTTTTCTTCTTCTCCTCCATTTCCTTCTTCACCTCCTTTTCCTTCTTCTTCTCTCCCTCCTTCTTTTGTCATTTTCTTGATAATTCAATAATTCAAAGCCTAATTAGGGAATAGTCAAAGAAACAGGAGGAATGTTTTTAAATTTTAAGTTTTTCCTGATGCTTTTCTCTAAGTCCAAATCTGTCTCACTAAAATAAATGATAATAAATTTGGGAGTCACACAGAACTTTAAAATATTTGAGGGCCTAAATTGGTTCAGTGCTCCCTTGGCATGCATTGGCAATGGCATAGTAGTTCTGGCTATGAGGTAAAATACAAAACAATTCTTTAGATCAGCACTTAAAAATTTTCAAGTACTAAATGTTTATCACTTTACTTTGGTATCAGGAGTCTCCCTATTTAAAGTGCTAGTAGTATTATTCAGTTTAAAAAAAGAAAAAGAAAAAAAAAGACTAGTAAAACTTACCCAAGAGTGTTTATCCTGTGGGATAAGATTGTTTTAAAGTTAAAATTCTCCTTCCTTGTTGCCCAGCACATCCAGTGGAATATCTAAAGGTGAAGTGACTAATTTTTCAACCTTGAAGGGTAATGATCATGTTAGTGAATGCTGAGTCCGCCTGCCCGTTCCTTAGCCACAAATGTCATCTTGCTACTCTGTCTAAAGCTATTGCTCTGACAGCTTCAAACTGTCAAGTATATGGCACATGAAGTTTTCTTGAATTATTGATAAATCTGCATAATTCGGGGAAGTTGAAAATGGTAACGTGGTAGAATTAATGGTTGCTCTAATTCTCTCTTCAGGGATAGGGTATTTTTACATGTGTTGCACATGCATACAAGAAAGATCTTATAACTAAATAGTTCATTTTGTAGAAAGTATCATTGGGTAGGAAGTTATAAAGGGTACTTAAAAGGGAAGTCTTGTGTCATTCATCAGTATGTACCCCTGAGTACTTTGTACTTTATAGTGAGGTTTCAATCAATATTGGTTGAATAAATAGATAAGTTTAGACGGAAACAAAGCAAATTCAGGTATGTTAAAATTCAGATTGTCAAGAGCACGAATTCCCAGCTCTAATGCTGCAATTCACTGTTATGTTTCAATCAGATATACCATAAGCAGAGATACCCACACTTTCTCAGTTCATGGTGCTCTGAAGTGTACCAGTAATTTTTTTTTTACAGAGCTCCTTGGCAAAACAAACAAACATACAGAACCTAGCAGTTTAGTTCACCAAATAGTTAAATCTAAAGAATTTAGAACTTATGTCCTAACAACTTAGTAGCCATTTGAAAAAAATTCATATAATTTGAAAGAACAAAGGCTTGTTTTTGGTAATTTTTAGAAAGAGAGCATGAGCAGGGTAGAGGGACAGAAGGAGAAAGAGAAAATCCCAAGCAGGCTCCACACTGACCATGCTGATGCAGGGCTAGATGTGGGTCTTGATCCCACAACCCTGGGACCACGACCTGAGCTGCAATCAAGATGCTCAACTGACTGAGCCACTCAAGTGCCCGAATAAATGCTATTTTTATTTCATTCTTGAACAATCAAATTGCTTACTAATAAGATGTGCATGACTGTTGGGTACTGCACAGCTTCTTAAACCTCATTATCAGATTAGACATCTCCATATCATTTTTGGTTCTACATTAATTTTCTCATGATACTTCTTTTTTAATCTCACCAACCTTTCAAAACTCAGTTGCACAAAGATATAATGTCATTAAAAGGAATGCAACCCTATTTCATGTCCGAATAATGAAATGCCTTGAGTTAGTAGTTCATAAGATGTCTGACAAATGCCAAATACTGTTGTGATTCCCTTGAATTTTTAAAATATCCCTAAATATTCCTATATGAGTTCACTGTGGTAAACACAGTTTGAGCAAATAATGTGTTGCCAATAATAGAATACTAAGTATATCAAGCATTCTCTTAAAATTGTCTCCAAGGTTATCTTTATAATAATATGACTCACTTGTGGACTTTTTTTTTCTGTTGTTAGAAGGAATCAATGAATATAAAAGCTAGGATGCGGGGACTGAACACAGCGAACAACCCGCTTAATCTCTGTCACTGAACCTGACAAAGACTGTTACAGATACATCATTCACACATTTGATAATAACGAATTAAGACAATGTTTTTGATTACAGGCAAAATTTATTTCAATACCTAGATATAATATCACTCCCTGTCCCCAAGTCCCAAGATCACATTCACACAGGCAAACATTATTCCCAGGAGGAAAAAAAAAGTGCTGGTCTATACCAGTAGTTTGGAAATTTTTTTGTGGGTTAGAATCACCAAGGAGCTTATTTAAAAATGCAGATTGCTAGAATCCCGAGGCCGAGTCTCTGAAATTCTATAGTCCTGGGGTAGGGCAATGATAGTTTTAAAAAGCTCTCCACACGATTCTAATGCAGACCGCATTTTGAGAAACATTGGTAGAGGGTACTGCTTGTGTAGCACAATGAAACAAATCGTGAGAGTCTCAATGTTTTATATGTATCTTATTAATGTGCTATTTGAATATGTGTGTGTGTGTGTGTGCACATGGAAGATTCAAATGCATCCTGCCAAAACCTACAGATGATACTACTAATTTAATACCAGTCTCACAAATACTTAGTATGATAGTGGTAGAGTTTATGGTGGTTTGGGATCATATTATTATGAGTTATTTATAAATCTTATTCTTTTTACCCCTCAGAGTATTTAACTTTATATTCCTTAACCCTTTATATCCCTCAAGGGTACTTACTATGGAGTTTTAGCCATAGTAGGAACTCAATCAATATCAATTACTCATGGTTCTTAACCTCAGCTGAACATTAAGATCCCTTAAAGAGCTTCTTAAAAATATTAATTATCAAAGACTCCTCAAACTAATTGAAGCCGAATATTTGCAGATGAGGTCTGGTATAGCCAGGGTTGAGAACCACTGAGCTATATCTTTCCTTGGACCTCTACTTGAGCAAATGAATGCATTTCACATCCTTCTCATTGGGCTTATGCGTATGTGTGTGTATGCGTGTGTGCGTATTTGTGTGCGTGTGTGCACACATATTTTATGAGACTCTTTTCCAAGATAATACAATAACAAATATATAAAGGAGCACTTTCCCTCTTTTTCTTCACAACTATGTGTTACTCCCACCTTTTCTGGGCACTTATTATTCTTTCTCAACTCCTCTATTGGAAATGTGGAGATTATAACCAGCCTCGGTACCCTCTACTTGCTATAACCTAGGAGAGTTTTTTTAACATTTAAGAGTTTGCTTGGCAACTTTTTTCCTCCTTCCTCCTTTCTTTTCTTTTCCCTTCCTTCCCTTCCCTTTTCCTTCCTTCTTTCTTTTTCTTTCTTTCTTTCTTTCTTTCTTTCTTTCTTTCTTTCTTTCTTTCTTTCTCCCTCCTCTCCCTCCCTCCTTTCTTCCTTCCATACTCTTTCCTGCAATTAAGTTATTCAGCCACTTGGTGATGATAAATGCTTTATTCATAGTGGCCAATTACTGGATGTGCTTCTTGAGATCTACTAAAAATTATTTTCCCATTATTTTCAGATTTCTAAAATTATTAAAACAATGAAAATAGCAACATTGAATTGTAAACTAAATAATTCTAAGTATGATTTGCAAAGAAATAAGAAAAATTTGTTTTAGTGCCTTCCTCACTAATCCTTGCATAATAATTTAGTTATAATTTGTATTTTATGCTCAGATTTCAAAATATTCTGTTTTTTTCAAAACAGAGATTCATTATTTGTACCATTGTATCAAAGCCCATTGATTCTAAGGTATCATTAATTATGGGATGCATTCCAACTCACAGAGGTTCAATGTTAAAAAAAAAAAGGGAGAAGAAATAAAATGCTGTATTTACTAGAATCTTAACTCATGGGAAACATTTAATAAAGAAGACTGGGCAAGGAAAGAAGAAAGGAAGGAAGGAAGCATGCAAGGAAGAAGGGAGGAAGACAGTGGAGGGAAGGGAGGGGTGAGAAGAGAGAGAGGAAGAAAAGCAAGAGAAAGGGCAGCAAAGAATAATCACATACCCTTCCCAAAGCATTGGCATGATTCTGAGGCATTCTTGGTAGAAAATTTTTCCAATTTTCCTTTTCACAGATGGAAGCTTTATTTATTACATCAGTAGCAATCCATTTCTCAGTTAATAAAACTGAAGCCACTGAGTTGGCATCATTGTAACCGAGTCCTGTAAGCTCCTGCATGCATTTCTTCCATGTGAAAGGGAGGGAAGACAGATGTGGCTGCCTTTGGCCATTAGTGCAGCTGCTTCTCCTTGCTGGCTCCTTAATATCCTTTAGCTGCTACTTTAAGTGTCATTTCCTCAGAGAAGCATTCCTGGACTGTCCAATCTAAAGTGGGTCCCCTCTTGTTGTTCCCTCTTAGAGCATCTTATATTTTTTTCTCTTCAGATTGTCTACTCCTCACAAGGTGCCGTGGCTTTTTTTTTTCCCCAAAAGCATATACACTTCGACAAAGATATCAAAGATCAAAAAACATTTTGGAACAAAAGGAATGGAAGCCTATATACTAACCACCAGGTTCAGATTGAAAAATAAACACAGTGATATGTACTAACACTTATTACTCTTCAAACTACAGAAGTAAACACGTACAGTTAATCCACGATGGCAAATGAGAACAAAGCTCTGTACCGAGGGGAATAAAAGTGAAACAAGGACAAACTGGACTTCCTTCCACATTTTCCTGGAGCTGGACCACTAACTAGCTACTACGTAAGCTTATTCTGATTTATGTAAACTAATAGGTAAGTTTATGTGATTCTAGCCCATCTTCTTGTTTTTGGAAAGGTTATATTTAAACCGGGCCAGAGAGATGAGCTTACATTCCATTTAAAAGTTCATTAAAGAATGGTGTTTGAGAGTCTCTTCTGCAAATTTAGGGATTCCTTCTTGCAGTTAATTCTTGGCTGCATCTTCTGTAAGTTTTTTGTGTTTCACTTGAGGACACTTTCCTACTCTGTCTTTACTAGTGAAGGAGAAGAGCAAGTCTATTAATACAGGAGTTTCATTTTCCTTTTTCTGTCTTGGAACATGATAACAGGAAAACCTCCACACATTTTGTTATAGTTGGTACCTACATTCTGCATCTTGGCCCCACCATCTTTTCCTTTGCATCACATCAAACTCTCATCCTAAGGAGAACCCCAGAGGCGAAATACCGATGAAATTCTATCCCAAAGTTGTACTGGCCCCAGAACTGGTTCATGAGTTGCTGCCTCATCATTGGTGTGAAAATCTCTTAATATAGCAGCTGATTATCTCTACATATGTTAAGAAACAGATGGGGGTGTTGGTTTTGATTTTTGTAGAGTTTATATATGCATAACTTCAAAGAACTGTGAAATAGGGAAATACATAGACTGTCCATAAAGGGAATTAAAGTATTAGATTCTGAAAGTGATAAAAGTAGATTTCTAGCTTTCAGAGGCTAAACAATCAGTGGCAAAGATTCAGATGATATGATTGCTCTGACTTAATATAATCTCTATACATGTTTGGATTTTAAGACAGTAAGTAGCCTAAAATATCGTCAGTTAGGGTACTAGAAATAAAGGCTTGGCTATGTACTGATAATAGAAATATATTTTAAAAAATTCATACAGGAAATTGAAACTGATTCATGTTTCATGAAACCAAAACATGACATAATTCATTTTCATGTTTTTTTCCCAGTCATCTCTAATTTACATTACTACAAACTTCCTATTGTAAAGAGTAAAACATATCTGTCTACTTAAGAGTTAAAGCTTATAGATCCAATAAAGTATGAATTTCACTTAATTTAGAACATAAAAAATAATATTTTTATTATTTGTCTTCAGAAAAAGATGATTATTTTTATCTTTTAATTTCAGCAAGGAAAGAACAAAGAAAAAAAATTGAATTTTAAATAGTTGCATACTTGGGTTTTGCCCAAACTATGCATTGTATGTTTGTATGTGTGTGTGTGTTTATATCCATTAAAATTATTATTATTATTATTATTTATTTATTTATTTTGAGAGAGAGAGAGAGAGCATGAGGAGGGGAGGGGCAGAGAGAAGGGGGAGAGAGAGAATCCCAAGCAGTACAGAGCCCTATGCAGGGCTTGAACTCACAACCTGTGAGATCATGACCTGAGTTGAAACCAAGAGTCAGACGCTTAACTGACTGAACCACCCAGGGGTCGTAAAAATTATTTTTTAAAGATGTTTACATATATAAAACCTTTAAATAAATTTTACATGTATATTTAAAATACAACTTCAAAATAAGCTTTTAAAATAACTTTTGAGAATAACCTATATACAAAATAATAATAATAAATTTATATGTAAATTACTTTGAAAAACGATTTAAAAGTTCCACAGATTAAATGAATCCATTAGTGATATAGCACTAGATAGCACTTATGAGCAAATGTAACAATATTGTCCAATTAGGAGCGTTTGCAGTTTCCATGGTTGACAGTCTACTGTTTGTCTTCTTCTACTCTTTCAAAGAACGGATTATCCCATAAGCCTATAGGTAAATATTGGCTTGCCTTCTTTAGTACTAGAATGGCTTATGAATTTAAAGATTCTTGCCCTGACTTTGAGAACAGGCACTTCATCACGGTTTTAAGCACATTTCTGATTTTTGGCCCCAAATTCTCAAGTTCTGTAAATGATACTGTTTTATTCTGCAGAGTGTTGTCCTAGGTACTCCTTCCTCTACATAATGCTAACTTTTCGTTGAAAAAGCCGATATGATAGAGTAACTAAAGAAATAAAATATCTCCATAATTTGAATTTTCCCCAACAGTGAATTCAGTGACAGAATTATGGAGGATATTGAGGCTGCTTTTGATTAACTAGGCTTACTGTAAGAAAGACAATAAGAGCCAACTTTGAGTATATCTTTGAGTTTGATGTGGCATGATTCCAAATCTGGTTTTACTCACATCCTGTATTTCCAAAGAGATTGAACATTAACAGTGCAATTCAACTGCTTAAGACATAATTACCAAAGTATTTTAAAATACACTTTAGGCATTAAGTAGAACAGTTGAAAAAAAAAGATTGGTGAGATGTATGTTTTAAGTAATAACGGCTTAAGTATGAGCAAGGAGGGTTAGAAAGACGGAAACAAGAGTGAACACAACTTTTCACCTCTTGTGTTGACTTTGTTAGGATGCACTTCTGGATCTGCAACCTGAGCGTAGTCTCTCAGTTTAACCATGCGGAAATATTAAAGGTAAAGAGAAATACTTATTATTTGTCAATTTTTTTCCTATTTAGGAAATAAAAAATTGCTCTGTTCAGATTTGAATGGATATGGTGCATCCCAGGATTAAGGGAAGAGTACAAAAGAGAGCTTGACGAGTCAGAAGATGAAGAGGGAGGCACAAATTAGGTAGATCTTTCCATTCAGCTTTGTGAAATCACAGAGTATTTGTAACATCCCTCTCTCAGGGTAGATGCATGCACACAAAAGATTCCAAAGAAACCTGAACTTTAAAAAATTATCTTTGGGATTTGATTACCATATCGCCACAAATCTCTGTGAACACAGATAATTGAGAAGTGGTCATGAACATTCCGTGAAAAG
This sequence comes from Cryptoprocta ferox, assembly GCA_028646485.1. Lineage (NCBI taxonomy): Eukaryota > Metazoa > Chordata > Mammalia > Carnivora > Eupleridae > Cryptoprocta > Cryptoprocta ferox. The sequence goes on from CM053562.1 coordinate 35,185,013, forward strand.
GCCTCTATTGTTGAGGAGAATGTGTCCTGTGAAATGGCCTCACAGTCTGCCTCCACATCAAGGATAGAGTGTACAAGTGTGAAAAGGGAAGTTGTTTTTAAATGTATTTCCTTCATTGCTTTGACTTTTGGCCCATTGCATATTGGCCTTCTGGCTTTTACATTAAAGAGACAAAAAAGCATAAATTCAACTGGATTCTATTAACCACAGAAAATCATAATACAAACATGAACTGCTAATTGTACTGTTTCTTTCCTGTTTTGCAACCAATATACAATATTACATCTCCCTACATTACAAGTATCTATTTTAAAAATATGTATGTAGTGTATTGAAACATTTCCCCAGTTTTGTAACTACTGCAAAAATGGGAAAAAGCCACCATCATTATGCCACAATTGTTTTAAATGTTTATTTATTTTGAGAGAAACAGAGAGAGAGAGAGAGAGAGAATCCCAAGCAGGCTCCAATGTAGGGCTTGATCTCATGAACTGTGAGATCATGACCTAAGCCAAAATCAAGAGTCAGGTGCTTAACCGACTGAGCCACCCAGGCACCCCAAGTATACCACAATTTTTTAACTATGAACTGTATTCTCAAAATACCATACTTAGATCATGGGGATGAAGCAGAGTTGCCCTTCTGAGATTTTGAATTCTAGCCATTTGATGTGAGAAAATTAAAGCTAATTTTATTGTTTTCATAGGAAGCTCATCTATGTGATCCATAAAAAATTAATTGCATGGGCCATTAAAGTGAAAAAGTAGCTTTCTAATATTTTTCATAAGTGTTTTCAAAGAAAGATAAAGATTTATTTTCTGACACTGTACAGTGACCACAGCCAGGACTAGAGAAAAGTGATCTCCCTTGGGTTGTCTGCAGTCTGCACTTTGACTTCCTCCTCTTGGCCCAGTTTAGTCCAGACATTTCAACAGCTTGACTAAGCCTCATCACCATTTAGCTGCCAAATTCAGTGGCTGCCAATGTCACTAGTAGCTTTTTAAGTACACCTGTTGCCAGCCCTATGTTTGTGAGTCCAGAAGACTAGACATTTCTGGTCTACCCCAGTGGCTAGGATCTTTTTCAAAGGAAAATTATTTTTAATATTACTTCATCATTTTTCATTAGAAAAACATTTTTTTTTCTAGCAATCTTCTCTCCTTACAGAGAAGGTGCATTTACAATGAATGAATGAATGAATGAACATCTGGTTTGGTTTAGCCTATGAATAAAAATGGTAATCAATGGTAAAATTGGTAATCAATGCGGCTTATAATTTTTATTTTTAATTGTGTGGGGCCAGCAAAGCTATATGAATAATAAAATATAAAGAGTTGGTATAAACTGACAGGCTTTAGGTATAGTAATCAAATATCATTTACAGCAAAGTTAACCTGATAATTTATGGCAGGTATTGCATGGTGATTAGGTGTAAACAAAGCTCATTAGGTAATTAAGTAAAGGAGTAATTAGTGTGTTTCATGGATCCAAACAGCATTTTTGGATCAAGTTTGGTGAGAGATGAATGGAAAGGCAGTGAAAGCTGAACTCTGCTCTAATAATCCCTGGGACTAGAGGAGCCCCTTTGGCCAGATCTCTCATTTTTCCATTGGCATTTGCTCCAGGCCGGGGGCAGGTGGCTTGGGCAACCTTCCCTTATCTCCACATAAGATGATAAAAAGTCACAATGGATTCAGCTCTGACAACCTTTGAAAGGTTGTTACTACGACATTGACATCTGACATCGCTTAAACGTTGTAGTCTTTTAAAGTGAAGGAATAGGACACATACAGATGATCTCAATACTGTGGATATCATAAAGCCACTAATAGGATATTTCCTAGACAAAGTCTTTGTCACTACCAGGGCTTCATGAGCTCATTTTGATTTATTTGCTTATCAGTGTTCATAAGGTATAAACATTTTCCTCACACCAATGAAATACCTGGTCTTTAGATGAATCTGAAATTTATTTCAACTGGAATGTTTTATTATCTGTCAATCTATCTACATTTTCTAAAAGATAGTGCAAAAGAGAGTAAAAAACAAAAAACTCCCCTCCCCCCAACCTTTTATCCTACTTCCTGTACCATATCAGGTTGAAGTGTCTTCACCTGAGGAATATCTGGTTATTTTTCCTGCAAAGTATGACTATTTCCTGCCTGTGGATGACTCAGGTGACACTGTTCTTATTTGAGTGACTGGTTTTAATTTGTGTGATGTCGTAGAGTGATCTGGTTCAAATACCAACTTCATTGGCTTCGTCTTTGCCTCCTTTTTTACCCCACATCCAATCCACTGGCCAATCTTCTTGGCTGCATCTTACAAATATATCTGGCTGCACCTTAGAAATGTATCTGGAGTCTGACCATTCGTATTACTGCAATGGTCTAAGTTATCAATATCTTTTACCTGGCCATTAGAATAGTCTCCTGTTCTAGTCGTTCTGACCCTGCAGTCTATTCCCCACAGTGCAGCTATTCTCTCCTAAACTGAGTCTGATTTGGTCACCCCTCAATGGCTCTAAATTTCATTCAGAATAAATTCTAAAACTTAACAAGGTTCTACATTTTGCCCCTTCCTGTACGCACCCTGTCTTCTGATCTCATCTGCTAGTACTCTCCCTTGGTTCACTGGATTTTAGCTATGCTTACCTCTAGGCTATTCCTCAAACATGCCAAGCCCACTTCTACCCAGGGTCTTTGCATTTGCTGTTACTTTTGTGTCAAATGCTTTACTCCTACATAGACACATGGCTCATTTTCCCACTTCCCTCAGGTCCCTGCTCTGATGTTATAGAGGCCTTCCCTGATAAGTATATTTTAAACAGCATGCTCCCTGTCCCTGTCTCCTTATCCTGCTTTATTTTTGTATGAATCACCATCTGACATAGTATGTATTTACTGGCTTATGATGATTATTATTGCCTTTTCTACTACAATATAAGCTCTATGGCAGCAAGGACTTTGTATCTTGGTAACTATTGTATCTTCATTCCTTAGAACAGTGCCTAGTATATATTTATTATTAGTTCTTGAGCCAATGGACTCAACATCTCCTCTTGAAATCTTATTATTATTTTTTTTGCTAAAAATAAGCTTTCCAAATATTAACTCCATAGCGTTAACTTTGAAGTATTTGAGCTATAATCTACTCATTCTTGGCTCGAATCCCTTTGGTAGGTAAGTCAAACTAGTGAAAGACCTAGGGGCAGTAACAACTACTTAATGAGTACTTATATGTTAGGCTCTTGTATTTAAGCACTTTGCTTATCTCATTTCTAACCGTAATCCTAGAGATGAGTATTATTACCATTATCGTTTTACAGACAAAGAGAATGATACTCGGGAGAGGTAAAAGAACTTGAGGCCAGGTCACAGAGTTAATAATCACTGAACGGAGGGAGATTAGAATCAAAGTGTGGTTGACTCCATACTGCCTCCTAGCTGTCGTTTCCAGCAATACGTGTCCAGTTATTGAAGAAATAAAGCCTTTTGCAGTTTCTGTATTAGGGTTCTGGTATATCCTCCCCCCTACCCACTCCCCCGCCAAAGATTCCCAATACAAAACCGGCTCGTTCACCTTTCAGAAATGTCCTAAAAGCCATTGTTCCCTAAGCCAGGACTCTTTAATGTGTGCTTAGCGCAGAGTCAATTTAAACCACCTAGTAAAAGAGGATGGGATCAAAACGCTGTGATCCAGAATAAAGGGGACGTCACCGGTTTGGCTTACTGCTTGCAAGTGGGGTAATTTAAACACAAATGGATAAAAGGCAAGTTCTCAAAACGCACGCCGGCTCGGAGGGAAGTTGGCCCCAAGGAAGGGAAGGGGTCTCAGGGGTTAGATGGACGTCCCCCCCCACCCCTCCACGCCAGGCCTGACGACAGGGAGCCACACGCCAGAGGGGCCCCTCCGACCGCTCCGGCTCCAGCTGGGAGGTGGCCGGGCGCACGGCGCCTAGCGCAGGAGAGCCGGCGGCCGCGGCGCGCAGCCGGCGGGACCTGCGGCGCGGGGCTCGGGGGCGCGGGGAGGGGCCGGCGCCCGCCCCGCCCCTCTCCTCGGGGATGCCGGGATGTTTACACTCCTGACAGTGGCGGCCGCAGGAGGAGGAGCGGGAGTCGCGGGAGGATGGGCCGCCACTAGGCTCGCACTCGGGACGCGCCTCGCCGTGCGCAGGGTGGGGGCCCGCGCCTGCAGCGTCCGCGGGGGCGGCGCGGCGGGAGGTGGCGATCGGCTCCCCTGTCTCTCAGCCACAGCCCCCGGCCCAGCGGGCCTTTCCGCAGCGCCGCCTGGCCGAGCCGGCCGCCCGCCCCGGGTCCCTCGCGGGCAGGAGAACGGAAAACTCCCAACTTCCTGGTGAGTGGCTGCCGGGATCTCGGGCGGCCCCGGCCGGGTGGGACTGCCTGCGGGCGCCCGGCGGGGCGGGGGGAGGTCGGGAGGGCGCGGGGCGGCCTCCGGGATCCCCCCGCAGGGGGTGGTGGGGCGGGGCGCGCCGCGCTCGGGCTGGGTAGGGGTTTCAGTCCCTTCGTTGGCAGTGGCGGGAGCGGGCGGCAGGAGCTTTGTGCCCGGCACCGGCTCTGGCGGCCCGAGGCCGCCGTGGGCGCCGCGGTAACTAAGAAACTCCGCGGCCACGGCGGCGGCGGCAACAGGTCTTTGGTTTCAGGACCCGAGGAACTTAGGCGAAGTCCCGCCTCCCACACCCCGGCTGCCGCTCATTGGCGGTGTCGGTTATTTATCCCTCGCCGATTGGTTGAGTCCAGCTGTCAGGATTAGGCAGCAGCCAGACTTAGAGGAGTGAAGCTCCCTGGAGAGAGTGGATGGTGGGAGCCGTGCAGCTAAAGGAGAAGCTGAACTTGAGAAGTACAGGGAGGAGGTCGGACCTGTTGGAGAATGGGCTTTAATGGGACCCTGTCAGGATTAGCAAATGTGAGAAAGATTGCAAGGCGATAGAGAACTTTGCTGGTGATGGTGGTAATGGAAGAGAAATAGATTGAGAATTGAGGCCAAAGCCAGAGAAGGGGACCCCCCCCCAAAGAAAAATGAGTAGACCACATTATATGAGGACGGTATCAGGAAGCAACATCTAGCTGTGTTGCAGATGAGATCTAAAGAACCTTCTTGTCTCTTTCCTGTACACTGTAGGCCTTGGGAGATGATGTATCAAGTAGATAAATCGTGTTCTCTCATAGCTGTAATCCTTGTTAGGGGTAAATACTAAAGGTATACTTATTTTAGGCTCCCATCCTTGAGCAGTTCTGGTGATGGAACTGAAAGTCTGAAACATTACAAAAATGAAATGATTTTCCTCCTCCGCTGATTATAAGGGTGCTGTTGAAAAAATCAGATGCGCATCGTTTGTAGAACATCGTGTACCCATCATAACTAGAACCACTGTTTCTAATTCTTCCTCTAAAGAGTTTGTAGTTTCAAGAAGTATGCACACTCCCTGCAGGCGACAGCAGTGTGTTTCGTCGGGTTGCTGTACAGGATGTGTGTGTGATAAATTTATTCTGTACAGGAGCTTGAGCTGTTGCGGGTGTGGCATAGTATTAGGGACAACCGGACAAAACACTGAAAACGGTGGATAGTTAAACAAGAGATACAATGAACCCTGTAATACTTTGCGGCAACTTTTACTGAATGGGCGCTGAGTTTTCTTGGCTTTAATACTTGCCGAAGGCCAATGCATTTGAAACAGTTAACATAAAACTTAAGCAGTTTTATCATTTCCAGAGGAAGGAATCCTCTGCTATCCTCGGGAGATCCAGTCCACAGCTTGCTTAACTCCCAAAACCACAGCATCTTCAGTTTGGACCTAGATGGGAGCTTGCTGGGGTTGGGAAAAGATGTGGGAGCTTTGAAAAATTGCCTCGTGGAGGAGTCAAACGGGCAGATACTGTATGGTGGCGCTGAGAGAGGAGGGCTCAAAAATAAAAAGGAGGCTGGCAGCTTTCTGTGGGGTGGCGAAGTCTCTGGACCCTCGGGAAGGTGCGGGCCTGAGATTCTGCTCCCGGCCGGGAGGCCCCGCCCTCTGAAGCACTGACGGCTTCCACAGCCAATGAGCGGCGAGGACACCGCAGTTCCCCGCTCGGGAGGGCGGGTACTTCCTACTCCAGCCCGGGGCTCCGAGGAGGGAAAGTTCCTCCTGGAAGTGTGTCAGCTGGTGGAGGGACTCCAGTCTGAGGGATGAGAAATAGATACGTAAGGATAAAGGGGAGGAAGTTCCAGTTTTCTCTGACCCCTCGTGTACGTCTCGTTTCATAATTGAGCTACATCTTGGACTCACCACCGCGATTGAAGCTTTATAGTTGATAAGAAACGAAGGTGATCAGCACTAAATGTCCAGGTGGACTCATGGAGTTTTACTCTGAAATTACCTGTAAACGAAAACCAAGGAATGTCAGAATCTAAATTATTAAGCTTTTCCACAATTACTTGGGAATCTTTCCATGGTTAAAAATCTTTATCAATATAAAAAGTAAAGAGCGTAACTTTAGTGCAGTTTTATTCTATACTCCGAACTACTATTTAGGCTTATTTATGAAGATCATACCTATAGCACCCTCCATTCCTTTTCCCACTTACACATTTTCCTGGCTGGACAATTACAAGAGCTCTTTTCCAGCCCAATAAAACAGCACGTACTCCAAGAATGAGGAAAGCACGTCTGGTATGATGGCAACATACTGGTGGAGGAGGGGAGATTTAAGGTCAGTTTAATAAGGAACCCAAATAGTAAAAATCAGAATTGTCGTTTTAAATGACTGAAAGAGCAATTAAAGTTTGTGTGTAAGTATTTAATCTCACTTCCCTTCATCTTCCTGCTGGTTGTAATAGAAAGTTTTGGGCTCTGAATTATTGCATTCAAGTGCTCTTTTCTTCTCATCTAGGGTGCCGTTACTGAAATGTAGATTTCCTTTTTTTTTTTTTTTTCTTAAAGATGTGGTCTGAGATATTATTAGAAACTTTTACAGAGTTTCTGGAACCAAACTGTCTCATGTTTTAAAATGTATCTCTGTAGTGTTACTTATGTAGCCACCATTCGGATATCTGAAAGGAGAGAATGGTAATTAAATGTAATTTTGGAAAAGAAGTAGTTTAATTAGATAATAAGTTGCAAAATTCCTTTAAGGTTTGTTTCCTTTGATTTTTTTTTTTAAATAGCCTTTGGTATTTAAAAAATTTGCACTGTAGCTGCAGTTACACAAAGCAGCCCTCTTGTCTACATTCCTGGTTTCCTTCAAATTAAAATATTTGTCCCTTCAGATATTTGCTCTAGAGTTATGTGGGTGGGATTTTAGTTAGTACATTATATATAAAACATGGTTATATACTTAGTGTAATACTTGAGGGTGTCTTGGAAATCATATATGTGATTATTGTTTGCTCTGAACTGCTTTATCCGTAATTATTTTATTGACATTTCCATAAATATATCCCTAGATGTTTTAACAAGTCTTTCTTCATACTTTTGAGTGTTTCAGTTTAATTCCTCCTCCGTTCATTTTTATAGGGCAGATAGGTGAGTAACATTTGGTTATAAATTTTTTTATGTTTTTATTTTATTTTTGAGAGAGAGAGAGAGAGAGAGAGAGAGAGAATGAGAGAGACAGAGACAGAGACAGAGACAGAGCGTGAACAGGGGAGGGGCAGAGAGAGAGACACAGAATCCAAAGCAGGCTCCAGGGTCTGAGCTGTCAGCACAGAGCCTGACTCAAGGCTCGAACTCACAGACTATGAGATCATGATCTGAGCCAAAGTCGGACGCTTAACCAACTCAGCCACCCAGCGGCCCCGATAACCTTTGGTTATATAATTGTAATCAAATATATTTATTTGCAGGATATAATGGCAGTTGTGAAGTTTTAAACGTGTGTAAAATTAATGTATAACGATTCACTCTTTTAAAACTTCTAAACTACTGATTCCTCTTTTGATGACTAATAGTTTGATTACCTCTGCATGTTATAAAATGTTTTTTCATTCTGATGAAAATAATTAGAGAATGTATTTTGTGGTTTTTAGTGAGAATAAGGATGACAGATGATCATGAAGCATTTCTTTTTTATTTTACTTTATTTTATTGTTTTGAGAGAGAGAGAGAGAGCGCGCGCGAGAGCGCAGGTGCATGGGAGGGGCAGAGAGAGAGAGGGAGAGAGAATCCAAGCAGCCAGCCTCTGCACTGCCAGCACAGAGCCTGAGTTGGGAGCTGGAACTCATGAACTGGGAGATCATGACCAGAGCCAAAATCAGAAGTCAGATACTTAATTGACTGAGCCACCCAGGAGCCCTGATCATGAAGCATTTCTTATTTTTCTTGAGCAGGGAAACTTTTTTCAACATTTGTCAAAGTAATAGCTCTGCTGTATTATTTATATAATGAGCTTATACAGTGAAATGTTATGTCATAGCTATTCAAGGTGTTAATCAGAACTGGGATTAAATGAATGGAACTTATTTAATTGGTTGGTAACATTTTAGAAATACTGTTACTTAATGGAAATAGACCTTTCTGTAAATCTTGCTATGGGTCTTCTGTTGATTATCAGTGTAAGTGAGTAGTTAAGGGTAACTTTCTCATTCCAGGCTGCTTTTGTACAGAACAGGGGTTTGTGAACTTTCTAAAGGACCAGATAGTAAATGTTTCTGACTTTGTGAGCCATATGGTCTGTGTCATTGTGGCCATGGACCATACCTGAACAGGTGGTCGTGGCTGTATTCCAATAAAGATTTATTTATACAGATAGGCTGGAGGCCCACCCCAGCTCTAGAAGATAATACCAAAGATTTAAATAAGATTCTAGGCCTTTGATGTTTGGCTTGATGTGGATTTTCCACAGCAGTATTTTATAGCCTTTTTTGGTTTGTGGATGCTTGTGACAATCTCTTTATCTTTCTCAGTCCCCTCAGAATAATGCCCAGTTATTCTTACCCCAATTTTGTGTTTCATCCCAGAGACTTCATAAGTCTATGAACCATTTTTAGATTTATCTACCTTTTCTAAGTTTTCTACCATTCTTTGCCTCTTGTGGTCCCCACACCTATCCTGTGAGATTGAATGAATGTGCTCCTTTCTAGCTTCTTCCTTACTAAACCAAGATGAAATCTGATGTCATATATTTAATCTTTGCTTGATTGACAGATAACACTTTAATAGAAATGTATTTTGGTGTTTCTTTAACTCATAGTTTTCACTTTAAGCCTATTGGAATGACTGCTTCTGTTACTTTTAGAGAGAATTCTGGCATGAGCAGGACAGATGGTGGACAGATTTTTTTTTTTTTTTTTTTTTTTGGTTAAGAAAAAATCGACGTAGTCTTTTATAAAAGACTTTCTCCCAGTTTAAAAAAAAATACTGGGAAGTGCCTGTGTTTGTGGGGAGGGTCTGAAGTCAGGGTGTATGTGGCTTACGGTGTATGGGGTACCTCATCCCTTGGTTTTAAGAATTGGCTGTAGGCTGATCTGGGTGCAGCTGCTGAGAAGCCAGAGAATGGAATGGAAAATGCAGCGGCTTTGACATCACTCAGTAGTTTCCTAGCCCTAGCCAGGAGTGAGTTCCGGGTGTGCCAGAATATTTGTCTCTCAGAGGAGGCCAGGTAGGGCCTGGGGCCTTCGGAACTTCCAGGCTAGCTGCCACCAGCTACAAGGAGCCTCTTTCCTTTATCTGACCCTGCTGCACACATATGAATCATTTTCTGTGTTTACCATGATGTGAAAAAGACTAAGGCCGGATTTGCCTCTTACTCTATGACCTTGGTTGAATTATTTGGTTGGGACTCTACTTTTCTCAGTTCAGGTAAGATTGCTTTGAGGAGTAAATGAAAACATCTTTGTAAAAGTATGATAGTAGGCTCTAAGTGTTAGTTTCATTTCACTTATTTCTGTTTTTAGGACCTTTAGTGGTAGGAAATGCATCTGCTGTTCTCAATTTCTTCTGATGACAGGCCCTGTTGCCTACTGTGCCTTAGCTCTGCTGCCTGTTCTACCTTCTCTGCTTGAATTTCTCTTCCTCTCTGCCTTGTGATTTCCATATTCATGATTTACTGGTTCCCACGTTTGAGAAAGTTTTTATGTTTTTTTGGAGTATGAGAAGAAGGCATTAATCCTTGGTGCCTCAGCCAGGAAAAAACACAAGAGACTTGGGGGCGGGGTTATATTTTGGATAATAAAAAATAGGAGTTGCAAAAAGATCCTTAAATACTGATTGAAAATGGCAAAATTAAAAATATTCTTTCTGGTATACTTACAATTTTGCTTTTTGTTATCGTTAGAATATTTTCCTCATATCCTCATATTTACCTGGCAGATTACTGTAATTTTTGTTGTGGTTGTAACCATAACAAAGCCACATATCCTCTACTACATTAGGATTAGGAAAATTGAATAGATATGTTTATGAAAAGTTGTTGTACTTCTAAAATGAAAGGGATTGCAAACCTTCCATTGCTTTTTATATCTAACTGGTGGACCATACAGTAAAATAATGTGATCTGTTTGCATACTGTCACAAAGACACCAGAACTGGACAATAGGTAATTTTTTTTTAGGCAAATGACATGCCCTTATTCCAAACAATTTATAGACATGATTTGTTATTTAACAAATACAAGTATGTTGAAAGACACACAGGAAGAATACTTGTTGATGGTTTAACTTATGGGAAACAGTTGATGTTTTATTCTAAGTTTCTTATAGCAACGTACAAATTCACTTCTGTTTTCTTTACAGTCTGGTGTTAGATTAAGAATAGTATGGCAGGGGGGTGCCTGGGTGGCTCACACGGTTAAGTGTCTGACTTTAGCACAAGTCACGATCTCATGGTTCATGGGTTTGAGCCCCACATCGGGTTCTGTGCTGACAGCTCAGAGCCTGGAGCCTGTTTCAGATTCTGTGTCTCCTTCTCTCTCTGCCACTTCCCCGCTCGTGTTCTGTCTCTCTCTGTCTCAAAACATAAATAAACTACAAAAAAAATTAAAAAAAGAATAGTATGGCAGGGAACGTACTCGGTAAAACTGGCATTTTTAAAAATTTTCAACACAAATCTAAAGTAAAGTTTTAATAAAGTTTCTACATTTGATAAATATTTTCATTGTTGGCTTTCATGTTGTTTTCAACTTGGCTTTGTCATTTTATGACCTTGAGTGTTTAAAATACTAGCTGTTGATAAAGAGTTGTATTTTATTAGGCAATTCTCCTATCACTCCTGTAATCATTCTCTTTGTTTTTATAAGTAGGAAGGAATTTATGACATTGTATTTAGTAGTATTTGATGTTTGCAGGGTAGGGGCTAGGGGTGGAGTTTGAGCTTCCAGCAAAGTTCCCCATTACCAGGCCACCAAGGGAGTTGCTGCCTCATCCCTGATCATAAGGCTGCCCATGGGTCAGTACATAATCATCATCCTGATCAAGACACTGCCACAATAAGGATGATGCTGTGATTTGGGGTCCCCCAGAACCGTACTGTGACTGCCACGGTCCAGGAAATGTATGCTCTGGGCCCTGGCTCTTAACACCTCTATTAGATTCCTAGGGCTGCTCCAACAAAATACCACAAACTGAGTGGCTTAATACCACAGAATTTTATTCTTTCATAGTTCTGAAGGTCCGATCTTAGGAATCAAGGTGTACACAGGGCCATGCTGTCTGTGAAGGCTCTAGGGAGAAGGTATTCCATGCCTTTTCTTAGCTTCTGGTGTTGGCGGCATCCCTTGAAGTTCCTTGGCTGTAGACAGATATCACTTAAATCTCTGCCTCTGTCACATGACATTCTTACTGTGTGTCTCTGTATGAGTCTCTACTCCTCTTTTAAGAACACCAGTTACTCTTACACTTAAAGTTTAATAAGCAAGATCTATACTTTTTTTCTTTCAGATTCATTACCGTACAGGTTTTTAGATTTCTGACCTTTTTGTTCTGAACAGAATATTTTAAGTTTGTGCAGAAATTGTACCTAAGAGTTGGGGTGCCTGAGTGGCTCAGTTGGTTGAGCATCCTCTCTTTGACTTTGGCTCAGGTTATGATCTCACAGGTTTGTGAGTTTGAGCCCCACATCAGTCTCTGCACTAACAGCACAGAGCTTGCTTGGGATTCTCTCTCCCTCTCTCCCTGCCCCTCCCCTGCTCATGTGCTTTGTTTCTCTCTCTCACTCTCTCAAATTAAATAAATAAACTTAAAAAAAAAGAAATTGTACCTAAGAGATAAAAGTAACTACATTATCGTGTACATATGTAATCTGTAGTTAGTATTCTAGTGCTACCATGAAACAGCTCTTCCAAAATTAGGTTTTCCATTCACCATTATCATCCTGTGCTTCCCCTTAGGAGACCTTAAGTGCATGATTCACTACATCAGATATTTTCAGAACTGGAAGGAAACTTATAAATTGTCTAAACTGACCTTTTCATTTATTGTGAAAATAAACTAAAACCCAACGATGTCAACTTGCTAATCCACATTGTGCTTGATTCCATAACAGTCAGTATTGCCTTATGTTACCTTTGTAATGTTTTTAATAGGCACATGATTTTTTTCACTTCCCCTGAATTAGCAGAATCTTGCGCTGTTCATGGTACATGCCCAATAAAGACTTGCTGATGGGGTGATGACATTGTACCTCTGATTCCCCATATCAGGGCCTTGATTTAAGTCAGCAAATATTTGAGTGAATCACCCCTGCCTGATTGTGCAGGGGTGAAATATTTCTTTTGCCTCTAAAGTGAGCAACAACAGGGTTGCTATTTCCCTGGAGGGATATGGAGGCTAATCTTAGGATGGAGCGCTTAGAGGCAGTAGATAGGATAGTAAAGGCCAGAAAGTTCATGAGTGGTTGTTTGATCCATACTTTGTAAACACATATTTCATTGTACGAGACACCTTGATTCATAAGAGTCAGCCTTCATGCTGTTTGTCATCTTGGTATATTGAAAATAACTTGGATGCCCCCATTACTTCTTGTGTATGTGTCCAAAATTTTTGGCAGCGCCGCTGACCAGTGTCTCCCTCTAATTTCTCCTCTTGCTGTGGTTCAGCAAACGTGATTGGCTCTGCTTCCTGTATTTCTGTAGCCATGCCTGTCTCTTAGAAGTTGGTTATCAATGTGCTTATTATATGTGTTTCCTATTCCAGTGAAAGTTCTGCTTTACAAAGCAGAATGATTAGAGATTAATCAAATGAATCCTAAAGGATTTGTTTCGTGATTTCTTGAAATAGTTACATCTGTTTGTATATTGAAGATAATTTATAAAATTTGTATAGCTGTTTAAGAATGTATGGCTGACTTTTTTGCTACAACCAAGACAGGTTATATTTTCGAAGCATTTGTCCTTATGACTATGTTTCTCAAACTCTAGTCCTCAGAATGTCTGTGTCCAGAGATTCTGATCTGATAAGTACAAGCACTGTTATTTAAAAACAAGTTGAGGATGCCTCACTGGCTCAGTCAGTAGGACATGCGACTCTTGGTCTCGGGGTTGTGAGTTTGAGCCCTATGCTGGGGGTAGAGATCACTTAAAAATAAAGTCTTTAAAAAGACTGTGACGGGAACCTACGTTTACAATAAGCAATGCAGGTGTTCCTCAGCTCACACTAAGAAATGCCACATGGACTTGGTAAAAAAATATTTTTTTAAATTAAAAAATATTTGTTTATAATGAGAGCCCATTCTTACTGTTAACATTTCTGGCCTGGGGTGTGCAGCACCTTGGCATAGACTGTATCTAGTAATTAGGCTCTTCTAGTGTGTGTAACTCATGTCTCAGCTCAAATGGCGGATAGGTATTTTTGAAATGATGGTTATAAATCAATTAAAATCAACTAGATAAAGTATAAATCTTTTATAAATAACAATGGAACTAGTGACAGGAGAAAAAATTCCACTTTAAACAAGTGAAAGAAAATAGCACATCTAAGTGTTAGTTCTCATTCTATCCCGACAAATGGTCCCTTGTTAATGTACTGCTTATAGCGTAGGCTGTTCTCACCATTTTTGGCATTTCTACAGTATTTCGCTCAGCTAGGTGTGAAAGCTTACCACTTCCCTTACCTCTGAGATGGTTTGCTTTTTGCTTCGGGGCAAAACCCTTTGCCTGCACTCAGAGATTTTGCCTCCAGTCCCTACTACCTCGGTCCTCCCTGCAGTTTTCAGTCCTGTTCCTGGGCTCGGTTGCACCAAGCTCTCCTGCTTTGCCTATCCAGCCATGCTGGAAAGTGTTCAAGAACATCATGATGAGTAACCTGTTCCTTTTTCCATGACTGTCTTATTTCCATTGATAACAAGTGTCTGGTTCTTGAGTTGCTTCTAACTTCCCTTCTTGTCATTAGATACCAATCTTTGCATGCAAGTTGTGTTCTTTATTCAAGAAAGCCTGCTTGGTTATTTAAAAACTGCTTTTCTATCAGTGTTTTTCTGTAACAGCTTTTTCTTAATTTGTAGTTTATCAATCAATCCAGGTCCTTTTTGTTTATGTCCATTTCTACCCCCACCTTTTTTCATACAGTGAGAAGAGGCAGCTTGACAAAGAAGGTATTGAAGTCCTGGATTAAGTTCAGGTTCATTTTTATATCTTTTCAAATGCCAAGCACAGAGTCTGACTCTTTGTGTGAGCTGAATTAATATTCAAAGAACTCAGTTTAAGAGTTAAGTGTCTGGCCTAGGAGAGAGCATTGGTAGTGTGCTGAATGGTTCAGATAATATAAAATGGAGCCTGGGCTGTAATGGTGCACTGACAAAGTTGAGTTAGGATATGTTGGGACCCTTGTCCTGTGGTGTGTGGTCCCCGATCAGGCAGTGCTACCTTTCCTGGGCCAATTTTGTTCATGTGTTGGGTTGTCGTCTTTTGAATGCCAGTATTTCCACAGTAAGACCTGAACGCCCATTTTTCTTTTTTTGTGAATTTTGTGGGGTATTTGCATATGCTGTTCAGAAGACGATCCTGTTGATTGGACAGGATCAGATGTTGAACTTAGTTTCACAGTGAGGTGAGGTTTCTCTGAACTTGGAAGGCATACTTGCCAGAAAGCAGAGGGACAGACCGTTTGATCTCTGGGGTTCTCCAGCATTTGTAAGATGAATGAGTCTATGCTTCTGTTCACTTTATGGTTCCTCTTTTTCTCTTTGTTCCTTTATTATTATTCTCCCCATTTTCCTACTGGGTCCCATCAATTCACTGGTTGAAGAAAGAAATTTTCTTCTGGAGGTTGTTGATAGATAGCTGGGGGTGAGTAACAAAATAATCTAAACAAAGATCTAGCTTTATGCTTTTAAAAATATTTCCGTTTTGGGGCGCCTGGGTGGCTCAGTCGGCTGAGTGTCCGACTTTGACTCAGGTCATGATCTCACGTTCATGGGTTTGAGCCCGGCGTCGGGCTCTGTGCTGACAGCTCAGAGCCTGGAGCCTGCTTTGGATTCTGTGTCTCCCTCTCTCTCTGCTCCTCCCCCTCTCATGCTCTGTCTCTCTCTGTCTCAAAAATAAATAAAACATTAAAAAAATAATAAAAATATTTCCGTTTTTATTAATTACAGAATATGGGAGCAAGCAGTAACCAAATACTGTATCATATTGCCTGGCTCACCTATTTTTAATGGCTCTACATTGGAACCACTTTCAGCCTGACCCTGACCTATTTTTCTAGATTCACTTTTTTATACTCTTTTATATTTTAGTCACATCTGACCATTTACCATTTTTTGATACATTTTGTACCTGTGTGGCTTTACTGCTTTAATATGCTTTTCTCACTTCTTTTAGTGTCTACTGTCTACATTTCAGCTATTCAATCTCAGTATATTAAAATAATCTTAATCCTTTAAGGCTTTGTTCTAATATTATACAGAGGATATAAAGAGATCTTTCTTTTGCTTCTTTAAGCTTTTAGTACCTTTTGACTCTCCCTGTAGTTACTTATCTTAGCATCCTTCCTGGAATATAAGTACCTGGAAGGTGTGAATCCTGTCCTTTACATATTTGTGTTTCCTGCAGGACCTAGGACCATTTTTGTTAGAACTGGCCATTCAGGGAATGGCAGGTGCCTGCGTCATAGTGATGATATGGGACAGAAGGTCTGGGCAGATCCTAGAGTGAAAGAATGTCCAGAACAATTGAGTAATTGGTTTCAGGGAAGTCTATGCTGGATGCCAGGCACATGTCCCTGTAAGGCCTGTAGGACATAGTGTGAGGAAGGTCTTATTATGTGATATAAAGGTCTGATCTGTAAGTGGTAAGTGTTGAGATATTCAGAGATCTAGTTTGCGAGTCTGGGTTTGGTATCTGAATTCTGCATTTTAAGTTCTGGAAGATCTCAGAATAGGATGACAGGGGAACCAGCACTAGGAACAATAGGGATATGCCAGCCATGAAATTGATGGCAGTGAGGAGGAGTTATGGAGGTGAGTCAGAGGCAAGTTTGGCAATTAGGCACAAGTTAGAGGTTCAGGCAACAAGGAAAAAGGGTCTGAATTCCTGGAATTAGGACCTGAAGTTAAAACAGGACCAGCAGTTGGATCAGATTGATTTGAGGCTGATTTACGAATGTTTGCTGGGTATCTTTATATTTCCCTTACTTAGGGCTGTGACCATTCCTAGTTCAAGTTAAGTGGTCTGGCGTTCTCTAGAAGGGGAGCAACTTCTCTCTGCCTGTAAAAACTGCTGACTGTGTATTTGTCAGGTGAGTCCTGTTTTGTTGTCCTAACCATCCCCTCATGAAAAAAAAAAAAAAATGAAAGAAATAACTAGCTTAATACTGGAAACTAATCCTCTCTTGAGGATAATTACTAATTGGGAATTGATAGATTGTTTGATTCGAGGTCATGAGAGAAAAGTTGTTCCACTTCAAAATAGGTGTATTTTATTTAGTAGCTTGCCATAACTTTCATTGCCGGAAGTTTTAAAAAAAACAACACAATCACAATGTCAGAAATTATTTTTAAAAGCATATAAAGTACTTTCAAAAAGGCCGATGCCAAGTGGACCAAAGATACAGTGTATATTCATGAATTGCTGAAGAAACACACAGGAAGTGAACCTGGAATGATACCCAGATACCGCGTGATGAAAGAAGGCTGGCCTTCTCCTCTCCCGTAATGTGGTTGTAAAGAGTTACTTGTACCTTTATGTTTTCAAATTTTGGTTTTAACAGTGATGAAAGCTATAGCGCTTCGATGTCTTTTTACTTGGTCCTTAGCTGGTTGTAAATCAGTCAGGAGCGAACTTCAGAATTGACTCAAGATTGCCATAAAGGCAACTTCGGGTAGATTGGTTAAAAAATGTATTAAGAAAAATATATTAAGGGATGTATGAAAGAAATAAGTACAGACTTGAAAATCTAGACTTTGGTAATAGTATGTATATACTTTAAATTTACCAAGAAAAAGCGTTACCTTGTTTTTTATAAACAACTTACTATAGTATGTACTTTCTCTTTTCCCCTTTTAAAATTTATGATTGAGTTAAATTTATGTATTTGTGTCTCTATTCAATCTATGCTTTTTTTTTTTTTTTTTTTAAAGATCCACCCTCAAACATGTCTTACCCACTTCTAGGTGGGGTTTTTTTTCTCGCTTAAACTCCTTCACTTACTATCTTTGGAATAATTTCTAATCCCCTAGTCTCTTAAGAACATGACTTGGGTCTTGGCTCTTGCCTCTGACCCTCCTGTCTTACCACTCTACTGCTCCCTGCTTTAGTCAGGAACGTCCTCCCTCTTTTTTGCCTGCTTGGCTCCCACACGTTGTTTAGAACTTACTTCCAGTGTCTCCTTCGCAAAGCTTTGCCGACCTGACAGCCTGCTTAGGCATCTTTCTTGCCAGCTCTTGCAGCAGTTCCCTGGGATGCTGTCTGTCAGAGTACTTGCCTCCTTATGCTGTAAAAGTCTGTTTCTTTCTGTCTCCCCTGGGAATAACTTGAGGGCTCTGAATTGCTGGGATCTGTTTTGTATCCCCAGCAGCTTCGGTAGACACCTCAGTTGGATCCAAAACTGACCCATTGCCTGAGTTGGAGAAGATAAGAGAGAGGAGTCGTCTAGGATCCACCCCAGTTTTGGCAGGGGCTCTGAGTAGATGATAGCGTCATTTATCGCTAGTTCTAGCACCTTTTTCTCCCCTTACCTCTCTCACCCTCACCTTTGAGTAGCTATGGCTGTTTATTGAGATGAAATAAAGAAATTAGAGACTTAACTTTCTTGAAGAGTCTTAGGACATTTTATTTATGTCATGATATTTGCTGCCTCATTGACGGAGGGTAGGGGTATATATAGATGGCTCTCACTGAGCATGAAGAGGTATAGTCTTCCTTTCTTATTGGAATATTTTCTAACTCTCTTGCAATTTTGACTCTCTTTGTAGTCTTTAATAAGCAGACAGAGTGTGATCATGAGTGTTAGGCAGAACAGACTTTGTCCCGGTACGGTTTTAGAAGCCTTCTCATATATTATACAAAATGTGCTTGCACCTGGCCTTAACATGTTGTTTTGGTGTTAAGATAATCATATAGGTCCTTTCATGCAGAGTACCTACAAATCAAATGGCTATCAAAATCATATAAATTTCTGCTTGTTGGCTAGGGAAAGTGAGAGTAAAAATACTCTAAGATTTTTATAGGATTTTTATGTATAGGAAATACACGTTTTGCTTTACCTATTGATAAAGTCATAGTGCCTAATGCTGATGAAGAACAAAGAAGGAATTTTAACCAGATCAGCTTAGAATTCAGAGTCCTGTTGTTTAGGCAGAGAGTAAAGAATAACTTGTTCTGTTCTCATTGAATCTACATTCATCAAGACTAACTGAATGTGGTGGGAGGAGGAGGCCTCTCATGTTGAGTTTGGGCTGTTTATGAGGTATACAAGTGCCCCTACATCTAGGGAGTTGATTATATAAGGGTTTGAGCTCAGCAGAGAAGTCTGGCCTGGGGTGTCATCAGCATGGCGGGGCTGGGGGGCGGCATGGATTATGTGTGGTAGCAGGTGAGTCTGTCTAGGGAAAGTGTGTCAGGGGTCCCGCTCCTCCTTGCTCACTTAAAAGGGCAGTTTCATTAGAAGGTGAGTAAATACTCAGTGAATACTGGCAGAAACTAAAAGTTAATTTGTGTTGCTGTTTGACTTTAGCTCGAAGTATAATATGTAAGGTATTGTGAAAACCCAAATAATGCTGTTTCTATGCTACGATTTTTATCATTCCTTCATTAGAGGAATGGATTTTCACAGATTCAGGAGGTTTCTGAAAATAAAATTAGATAGATGCCCTCAATTATATAACTCTGTTTTAGTGTTTGTAAGTCTATAATCACTATTAACTCAACTTTCAATTTTTTTGTGAGTTATTTATATTTAAAGTCTGTCATGTAAACTTCTAGATGGCTTCTGATGAACAAACAACATTATGTTTGTTATTCCTACTATTAATTTAAAATAACAATCTTTATTCTTTGGAGAATATCTCCGTAAAATCATAGTTTCACTTAATAAGTGTGCCAGAGAAAGTACATTTGTTTCTAGCACATGCACACAGTTTGGCATGATGTCGTAGTCCGTGGAAAAGAGCAAGAGAGCGATTACAGGATGGTGCAGGTCAGGACTGCAATAACTTGGCAGAGTTTGGTGAGAAAGTTTGCTTAGCAGCTGCCTTGGTTAACTTTATATAATCCATTCAATACTAAGAATAATATAGCAGCAGCAGAGTTCAGCTTCTTAGAAGGTAAATTTTAAAGTACATAATATAACCATGTTTTACCTTATAAGTAATTGCATACACTGAAAAATCTTTCTGTTAAAAGTTAGGAGAGTTTTGTGTAACCTGTGAGTGAATGGCTTTTACATGCTTGCTTTTTCTGCACCTTTCTTAATTTTCTCTTAATTTTGTTTGTACTGGATGTCCACATAGTAAAAAAGAAATCAGCCAAATCCAGAGATACAGTTGTTACTCTTCTTTCTTTTTTTGGGGGGGGGGGGGAGAAGAGGGTGGGCAGGAGGAGGAAAAGGCAGGAATTTCTCTAGAAGTAAAGTAACACGCTAGCTTTGTTTTGTTACACATTGATTATGTCCCACTAACCTAATTATCCATTAAACAGACTCTGTTGTTATGACTGATTCAGATATCAAGAATGTCGTGGGTGCCTGGGTAAGAGTTAAATGAAAAAGTTCACTGGAGATGACACCAGAGGACCTGAGAAGGGGTCATTACTTTACCACTTAGTTCGAGGCCTCAGTTTATTTGTTTAGTTTTTAGGAGCATCAAAAAATAAAATAAAATAATTGATAAGAAATCTTTTTTAGAACTATTTTATGGTTACTGTAAACTATAGTATATAGAGAAAAAGAGGATTTGGGAAGTTGAGGAATAATCAGTGCATAAAACAGTGGTAATAGAGTAAGTTATGTGAAAAAATCGAATAAGCAGCAATTAATAAGCTTTTTAAAATATGAGTAAATTGGAAAATCTTGTTAATTCAGAAAACTGTATTTAAATTTCCCTGTATTTCAAAGAGAAGTGTTTTTAATTTTTTTTTTTTTGTCATGAGATTTTGGTTAGTGAGTCCTTGTTACAGACCAAAGTCTATTAAAACAAATGAACTTGTAATAAATAATTCATACAAATGAAGCATTTCCAACTACTAGCCTGTATTCCATAGGGCCTTATCAAGCTTTGTTATGATAGAATTCACTACTATGAATTATTTAGTGCAAGGAATTGAGTAGAATTCAGTTTTTTTATAATCAGGTTGGGAAGATGGGTCCAACCTATTTATCTTAGCTCTTTATGTATGTCAGTCTTTTGCCATGGGTGGTATAGTTCAGTTGCCATGATTTTTCTAGTGTTACAGTTGGATAGTTGACTTGGTAATCGTGTGCTTTTGCCAGGCTTTGGTTGTTGCTATGTGAGTAACTGAATGACATGGCAGAAATATAAGGGAAAATTAATTGTATTTGTAATGGCATCTTATGCCTACAGTTAAACTAAACAGAAAGTCTATCAAAAGTTTTTTGGGCAAAGTTCTTTGAATGGCTGAGTAGGGATCACTTGTCTTTTATATCCTCTTACGGAAATTCTTCTGTTAAAGCTAAGCAGAAAAAAATAATACTGTCTTGCATTTGTGTGCCACTTAACACTTTTGAGAAGCATTAATATTTTATTCTTCCAGCTCTTTATTTACCATAGAAAGTTCCCTGTATTTGTTACTCTAAGATAAGGATTTGAGACCTTGCACTGGTCATCACATGCTGTGTGCTTATGATGAACTTTAGAGGGAAGTAAACTGAGACCTAGGGAGGATAACTAGTTTTTAATTATTCAGAAGTAGATGCTCATACAAATTTGAATTAATTAGGACCTGATTGTTAGATTTGTATTTTTTTTATAACTTCTTATTCTCTAAATTTGATTAATCAACAAAGTATTTATTAGGTCTTAGTATAGTAGAAAGTACTGGAGGTAGAAAAAAAGAAGGAAGAAATAGATTCTGTTTTTAAGTGGTAGTTGCTAGTGGAGTTAATGATTAGGACCTCAGTTGGACAGATAACTTATTCACTAGAATATTACTTAAGGTATTTTACAAAGGACCGCTTGATTACGAAGCAAGGTTGGCCAGGCAGACTAGCTGGGAATGGTATTGCAGTTAGATGGCATGTCCTTTGTCAGAGGTGCATAGGTATGAAAGAGCCTAGAATTTGGAAGAGGTACACATGGCTATTAAGACCAGGCTACAGTATTTATAAGAAGGAAAGCACTGGCAAACAAGAAGCATGGTTTAGAAAAGTGTGTTTCATTCATTGAAGACTTGTAAGCAGGAATATGCCATAATTATATTTTCATTTTAGATAGATCATTATGGTGAGTGTATAAAGTAGGAATTTTGCCAAAGGCAGGCAATTGGTTAATAGGTTGTAATAGTAGCAAGAATCATGAGGGTCTGGGATATGCAGAGAGGTGTTTGGGAAGTAAAATGAACAGGGAACATAGGGAGGTGAGTGAGGGAGTAAGAGTGTCTGATATGACCTAGGATCTATATAGGTTGAATGGATGGCAATGCCATTCATTAAGAAAGGGAATACAGTGTAGAATGGGTTTGAGGTATTAAGATTTTAGACATTTCTGTTTTGGCAATCAGGCAGAAAGATCCAGTAGAGTTGGAAATGAGATTTTGGAGCTACTGGTTCATAAATCATCAGTATGTAGGAGGCAGGGTATGTGCCAGCTAAAATGCATGATTATTGATTTAAATAATCAAGGGACTAATCAGTAAAGGAAACCTGAGCAAGAGAACAAGCAGAATTACTTATTGATCATAGAGCAAAAGATGCATTTTGTGTAGAAATGAAAACAGATAAAAGAATATCCTATCGTGCCCTTTGTAGTGGTGATTCACATTGCTAGCTTGATTTATTTCAAGGTGGTACTAGATTAAGTAGTAGCAAATACATACATACTTTTTCACCAGCAATTGACAAGTCACTGGAACTAGTGTTTTTGCCGAAGAAATTAGAAGGGATCAAAGTGTTCTCTTTGAGCACTTTGAACACCGTAACACAAAATGCAAGGAGTAATGGAGCAATTGCTTCAGAGGTCTGCAGAGATCAAAAAACACAAAGGGTTGTGGCCAAAAAATTGTATATGCAGCCAAATTATGGTTCATGTGAGATGAAAATGGAAGGATATTTTTAGGTTTTCAAGGGTTAGAGAAAATATATTGCATACGTGCACTTAAAATTTTTTTTTTAAATGAGAAAAAGTCAAATGAGAAAAGTCAAAAGTAAGAGTTTGGGAAAAGGACATCTTTGTCCAAAAGCACTGGAAATAAGCACGGAAACAAATGTAGAAGCAAGACTAAACGGTTGTTCTAGAAGACTGGAAAAATAGTGCAGAGTAGCAGAAATAACTTAGATAGGCTGTGGTTGTAAGACTTCTAATCTAAGAACTTGGGGGCGGAGTATTAGGAGAAAGTGTAACTGCATGATGAGTCCTTGGCCAACCTAGATCAAATTGTGTATCATTAAGATGAATTTCCTTTTTCCTTATATAATTGGCCAAAAACTGGTTAAAGAAGGTCAATAAAAAAAATCTGGGAAGTAGGAGAGGATTTATGTTTGTTTTCTAAATAGATAGATAAGATTAAAGATTATGGCAAGAGATTAAAAAAAAAACTAGCAAGGAAAAAAAACACAAGATTTTAAAAGACAAGTATCAATTAAGACATATAGTGTCTTAAATTTCCCTTTTAAAAGACTGACTCAGACTAAAGCACAATCTTCGACTATGTGCTATTTCAAAAGGTATACTTAGAACAAGTAAACCTAGTAGGGTTAAAAATAAAAATAGGTAGGTCAAGATTAATAGGGAAAACACCACAGAAAAGTCAGACAAGTAACAGTATGAATTTCAAAGTGGAATTTAATGAAGAAAAGCACTAAATAAGATAAAGAACAGGTTTTTAAAAAATTTATTTTTTTGAGAGAGAACACCAGTGGGAGAAGAGCAGAGAGAGGGAGACATAGAATCCGAAGCAGAGAATCTGAAGCAGGCCCCAGGCTCTGAGCTATCAGTGCAAAGCCTGACTCGGGGCTCAAACCCATAAACCGTGAGATCATGACTTGAGCCAAAGGCAGACATTTAACCTACTGAGCCACCCAGGCACCCCGAGAATAGTTTTTTAAATTGACTGAAGATGTGATAACTTAAAAGACCAATATCTATGGAAGAATTAAAGTGCTATGAGTTGCCTTCACAACAGACTTCTAGGCCTGGTTTTTACACTTTTACTTTTTAAAATTAATGGAGGGAATCTTCCTATTCATGCTTTTGAGTTAGTATAGTCTTAATACCAAAAATTGGACCGAAGGAGAACATTAAATCAACTACTGACTGACCAAGTTTGTTCAACAGATTACTAAAGTTGTCCTAGGTATTAATAGAAGTTCTATGGAAGAATTTTGTGGCTAGACGAGTTTGGAAAAATCTGCATAAGGTGCTGTTTTAGAGATTCATAGTGCACTATAGTGTATTAGCATTCCTGAGAAGTTTAGCTCAGTATTTTACAGCTTCCTTTTTTTTGGAGGGGGGGGGTCCTGGAATATCAGTGAACAGTTTATGGGATCCTGGTGTTTTAAGGAATGGAGTTTAGAAAAAGCTAATGAATATCACTGACAAATCTGTAATAAAATTAAGACTAATGGAACAGTTAAAGTGTCATTAATCATGACTAAGGAGTTTTTATCTGAGCATTTAAAGATGGTTTAATGGAAAAGATCTAGTTATATGATTCATTACCTCATTTGGTTCAATAAGAAAACTTGTATGATAGGCTTAGTAGAGCAGAAAATCATTTGATATCATTTGATACCTGACCCCCCCTTTTTAATAGAAAAAAGCCTCTTAGAAAATTGTGAATATCATTTGGTATGGAACATAGTCAATATCATAATTTTTTGCAATTCCATGGAAGTTTATCCTTATGATTTCTTATTTGCTGTATTTTAAGATCTTTGAGGGTAGGAAATAAGTTGATTTTTGTATGTTTTTTGTCATGCATTCTGATATAGAACCTTGCATTGTAAGCATTCTGTAACTGTTAATTGAGAACATTTGGAAGCATATCCTTATGTAATTTTTAGATTAAAATGAGTTTAAAAAATGATATTTTTCTTCATGTTTTAAACCTTTCTTTAAATGTTTATTTATTTTTGAAAGGAGGGGAGGGGCAGAGAGAGAGGGAGACAGAATCCAAAGCAGGCTCCAGGCTCTGTGCTGTTAGCACAGAGCCCTACGCAGGGCTCGAACCCACGAATTGTGAGATCATGACCTGAGCTGAAGTTGAATGCTTAACCGACTGAGCCACCCAGGCGCCCCAATGTAAAATATTTTTGAAAGTGTAAGCCATACATATTTTTAAGTGTAAAACATGATTTTTCAAAACTGAAATAGATACTCTTCAGGATGGGCCTTCAGGATGTTTACTTTATATATTTATCCAAAAAGCTTTGAATTCTCAAGATAGGTTTAAATTTGGTCTAATGGTTAGGTGACAGGAAGTTTATAAAGATTATTGAACATTAAAGGAGTGTTATAAATACTATTTTAAAAAAGGATTCTGGTTTTTATGGCTGAATAATATTCCATTATATATATATATATATATATATAATTATATATATGTAATAATTATACTAGTTACATAAATTGTGTTATGAACATCGGGGTACAGATATCTTTTCAAGTTAAGGTTTTCATTTCCTTTGGATATATTCCTAGAAGTGGAATTGCTGGATCACATGGTAGTTCTGTTTTGATGTTTTTGAGGTTCCTCCATCCTCCATTTTAATTTTTGAGGGAGGGATCCTGCTTCTCCACATCCAACCCAGCATTTGTTAGCTCTTATCTTTTTGATGATGGCCGTTGTAACAGGCATGAGTGATATATCTCATTGTGGTTTTAATTTCCATTTGTGATAACTTGGATGGACCTTGAAGGCATTATGCTAAATGAAATAAATCAGACAGAGAGGGACACATAAAATGGAAGAGGAACAAATGGTCTCAGTTATATATGGAATCTAAAAACAAAAACAAAACAAAAAGCAACAAAATCCATAGAAAAAGAGATCAGACTTGTGGTGACCTGAGGCAGAGGAGGGGGAATTGGAGGAAAGTGGTCAAAGTCAACTAACTTCCAGTTATAAGATAACTTCCAGTTATAAGATAAATGTTAAGCTGGTAATGTGCAACATGACTACAGTTAGCACTATATAGGAACATTATTAAGAGTAAATCCTAAGAATCTCATCACAAGGGGAATTTTTTTTTCTTTTCTCTTCTTCTTTTTTTTTTTTTTTTGCTTTTTGTTGTGGCTAAATGAGATCATGGATGTTAGCTGAACCTATTGTGGTAATCATTTCACAATATATGTAAATCTATCATACTGTGCACCTTAAACTCATACAGTGATGTATGTCAATTATTGGTCAATAAAATTGGAAAAAAAACAAAGCTTATCCTGGCCATAAGTATTATGCTTGGTGAAGCAGGATGCATAAGGAGGACTCTTATAATGGCAGAACTGTTTGTTCCTGTAGGAAAATCAAGGGATTTGGGACCTGAGGCTGGTTCAGAATTTTCCAGGATGTGGTTGGGTTTTGAGCTAACCACAATTTTTCTATGGTCTCAGGAGTGCCTTACAGCCCATGAAACCCTAGCCTTGAACTTGGCTTTATAGGGCTTGAGAAAATTTCATTCATATGCAGATTTTTACATTCTTTCCATTTCCAGGAAGAAGCTGCAGTTACACAGGGTTTGGGGTGCTAGTCTGCGTGTGTCTGTGTGTAAACACACAAAATATCCTGGATGTGATGCTGATTTAGAGGAATCAGGAAATCTGAGTTCTGGTATTTTCTTCTTTTGTAATCTTGGATAAGTCTTATAACTTTTCTCTTTGGAGTTTTCTTATTCGTAATCTGGAAATTCTTTCCCATTCACTCCACTGTGAAGTTTTGAGAAGATACCTGTGAAACTTTTTTAAAGTACAAAAAACTGTTAAGTTTAAGGTGTCAGTAAAACGTATGGGTACTCATTTTGCTGGAAGAGTCATGTAAACACAGAAGTTAGAGACTAAAAATCATGGCAATAGGGAAACATGAAAATCTTTTTTTTCCTCTTTTTCCTTTGGGTTTTCAGTTACAAATTAAGCATGCAGTTTTAACTAACATTTAAAAGCCTTTGCATTACAGAGAGAAAATTAATCTATAGTGTAGTTGGGTAATGGTTCAGAATCAATATTTACGTTGCTGATGTTTTGTTACTTATTATAAAGTGTAATTTATTTGGAATATACACTGAAACCTGTTGTTTTAACTCAGCAGCTAGATGAAAATATGACAAAAGAGGTTTGAATGAGTTTTCTTTTTGGTAACAGTTTGCTAGAGGAATGGGCAGGGTTTTCCTCACTTGACAGATGGCATAGGAAGGGCATTGAGAAGGCAAATGGATTTCTAAGCTTGCATTTGCTGGATGATGATAGAGTCAGGGCTAGAATTCATAATTCTTGTTGTTACCTAACATATTTTTCCCCTTTGGGTACAGCATTTTCTTGCTGATAATAATGGCCTTGTAGTAATTTTTGGTAATTATCATAATCTTTTAGGAAGAAAGTCAAATGATGTGTGGCTTTTGCATATCAAATTAAAGAATCACAATGAGAACCCACAATACGAGGACATATAATTTTCATTTTCAGAAAACAAATTCTCAGGCTTATTAAATAATTTACGTTCATATAGTTTGTTTACTAAAAGTGTGAATTAGTAATGGGCTTATAGTTCACACTTTTTCAATGTTGATTTATTTTTATTTTTATTTATTTTTAATTTTTTTTTTTATGTTTTTAAATTTATTTTTTGAGAGACAGAGAGAGACAGCGCGAGCAGGGGGAGGGTCAGAGAGAGAGGGAGACACAGAATCCGAAGACAGGCTCCAGGCTCTGAGCTGTCAGTCAGCACAGAGCCCGACGCGGGGCTCGAACCCACAAACCGTGAGATCATGACCTGAGCCGAAGCCGGACGCTCAACCGACGAGCCACCCAGGCGCCCCTCAATGTTGATTTATAGTAGGGGAAACTATAAAATACTTTATGTAATGATGCTTTAAACATACATTCATAAAATGATTGACATTTTTTCATTTTTTTTTAATGTTTAGTTATTTTTGAGAAGCAGAGAGAGACAGAACACAAGCAAGGGAGGGTCAGAGAGAGGGAGACACAGAATCTGAAGTAGGCTCTAGGCTCTGAGCTGTCAGCACAGAGCCCAAAGTGGGGATGAACCCTCTAACTGTGAGATCATGACCTGAGCTGAAGTCGGACGCTTAACTGACTGAGCCACTCAGCCCCCTGCCCCCCACCCCCGTTTTTCCCATTAACTTTAAACACATGATAGTTCCCATGTTACTTTGATGGGATAAATAAGTTGGAATCTTAGAGCATCGCATCTTCTTTAAATAGTTCAGAAAACAACAAACCCAGGAGCGTTAACTTAGTTTTTTGTTTTGTTTTGTTTTGTGATGTCAGCTATATACTTGATATGTCATTCAAAGCAAATCAACTCTTTTTCCTTCTTGGTATTATATGTTTCAAATTAATTGATCATTCATTGACTGTTTTCCAATAGTGCTCTCTTCTATGAAGATTTTAATTAAGGGATCTCTTAGGAATTAATCGTGCATTGCTAGGAGGCTCAGCTCTGGAGTGGTAACTAATCTATAGCTGCTGCTTCACTTGAATAAAAAAAAAAACCCTGAATTTATACAACATGACTTAGAATTGAGTGGACTTTTGAGACTGAAAGTGACTTTGGAGATCATGTAATCTAGTACCTTCATTTGATATTTGAGGTAACTAAAGCTCAGAGGGATTGGACAGATGTCACAAAGAAAGTTCTTGGTAAAAGTGGGTTATATCCTATATATATATCCTCTGTGTCATATCCTAGTGTTTTTCCCCTTGTATTATTTGTGTTTGTGAGATTCTCCTCAATAACATTGATAAGATTACTGAAGAAGTAAACAACAACAACAAAAATTAAGTTCTAAATGAGTAGGGTTGCATGATTCTTAGAGTTCATTCAGTGTCACCTGGACGGTGGACTAATCCACAGATTGAATTTAAACTGCACTTTAACATTTAACAGCATAAAGCAAATCAGTTTCTTAAAAATAACATGCTAAAGAGTAAGTGCTTGAATTGAAATAGAGACCTTGTTAAACTATGTCAATTAATGAAATAATTGCATTTGTTAGGACACTGTTTTATATTTTAATATAAAAATGATAAAATGTGCAATTTTAAAATGTCTTTATACGTTTGACATATTAAACAAAATATGGGTGGGTTTTCTTCAGGCTTATCTCTGTTTTATGGAAGTAAAGAGAGAAATAATCAAATGATAGGCAACTGGGAAAAGTCAATAGCAGGGTATCAGAATAATCAACTTCTAAATACTTTACTATAATGAACATGTTTTGCTTGCAAAACTGTGTATCCCAGAAGAATTAGAGATGTGCATAATCTGGTGGTCAGCTTTCATTTGGGGAGGTGTTGTTGGATATACATTAATGGTTTCACCATTCTAGATATTTCTCTTTTGTTTAATCATATATTAAATAATAAGTATGTCAGTTTGGCCTCTATTTCTAAGTGGCCAAGGCTGTTTTAATGTCTTAGGCCTTGAACTGGAGAGAAAGGAAATGAGGGAGACGGAGAGGGAGAGGGAGAGGGAGAGTTAGTTGTGTATGGGGGAGGGGGAGGGAGAGGGAGAGTTAGTTGTGTATGCCTGCTTTCTTATTACAGCCCAAGATTATATTGTGAATTAAGAGTTGAGGTTGGTTTTCTGGTTGGTATTCTTGCTGCCAGACCTGTGGCTTTGATTGCTGTATGTATTATTAGTAATTAAGCTATCTGGAGAAGAACAGTACAGGGATTTAAGGGTTATTTTTTTGGAAATAGTACTTTGGTTTTCAGATTTTAGAAACTGTTACTTTGAAACTCTGTTCTTTGTTCAATGCTAGCCATCTACTTACAGAGTTTCACACTCAAATGTTTCAGTAAATAGTGTTATTAACAATATAAGGAAGGTCCTTAGAGGCTCAGAAGTATGCCCTAGTATAGGGCTGCTACTGGTACATCAAAGAAAGGGGAGTTCTCTTTTGATTTGAGTGGACTCCTTGAAGGTCCCATGAGAGCACAGGGATTTGTGCTGGGCTTTGAGGGGAAGCCATTGCGGTAGGTGAAATTAGGGTTTCTGAAGCTCCAAAATGGGCCAGTTTGGCAAAAATAGTGGGACATGAGGCTCTGATTCATTCCCCTTACAGCCTGCCAAGGTGGTTTGTAAATTGAAAAACCAGCTCTATAACTCCCCATTTGAGAACCAGTCTTAAGAGATTGCACCTAATAGCCTGAAACTTGAAACTTTTCTTGATTTTTACTGGCTATATCTGGCATTTGCTTCTGAATACTTCTTCTCTAGGTTATGAACTCTTTAATGGAAGGGGCCATTTGTTGTTCATCTTTTTATCCTTAGTACCTGCCAGTTTCGAAGAAGGAAGTCAGTATGTTCCTGTTGAATAAATAGGGGCTTGCAATCCAGGTTAAGGAATTTGGACTTTGTTCTAAAGATAGTGGAGAACAATTAGAAATTTTTAAACCAAAGAATGATATAGTGAAAGATATAGTGCAAGGTATTCTAAGGTAATTAATTGCAGTGAATTGATTATTTTTCATGCTAGCCTTCTAAACACTATACTCCGAAGTACCTCTGACTTACAGCAAATAAACATTTATACTTAATGATGTCCTAAATATGTGTAGCAGTCAATTCATGGAACAAAATTTCAAATTCCTGATGCATTTTCTTTTTTTACTCTAAATTAGCATTAAGAGGGGCGCCTGGGTGGCTCAGTTGGTTAAGTGTCCAACTTCGGCTCAGGTCATGATCTCATGGTTCGTGGGTTTGAGCCCCTTGTCAGGCTCTGTGCTTACAGCTAGCTCAGTGCCTGGAGCCTGTCTTCCGATTCTGTGTCTCCCTCTCTCTCTGACCCTCCTCTGCTCACGCTCTCTCTCTCTCTCTCAAAAATAAATTTAAAAAAAATTTTAAAAAATTAGCATTGAGTCAGTTTTTAACCATTGTTTTTTAAGTTCACTAAGACAAAGCAGGATTAGGTAGGCTGTATGTTTTTCATTCATTCAGCAACTATTTGAGTGCCTACGGTGTATCTACCATGTTCTAAGCATTGGGAACACAGTGTTAACTAGGTTAACATAGCATATGACTTCAGGAGGCATTTTAAATTGTCTAGTGTCATTAAAAACTCTCAAGTAGTTCAAAAATCATCTGAAGAAAATGGAAAAAAAGTTTTTTTCTTTCTTGTATTCTGTTTTTTCTAAGGGACATCACAAATAGAAATCTAGAAGTTTAGAGGCTTCTCCTGGACTTTGTACGTTGTGTGTATTGGTGGTACCTGTTCCATTTGACAGTTTGATGCTTAATTAACAGTAGCTTTCTTTAAAATGATTTTTAATGAGATATACACATGCCAGATTTTAGTTTTTAAAAAATACATTAATGTTGCTTAATATTCATTAATTATCCACAATATAGTAGGTACTCTAGTAGTATGCAAGGCTTTAACTTTACTCATTGGGCAGTTTTCACAAATGGTAGATCCATTATAAATCAGTGGGCGTAGTATTTCACTTATTTAGGCATCAGAATTCTTTTGTAATTAGTTTATGACCTTATAGCTAAGTGGTATTTTTTGAATGAGTGAATAAAAAGCACTGTGCAGTTCCTTTCCTTCTGTCAACCTATTTGACTGAGAGATGAATTTTACATGGCTATTGTTAGAATATTCAGAATACTCAGAATGTATTTTACATATGTTTTTCCATTTTAAATAGTCAAACTGCTTGTGTATTTATAGAGCTGTTTTATTATTTTTCTAGATCATTCCAGAATCTGGAAAACTTGTGACTAATGGTGTGCTTAAGGATTCTTAAATTTGGTTTTGTGTTTAAAGTAGCTTTACAAAAAAAAAATGGTGTGGGGTGGTGCCTGGGTGGCTTATTCATTTGAGCCTCTGACTCTTGATTGATTTTGGCTCAGGTCATGATCCCAGGGTCGTGGGATCAAGCCCCATGTTGGGCTTCATGCTGAGTGTGGAGCTTGCTTAAGATTCTGTCTCTCCTTCTTTCCCTCTGTCCGTCTCTCCCTCCCTCCCTCTCCCCCAATCATGAGCACATGCTATCTCTTTCTCTCAAATTAAAAAGGTAGCTTTACTAACTTTAAAACATTTATACATACAACACAACAATGATGGCAACAGTGATAACAAGATTATTCTTATCTTCATTAATGCAATGACAAAACATTCTAAGCCAAAATAGAATATATCTGATGGTTCTAGGAAAGCCTGGGGACAAGACAGTTTTGAAAGGTCCTAGGAAAATGTGTATTAAAAATAATATCTTCACTTTTCTGTTTCCAAAATAGAAGCATGCTAATGGAGACACTGGGCACATTAGTATAGATTTCCACCTTCCCTCTCTGAGGTTTTCCTTTTATTTAGCAGTTACTGTCCATGTTCTGTATTTTTTCTTTTCTCAAAAGAGAAGTTTCTCTTTTTTTTTTTTTTTTGGTCTTTTTTGCTTAGTGAATCTGTGTTTGAATTTTGCTCTGTCACGAATGGGAAGTGTATCCATG
This sequence comes from Cryptoprocta ferox, assembly GCA_028646485.1. Taxonomy (NCBI): domain Eukaryota; kingdom Metazoa; phylum Chordata; class Mammalia; order Carnivora; family Eupleridae; genus Cryptoprocta; species Cryptoprocta ferox. The sequence continues at coordinate 35,217,238 of CM053562.1, forward strand.
AGTTGAGATAAGCTAGGTTTTCTGGCAGATACTTTGTTTTAAAGAAGCGTTATCAATGATTGCCTCCCTTTCTGTGTGATCCAGATTTGTGCAACTAGACATAAATGTTTCACTTTATGTCTCTCTGGGAGGGAGGGAATGAATTCTCCCAGTTCAAAATGTGCCTCCGTAAAGCTCTCTTGATAGATCTATTAAAGTCTTGTTCAAGTGTTGTTCTGACTTGAACTAAGAATTTCATTTCTTGAATTATAGCGGTCCAATATAAAACATTAGGAATTTCAGAAATACCAAGTTTTGACATATTGAAAGTTAACATCCATAAAATGTAACCTTTATGAATATAATGAGTATGAGGATAGAATAATAACTCCTATCTGTAGACAGTGCTGCCTGGAATGCCTTTTCTGCTCCATTTCTCCTGGTTCCCTATGCCCTTACTGAATAAAATCCTACGTATCCACAAGGCCTCAGCTCAAAATTACGTCTGAAATGGGAAGAGATCCTTGACACCCCCCACCCTCTTTCCCCTAAAATCTGTTATATGCTCCCTTATCACCTTGCATTTTTCACTTGTCAAATTTATCACACTACCCATCAAAGTCAATCTTTCTAACCAGATTGCAAGCTCCTTGGGGACAAAGTCCATGTCAGTTTTGTGCAGGTTGTATGCCGAGCACCTAGTGTAGTCCCTGGCATATTATAGGCCCTTAAATGATGTGGTAAGGATATAAACATAAAAATACTCAAATGGATTAAGTTAAAGGTTTTTAGTTTAATTTGTGTCATTGATGATATCAGTGTCAATGAAATTGAGTGAAGCACAAATGGAGTCAGTCTGAAGATAAAAGAAGAAAAAGGTGATGTGATAGGTGAATTGCCAAAAATTGAAAGAAGACATACTGCATTAGGAGATTTGATCTATAATTGTACTGACTTCCCATTGTGCATTTTAACCTAAAATAAATTTACCAGGGCCTTCCTCCAAATCAGCTGTGATTGTTTTATCTTTATCCTAAGTTTGTGGTTATCTGTGCATTAAACGCACTAAGGTGACAGCTAAATTGTCTTCCTAACAACTATTAGCTTTTTAGTGTGTGTGATTTTGCTTTGCTTTACTGATCAGGGTCTCCTCAAGACTTTAACATTGTGGCTGATTTTTAGCTTTCCTTTCTTGGAAAACATTGATCTCTCCCTTCCCCCAGTGTATGATGGATTTAGAAGCTATTTTTGTTATTGTTTACTGCTTTGTATAGTGACCTTTTGATGTCTCATGAGTGGTGGGAATAAGTTTGATACTATAGATGTAACAGGAGCATACCTCAAAAGAGATTTTTTTCTTTGTTTTTAAATGTGCCTTTTCTTTTTCTTAATTGTGCCCAAACTGATTTAAACATTAAAGACTATTATTCTGAAAATTTTCTCACACTAATGAGAGTGTTATATTGAGTACAAAACATACCTGTGAGCAAAACACAGCGAGGTATAGGTTAATTTATGTGTGTATTTTTTCTTGTATTCTTAAAAATTGAGACCAACGCATTCATGCTAACTGAAGTGTCACCCGGAGAAACAGCTTTAGAAAGCTGAAAATTGTTGAATTTGATAAGAAAACAGATACCTTCCTCATATAGTCTGAACTGCAATTGTTTTTCTGTACATTGTGTGATAAATGTTTAAGTATTAACTACAAATTGGTGAGGGAATAACAATGGATGAAAGGGACCAGAGGGAGGAGAAAGATAGTATTGTCACTTGTTTCAGCAGAGTTTGCATTAAAAAAAATTATATGCAAATATTTAAGCTAGGTTTTGTTAAAAGAAGAACTTACTCAGTTTGGTGATTGGTTGCTGGTCGTCTTGCAAATAAATTGTCATTTCTATGTCAGTTTCCTGAGGCAGTACCAATGGGTACATTCTGAAATACTGGAAGTGAAAATGAAAATCTATAAATCATTTTCTTTGTTTAAAATGTACATCGTTTCTTGGCTCTAGAAGATGACCTTATCTCAGAGGGGCTGTGGGATGCAGGAAAGAGATAATTTATGCTGCAATTTTATTTTAACTAGCTAGAAAATTTATGTTACCAGGTCACCTTTCCAATGGTCATTTTATGTAAACTTATGGTTAACATAAGACGGTTAACATAGAACGGTAAAATGATTAATGGAAATCATTTTTACTTGTGAAAGGATATGATTGAAATTATTTCCATTGCAACTGAAGTACTCTCTTTCTGCTTAGTTTTCTGTTTAATAACACATTCAGGTGATGTTAAGGCATATCGATTGTGATGTTTGGTGAAATCAAAAAATTAAACCCATCAAAGTAAATATTCTTATTTGTTGAACTTTCTCTTACCTTTAAAATTTCTTTTAAAGGTTTGGAATTCCAGGATACTGTGTACAGAGCAGGTTGTTACTGTGGTTGTTGTTTTGTATCTTCATTTGTCAGCTATCATACAGGTGGGCCAGGAGTGCTAAGACTCTAAAGTAAATGACAAAGTAAGCGAGCTGGGTGGCCTGCCACAGCTCCATAGATCTGAAAGTAGACAGCAAGACAAGAGATTAGAGCAAAACAGTTCATGATAGCACAGCAAACAGCTGGAGCCTCAGCTCCATTGCTATCATTGATAGCAATGATTCTCTTGCCCACAAGCCCCATGGAGAAGTAAGATAGGCCTGGATGGTTGCTGTGCCTTCCTTGGAATTGGGTCCAAGTTTAGGAGTCTAGGGCTAAGGGCTCCAACACCTTTTGAAGCACATTTTAAGTGATAAGGAAGCCTGTCCTTATCACTGGGGGGACTTGTTTGTGGTTACATGGCTAGTTACAGAAGTGGCTGAAGGACAGAGGATAGGGTTGCTCTACTTGTGGTTTGCTGCACTTGGTAAGGAGGAGGTATGGGGGGCCCTTGGGTTCCACAATAGATCATCTTTTCTAATAGTCCACCCTTTGGCCCTAAACATTGGCTGAACTCAAGTGTTCACATAAGTATCCTACACCTTTAGCCATTCAGATTAGTTGTGCTGCGACCAAATCCATTCAAATGATCTCATGCAACACTTACTAAGGGTGATTATCAATAGGATGAAGCCAACCTCAAGTTTTCATCTCAATTGGGTACCCCAAGATTCAGGATTCAGCCAGCTGAGTTGAGGCTCAGAGAGTACTGACAGGTCTTGTTTCAAGTAATCATTTAGTTTCCTTTCTTACGGGATATGTGGATTGTTCCCCCTGCCTGGTGGTATTAATTCATACATAGTCTTCTCAGGCAGGATGTAGTTTAAGGCTGGGATATTATCTATTATGACTTGTGCAAGAGAGTTTAAACTGACCTATTGATCTTCTAGAGCTTGCATAGTCTCGTTGGCTAAAATTAAGAATAGTTTCCTGACCATTTCCTCTAGGGCATGAACTCTACTGCCAGGGAACAGTATTTGCCCTGCTTTATGGAACCTGAAGTCTCTGTAACCCTGGCAGGGTCAGGGCACATATTGTCTCCAGTATCCAAACAGTCCAACTTAGTGCCAGGCCTCCTTTTTGGTAGGTGGGGGCTAGAGGGTGAGTCATTTTTCCTTTACTGACTCCAGGTAGCCCACATTGCTCCCAAGAATTATTTGCCAGTCCCTTGAATTCATTAATCCTGAACCACCCCTGGGCTTCATGTGAGTCAGCTTCTGTTCCAGAGCTGCTGCCACCTGCTCTTTGTTTGAGCCTATCAATCAGTATGGTATCATTAATGTAGTGGAACCAAGTCATCCCTGAAGGGAAAGGGCTTGTTCCACATTGCATTGGTGGACGCAGCAAGAGAATTCAAGGACCCCCGAGGCTATTTAGTGAACCAGTCTTGGAACCTGTAGTCAGGTGGAGGTAAACTGATCTTGACCTTATGATAGCAAGGGGATTGGGAAAGAGGCTTTAGCAGAGAGAGAGAGAGAGAGAAAGGCATTAGCAATGGCCAAGAAGCCATCCCAATGTTATCAGCTTGTGCAATAGATTCAGTCACAGTCACAGTGTCTGGAACAGCCAGAGCCACAGGGGCAACAACTGAATTCAGTTGGCAAGAATCCACTGTAGGCTGCCAGCCTTGTGAACATTAGTCTTGTTCACAAGGCCACACAGGACAATTTTATTGAAATATCACATCTTTCAATATTCTTGCTGCCTTTAGGTCTTCAATCAAAATTGTGATGTCTTTTTCTTCTCCTGGAATTGTGTATTGTCTTTGTGTAACTTAGGAGGGAACTGCCTCAGGAGGTGGTCTGTTATGCATTTGTCCTACTGTCACCTCCAACAGGCGGGTCCTCCAAATCCAAGAAAATGGCCCTTGGATTCAGTGAGCATTCACAGTACAAATGCAGTATGCCAAACATCAATAGCAAGTGTACAGTCAGCAATCAGAGAGGAACAGCAGCAGCAGGGCATAACAGGGATCCAAAATGGCACCACATGGACTGTTCTGGTAACTTCTATTTTTTTTTATTCTGTTTCCAGACACAGACCATTGAATGTGTGGCATCTGCCCTGCAAGGGAAGCTGATGAGATAGCCCCTTGAGGATCAGTGTCCAAAAAAGCCATAAAAGCTTATATCCCCCACCCTGCCCTTTCTTCCCCTGCAGCTCTCCCCTGGGAATGGAGAGATCTTGGCTTCATCTCTGGTCCCTCTTCTCCCTAAAGGCTGGCAAATCAGGGTGCAAGGGCGCAGGGGTAGGTAGTGGAAGTACTAAAGGAGTAATGTGTTACAAGGTTGCCGTTCAGCTCTGTAGTTCCTCCAGTAGTGAGGGATTGATTTCCATGGAGGAATCTAGATCTATAGAAGCACTTCGGTTTCAACCAGAATGTTTTGGTTTCAACAAGTTGCTTGCTTTGGGGCTCCCACAGTTCAGTTTCTGAACCGAATTTCTTTGGTGCTGATTCCATCCATCTCTTTTCAGGGAACTCTTGTTTTAACAATCATAGCCACGTTGTCTTGCAGCTGGGCCCTTTTGGAGAGGTTTCAGAAAGTCATGGTCTGTCTCAAATGTCAGCATACTACTTGCACCAGATTATTTAGGGAAGAACCAGAATCTCACAGAGAATGCAAGAAGTAACAAGATCCCCAATGAAATGACTAAGTAAGCAACCAGGTTGGTTTGCCACAGCTTCATCATAGGTGTGAAAGTCGATGCTGAGACTCAGTGATCAGAGCAAGAGTTTTTAAAATACACAAACAGCAAGAGCATCAGTGCAGTAGTCTGGTTCTCCTGCTCACTAGTACCATGGTGTGATGTGACACCGGATGGTGGCCCTGCTTGCAGTGAGTTGGATGGCAGCTAAGGAACCCAGGACTCAGCATCTCTAACCCAGGACTCAGCATCTTTCGTCGCAGGTAGCAACCAAACCCATCACCCTCACCTAATAAATGAGCAGTTGTCCTGTAATTACATCATGGTTACCTTAATCACTAGCTATAGATAGGGCTCAAGGTCAAATGCACCTTGTAGTTTGGTGTCAGTGAGACCATACTTGGGACCCATGACAAACTGGCTTTCCTGACATCATTACCATTCATGTAAATATCTAGAATATTCTAAGAATATTTTTCAAATAATATACATGTAATAGCATAGTAACATATTACCTTGGAGTTCTGCTTTCAGAGTTAATGAAATGTATTCATAATTTGTGTCATCGAGTTATCTGTGAAGTAGGTCACGGAAGTGTCATCGTCTCCTTTTTACAAAAAGAAGAAAACCGATGCTCACAGAGGTTCAGTGACACATGGCAGGTTATGCGTGTAAGTAGTGGAGCCAGATCTTGGATCCATGTCAGTTGACTTTCATGTTTTCTTTTTACTACCCTAAACCAAGTTTACTTGAATGAGTAGAAAATAATCATTTTTGATTGTACATAATATTAGTATGCCAGTGGGTATATTCAGTTATTACTATCGAGTATTTTTTCAAAGGCCTAAATTAACAGTTTGCTTAGGAAATACGTCATTGTTAAAATTTGGTTTATATTTGGCTTATTGTATATTTTGAATATAAGTCTGAATTAAGACTTTACTGTTTCTAGTGTCACATTTGGAAAGAGAATGAAAAGGAATGTCATTTGATACAGACTTGAAAAATTTTTTATTTTTTGTTAATTATGATATAATAAATCCCTGATAATATGAACCAACATCTTATAATTTGGTTAGTTATACATGAAGGACAATTGAGAGAAAAAGCAGATACTGGCATCTTTCAAGCTAAAAGACTAAGGATCATTCTAACTCTGAGTAGAATGAACATCGTAAGATACTACCAAGTAGAATATCCTAGCAGTTAGGCTGATGTTAGGTCAGACTTTCCATTATTAATCCTTCTTTTGGTTTTTATAACTTTTGGTTGAAAATTCTTTCCAGGGAACAACTTGTATATAGATTTTCAGCATGGGAGCAAATATCTCATGACCCACTTACAAGCCTCTTTAAACATTCAGATTAATGTTAAGAGCTTTTACGATGAAAGCTAATTTTATGTTTCACAATATTTCAAAATATTTATTCTTTTGGAATCAACAACTCTAAAATATTTTATTCATTCCTTGTGAGGCTGCATTATATTTTTTAGAACTATACTCAAAATAGCTACTAAGCTCTGATGATAAGCTTTTAAAAATTCTAAAATGTAAGTAAGAACTTGCTTAAATAGCATTTAAATAGCATTCATTTAAGTTGTTAGAATGAATAAAGAATTTGTATACTGACTGCTGTAAAAGTTAAAACTGAACTTTAGGTTTCAATGGTTTAAAAAAAGTGGAGGGATCATTATTTTGTGTTTATTTAGATTGGTATTGTTCTGTAAACAAATATTAATTCAAGAATACAGTATTGAATTAAGGTTCTCCAGGAAAACAGAACCAATAGGACACGTGCACGCACACACACACACACACACACACACACACACCTCTCTCTGTATATGTGGTTACCTTAACCCATGCAACTAGCTATATATCTAGCTCTACACACACACTCACACACATACAGATTTATTGTAAGGAATTGAGTTACATGATTATGGAGGCTGGGGAGTCCTGAAAACTATAAGCTGGAGGCCCAGGAAGCTGGAGTCGTTCTGGTCAGAGTCCAACAGCCCAAGAACCTGGAGAACCCATTTTGTATGTTCTTGTACAAGTATGAGGGTCTGACTGAGGAAGAGGAAGGAGTGTCAGTGGTGTAAGAGCTAGAGTAAGCGTGAAGGCTTGAGAACCAGGAGTGCCAGTGGTGTAAGATCTGGTGCAAATGTGAAAGCCTGAGGACTGAGAACCAGTAGAGTGCCAGTGGTATAACTTCTGGTCTCAGTCTGAAGGCTTGTGATCTAGGAGAGCCTGTGGTGAAAGTCCCAGTCCAAGGGCAGGAGAAAACCAGTGTTCCAGCTCAACAGTCAGTCAGAAGGAATGAATTCTACATTGCTCAGGTTTTTTGGTTTTATTCAGGTCCTCAACTGATTGGATGAGGCCCACCCACATTGGGGAGGACAGTCTACTTGAGCCTAGTCTACCAATTCAAATGCTAATCTCAACCAGAAATACTCTCACTGACACACTGGGAAATAATGCTTAACCAATATCTGGGCACCCCATGACCCAGTCAGCTCGACACATGAAATTAACCATTCCAAATACCATAAATAATTTTTACCTGTACTCTTAGTCATATTATTTCCAAAAGTGCTGTATTATACTTGAAACAAATGAAACAGATGGCAATGTTCTGATGAAAATATTCCTTGAGCATTATTTCCTTTTCCTGAAAATGTATATAGAATATCCCAAATCCCTAATATGATCAGAATTCAATCAAAATCCACTGTGCAAGCCTGTAATTTAGTTCATTTTAGAATAGTTATATGGGAACACGTTGCTGGTTTTCAGTCAGTTCGAACAAAAGAATAGACTCTGAAGAGACCCCTGGAAATTTTCAGCATACCTCCACCTTCCTGAATTTATTCCTTGATATTTTCTCCCAAAACAGGCAAACCAACTCAAACTGTCAGATGGAAATTTTATGCCATTTTCTTTAGTGCTTTTAGATGGCTTATGATGTAACAAAATTAATACTTATTGAATATACTGTTTTATGAAATGTAGGAGTTAAAATAATTTTTCTAAGCGGTCATTATTGGAATTCAAAATTTAGAAATTTAGTATTTTTTTCCTGGAAATATTTTATTTTGCTCATTAAGTCCACCATATATTAGGAGGTTGGTCCAAAAAGAGAAGGATGATAATTTTTATTTTATTTCCAACCAGTGGAAGCTATCAGAGTATTGACTTTTCTAACTCAGCAGAAGGATTTTGCTATGTTTTCTATTGGATAAATAGTACAGCGGTAGTCATAGATTTTATACAGTAGTTTCTTTGGTGCATTAGCTGTTATTTTCTCTGATGCATTTCACAGTATCAGTTTTATATTTTAAAGTGTTTTGAAACAATAATAGAGATCAACATTTAAGTTTGTAAGTCACTTTTATTTTAACTCAGTGGATTAGGAACCCTCAAACTGGGAAACTAACTCATGAAGGAGTCCTAAACTGTTATTCCCCTCTGGTGGTGTGGGGTAGGGGCTGGCAAAAGCTAATGGTCTTTCTTTCCAGTGTGTTGCTATTATAAACATGGTTGCCCTAAACATTCTTGTGTGTGTCTTTTGTGGGCATGTGGGAGTTTCTCTGGAATATATTACCTAGGAGGGGATTTGGGAGGTCATAGGGACATTGCCCTTTGTCTACAGTATATAAGAGTTCCATTTGGTCCACAGCTTGGTTTTATTTTGTGAGAATTAAAGTTTTTAGCCTGGTGATGGGTCTGACATGGTATTCTGTTGTTAGTTTAATTTGCATATCCTTGATTTATACTGAGACTGAGAATTTTTTCAATGTTCTTTTGAAAATACAAATTGCCAGTCTTTAAAAAAATTGGACTTTCTTTTGTTTATTGAATTCTTCACAAATTCTAGATACGAATTCTAAGTTGGTTGTATGTATTATGAATATTTTTTTTTCTGGTCTATGACTTCTTTTTGCACTATCTTCAGTTGTCTTGATGAATAGACTGGATTTGTCAGTGTCTAATAGTTATAACTTTTATCCTGAAATATATTTCTTTCTATTTTGATGCTATGAAGATAACTTGTCTATTTTCTTCAAAAACATTTAAAGTTTTACTTCTCACATTTAGGTCTTTATTCCACTGTGTATAGTGCAGGGTGGTAATTCCGTATGTACATATGCTTGTAAGTTTTTTTTTTTAAATCATTGATAAGCAGTTGCCTCCGAAGCACTTATGAGCAGTCTGTACTTTCTTATCCTTAATGCTCATTCTATCAGATATAAAGTTTTCATACGTGAGCAGTTCTGTTTCTGGGCTCTTGTTCTGTTCCATTGGTCTTGTTTTTTCCTGCTTCATTTGTACTTTCAATAAGGCCCTTTACCTTGGTGATGCTTTTTCAAAATTTTCTTGGCTAATTTTGGCTTCTTTTTCTTTCACATTTTCTTTTCTTTTTTTTTTTTAACTTTTTAAAGTTTATTTATTTATGAGAGAGAGACAGCATGAGTGGGGGAGGGGCAGAGAGCGAGGGAGACACAGAATCTGACGCAGGCTCCAGGCTCTGAGCTGTCAACACAGAGCCCAATCCAGGGCTCAAACTCACAAACCATGAGATCATGACCTGAGCCGAAGACGGATGCTTAACCGACTGAGCCACCCAGGTGCCCTTTCTTTCATATTTTAAAATTAGTTTTGTAGACATACAACACGCACATATTGTTTTCAGGAAATTGTGCATGTTATCTAAGGTTTTGAGATTTACTGACATAAATTATTATCATGTGTATTTCTTCTCTCCTTCCCCCTACATTCCTTATTCTATGGGATTCATAGTTATGCCCCCTGACATTCTTTTTATCTGTCTTTGTGTTTTTCCCTTGATCACCTATCTTTCTTATTTTATTTTATTTTTTTCTGTAAGAAGCAGCTTTTGGTTTTGTAGAGTCTTATGGTCTTCATTTTCTATTTTCTTTATTGTTATAACTTGGAAATTAAGTGGGTTTTGGGGGAGACAGGGTTGAATGAAAGAGTCCTCCAGGTTGCATCAGAGTGACCAGGTGGATGGTAGTGTTTAGCAGTTGAAGTGGAAAATAGTTGGAGTCGGTTTGTGGGGAAGATATTTAGTTCACTTTTGAATATTTGTGGGAGAGAGGAGTAGAGAGAGAAAAGGAGAGAGAGAATTCCAAGCAGGCTCTGTGCTATCAACCTGGAGCCCAATGTGGGGCTCATTCTTCTGAACCATGCATGAGATCATGACCTGGGCTGAAACCAGGAGTCGGACCTTTAACCAACTAAGCCACCCAGGCACCTCTGAACTAGTATTTTTTGTTTGAAGAAATTTGTTAAGCTACCGATTTAAGGAAGAAAAGTAATTGCCTTTCAATTATCAGAGATACTTCTTTTAATGAAAAGGTAAGCTGTATACGTATCTTCTGTTACTGCTTCTGTTTCCAGAAGGAAATCCAGAAATCTTCTCTGATTTAGGTCTTAATGAAGATTAAAAGTTAATAACTTGCCAGTTAAAAATAATCCAGACTCATATGCACGCCTATATTCTAGGAAAATTGGAAAAAGTTTAATGTTATTATTCTAAAGCGTAATGCTTCTGAACAGCTCATAGGGCATTATTGTTCACAGGATAGTGTGTAAAAAGCTATACTGAAAGGTCAGGAAAGAGTCATACAAGCTGATTCAGTGTAGCAATCAAGTAAAAATATGACAAGAGAACAGAATTCTTGGATGATTAATCTTCTTGATTTTTTACAAATTAGAACTGTTTGGCTTTGGAATAGCATTTATATGTGGAAAATGCTTGGAGTAAGCTTCCTAGAAGAATTATCCAGTTTGATGCTTTGGAGGTGGACCTAGTTTTGAATCTCCATACTCGCTGCGTGATGTCTGTTATGAATGCCATTTAGCTTCATGTAACAGCAGTGGCACAAACAAAAAAAGGGTTTACTTCTCTTATGTAACAAGAAATCTGGGAGTAGATAGCTGCTGCCTTTGTTGTAATGTTCGGTAATGATCTCCGATTCTTTGTCTTTTCTCATGAAACAACATGGCTGCTTCAGCTTGAGGCATCACATCCACATTGCAAGCAAGGAGAAAGGGAGAAAGACAGAAACAGCTCTCACTGGGACAAGTGACTTTGATATTTTTTGGGGGAGGGACAAGAGATTTTTTTATGTTTGGAAAAGTAGGTCCCATGATCCATCTTAGCTGAAAGGTAGCCTGGGAGATGAGTAAGTGGCTTTATAGCATCTGTGGAAGAAATATGCATGGGAGAAGTTGGGAGTGGATGGGGGGGGGGGGTTGGTCAGTCTGTGATGTCTGCCTTGTGACCATGGGTGCTGTAGCTAACCTGAATGAAGAGTAGTAGCACCACTACACGAGACTTGGACTTTTCATGTACTATTAAATTTTTCACATCTAGAACAATGTCTTATAGCTGTATTTGCTAAGAAATAATAAATGAAGATTATTAACAAGAATTACATGAACAATGTATTTAAGGCACTTAGTGCAGTGCTTGGCATTTAGTAACCTATAAATGAGGTCAACTCTTGTTTTCAATATATGCAGTGATCAAGTGTACTTATTATACAAGCATAAATAGAAATGTTTACAATTTTGTTATTTTGTTATATTTTGTCACTTAATGTGTAATTGAAGGTTCATTGTTTTCTTGACAAGTAACATTTCTAGAAGAATAGTCTTAATATGGTGTCTGCCTTACTGTATAGATAGAGATGCATAAATGCTAACATGACTGGGTATTGTTACTATAAATGTTATTTGTGGAAAAATTTCAAATCGCTCTCTTTAAAAAGGCAAATTATAATTGCTTAAAAAACTTTATTGAAATGCAACAAAAACAGTAGAGTATATTTAAGTGTATAGCTCAATAAATTTTTACAAAGTGAACACACTCATGTGACCAACACCCAGGTGAAGATACTAAATACTACTAGCACCATAGAAGTCTTCCTTGTGCCCCCTTCTGCTTATTACTGAGTCATACATGACCCCTAATGGTCATGAGGGGAGGTAGGAATAGATCCTGAAGAGTGCCTGTGTATCCTATGAGGTAGAAGCTTCAGTATTGTTGTTAGGTGAGGGAGGGAATGGGCCACTTTCGCAGGCCCAGAAGGTTTAAGGTGATCTGGAGTTTCAGGCTTTTTAAGTATTGACACAATTGTTCCTACCTTGTCTTAGCGTCTCAGTTCTTCCCAGGCAGGATCCTGACCTCAGAGTAGCAGTCTTGGTGGTGTTGAGTATTCAGGATTGAGTATTCCAGTTTTCTTTGATGGTCTCCTGCCCTGATAATTAGCTCCTAGGCCCAGTTCTCAGCCCTTTCTGCTCTCTGACTGCAGAAGATGAAAGAAGCCTTCTTACTTTTCACATGTCACTTCAAATCATTCTTAGGTTTTCATTTACCCCCTAATTTGTTGCTGCCCCAGCAACAGCTGATTCCACAGACCTTATTATTATTATTACTTCCTGTCAACCTCTTTAGAAGTCTGAGATTATTTCACCTGCCAATAAATTTCCTTTAGCTGCTATCCTTTCCCATTTCACGACTAGTGGAAGTTTTAGCAGTTGCATTACTACTCACATGATACTACTCACATGAAGGGCTATGCACACTTCTTCACCTACCAGCTGATCCAGCTGCAAAATCTCATCTTTGAGTCTGCTTTCTGGATGTCTCCTATTAGCAACCAGCATTGACAGAATTTTCCAGGAAACAGACTGGGAGATAGAGCTCTGCATTCACTACCTACTTTTTTGTTTAATATTTTGGGGAACAACACGTGGGAGGGAAGCAGGACTGGGTAGAAGGAGCTGAATTGCAACAAAGGCTAGAGCCAATCCCGTGGGACGATTCAGGAGCTAGAATGGCTTTTCAGGATTGTCTCAGATTGATGCGAGGGGTCTGGACCTTTGCACCCTCCCAGTGACCAGTCAGTGGCTGCAGCTACCTCGAGAAGGACTCAGCTGTGAGCCCTCAGCAGCCGTTACTTCCTGCAGCTTGGAGAACTGAGCACCTCTGTCCTGAAAAGCTATCTGGAGGGCGCACCACAGCATCCGCTGCTGATGCTGAATATTGATTTTCAGACTTTGTTCCTTTCCACTGCGTGCACTTAATGCTATTAATTAGTTATTGTGCAATTTAACTCTTTCCGATATATGCTATTTAGTTTTTTTGTCTACTGGTTCTGTTTGTTACTGAGAGTGGTATTTTAAAACCTGCAACTCTTCATTGTAGACTTTTCTTTTTTTCCATTTACTTCTATCAGTTTTTGCTTTATAGTTTCAGGCAGTGTTATGCAAATGTAGGATTGTTGTGTCTTACTGCATGGTACCTTTTATTTTTATGAAATATTCCTCCTTATTTTTAATATGCCTTTTGTCTTAAAATCTACTTTGTCGAATATAAATATAGTTACCCTTAGTTTTCTTTTGGCCAGTTATCCCATGGTATTTCTTTTACATTCTTTTAAAATATCTTCCTGTATTCAACTATATGAGTCATAACTTAGAAGCATTTAGAATTTTTAAAAATCTGGTCTGATTATTTTTCTTATAATTGTTGGAGCTTACAGCTCATTTACATTTAATGTCATTCCTTGATAGATTTGAATTTAAGCCTGTCATCTTATTATTTATTTTCTGTGGTTCCAGTTGTTCTTTGTTCCTATTTTGCCTCCCTTTTTTCCATCCCTTTTTAACCATTCCATTTTTGTCATTGTTATTCTACCCCCTGCCCTGTAACCTTGCTAGTTATGTATTCTTTTCACTGTTCTATTAGTGAACACCCTAGAGATTGCAGTGCATCTTTGATCTGTTTGAGCCAACGTTAAATTAGGGCTTTTATTTGTTTCTTTTGTAGACAGTACATTTGTCTCTTTTTATAAATTTCAATTTTCTGATGAAATTCTCCTTATTTTCACCTAATTTTTAGAACACATTAGTCATAATTACTTTAAAGTTTGTTTCTGATGATTCTAAAATCTGGTTCACTTTGTGGACTCTTTCTGTTGTCTATTCCCCACCCCACCCATTTTTTAGGTTATATGTATGATTTCTTCACCAGCATGGTGATTTTTTTATTGCATATCAGATGTGTTTGAAAACTTGTAGAACTCTGAATGATGTCACCGTCTCCAAAGAGGATTCAGTTTTTTTTCCTGGTGGACATACATACCAGCTTTCACCTTGATCAAAGTGGGGCTGGTCTACCTTAAGGGTCTTGACTCAATGCCTAGAGTGTTTACCCAGACCTCTGCTCCTTCGTGCTTTCTCTACTCCACTTCTGTCTCCTTAATGCCATGAGACTGCCAGAATCTCTGCTTTGCTTTTTATCCTGTTAATGGCTTTCACTTTGGCTGCTTGGATTTTTTGTGATAATAGATTTACTGGGTGCCTTCCCTCGATTTTGTACTTCTTCATATTGAGTTACTGAGATCTGTGGAATATTTGATAGTGATGCTTATGGTATGTGATGCACAGAGTATGATGTGTATATAATTTTATTAATTTGTGGACTTTAGTGGAAGAAGGTTGTATTTGTGTGCATTGTGGTAAGGAGGGAATGACAGAAGTGTAACTTAATGGGTCCCACCAGAAATTATTCCATAGGGCATGTCTAAATTTATGATTTAGGATAACCACAAAAATATTTTAGTGCTATTTTAATTTGAATTTAATAGATCCATTTTTTGTTTTATCTCATTGACTCATTTTATTAATTCCATTTGAGAAACCAGGAGTTTATGGTAGTAATGGGCAAACACAGTTCAGTACAATGGGCAAACACAGTTCAGTACAGAGGGTTTCAGATAACCAAGGTCAATACATTATTTCTGAGGTCCCAGATTTTCACTGGGCCAAAATGTAACATACATTACTTCAGATCAAAGGTCGGCAAACTATGGCCTGTGGGCCAAATGTGGCCGCTACCTATTTTTGTAAATAGAGTTTTATTGGAACACAGCCACTCCTCTTCCTGTATATATTCTCTAAGGCTGCTTTGCCATTAGAGGGTTGAGTGATTGCAACAGAGATTGTATGGCCTGTGAAGCTTAAGATGTTTACCATCTGGCCTTTTATAGAAAAAGTTGGTTGATCTCTGTTTTAGATTATCAAACTTAAGAGATTCAATTCTTGCTATAGAATCCATCATTAGTATTCTAAGATATTGGCTATAGCTTAAAAATGTATTTTCTCTTGCTTCTCTCTTTGCCCTCACTTGGTTTAAAAAAATTTTTTTTAATTTTTAGAGAGAGGGAGGGAGTGCGAGTGGGGGAGGGGGAAGGAGAAAGAGAGAGAGAGAGAGAGAGAGAGAGAGAGAGAGAATATATCTCAAGCAGGCTCCATACTGTGTGGAGTCTGACACAGGCTTGATCCCACGACCACGAGATCATGACCTGAACTGAAACCAAGAGTCAGATACTCAACTTCCTGAGCCACCCAGGCACTCCCCCACCTCTTACTTGATTTTTAAAATTGGTTTTCTGCTCCCATTTCTTCTCTCTCTGGAACCTCACTCTGTTGATTATCTATTGAGAGAATACAGGTGACACTGAAAGACTTTCAGGGTTTATGCACCGGAGATGTGTAAGTGTCAAGGAGGCAGTAAGGGGTTGGAGCTGTGTCTTCCCACACAGTGACTATTAACAAGAAACACTTGAAGGTTCCATTTAAGCTTTGTTTCAAAATATGGCTTACACTGCAACTGTTCAAAGCCATCAGAATTGGGGAGCCCTTTGTTCAGCAAAGGCTTTTTATAAACTGTGTGGCAATCACAGAGAACACTGTAGTTTGGATTTAGCACCAAGCTAAAATTTCATGTCTGAGGACAGTTTATTACAATCATTCATCTTTGGGCATCCAGTCTGCTGACTCTTTTTGGCTGTACCTAAAAAGTCAGAGGTACTTTAGCCTCGTCTGTTTCCAAACCAGAAATAACTCAGACATGGCCTCAGCAGCACTAGAGTTCCACATTAGTTACACTGGCCGAGGATTTAAATGCTCACAAGGCATCAATCATCCTGTTAGAGTTTTAGTGCTGTTGTAGGTGTTGTCAGGAATATGAAAAAAATGTGACCCAGTCTTTGTTCACAAGGATGACTGGAGAGGGCTGGTCGGGCACTCTCCTCTCTTTAGCAGTCTCCTGTCAATCACCGAGTAACTCGGCCCAGTCCTCAGTGTGGAAACTCATTACCCTGGAAGGTGTTATTTTGGGGTTGGAGGCAGATGACTGTAGCACCTCCGTGGTGCTGTGTGTACAGCCTCACAGGCAGACGGTGCTCAGCTTCCATCTTCTTCCTTTCATTTCCACCACACAGTCCTACGGGAAGTCACTGCAGTGGCAGAGTTGGTGCTGTGCCCTCTGATCTCCCCCTTATCCAGAATGACTCTAGGGTCAGGGATGAGAAGGCACAACAAAAAATAGAAACACAAATTTGTTGGGAAAAACCCCTCCCTGCCACTTCTTCTTTTTTCTTTCTTTTTTTTTTTAAGTTTATTTATTTCCTTAGCGTGAGAGCAAGCGGTGGAGGGGCAGAGAAAGAGGGAGAGAGAATCCCAAGCAAGCTCTGTGCGGCCAGTGCAGAGCCTGATGTGGGGGCTCCATCCCACCAACTGTGAGGTCATGACCTGAGCCGAAATCAAGAGTCCCAGGCTTAACCTACTGAGCCATGCAGTGCCCCCTCCCTTTTTGAAAGCTAGAATTGGCATATTGGGATTACAAGTGCTTTTAAAATAAAATACTTACTATGAAATTTTCATGAACTCTCACGTGGCATTTGTAATTACTTCTCCCTCCTGCCAGTAATTTCTGAAGTCTGTTAATCTTTGTGATTAGAATTATTATATAGGATTGAAGGGGGTTGAACTAGGTGATGTATCACATCCCTTTAGATTCTGCAGGGCTGAGATTCAGGACTGAGTGATTACTACAGGTCGCGTTCACTTGGGGCAGCACCTCACGAGCCTGGTGTTTGAAACCGTCTTTCTGGAGCATCAGTTACACTTGCAGATTTTTGGGGGGAAAGCATTTTATATAATGAAGAGGAAAATGAAAACTTTCCCTCATCTTTTAGAAAGAGAAAGTAGACTGAAGGAATTTCTCATTTACGTGGACTTCTAGTCACACTCCCAACTAGGAGCAGGCTTTATTCTCAAGGTCATGGAAAAGTTTTAGAAGCGATGTTTTAGACAAACACTTAAGAACTCTGTTTCTTTAAACACCCAAGAGAAGCAAGTATTTCTGTCAGTGGGACATTGCTAATTCTACTAAAGAAGGGAAGATGATCCTGTTGTTGACTTGGTCAGTTTTACTGGATTTTGAGGACAGAACCCTTGTTTTTAGAGTAGGAATTGAGAGGAGTAAGGAAGTACTGTCATGTATATGAAAACACTTCCTAATCAGTAAAGTACTATGACAGGGGTAGTAGAGGCAGAAATAATAGAAGCATCAACCTCACTCCTATGCCTAAAGCAGGGGCTGCTAGTAACTAGTGCTCAGAAAAAGAGGCATTAGTTTAACATGTGGGTTAGAAAGTGACAGAGATTGAATTCAAAGGGCTTACCTTGGTTTTCTTCCCTCCTTTCCTTCCTTCCTGTTTTCTTTTATAAACTGTTTTCCATAGTTCCCTTTTCAAGAGAGTAGTACTCTTTGTATTTTGATGATACAGTAGAGAACTCTAGAGACGGGAGCGTGTCCTAACATTTATTTTTTGCTGTGCTATAACGTAATTTGGCACATGGCTCTTTGAACTGGCAGATACTAATAAGGTGCTTATTTTTTTTAAGTTCAGTTGCTTAGCCCTACATATTTATTATTTTAAAAATGAACTCATATTCCATTTGCAGATATTGTCGGAGATAACTGTTCCAAATATTGTAATTGTAATTGTAAATCAGTTTATGTATGACTTTGAAACTCACAGAGGACTTCAGATCAGTTTTAAAAAAGAAGGAGGAGATATTTCAGAAGAGGCTTCTGTATGTGCCTAAGGGATGTTTGTGTTCCTCCTAAGTTTTCCTGGTTTTGAAAACAGTAATAGCACGTAAGGATGACGGTATTGACAACAGCAAGAATCCATTGGGATTGCCCAGAGCTGCCACTGCTGGCTCCAGCTCCCCTCTTCTCCTCCTCCCACTGAGTCACCAGTCAGCATCCTTGAATGAAAACACTGTTGCTTATTTCTGTTTGGATCCAGTTTAGACTCACAAGTTGAGCATGAGCTGTTTCCTTCATGTTCTTTGCCTGAGTCTAAGACAGCTTTCTTAGCGGGGCCAACAGGCGGCAGTTTCAGCAGCCATGGCCACAGCGCTCATCATTTTCAGCTGTAGTGATGCTTGTGGACACAAAGACCTAAACTGAAAACAGACTGAACCTGCTACCTGTTGAATTCAAATACTGTGTAGTTCTCAAAGGTGGTTGTGTGTCATTATTATCTTTCTCTCTTTTTATTTACCTGTTTGTTTTTTTTTAATAGAGAAGTGCAAGTTCCACTCAAGACCTGTCCAGTTAGAATCAGAGGATGGGAATGTGGGTGGCCCAAGCAGCCAAGTGAAAAAGCTGTAAACTTCTGTCAGTGATTGTGATGGCCAGCCAGGGTTGACTGATTTATAGTATGCACTCAAGATTAATTTTATTCACAATCATATATTAGAAAATAACTTAATTATGTTTAAATAACTCTTTGCTATGGGAGAAATATATTAATGCATAGTTAAGAAATGAAGGAAAAGTATTCACTCCGCCTACCCTGTACACTTTGTTTTGGGTTCTATCTATATATCTTTAGGTACATTCTTGAATTTGAGTTAATCCTTTCCCCTGCTATATGAAATCTATTTCTTATTAGGTTTGCTAGAAAAAGAGTAAAAAACAAGTAAAAAGATAAGTGAAATGGTGGCTTACTATTGTATAGCATTTCTTCTTCTTAAAGAGACACTTAATTTTTTTTTTAATGTTAGGAATGAGTTTCTGGGAAGAAGAAAGTCCTGTTTCTCTTCCATATTATTTTATAATGAGTTTAGGGGAAGGGAAGAGGGTGGGGAGAGAGTAAAATTTTGAGGTGTTAGTTAAGTGCCATGTATTATTATTCTATTTTGCAACTCTAGGATTTTTGGTTTGCTTTAGCAAAACCCAAAAAATTAAATCATGTATATTTTTAAAAAACATCCACTTTTTGGCATTGTTGACTTCTAATAATGTGATCTACTGGCTTTTGCTGTTTGAGTTAAAAAATGCAACTTTAGTTTCAGAATTAAGTCTCAGAAGTAAATAAAGTAGAATCAAAATATTAGGTGGTAGTTTAATTAAGTAAGTAAATTCATTGGGAAGTGAGTTACAGTAAAGCCATAACACTGATTTCAGTAAGTCAATGGATATGGGAAGTGATAAGTAGGCTCATTTAGTTTTTGAATTGGTGGTCCATTGGTTAAGGATTCTGTTACATATGATACAAACCTTCACATCTGAGACTTTGAACATATCAATATATATTGAAGAGGAAGATAAAATTGAACCAGCAGGTGTCAGTAAGAACCATAATAAAAACATAGTCTTGCTTATCTCAACCTTTATTTTGTTACTTTAGGGATGCTTCAATGTAAATCAGCTTCCAAATGATATTTCATTGGATGTCTTATATGCATTTTAATATAGAATCCTTCTTTGAGCTGCTTTGGGGAACACATCTAAAATATAGCGACAGCTCTAAAAAGATTTAGTTCAAAGAAAAAGATGTTTGCCAAGTGCTATGAACTTTTCCTCATTTCAGTGTCTTGAAAAAAACATTGCACACAAATTATCCCAAATCAAAAAAAGCTTTTATTTAACTGTTTATGTATTTCTCTGATTATCTGCGTTCTACTTTTTTTCAATATTTCATTTTCAGTTTCAATTTCCTACTGACCAGTTAGTCATAGGTATTTTACAGAAATAGGAGTAGGAATTCATAAACAAACTGTCCTCATAAAGGCCATAATTTTTCAGTGAAAATATGGCATTTTTATTCTTTCAGCATACAGTTAGCTATTTTATTTTAGACCTGTTCTAATTCATTGAATAGTTGGGGGAAGTAATGTCTATTTTTTCACAAAATTGAAAGATTTATTACATTGCTTGGTTTACTTTAATTTTACTGGAAATCCTATCTCTTAAAAAAAAAGAAATCCTATCTCTTATTTCCCTCATCTTCACTTGATGACTTGACAAAAATATAAATCCAGTAGGCAAATATGCTATTCAGTATTTTGTGATAATCTTATTAGAATAATAAACAATAAAAGAATGAGTAAGGAGAAGGTCACTGAGACCACAAGGAAGGTATGTGAGATGCAAGATGATCTGAGGTGCTTTTATTTTCCTATTTCTTATCCTACCAAATAAACCTATTTTGCATGCACACTTAACCTACTGAAGTCTAGTAGTATCCGGCAATCCCATTCCTAGATATTTACCCATGTGAAATGGAAACTAATGTGTGAACCTGTATGCAAATGTTGATAGTGGCTTTATTTGTAATTGTCCAAAACTGGAACCAATGCAGATGATGTATCTCAATTGGAGAGTGGATAAATAAACTGTGGTACATCCATGTAGTGGAGTACTACTCAGCAATAAGAATAAGCAAGCTGCATGCAGCAACATAGATGGGTCTCAAATGTGTGATGCTTAGTGAAAGAAGCCATATTCAAAAGCCTGTATTCTGTACAGCTCCCATTTATATGTTGTCCTAGAAAAGGAAAAACTATAGGGATAGAATACAGATCAATTTTTGACAGAAATTGGGGTTGGATTTGCCTATAAAGGGACACAGGGGGATTGTATGGGCTGATGGGACTGTTCTATTTTTGATTGTCGTGGTCATTACATGACTCCCAATTGTCAAAACTTACAGAAATTGCACATGAAAATGGTAGTTTTACTGTATGTGAATTATACCATTAAAAAGTGCTAAAATAAAGATCTTTAGACCAGAAAAACAAATTAAGGATAATACTAATTTGTATTTTAACTTGTTCCAGACATACTAATAGGTACCTTAGAATACTTTAACTCCATTTACCTCTTCTATTTAGGTATCGGTTTTAATGTTTTCAATTCTAGATTTAACTCTACAATCACTTTCATGTGTTGTTTCTTGCAGATAATATTTATTTAAATTTGCCCTGTTGCCTTCATTTATTATTCCTTCAGGCTTTTATCCAGCATCATTTTCATTCTGCCTATACCCCTTGCTGATTTTTGTTCATGTGTCTTGTTTGCTTGAGCTCGTGGTTATTCTTTATTATGTGTTGGGATATTAAAGATACCAGCTTTCTGCAGAATGTATCTTTATTTGTTTCTGCCAGGTGTCTGGAGTTAGTAGCTATCAGAGATCATTCCAATTTCAGGATTGCAGATGATTTAATGCTGAGAAGGTTTGTCTACTAGGGTTAAGGCTTTCAAGATCCAAACCGAAATATGGAGGTGTTCACAGCCACTTGTTGAGCCATGGACTCCAATTTCTGTTTCTTTGCCAAGAGGCTGAAGAAATCTTGTACAAGATCTCAGCATTAATACCACCCCTCCATAATCTGTACAACACTTAGTGGGAACAAAAAACACTTAGATGTTAGACTTGCTTCTGGTTTCCTTCATCTCTCAGATACTGGCCTTTTAATTCTTTACTACTTCCATAGCTCAATTATGTATTAAAGCTGATTAAAAAATATTTATTTTGTGTAACATTATTTTCAGAGGAAAGTTTTGATCTGAATTCTCATTTTGCCATAATGAAAGCAAAGATGGCCCATACCCTTTTATATACTCATAACATGTATGCAAATGTGCTTTTCTTATAGCAGTGTTAAGATACTTTTATACATACTATGGAACTTGCAGTTTTTGATTTAATATATTATGAATGTTTATTAGAACCATAGGCAAAAATATGTTTTCTATAGATTTAATTTTGTGCCAGGCACTTTGGGGGCTACAGTGTTATATAAAATAGACAATTTCCTTAGTTTATATTTTGGTAAGATAGATAGCTTAGTTACCAATTAACTAATCAGTAGTGATAAGAAAAGTATCCTTTTAGTACATATAATATGGAAATTTGTCTCTGAGTCTTGCTTTTTCACTTCACGTTATACTGGTTACACCTTTAAATATCATTAAATATTTTTAATAAACATTTTACAGATTCACTGTAATTTATCTAGCCATTCTTATATTGTTGAACCTTTATGTTGTTTATAATTTTCCTTTGTAATAAGTGCTTTTCTCATATACATTCTTGTATGTAATCCAAAATTCACTTACTGATTAATATCTTCAGAATGGAGTTGGGGAATTCAGAGTACTGAGTAAAAGTATATGAAAGATTCTTAGTGTTTGTTGTCATATCATTTTCTAGAAACATTATTACACTCGTATAAGAATTATATATAATTAAAAAAAATTTTAAGCATATTTATTTATTTTGAGAGAGAGACTGCAAGTGGAGGAGGGGTGGAGAGAGAGAGAGAGATTATCCCAAGTAGGCTCCACACCGTCAGCGCAGAGCCCGACTTGGGACTCAAACTCACAAACCAAACTGTGAGATTATGACCTAAAGCAATGTCAGATGTTTAGCCAACTGAGCCATCCAGGTGCCCTGGCATTATATATAATTTTTAAATATTTGTCATTTTGATAGGCTATCAATTTTATAATATTTCCCTGTTGCTTAAATTTGTATTTATCAGTGATATTCAGCATGCTTTATGTTTATTTGTAATGTACATTTCTTTATGCCTATTAGACTGTTAACAAAAATAAGACAGAACACTCTGCTTTCTGAAGGAGACTGTAGGGCTAGATCTAAACTAGAATTAGATCTTCTGTTTCTTTTCCAGTGCTGTGATTTTATTATTTTGTACATGGATTGCCATTTTTAATTTGTTCCTTTGTTGAGAATACTTAAAAATATGTTTTGTTAATGAGGAGTAGGAAATAGCTTTCAGAATCTTTACTAACACAGAAAAGTATTAGATAAGAAACAATATGGTTGATATTGATACAGAGAATGAAATATGAAAATCCTGATCTCTTCCACAGGTTGTGTAGTTTTAAATCTCCTCAAAAGGTTGGGGAATTCCAGAAAATGAACCATTTTGATTTATGATGTGTGTATATACCTGTATTTATTTTTCGTTAATTTGCGATATTTAGTATTTATAGGAACGTTTTTGGTAGCAAAATGAGTAAAAATAATATTTTAAGAGACTATTTTAGGATAAGCTTACAGAAAGAATGAGTTTCCAGAGTTGAGAAATAATAGATTATTGAATTATAGTAGTGACTGAGGAGTTTATTAAATAACATATTTTCTGGTAGTAATTCAGTGGTTCTAATTAAAAGACATGCTAGATTTTGTGATAAGGGTGTGCCTCTGTTACTTTGTTGACACTGAATATAGGATAATTTAATGTTCTTTAAAAAAACTTTTTTTAATGTTTATTTATTTTTGAGACAGAGAGAAACAGAGCATGAGCAGGGGAGGGGGAGCGAGGGAGGGAGACACGGAAACCAGGGCAGGCTCCAGGCTCTGAGCTGTCAGCCCAGAGCCTGATGCAGGGCTCGAACTCACTAACCATGAGATCATGACCTGAGCTGAAGTCTGACGCTTAACCGACTGAACCATCCAGGTTCCCCTAATGTTCTTGTTTATATTGTATCTTTAAACTTATTTTTTAAACTTTTAATTGTGATAAATTTCAGATTTATAAAAAAATTATAAAAACAAACAAAGAATTTCCATATAATCATGTTGATTTTCCCAGTGTTAAGATTTTATCACATTTGAGGGGTGCCTGGGTGGCTCAGTCGGTTAAGTGTCTGCCTTCAGCTCAGGTCATGATCTCACCGCTCGTGGGTTCGAGCCCCACATCAGGCTCTGTGCTGACAGCTCAGAGCCTGGAGCCTGCTTCGGATTCTGGGTATCCCTCTCTCTCTCTCTCTCTCTGCCCCTCCTCCACTCATGCTCTGTCTCTTTCTCAAAATATAAATAAACATTAAAAAATTTAAAATGATTTTATCATGTTTGTTTTACTGTGTATATGTATAATGATATAAAAATATATAAAAATGAAAACATTTGAGATTAGTTGTAGGCAATGATGCCCTTCTTACCCCTAAGTGCCTCATTGTGCATTTTCTAAAAACAAAGACATTTGCTCACATATCCACTGTACAATTATAAAAGTCAGGACATTGGTGTTGTTTTAGTATTGTTACTAACATACAGGCCTTATCAGATTTCCTTGTTCAGATTGTGCCTATAATGTCCTCTATAGGAGCTGAAAATCCTGGATCATACCTTACATGTACTCATGTCTCTTCGGCCTCTGAGTCTGGAACAGTTCTTCAGTACTTCTTTTCCTTTTAAGACATTGACAGTTCGGGAGACTAGAAGCCAGTTACTTTATAGGTGTACCTAATATAGGTTTATTTGGTATCTCCTTATATTTAAATTTAAGGTTTGCATTTTTGGCAGAAATAACACAAATTATGTTTTCTTCCAAGTGCATCATATTTGGAGACACATGATATTTTTATGTTTCATTACTGGATGTTAGCGTTGATCATTTAACTAAAGTTCTACCATAAAATTATGCTTTCCTTCTGTAATTATTATTATTATTTTTTTTGTAATTGTGTGTTTGTGTGGGGGGTTAGGTACTTTCAGACACTGAATATAACTTGTTCCTCTACTGTAGTATCTATTGATGACTCTTGCCTGGATCAGTTATTTCCCTGATGACTGGCAAATAGTGAATTTTTAATTCCATCATTCTTTCTCTATGAGGTAATATTATCTTGTAAGGAATAGCTTTCCCCTTTTCACTATTTATTTATATCTTTATAGGCTCACAAGTTCTTATTTTATTCAGTGAGTTATCATCTGTTACTCTCAAGTTGTTCCTCGTGTAGCCAGTAGGAATCCTGGAAGCTAGTTTCTGTGTCCCTTTGACATATCCACACTGTTCTTTACACACTATCGTATTTTCTGGCACAACATGATGTTTAGGCTTGGCTTGTACTTTCCAGGCCTCAGTATCAACCATTTCTCCAAAGAGCTGACTCCTCTAAGTGAACAGTGGCATTTAGAAGCCAAGATTGAGTGCTTACGTTACTTTAATGTTTTTAATTATAAATGTTGAGATTGTAATACTCATCGTTCTCTTCAAAGATCTGATAGTATCTTAGTAGCTCTTAAAAATTTACTCATGATAACACAGAAATGTATGAATGCACTATTGATGTTAAGTACTTCTACTTAATTTTCTTTGTGTTGTCTCATATGTAAATGTCACTTGCTTGATTATAGGAAATAGTCACTTAAATAGAGACAGAAGGGTGAGGTTAGGAATATTCCTGTTGAATGGTGACTTTGGGGCCGATAAAAACATTTAGTTCTGGATTTGAGTATTTAGACTCTGCTAAATATCAGTCACCCAAATTTCCATGGTATTCTTTTATTTTTTGCATGTCAAATATACATATAGTAAACCAGTTACATTCTTTTAGATTGGAGGGATATTGCTATTTTCATATGATTGATCCCCTTGTTATTTATAAGTTATAGCTGTTTTGGCCAATGAAATATATCTTATTAATATTTTCTCATAGAATATTTAAATGTTACATATAACTAGAAAGAATATTGGAGATTTTATGAATAACCTTGATTATTGAAGGGAAGTTTCATTTCGAGAAAAGGAAACTATTAAATAAGTTTGGATTAGTATACTTCAACTTTTTAGAATTTTTAAAAATCAAAGAAAAACTTTTAAAACTTTATCTAAAATCCCTTTTCAGATTGGTATGTACATAGTTTCATATTTAAGATTTCACACTGTGTCAAGAATCGATTGCAGAGAAACTGGATAGCATGGTTGATTAATCAAAATATTTGTTTGGAAACAGTCTTTTTTTAATGAATAGTCTTTACACATCCTTTGTCAAAACGGATTTACTTTAAGGTTTAAATTTAGAAGTTGAATTTGAAAGATTGCAAGATTGACTTTATGATTTTATTGTTAAGTAATTTTTATTGTAGAATGAAAATTTTTTAGCTAAGCATTCTTTAATATTAACTATAACTTAAAATATTTTTCTAATGGCCAGACATATTTTTTAAAAATTTTTTAACGTTTATTTTTGAGAGAGAGACAGAGAGAGACAGAGCACGAACAGGGAAAAGGCAGAGAGAGAGGGAGACAGAATTTGGAGCAGGCTTCAGGCTCTGAGCTGTCAGCATAGAGCCTGATGTGGGGCTCGAACTCCCAGACCGAGAGATCATGACCTGAGCTGAAGTCGGATGCTTAACTGACTAAGCCACCCAGGCGCCCCCAGACATATTTTTTTGGCAAAAATCATGATCACAAATAAAATGTGCCAGGTGATTTTCTTATAAATATATAATAAATTTTTTATTATATGTTGTAATACCACATTTTATAATTAATAAAGAATCAACTTGGTGTTTAGAGCAGTAAGTTGATTTATTTTAAGTCAACTTTTGTAAAAAATACTAAGTTTTTTAAAATTTATTTTTGAGAGAGAGACAGCACGAGCAGGGGAGGGTCAGAGAGAGAGGGAGACACAGACTCCAAAGACAGGCTCCAGGCTTTGAGCTAGCTGTCAGCACAGAACCCAACGCAGGGTTCAAACCCATTAACTGTGAGATCATGACCTGAGCCGAAGTTGGACGCTTTACCAACTGAACCACACAGGTAACCCCAAAATACTAAGTTTTTAAAGGTGAAATTCATTGAGGACGTCTATAAACATAAAATAAAGCTTCCTCATTTTGATTAGGATTTTGGCTGGAATAAATACATTAAATGTGGCTATTCAATTAAAATAATATTAAGAAAAAAGTACACACATAGCATGTTTAATTTGCTTATAATTATCTCGGGATTTATATATTATATGTGTATTAAAATGGGAACTAGGAAAGGTATTTTTATTTAGGGAATGGTGCTATATAATTCTGTTTCAGCAAATTAAGATAGCTATCTGATATAGTGTCAGTGAAGGCTACTTTATTTATTATTTGTAATATGTAAGTATATTATATTTTACTTAATAATTTTCTTACCAGGGTCATATGAATTATGAAGTTCTAGTCCACTGACAGATAAAAATTTTTAAAACTAAGTAGTTTTGTCATTGAGTTACCTTTTACATCTCAAATTCAGGTGCCTAATTTTATAGTTTTATTTTCTGCAAAATATGTAACTGTACACAAGAAGAGGGGAAGACTTTAATGTGCTCTGAGTTTGTGGATATCTGTAAAACTGTTTTTGCTATTTGAAAGATTTTGGGGACCTGTATGTAATATGCTAAGAAAAGAACTGTTTTCAAACGCATTGAAAAGCCTTAGCTAATAAACAACTAATTGGTATGAGAATTACAAGACAACGTATTGAACTCCCCTTCCCCAAAGATTCTACTTGGCAAAATTTAGCTGTTAAAAACTTTATAGTCTTTCTCCTAATAATTCTCCATTAGTTTTTCCTGTATCGTCTTTATCCTGTGTTTCGGCCATCCTAACACCCACCCTATTTTGATTTGTCCTCTGTTGTCTAGTTTGGATGGTGCTATCACCATGTACTCTGACCCCCCACAAAGATGACCTTTGGTGTCCTCTTTAACTTCCCTTAGTTTTATCAACTATAGCTGATCAGTCATAAGTCTTAAAAGTCTAAACATGAGCAGCTCTAAAATATGTACTGTATTCCTCATATCCATTCATTTTTCATTCATTCAGCAGATGTTTATTAAGTGCCCATTTTTTGCCAGGTACTTGCCGGGGAATATAGTAGGAAATAAAATGAGAAGTTCCTGCCTTTGCGTTTACTTGCATTAATAATAAACAAGCAAAAAAATGAACAAGATAATTACAGATTATTGTAATTGCTCGGTAGAAACAAGAGTGATGATGCAAAAGACAGTGGGGAGGGGTATGACTCTGGAGAGGCTTGTTAGGGCAGGCCTGATTTTGAGCCAGCCATTCAGGCATTCTAGGCCTAGACGACAGCAAGTACAAAGGCCCTGATGTTGGGAAGGTGAACTTAGCAGGTTTAAAAGAAGAGAAGGGAGTTCAGCATTATGGGAGGTAGACAATGAGAGAGGTTGGGAATAGCAAATATAGAAGAGGGAGGCAAGAGATTGTGTACAGGACTCTGCAAGGGGTTGGTGCAGTGGGTATGTCGTGAGTCGATTTATGTTTTCAAAATATCACTGTTGAAGAGAATGGTGGAAAAGAGGACCAATTAGTAGGCTAATGTAGTAAGTAGTCCCTAGTGAAGATATAACGATACCTTGTAGGGTTGTACTTGTGGGGATAGAGGACCATGGACAAATCTGAGATATATTTTGGAAATTGAACACCTGGCACCTACTGATGTGTTGGATATGAGGAACAGGGAGGTGAGTGGAAAAAAAGCATGAATAAAGAATGAATTTTAGGTTTTTGATTAGACCACCTCTGAAAGTATGATCTATAGACTTCTGGGGATGGTGGGGGCAGAAGGTGAGTGGGGTCCCAGAGGTTCTCTCACATGGTCTGTAAGATCAGGCAGCTTTTATAATACTAAGACATTATTTTTAAAATCCCTGATGTCTTGGGGCTCCTGGGTGGCCTAGTCAGTTAGGCATCCTACTTCAACTCAGGTCATGATCTCGCGGTCTGTGAGTTTGATCAAGCCCCGCGTCAGGCTCTGTGCTGACAGCTCAGACCTTGGAGCCTGCTTTGGATTCTTTGTCTTCCTCACTTTCTGCCCCTCCTCCACTTATAATCTGTCTCTGTCTCTCAAAAATGAATAAACGTTAAAAAAAAAATAAAAAACACTTATGTCTTAGCTTGTCAGTGCGCAGACTAGACTGTACTAGTCTTTGTGTTCTTTACATGTTCTGTAATTATAATAAAAATGTGACTTTCATTTTTAAAGTTGTTGATGAAGCACTTAAAGAGTATTATTTTTTATTTCTAAACCTTTGAATACATGTATTTTAATATGTGTGGTGTATACTTAAAGTACTACTGCAGCAAATCAAAGTTGTATCAAGGGAAAGTATTTGTGCAGTTATTTGAAGAGCAAGCCAAGTAGCTGCTATTTTCATGGAACACCATTTTTATTTGATAGAATGACTGAAAGACAAACTTTGATTATTCAGACTTGGGTGTTTTGTAAGACATATTCTTGAAAATTAAGCGCCATTCATTTAAAGGAAAACAACTGACATTATTTGTTACTAATGATAAGACTCAAACTTTTAAAGTGAAAATTGGAATTTTGGAGGTGTTATATTCATCACTATGACCTTGACATCTTCCTGGTATTTAAAGACTTTTAGGATGAGATTAGTTGTGGCATTAATGAATGAATTTTTTTTGATTCGTATAATGAAAATGGTCAACATTTCGATAATCCGAGTAACCCAGTAAACTAAAATTTTCCAGGTGACCAATGCATGGTATTACAAAATCAAGCATGAATAAAAGGTCTTTTCAAAGAGCAAGAGAGATCATTGGATTTTAACATAACAGAGTACAGAAGTTCATTGATTTGAGAGTCCACATTACAGTTAACCTTTAAGAATTAGCCACCTGTTGAGGTGCCTGGATGGCTCAGTTGGTTAAGCATCCCACTCTTGATTTTAGCTCAGGTCATAATCTCATGGTTCATGGGTTTGAGCCCTGCATTGGGCTCTGCACTAATAGTGAGGAGCCTGCTTGGGATTCTCTCTTCCCTCTCTCTACCCCTCCCATGCACACTTACTCTCTTTCAAAATAAAATAAAGATAAAATAAACTTAAAGAAAAGAATTTGTCACCTGTCAAGTTTGGTTTATTATCAAAGGAGAATATCCATGGTGATATCCACATTGGATATTAAAGTATTCCTCTATTTTCCAACTATATATTTGGGTAAAACCAGATTTTTAAAAAGATGCTTCTGCCCAAAACAACATATTTGAACAGATTGACATAGAAACTGCTTCTCTGCAGACATTAAAGAAACTTGCAAAATGTAAGACGGTGCCTCTCTTCTAATTATTTATTTGTTTATTAAAAAATTTTTTTTTGATGTTTGTTTATTTTTGAGGGAGAGAGAAGAAGGGAGAGAAGGAGAGTGGGGGAGGGCAAAGAGAGAGGGAGACACAGATTCTAAAGTAGGTTCCAGACTCTGAGCTGTCAGCATAAAGCCTGATGTGGGGCTGGAACCCACAAACTATGAGATCATGACCTGAGCTGAAGTTGGACGCTTAACTGACTGAGCCACCTAGGTTCCTCTCTTCTAGTTTTTAAAAATGTAGTTATTTTCCATAATAATATGTTATATATAAACTTGTAACAGTGTTATTGCTGTAATTTGTAAATGAATTAGTATGTATTTAAGCATTTTTCAGTTTTAATTTTAATAATGGGAAATATTGATAGGCATCACCAACATGAACCAAAGGTCTTTAGGATCCTCATATATAGAGGTCTGGAGACCCAAAAGCTTGAGAATTTGGGGGCTGGACCAGCTGAGTAGATTGTGAAACATATAAAGTGGTAAAGAATATTAGAGGAGAAGCATTATTATTATTATTTTGGAAGGATAGGAGACGGAATCCTCCATTCAAGGTGGAGATTGGATATTGGTGTTTGTACCTCAGAGCTCAGAACATATGCCTGTGGTAGAGATACAAACTTCAGAGTAATCATATAGAGATAGTATTCAAAGTCATTGTACTGGGTGGGATGACTTTAGCAGAGACAGTAGGTTTAAATAAAAAAAAAGATTATTATTATTATTATTATTTTTTATTTTGCGAGAGAGAGCAAGCGGGAGAGAGGGACAAAGGGAGAGAAAGAGAGAGAGAGAGAGTCATTTTAAGCAGTCTCTGCGACCACTGTGGAGCCTGACACAGGACTCAATCCCAGGACCCTGGGATCATGACCTCTGAGCCAAAATCAAGAGTGGGACTCTCAACTGACTGAGCCGCCCAGGTGCCCCTCCCCCCGCAAAAGAAGATTTAAGTTTTAGAACCCTTCAACATAAGTGTTCGATAGGAACTTAGAAAGAATAGCTGTAGTATAGGAGAAAAGTCATTAGAATATGGGATCACAGCACATTTTAGGAAAGTGAGATAGTCACATGGTGTTGCAGGCTGGGCAAGGTCAAGTAAGAGGACTTGGTGAGCAGCCTTATCATTTCTTGACTGTTGCAGTAGCTTCTTAACTGGTGTTGCTTATGGTTATGAACCCCTCTACTGAGTCACATGGCAAGAAAGACTGTCTTTCAAAAATAGTGAAATTCTTTCTCCTAGATGCTCGAAACCCAACATTAGCTCTCTGATACCAACTGGATAAAGTAAATACCCTAACAGGTTTTTCACGAACTGACACCTGTATTGTTAGTGTAACCTTCTGCTACTAACTCTCTACTTTATAGGATGTTGTGTTCTGCGTTGGGGTATTTTGATATGTTTTTTTCCTCTTCCCAGAATTCCTCTCTTCCTTGGTCATCTAACCTTGTTAACTTTTCCTGTTTAAAACCCAACTGAGGCAGCACCTTCTTTGGGCATCCTTTTTTGATTGAAGATTGGTGGCCAGATTTGTTGAATTTGATCGTGATTATTCTCATCATTGACTTTAGATTTATTAAACTGTAACAATAATTATTTGATGTTTTTATGACAGACATGCATGCATTATTAATTAAATAAATATTCAGCATCTATTTTGTGCCAGGCATTGATTGACCTGAGCACTGGGGATACGGCTGTAGCTGACACAGGTCCCTGCAGCATGGAATTTATAATCTAGAAGATTGAATATATACTTAACATATATTATATATTAAAATGTATTTTTATTTTATTTATGAAGGGATTAGTGGAAAGAGATAAAGTATAAGTATTTTTGGCCTTTGAAAATATGATAATGGTGTGAAACCAATCTATAAATATTCTTATTCTATAAGAGCATTAAGAATCTGGTGACACATGGAACCATGTTAGATTTTCTGCAAAGAAAATTTTGTTTCTCTTTGTTCATTGTACTTATTAAGCTTACATGAAACATGAGAATTTCATACAGATGTTAATTTTCTCAGCAGAGGCTTTTTGACCTCTGTCAGGGGATACTTTAGAAGTGATTTTCCTGTTACACAGATTGTTAGGTTAAATCACTTATATGATTTCTTTGAGTTTTATGTTTTTTTAATTTTGTTTTACTTTGGCTTCTTTTCTTCATAATTTTATTTATTTAGACATTGTCACTCAGTAGGTATGAGGAAACCCACTTTATTATAATCTAGTACAAACTTCTCGAGTGTGTTCTTAGGATTAGTTAAGCTGTGTGGGATATTAGAAAATGTTACACAAAGAAAGCATTTTATGATTAAGTAAATATAAGTGAAGTTTTCAATGAATTTAAGTTTTTTATTAACTACAGGCCTGTTTGGATCTTTTAGTATGTCAGTATTTATTATGACTCTCTAAGAGCCATTTACATAGTGAGTAGTTTTTCACAGAGGTCTTTGACCTGGAAACCCTTTTTGTCATGGAGTGTTTTGTGAAACTATCTGTGGGACACTATGCGAAATGCTGATTTTAGGGATTTGGATTTCACAGTAAAAGATATGCTAATTTATTACCAGGGTTCTCTTTGTCCTTCAGTCTCCTCCCCTCCTGGGATCCAGCACTATATAAAAACCAATCCAAAAATAGATAAATATGATTATATACCATAACTAAGTGAGGCTCCTCCCAGAAATGAATACTGGCTGAACATTCAAAAATGAGTCACCATATTTCAACATTATAACAAACTATATATATATAGTTTCTTAGGGAGGGGCAGAGGGGGGAGAGAGAGAATCCCAAGCAGGGTCTGCATTGTCAGCATAGAGCCTGATGCGGGGCTCAAACTCACGTAATCGTGAGATCATGACCTGAGGCGAAACCGAGAGTTGGACACTTAACTGACTGAGCCACCCAGGCACCCCTATGTAAAATCTTTTGTAGAGTAAGAATAGAAGGACACTGTCTCAACCTGATAAATTAAGACATCTATGAAAAATACACATCTCACGTTAATGGTTAAAGAATGTTTTTGTAAGGGAACATATTTTTCTAAGATATGCATGCCACTTTGGCATTTTGATTATTTTAAGCTGGTTATTTTTAAGATACTGCAAATACATGAGAAGCTCTGAAAACCAAATAGAAGGTACCCTTTTGTATAGATATTTATATTTATAAGAAAAATCTCCATTTGTAAGGGTGTCTGCCTTGCTGTACCAAGTAGAAAGGTTGACTCAGTTTCTAGAAACTTACTAATAGAGAAGGCATTGAGTTAATTCTGCATAACAATCTTACCCTTGTCTACTGTGGTTTTCCTGGTAACCTCCCATAAGTGACTCCCAACATCTTTTGTCTTTGGCTAAAGATAGTATTTAAGTTGATGGCTCCAACCATTTCAGGGAGTTGCTCAGTTTTGCTGAATTGCTCCTATGTATGTAGAAGATAAACATGTTATCAAATTTTTCTTCTGTTAATGTGTCTCATGTCAATTTGATTCTTAGAAAAGCTAGAAGAATCTTGATTGCTCAAGAAAAATTTTTCCTTCTCAACACTTTTCTCATGGTAGGAACAGGAAAAGGAGGTCTACTCTTTACTTATACGTTTGTTGTACTGGAAGTTTTAACCATTGCAATAAGTCAAGAATCTCCAAAAATCTACTTGAACTAATGGGTGGTTCAGTAAGTTGGCAGTGTGTGTGTGTGTGTGTGTGTGTGTGTGTGTGTATATTTATGCTGTCATTGGATAAATGGCAAAGATGACAGAGTGGTAGTATAAAGGGGTGGGAGGTGAAGGATAATCATTTCAGTATATGATTGGGAGTCCATTGGATATCCATATGGAAAAAAAAACCTAAGTATTGACTTTACGTTATGTGATACAAACATTTAATTACAGGTCAATTACATATCTAAACATGAAAGGTAAAACAATAAAGCTTACATTAGAAGCTAATGTATGAAAACCAGGAGTAGGGAAATAATTCTTAGACAGTACACAAAGGTATTAATTAAAAATGGAAAGATTGATTAGATCATATTAAATTTATGAATTTCTGTTCATTAGTTAATTGAAAGATGCCATTGAAAAGGTTTTAGACGAGACAAATTATAGAATGGAAGGAAACATTTGCAATACAAATGACCCATGCCATTTTTTTATTGCTTATTAAAGAGTATAATGAAGTGAGGATGTGTTTTAGTTTCTCTGTTAATCCCACTTAAATGGGTCCTAGTTTTTTAACACATAAGTTATATTTTCGTATAAAAAAACATTTATAAGGAACCTAGAAATAGTTAACATTGTGTAGAGTCAGTGTTGTTGGATGGGGCAACAGCTGTGTCTCCTTTGTAGTTCAATTCTTGAGCCTTGGGCAGTAGGTGACATAGAATTAGTCTTCTGTTTACTAAGTTAATGGATGACTGTTTAATAATTACAAGCAAAGTATGCATAAAAGAATAAACAACCTCATGAGGACTGCCCTTTTAAGTTTAAACCTAAAATTACAGTAAGAATTATAGTTGGACATACAGAACAAAAGTACTAACATTTTAGAATATGAAGATGAGGTGCATTTTAGAGTTGTATAGCATTTATCACATTTATGGGAAGCTTATTATGGTAATCATCTTTGCATATTGGCAAGGGGAAAGGGGAAGTCTGTTTGGTCTGTACGGTATAATGGAGAAGAGAGAATGTCGTCTCACAAAATAGGATTTTCTAAGCATTTAATACTACTTTGGAGAAATGAACTTAGTTGGGACAGTAAATATACCACTGTTTTAGCTAAACAGAGCTTGAAATTAACAAATGGCAGATATGAGTGTGGGATATCTTCTTGGATACTTTTTGAAACATTAGGTAAATCTAAAATTTGAATGCAAGCCTCAGGCATATGATAAGCAAAATGACTTGGTAATGATTACATTATTTAAATTTCAACTTTATATTTTTGCAGAGTTCTAAAGCTCCTGTTGCTTCAGACAATGGATGACCAATCACAAGGAATGCAAGGGCCGCCTGTTCCCCAGTTCCAACCACAGGTAATTTGTTCTAATGAAGGCTGATGTGTGTGTGTGTGTGTGTGTGTGTGTGTGTGTGTAAAGAAAATTACAGTTCCTTTAAATAAAATAGCCCCAACAATGCTAATTATGAATTTATAGGTTTTAGAATTGTTTCTATTTTAAATAGTGTTTTAGAATCCTTAGTTCTCATGCACAAACATTAAAAAAAAAAAGACAACTTTAGATTTTAACTTTAATTGAATGACTGGTAGGCTTTGAGAGTTAATATTAGAGAGAAAAGAACACAAGTGAGGCTGTGCCCAGCTTGTGGGGTGCCTGTGTATGTGGTGACTGTCTTTGCTTTGGCTGGCTGACCCTGCATTGTCCAGAGCTGCCTTCCATTATTGCTACTTTGCTCATGTTCTCTGATAAGCAGTATGTTTCTCCATTTAGGTGGTTGCTTGTGCTTTTGTAAAACACAAAATGAAGTAAAAAAAAAAGTTTCATACAAAGCTTGCCATTAAGCTCAATATGTAATGATAGGTTTGAAATAATATACCCCTCCATGTAGGGCCAAAATCTCATTTTTGCTGTCGTTCATAAAGGCTACATTTCTCAGTTTTGTGTTTGAGGCATTCTAGAATATGTCTCAAATTTACTCTGCTAATCTTATCTCAATTTTGCTTAGATCATAATTCTGAAATTGTTCAAAGAATCGATGGACATTCTTTCAAATAAGTTCTATAGTCATATAGGTTGGTGGGACTTGGGTTAAACAGTTACTTGATGACAGTCCTTCCTCAGGGCCTTTCTTTTTCTGCTGTGCACTTTAAATTTCCAAGAGAAGGACATAGGGTGTTAGTGTTTTTCATGCTTATTTAACTATGGGACTTTTTTATTATATTTTTTAAGCGCATCTATTGACTTCTCCCAGAATTGGTGTCTGTGAAACACAGTGTCTGTGAAACACAGTTCAGAAAATTCTGCCAACACATAAACTGCCTTTTCTACCTCTGTGATTTTGTTTACTCCGCACCCTCATTTTTCTTCCCAGTGTTTGAAATCCTGCCGGTCTTTTAAGCACCATCTACAGTGACGTTTCTATCATGAAGCTTTTTCTGACTGTAAAATCTTTTTCTTGGAAAGCTGATAATACATTCTTTGTGTGTCTTCTGGTATTTATGACACCTTTGTATTATTTTATGTGGACATTTTCTTACCTCTCTGGGGTTACACTCTGCCAGAGGAAGAGGACTACACCTTACTTACTTTGGACGTGCTGTGGTACTGCATTTCTTCATATGGAGCAGGGCCTCAATAAGGAGATGTCATTGAAGCCAACCAGGGACTCCTTCAGATGAAGACGTTTAAATCAGCCCTTTACCTAATTGAAGTTTACATTGCCTTTCTTTGGTATACTTACCTGAACTCTCGGTATTCAAAAAAGAGACGTTTTAGCTTAGAGTAAGGCTGCTATTTTTTTAGAAATATTTATTTAAATTCCAGCTAGTTAATATACAGTATCCAATATTTTAATTTCAAGATGAATTTTAAAAAAAAATCTCTCTATATTTTCTATTATGGTCATAAATCATCGAGATTATAATTAGCACCTTCCAACTATTAGATAGATATACACACATGTTAGTGCCAATTTTACCCACATAGGCAAACACTATTATTTCATAGCCTTGTTGTTTCTAGTGAAGACGATAAAGGAAGCACCTCTAAAAATTAGGCAGTTCACGTTACAATTCTGAAATCCACAGTTTGGGCTAGCCTTAAGTTTAGCCCTAAGTTTCAAAGGGGGGGAAAAAAAGCACTTTCATTTTTGCCTCCCACTGACTCACCGACCGGGAAGGTCGGAGTGGCAGTAGGAGGTAAAAATGAAAGTAATTATTTTCCTCTGAGACGCGAAGCTGCCACACAGCATAAATTTCAAGATTATATATGTGATTCTGCATCTCTTTTCACACTGTTCCTTTCGTTTATGCCTCCTGCTGCTGCTCCTGTGTGGGTGGACCTCTCTCCCTGTTGGAAACAGGCAAGTGTCATCCCAGGTTCTAGCTGCCTGTGGCAAGTGGGGGAAGGAAAGGGAGAAGGATCCCCCCCCCCCATTCAGACTGATGGTGTGAGATCGTGAAAGAAAGATTACCTGACAAGAGCTTATAGGTGTTATTGCTTATTAAATCTTTGAAAAACGTTCCTGCTCTTGGTAGCATTATTTTAAAGGGCTGGGAAAGGACGGCATCTCCTCGGGTTGACAACCTTCTTTTGTTTTGTTCCACACCATTGGCCTCAATAATGGGGGTGATATGACAACATATGGTTAGCCCAGTGACTTCTTTCACTTTTGTAATGCTAATATCAGTCTGGACATAAACAGAAATCTAGGGAAGTCAACTTTCTAAGTGTCAAGTACCAATTATGCCCCGTTATAATGATGAGTGATGTATATTCCAGGCATATCTTTCCTTTCCTTGTTCGGAGATGAATACCGTAACCCCATAATATATGGTCTCATTTTTAGTATAGAAGTTTGTTTTCATGTGTGTGTGAAGCTTTAGATTGTGAGATTTATGTATCTTTTAAAATGTGCTTTTGCACTAATATCATTCTCTTGAATTTAGAGGAAAATTTTTTCTATCCGCTTTCATTTTTTCCCTTCCCTTCATTTCCTTCCTTCTTTCCTTCTTTGATTCCTTCCACTAAAGCCTAGAAGATACTGCAAGGATATTTTGACTATATTTTAATTCTATATATTCTCATTGCTTTAGACTCTTGTTTATATGGATGAACAGATTTAGCTTAATTAAAAAAATACAAACTGTTTATAAGATGGTGACAAATAAATAGTAAGATGTTATTTTCTACTATGAGACTAATTTTGAACAGTGGAAGTTTACAACTAACATTTTGTGAGTATTTTGATTTATGGTCATTGTTTGAAGAGGGCCATGGTGCATTCACATTTTTATCATAAATTTAAATACAAAACAATTATAATCAGTATAATACTAATTTCTGGGAGTGATTAGAAGGAGAATTAATTTTTTTAATTAATTTATTTTGAGATATAGAGAGAATGCATGTGCACACTGAGAGAATCCCAAGCAGGTTCCACACTGTCAGCATGCCCCCCAACTTGGGGCTCAAACTCACGAACTGTGAGATCATGACCTGAGCTGAAACCAAGAGTTGGACACTTAACTGACTGAGCCACCCAGGCACCCCAGAAGGAAGATTAATTTTAATTATAATAATCTTTAGGGCTTAGGCTATAATTATTATTTGTAAATTTGTAGATATCTAGTGTAACACTTTGCCTACTTGTGAAAGAGGGAAAGTGTCCCACATCTGCAGGTAGAAAAATAGTCCTTATTTACAGCTTGGAAGGTATGAGAATCTTGTCTTGCTGTTTTCTGATCTAAGCAGAAAGGTAGATTGACCATTCTTTTAAGCTTCATTGCAGCCCAATCCAGAGTCCATTTGTGCTCTTGCATCTCTGTGAAAGGAGTGTGAAGAGGTGAGGTTTACCTTGTAGCATGTCAGGCTAGTAACCCAGGTGTGTTGTGGGCCAGAGTGAAGTAGCCCCCAATGGACTCTATTGAGTGGGTAGGATTTTTGGACATGATAACTGTATTACCTTCTTTTCTCTCTGTCTCTTTTTTTTTTTAATAATTTTTTAAGTTTATTTATTTAGGAGAGTGAGAGAGCATGAGTGGGGTAGAGGCAGACAGAGAAAGAGGGAGAGAGAATTCCAAGCAGGCTCCATGCTGCCAGCGCAGAGCCCCACATGGGATTTGAACCCATGAACTGTGAGATCATGACCTAAGTTGAGATCAAGAGTCAAAATTTTTTTAATGTTTTTTTATTTATTTCTGAGACAGAGAGATACAGAGCATGAGCGGGGAGGGGCAGAGAGAGAGAGAGAGGGAGACACAGAACCCGAAGCAGGCTCCAGGCTCTGAGCTGTCAGCACAGAGCCTGACGCGGGGCCTGAACCCACGAACATGAGATCATGACCTGAGCCGAAGTCGGAGGCTTAATTGACTGACCCACCCAGGCGCTCCCCCTTCTCTTCTCTTTAACTTATTATACAGAATTACTTTATTTATGAAAGTAATTTATAGGGTATTTATCGGGTAATTTAGCTTGCTTCTTTTGATGAATAGATTTTGCCAATGTACTTGTCATATACCATTGAGTAGAACTTTTTATCTTGGGGGATCTTTATAAAAGTTTAGATGTAATGGTCTTCTTTTAACAAGTTTAGTTCATTGAGTAACTTTATTAATAAGGGTACAGGAGAATGAGCAGTTGCTGTTTTGAGGAAAGAAGACTCTTGCTGTACATAGTTTAAGTTCATGACCATGAACCTTGACCATGGATCAAGTAACTCTTATTTATATATCAGCAGCCATATCCTTTTAGTACCTTTGCTCCCCAGTCTCCTCAGTGACTACTACCTATCTTTTCTTCCTCAGCCACCAACACTTTCTCCTCCATCCTCAGTCGCAGCTAATGCCCTTGCTTTCCTACTTCGCTTAAAATAAAAACGGAAACAATCAGAAGAGCACGCTCACAGACCCCTACCATGGATATCCTCCTCCTAGACTTTGTACTCCTGTGATCTGCCTTTTCCCTTTCAGATGCAGGAGCCACACAGTCCTCAAAGGCCAGTGCTCCCATCCCATCTCCATCCCTGCTTATTTCAGCTTCCTCTACTGAGTCCTTTCTATTACATTACTAAGGTGCTGTTATTTTTCCCATCAAACAACAAACCAAACCAAACAAACTCAAAAAACAGCATTTGAAGTCTTTCCTCTCTCCAGCTGTTGACCTATTTCTCTGCTGCCTTTTATTGCAAAATTCCTAGAAAGAATTATTTGTAGTTTTGTCTCTCTTCAGTCTCTGAAGTGTACTCCAATTAAGCTTTCTCCCTCGCCATGCCGCCTACACTGTCCTTGCCAGGATTGCACTTCCCACGTTGCTCAGTCCAGCTGTGGGTTGGTTCTTCGGCCTCATCTTCCTGACTTATCAGCTGCATTTGATAGAGTTGACAATACTTTTCTTCTCTGAAGCCTGTTCATTGCTTAGCTGCCAAGAACTTTGTTTTTCTCGTCTTAGTGGTCCCTCCTTTACTGATTTCTCCTCCCCTCCTGAACCTCTTAACAAATCAGGATTCTAAATATGATGTATATGCTGGTGACTCTCAGATTTATATCTCAACCCAGACCTCTGTCCTGAATTCCAAACTCTTGCATCCACTTGCATACTTGACATCAAATTCGCATGTTTCAAATCTAACATGTCTGAATCTGAACTCCAAATATTCCTCCTAAAACTGTTCTATCTACAGTTTTCTCTGTCACAATTAGTGGGAAGTCCATCTTTGCAGTTGTTAGGCTAAAGCTTGTAGGGACATTCCTGACTCCCTCCAATCCCTCATTTTATATCTAATCCATAAGCTCTAGCTTTAAAATATATTTAGAATCGGAATACTTCATACTCTATGCCACCACTGTGGTCAAAGTCAGTTTTTCACAACCTCATTGTGAATAGCTTCCCAAATGGTCTCTGCTTCTGCCCTTGTCTCCTTTCACTGTACTCTCAACACAGAAGTAGTTACAAAAGTATACAAAATTTAAGTATAAAATATAACACTGTAGTCAAATCATGTCCACTTAAAACCTTATAATAGTTTCTCATCAGCTCGTTCACTTATCTTCTTCAAGTATATATATATTTTTTAACAAGTACATATTTGAATATCACCTTTGATCATTCAATGAAAATTGAAATTTCACGCCAACCCAGTATGCCTTCACTGCCATATTTTTCCCCATAGAAGTTATCACCTTATTACTTTTTATTTTGTTCATTGCCGTTGTTTTTTTAGAGTATAAGCTTTATCACTAGTCTCCAGAACAGTACCCAGAGTGCACAGTAGACATTCGGTAAATGTTTGGTGAATGAATATAAACTTGGTGTCAATCAATCAGTACTCTTAAGCAGCACCTTTTTGAATATGAGTATTAAAATATACAAATATCTACAGAATTTCTATTTCATTGTACAAGCAACCACCCACACCCCTCATTTCTTACTGAATTTCTTTTTCACCTCCTTATTTTAACTGGAACATTCTGTTTTTCCCCAAGGACACTGCTTCCCCTGTCACTCTCTCACGTGGAGGCTACTTGTTCTCTAGTAGCCATAAACCATAATGGTCAGGAGGTAGCAACAGCAGCCTTCTCCATCCACAGTACCTCCTTCTGATCACTACTCCTTTTTCTTGGGAGTAGGAAGGGGTGAAACCTGCTGTACAGAAGCTTCTGCTCCCCATTTAAAGGATTGTTACCTTTCTGATAGGTCTTATCTTTTGCCCTCCTCATCACCCCTCCCATTATTGAAAACCTGATCACCCGACTTATTATCTTAACACCTTGATCCTGCTTTTGTCCAGGCTGCTAGTGTTGGTATCTACTGATTATTGGGGTCTTAAAATGCACCTACTTTGTGCTAAGTATTTTGAATACATTGCTTCATTTATTTCTGACATATAACATACAAAGCATTGTTTTTCACACACTACAAGTAAGGGACTGAGGCTCTTAACCAATTTGCCCGTGGTAACATAGCTAGTAAGTGGTGGAGCTGGGATTTGACCCAGGGTTGTCTGAGTCCCAGCCAGTGATTCTTCAGCTTTCACACAGGAAGCAACTTGTGCATTTCCTGGCCAGTTTGATTTTAATCACCATGACTCTTGATATTTTTATAGGTACCTCAACCGCCTAGTCTTCAAGATGAAATTTGTTACATTCTGCCCAAGATTGCACTTTTGCTTGTGATTACTACTACCATCCATGTAGTTTCCCAAATTACAAATAAAGGAATCTCATACATTATGTTTAGGCAATTACCACATTCTCTTGGTTTTATTTTCTAAAAAGCTATCTGATCTGCTAATTCTCTATATCCTGACTGTACTACTCTAGTTTATTGTTACCTTTTCCCTGGATTATTGCCAAAACTTTGTAACTGAGCTCTTTACCTTTCAGTTTACCATTTCTAGTTTATTCTTTATACTGTAGCATGAGTAATCCTTTTAAAGTGTACTTTCATTATATCACACTCCTTAAAAGGCTGCTTTTTATTGCTGTTACAATGAATTCTGCATTTCCTTATATAACTTAGAAGATCTTGCATCATCTGGTCTCCTCTTACTTCTCTCACTGAATTTTTTGTCTTTACTTATTTTGGACTCCGATTCAGTCACATCTTGCTTATACTATGCTATCTTTCATCTCCAAATCTAAGGTAGTAAAGTAATGGTATTCACAGATATTTAGTCACTAATGGAGCATAATGAGCCTAAAGGCTTATTATAATGTTCTATAAACTACATTTTATGTTAGAGATAATATGGATAATTTATAGTAGAGGAAGTGCATAATTTGGAAGACAAGAAAAAGGTTACTCTCAGAAAATTAATGATTGGGTAATTCCTTACACTAATATGCTTCCAACAAATAAGATCATACTTTGAAAAGGTATATGCACTCCTGTGTTTATTGCAGCATTATTTACAATAGCCAAGATATAAAAACAACCCAAGTGTTCACTGATACGTGAATGAATAAGGAAGATAAGGTGTGATCTTGCCATTTAAAACAACGTGGATTGGTATTATAGGGTATTATGCCAAATGAAATAACTTAGAGAAAGACAAATACCATATGATTTCACTTATATGTGGAATCTAAAAGACAAAACAAATGGACAAACAAAAAAGAGACCCTTAAATACGAAAAACAAACTGGTGGTTGCAGAGGGGGAGGTAGATGAGGGGGTGGACAAAATAAGTGAAATTTTAAGATTTTAAGATAAAAATACTACTAGTTATAAAATAAGTAAGTCACAGAGGTGAAAAGTATAGAATATGGGATATAGCCAATATTGTAATAATGTATGGTGACAGATGGTGACTATACTTATTGTGATGAGCATTGAGTAATATATAGATTGTTGAATTAATATCTTATAAACCTGAAACTAATATACATCAGTTATACTTCAACTAAAAGGAAGAATATACTATCTCAGCAGTGCAGTGTTCACATTTGTGGGTCGTATTTTATGGTAGTGATAGTAGATAATTTCAACTCAGTAATGTTTGTTGGGTAAATGAATTAATCTCTAAATGAAAGTTAATTTAATTTATACCTCTTCAGCTGAATATTTTTAAGTATTTATTTATTTTGAGCGAGAGAAATCACAAGTGGGGGGTGGACAGAGAGAGAGGGAGAGAGAGAATTCTAGGCAGGGATTCTCTGTGCTGCCAGCACAGAGCCCAAGGTGGGGCTCAATCTCAGGAACTGTAAGATCATGACCTGAGCCGAAATGAAGAGTCAGATGCTTAACTGACTTAATGGCACCCCTGAGCTAAATATTAATCAAATACA
The DNA here is from genome assembly GCA_028646485.1 of Cryptoprocta ferox. Lineage (NCBI taxonomy): Eukaryota > Metazoa > Chordata > Mammalia > Carnivora > Eupleridae > Cryptoprocta > Cryptoprocta ferox. Next base: position 35,260,922 of record CM053562.1, read on the forward strand.
TTATGTTAATATTACATAGATTTTAGTTACTTTAGAGTTATTTTAGGAAAAAACTACATTGTAATAGAGAATAATAAGAAAGCTGTCAAATGAGAAGTAATTTCAAAATATTTAAAGTTTGGTTGAGTTTTGAATTTAGATTGCTCATATCTCCACACTTAGAGGTAAGTGTTCCTCAAATTTTAAAGGAAATACGTTGAGAAAGTTAGAGGATTTAAAAAAATGAGATACAGTAAAGATTCTTTCATCTGCTGTCTTGGAAATTTCTGTTTGAACAGTCTGTTCAGAGTGATGTGGACAAAGATGAGGCCAACATAAATTAAAATAGTTTCCCAGTGTATTTGGAACTGCATTCAGTGCCTGAGATATAGATTAATAATTACAGTGATGAAAACGTTTCCTTTTTTGAGGGTCTATTTGGTATTTGAAAATATTGCAAAATTGTGTAGAGCCAAGTATATATTTACTTGGTGAAAAAAGTAAATAGTCTTGGTATTCTTCTTTTGACCAAAATGAGATATCTTCTAAAATGAGACCAGTAATTTTCATATGTTTCACAAACTGATTACTATTCTAAAGGAGGAATTTCAAACCTAGTTAAGTATTGGAAGCCTTCCAGGGGTAAGTTTATATGCGATCATCGCACCTGTTTTGAAGGGAAACCTTGAATGTACGGATTATATTATGTTTATTAGAATTCGGTCATATTACTCCCAGGGAAGATGGCAGAGTAGGAGGACCCTAAACTTGCCTCGTCCCATGGTTACAGCTAGATAACACTCACATCAATGTAAATACCCATACCCAGAAAACAACCCAAAGACTGGCAGAACAAACTCTACAACTAAATGTGGAGAAGAGGCCACATCAAAGAGGGTAGGAAGGGGAGAGATGCAGTGGGTCTGGCTCTAAGAGGGAGGGAGCACAGGGGTGGAGCGGGTAAGACACAGACTATCACACTGGGGAGCCTGCAAGATGAAGATGAATCTCCATAGCATTTGGCATTGAAATTAAGAGGGCCAAATTTGGTGAGCTCTTTCAACCAAAAGGACTTAAAAAACCTGGAACTTTAAAAAAAAATCGGCAGGCTCAGCCCAGAGGGTATAGGGAGCTGAGTCCCCACCCTGAGAGAGACAGCACCACAAATGGCCCTCGGAAATACAGCCTAGGAGCAGCAGTTTGAAAACTGCCTGGCTCATTTGGGAGGGAGAGCTATTTACTAAACTCAGAGTTCCCTGAGGGACTTCTCCAGGAACAAAGGAGCTGGCAGTCACCATTTCCCTCCCCTGCCCCCCAGCATAAACACATAGCTACCTTCAGGAACCACACAGCACCAGCTTTCACAACCTAACTGCTTATACCTTCCCCCACCCCCTCCAGCTAGACCTGCTTCAGTCCAGGTGCTGTGGATTCCCTCCCCTAGATGACCTGTGCAAACCTTACCAACACTGCATCTCCCAACTGAGAGCTTTGTGGGGCCTCAGTCCCATTGCCGACGGTGGCTCTTCACCTCCTACGGGAACACGTGCACCTTGTTAAAACTGCATCCGCCACCCACGAACACTTTGTGGACTGGCCCCGGTGGCTCAGGTCTCTGTGATGGATGCTCCCCCGCTCCCCTTGTGGAGGAGGATCAGGCCAGTACCACTTTGTACACTGTACCCACTACTTTCAAGAGTGAGAGACATAGCTAATGTTCCTAAAACACAGAAACGGACACAAAGATTTAGGTGAAATGAGGTGACAAAGGAATATGTCCCAAATGAAAGAACAGGACAAAATCACAGCAAGAGAAAATGGGAGATAAGTAATGTGCCTGATAGAGAAGTTAAAATAATGATCATAAAGTTACTTACTGGACTTGAGAAAAGAGTGGAAGACATCAGTGAGATCCCTAACACAGATATAAAGAACCAATCAGAGGTGAAGAACACAATAATTGAAATTAAAAATATACTAGATGGAGTAAATAACAGGCTAGAAGAATCAGAAGAATGAATCAGCCACCTGGAGGACAGAGTAATGGAAAGTAATCAAGCTGAGCAAGTGAAAGAAAAATAATTATACAATATGAGAATAGACCTGGGAACTCAGTGCCTACATCAAGCATAATAACATTCACATTATAGGGATCCCAGAAGAAGAAGAGAGACAAAAGGGGGCAGAAAATGTATTTGAAAATATGATAGCTGAAAACTTCCCAAATTAGGAGAAGGAAACAGAAATTCAGATCCAGGAGGCACAGAGATTCCCCCAATGAAATCAACCCAGAGGGCCACTTCAAGACACATAGTAATTAAAATGGCCAAAAGCACTGATAACAGAAAGAATTTTAAAAGCAGCAAAAGAAAACAATTACTTATAAGGAAAACCGCATAAGGCTATCATTAGATTTTTCAACTGAAACTTTTTAGACCAGGAGGGAGTGTATGATACATTGTAAGTGCTGAAAGGAAAAATATCTGCAGCCAAGAATACTATCCCCAGCAAGGCTGTCATTCAGAATAGAAGGAGAGATAAAGAGTTCCCAGGCAAACAGAAGTTAGAGGAGTTCATGATCACTAAACTAGCCCTACCAGAAATATTAAAGGGGAGTCTGAGTGGAAAGGAAACACCTTAAGAGTAAGAAAAATAGGTAGCACAAAACCATTAAAAATAAGTTTATCTGTAAAAGTTATTCAAGAGACTCAAAAAATAAAAGGAAGTAAAATATGACACCATATACCTAAAACATGGGGAGGAGATTGGGTTCAAACTTAAGTGACTATCATCTTAAGATAGACTGCTATATGCTGAAGATGTTATGTACATACTGAATGGTAACCACAGATCAAACACTGGTAATAGATATGCAAAAGATAAAGAGAAAGGAATCCAAGTATATCACTAAAGAAAACCAACTTAATGGTGTTAGAAGAGAGGAAGGGAAGAAAGGAACAGAGAAGATCCACAAAAAAACAAACAAAAACCAAAGAACAAAATGACAGCAAATATCTGCCTGTCAGTAATTACTCTGAATGGAAATGGACTGAGTGTTTTAATCAGAAGACACAGGGTAACGAAATGGATTAAAAAAAAAACAAACAAACAAGACCCATTTATATGCTCCTTACAGCAGAATCACTTCAGACTTAAAGACACATGCAAATTGAAAATGAGGGGATGGAGAAACATCATGTACATTGATGTGAAAAGAAAGAAAGCTGGTGTAGAAATACATCAGACAAAATTGGCTTTAAAACAAAGACTTTAACTAGAGATGAAGAAGGACGGTTACATAATCATTAAGAGGACAGTCCAACAAAAAGACAAAACAATTGTAAACATTTATGCTCCCAACATGAGAACACCCAAATACATAAAACAGTTAATAACAAATATAAAGGAACTAATTGTTAGTAATACAATAATAGCAGGAGACTTTTACACACCACTTACATCAATGGACAGATCATCTGAATAGAAAATCAATAAGGAAAGAGTGGCTTTGACACACTGGACCAGACGGACTTAATAGATATATTCAGAACATTCTCCTAAAACAGCAAAATACACATTCATTTCAAGTCCATTTGGAGTATTCTTCAAAATAGATCACATATTAGGTTACAAAAGAAGTCTCAACAATTTCAAAAAAGATCAAAGTTACACCATGTATCTTTTTTTAAAAAATTTTAATGTTTATTTTTGAGAGAGAGAGAGCAGAGGAGGGGCAGAGAGAAAGGGAGACACAGAATCTGAAGCAGGCTCCAGGCTCTGAGCCATCAGTACAGAGCCCGACATTGGGGCTCATTGAACCCATGAGATCATGACCTGGGCTGAAATTGAACACTTAACCAACTGAGCCATCCAGGCACTCTATACCATGCATCTATTCTGACCAGTGTGATGAAACTAGAAATCAACCAGAAGAAAAAATCTGGAAAGAGCAGAAATATATGGAGGTTAAGTAATATGCTACTAAAGAATGAATGGGTCAACCAGTAAATCAAGGAGGAAATAAAAAAAATATGTGGAGACAAATGAAAATGAAAACACAACAGTCCAAAAGCTTTGGGATGCAGTAAAAGTGGTTGTTAAGAGGGAAGTTTATACCATTACAGGGTTACTTCAGGAGGCAAGAAAATTTTCAAATAAACAACCTTAACAGCTAAAGGATCTAGAAAAAGAAGAATAAACAAAATCCAAATCCAGTAGAAGGAAGGAAGTTATAAAGATAAAGCAGTTATAAATGATATAGAAACTAAAAAAACAAAAAACAAAAAACAGAACAAATCAATGAAACCCAAAGAGCTGGTTCTTGAAATGATCAACAAAATTAATAAACCTCAAGCCAGACTCCTCAAAAAAAATTAAAAAAAAAAAAAGCAACAACAAACAAAAGAGAGGACTCAAACAAAATCAGAAATGGAAGAGGAGAAATAACAATGGACAACACAGAAATACAAAGGTTTGTTAGAGAATATTATGAAAAATTCTGTGCCAACAAACCGGACAATCTAGAAGAAATGGATAAATTCCTAGAACTTACAACCTACCAAAACAGGAAACAGGAGGAAATAGAAAATTTAAAAAGATCGATTACTAGCAAAGAAATTGAATCAATAATCAAAAACTTCCAACAAACAAAAGTCCAGGCCTAAATAGCTTTGCTGGCAAATTCTACTAAACATTAAAAAATTAATACCTATTTTTCTCAAACTATTCCAAAAAAATAGAAAAGAAAACTTCCAAATTTATTCTGTGAGGCCAGCATTACCCTGATTCCAAAACCACATAAGGACACAACAACAACAACAACAACAACAACAACAACAACAAAACAGAATTACAGGCCAATTCTTCAACAATATATTAGCAAATGAAATACAACAATACATTAAAAAAATCATTCACCACGATCAAGTGGGATTTATACCTAGGATGCAAGGGTGGTTCAGTGTTTGCAAATCAATTATTGTGATATATCATATCAATAAGAGAAAGTTTAAAAACTATATAATCATTTCAATAGATGTAGAAAAAGCATTTGACAAAGTACAATGTCCATTCATGATAAAAGCCCTCAAAAAAGTAGGTTTACAGGGAAACCAGATAAACCTTTAAGGAAGGCCTTATATGAAAAACCCACAGTGAACATCATGGTCATTGGTGAAAAAGATCTTTTCCCATAGGTCAGGAACAAGACAACACTCGCACCACTTTTATTCATCAGAGTCCTGGAAGTCATAGCTCAGCAATCCGACAAGAGAAAAGAATGAAGGCATCCAAATTGGTAAGGAAGAAGTAAAACTTAACCATTTACAGATGGCATGAACCTATATATAGAAAACTCTATAAAGAGTCCACCAAAAAACTATTAGAACTGATAAATGAAATCAGGAAGGTCTCAGGATAGAAAACTATGTACAGAAATCCATTGCATTTCTATATACTAATAATGAGGTAGCAGAAAAGAAATTAAGAAAACAGTCCCATTTACAGTTGCACAAAAATGATAAAATACCTATGAACAATCTTAACCAAAGAGGTGAATGACCTTTACTCGGAAAACTTTAAACATTGATGAAAGAAATTGAAGATGACACAAAGAAATGGAAAAGCATTCCATGTTCATGGACAGCATAATGCAGAAGAATGAAACTGTACCACTTTCTTAAACCATATACAAGAATAAACTCAAAATGGATTAAGGGCCTAAATGTGAGATCTGAAGCTATTAAAATCCTAGAAGAGACCACAGGCAGTAATTTCTCTGTAGCAACATTTTTCTAGATGTTGTCTGAGGCTAGGGAAACAAAAGCAAAAATAAACTATTGGGACTGTATCAAAATAAAAACCTTCTGCAAGCAAAAGAAACACCAACAAAAAAAATGACCAAAAAAAATAATTTCACTCATATGTGGTTTTTAAGAAAACAAAACAAATGAACAAAGGGGGGAAATTTGAGTCAAATCAAAAAGCAGACTCTTAATTATGGAGAACAGATAGTTATCAGAGAGGAGGGCAGGTGGGGGATGGGTGAAATAGGTGAAGGGGATTAAAGGTACACTTGATAATCACTGAGTAATATATAGAATTGTTGAATCACTGTATTGTGCATCTGAAATGAATACAACATTGTTAAGTACACTGGAATTAAAAGTCATTCATAGTGTTTACATTTAGGATATCTTTATATTTGTCTTCCTTTATATCATTATTATGTGAATATTATGACTTTTATATGACTGGTTATGTTTCAAACAGCTTCCTCACTAAGTATTCATAAAGCAAGTAATTCTTATATTTAGAAATTTTGATAAGTACCTCTTTTATCAGCCACATTTATATACAATAAATTTAATTATGCATCATTTTTTTTCTTTCATGACTGTTTCTCATTAAGTATAGATCAAGGGGATGTAGATCAAGGGAGAACAAGGGGATGGAGGAAGAGTTTCTCAGAGCATTATGATAGGGTGTCCAATGGAGGGTGTGGGGGATACCCAGAATCACTTCAACACGAACTTCCAGAATCAATAAATGCGGGAGGTTGAACAGTGAATTCGATTGCCCAGAATGAATGTATGAAGGGAGAAGTGAGGGCCAAGAATGAACCCTATCGAACACCAGCATTTATCTGTGGAGCTGCCCGAAGGAAACAGAAGGACTGGCTCTTTAGTGTGGTGATTGAGAGCATGACCTCTGAAGATGGATTGTCTGAAATGAATTCTTGGATCTCCCACTTTCTAGCTATGTGATGGAGAGCATGTTATTTAACATTTGTAAGTGTTACTCTTCTTATCAATAAATAAGAATAATGTTTTTTACTTCATAAAGTTGATGTGGAGCTTTCTTTCAGTATGGTGCCTAGCACATAGCACTAGGATGATGATGGATGATGATGATGATGACAACGTCGACTATGACTATGACAGTGGCAATTTCTGCCAATAATTACTTGGCCCACAGATTTCTTTACCCATTGCTTGCTTGTGTATCACATAATATCCTTCATTACATTTTTATTTCCTACCTTCTGCCCAAACTGCCTGTCTTTTCGCTTTGTTTATCTCAGTAAATGGCATCAAGATCTGTCTACACACTCAAGCCAAAAATGTATGATTTATCCTTGATTTCCCTCTGTCACTCACTTCTCATATTCAATTCATCAGCAGTTCCTTTGACTGTATGTCAAGATCATATCCTGATTCCTTCTGCTGTCTATCTCACTATTCAGGTCCAGTCCATTACCCATGTCCAGTTTCCCTACTTCCTCTCTAGCTTTACTTCCCCTCCTCTCTGGTTCCTTCTCCATGCAGCACTATGAGTTATCTCTGTAAAATGTATAGTGGATCAAAGCACAGTGCTTCCCATGTAAACTCCAAGCACCTCGCCCCTCCTCAGTAAGATCATACCTAAATTACCCAATCTAAGATAACCATCCACTCATTTTCTATTTTATCACTGTATTGTATTTCTCTGCATAGTACTTAAGTGTGCAGAATAAATATTATATACTATCATGTATTTGTTTACTTTTTATTGTTTGTATTATATACTCATTTGTTTATCTCCTCTTCCCTGTTAATACTTGTGGAAAAATGAAATTTTAGAAAATCTCTTCCCTCTGTTTCTATCTCAATTTCTGTCTGTTTCTCTCAGTCAGAGACTTTTCCTTGCCATATTTTATTTTACCAGGTATGGCTGTTGGGGCTCATGGGAGGAGTGGGGGAAACGGGAGTCTCTTTGTCATTAATTAACTATTCTGCTCATGATAAGGTGGGAAAGATAGTATTTTTGGTTATATAATTTAGATACAGTAATTATTATGTTAGGTAGTATAACTAATGATGATTAAATGATATAAATACCAGGGTCTTATAAATATTTAACTGGATAATTAGTTATATCTGGTCACTCATTTTTCTTTTCTTGTAGTGAATTTCCTCCTCTGATAAAAAGCCAGTTTTAATGATTAATAGCACATTGTTCAATCTGGTACAAATATCCAATACTTAATATCTTTAGGAATAGGTTACCCTTGAAATAGTTGGAGAAATCTTTAAGAGAGAGTTTTTCAAGCATGAAAAGGCATGGATCATTAGATTTTGGTGGTACATGTGCTATTTTTTGTTTGTTGTTTTTTCTGTTTTTTGTTTTGGCTTCCAGTGAGGTTTGTAGAAAGTTTGTAGAAAACAGTATTTGATAGAATTATATTAAATATCATTAATAGGCTATTCCAGTTTGAGTAATTTCGTGATGAGTAATGTCATCTTCAAGATCATAGCATGAACTTTATTTCTAAATAAAATTGAAGGGGATTTTGAAGTTTTGTTATTGTTAAATTTTGGAGAAATCCAATAATATTCATATAAAATATAAAGTAATTTATTAATTTGAATAATTGGTAATATGAAAACCACCAGTAGGAGACATATTTTCAATAACAATGAAAACCTTATTAATGATGTTAAATATAGTTAATACTGGCTTGTATATTAGCTCATTGATAACAATACCATTAGGAATTATCAGGATATAATTTTCTCTCTGAGGAGTTTATTGAGTCCATGCTGTTACTCTTCTAATTTCCCTAGAGAGAATTGTCATCCTAATGTTATCCTGAATTATTTTATTGCTCATTAAATGTCCTTGCCTTCAGGGGCGCCTGGGTGGCTCAGTCAGTTAAGCATCTGACTTCAGATCACATCATGATCTCAGAGTTCATGAGTTCGAGCCCCGTTGTCGGGCTCTGTGCTGACAGCTTGGAGCCTGGCGCCTCCTTTGGATTCTGTGTCTCCCTCTCTCTCTGCCCCTCCCCTGCTTGTTCTCATTCTCATTCTCTCTCTCTTGCTCTCTCGCTCTCAAAATATAAATAAACATTAAAAAATGTCCTTGCCTTCAAATTTAAAGCAAATTAAAGAAATTAATTTAGTCTTAGGAAATCATCATTTAAATAGTCTGCTGCACCTGTGAGAATAAGAGCCACTGGCACAGCAGAATGAGTTTTATTTTAAAAGTTATATGTGAAGGAAGCAGTAATCACAGACTGACATATAGAAGTTAATCCCAATTAGTTAGCAAGATCTGGTGGTATGTGATTAGAGTATATTCAAATCAACAAGAGATGCATTAATAAGAAACCAGAATATTTAAGGTTTTAAATATTCTGAAGAGTAAGAATGTTTATTCTCATTCTCAGGTTTGATTTCTTAGTTATCTGTAATTTCAAAAATTTATTTTTTGTTTCTGAGATTTCAGAATACTTTTTATATAATATAACGTGTTAGTATGTAGGTTCAGAAATGTTATGAGGTTAAACATTATAACTTAACACAAAAATATAATATAAATGCTTCCAAGAACAGTTTTAAATATGCCTTAAGAGTTATGGGTGTCTTATAGTTAGTAATTAAGAGAGAAAATAACATTGAGAAGTAACACATATAGGCTTATAGTTATGTTATCCCTGTTAATTTGTTATGTTTTAAGACTTCTTCCAACAATTAATCTGTTTGAAAATACTAAGACATGGGGTATGTAGTCTTTATTTCAGTAATTGTAGAAGATACTGTATACTGAATTAGCCATGCCCTTTCTGAGTTTTATTTTGTCATGAAGCCAAGCAGTTTCATACTGCTAGGGTTTATGGGCTTTGAACCAGTTATTCTCCTCTTTAGTATGCCTGCAATCTTAAACTTTATTTTAAGCATGTTCTAACCAGATAACCACATTGCAAACATGATATTATGTATTAAATGCCCTCCCCCCAATAATTATTAAAAGGATATTGGGCAGAATAAACTATGTAGATATACTGTATTGTTACCTAAGTAGCCTTATACCCAAGGGGTTAGTCTTCATTTGTGAATCAGGAGGATAATCCACATGACAAATGAGGTATCCCAGTTGGAAGGCAGAGCCCAGCATTGGGTGATACTAAGAACTTCCAGTGATTGTGCCCTTGGCATTGGGAAGTCTAGCAACAGATAGGGCCCTGTTATGAGAGTTGGTGGAACGTTGTCACTGCTGGCACTCTTGGGGAAACGAAAGTCTTCACTGATATGGAGTACTTGTTCTGTGCTTGTCTCAGTCCTAGGTAGTTTATAATCATTATCTCACTCAGACACAGTTATTTCAGTAGGCTTACCCCTCTTTTACAGAAGTAGGAAACAAGGTTTGGGTAGCTTTCCCAGCTCAGAAAGATACCAAGCATCAGAGCTGGAATTTGAGCCCAGGCCTTGCTGATTAACTCCAGAACCTCTGCCTTTTAACACACAAACACACACACACCCACAAACATACACACACACACACACACACACACACACACCACAAGCAGGGAAGGGGAAGAGAGAGAAGACCTAGAATCCCAAGTAGGCTCTGAACTGTCAGCACAGAGCCTGATGCTGGGCTCAGACTCACTAACTGCTGGATTATGTCCT
>CM053562.1:35276351-35461428 GCA_028646485.1 Cryptoprocta ferox
CGCGGGCAATTTAGTGAAGTTTATAGAGCAACCTGTCTCTTGAATGGAGTAGCAGTAGCTTTAAAAAAAGTTCAGGTAAGATGATTTTAATTGTATGTAAATCAATGTAAGATTATACTGTGTGAATAATAAATTGAGGAAAATTGTCCTAAATGATTGGACAATGACAGTCTTAAGTTCAGAATGCTAGAAAGGAATAAAAATTATACTTTAAAAGCTTGAATTGAGTGTAGTACACAGTAGAAATTAATTTTTAACTTTAGCATTACCTCTAGGCTTTAAAAACTTAGCCGGTTTTCACCTAGATTCAGTAATAACTAGAATGATCCTAGAAAAGCTTTTACAACTCTAGATTTTAAGAGGCAGATTTGAGTTATCACCACCTGCTCCTAACTGGACATGTAACTAGATGTCACATCCTTAGCTGCAGCTATCGGCCTCACAATGGGAAAATAGACTTCACAAAATACGTTGCCTGAAGTTAGTAAGTGGCAGTCAGGATTAGGGTGGGGTGTTAAATTAATGTGGAGAAACACACTGGCAATAAATGAAAGAAACAATGTGAACTCGATTTACTGGAAAATTAAAATTAGAGTGAAGTACATGAAATTAGAGGATTGATAACCTGTTGGAAATTTCCATCCTGTATTTGTATCATTCTGGAATCAGTTTTGTCCTTCAGTCCTGTCTTTTTGTTGTTTCCCTCAGATTCGTTTTTCTTGCTCCAGCTCCTCTTACCAAGTCCTACCCTAAGTCTAGTTCCCCTGAGCTACCCTGAAATGTACTTGTCAGAGCCCTAGAAGTTTTGCTTGTCTTAACGAGTCTAGAAAGTCTTAACTTCACTTGCCCTCTGGTCTAGAAAATACTTGTCTTTCTGCCTCAGAGTATGTCTGACATCATACAGCTTTGCTTTGCAATTTTCAGATAAGGTAGTTATTGTTCATACTTGCCCATAGACTTTCCCAGTTGACTCTGCAACTCTGATATATCTTTTCTCTGTAGTGACCTATGAGACCAAAGTTTCCTTTTTGTAACTTCTTTACATATACATATACATGTATGTATATATAAATGTTTGTTTATTTTGAGAGAGAGAGAGGGAGAGGGAGGGAGAGAGACAGGGCATGAGTGGAGGAGGGACAGAGAGAGGAGACACAGAATCCAGAGCAGGCTTCAGACACCGAGCTGTCAGCACAGAGCCTGATGTGGGGCTTGAACCCATGAACCGCAAGATTATGACTTGACCCAAAGTCAGACGCTTAATCGACTGAGCCACCCAGGCATCCCTTTTCTGTAACTTCGTAAAGGATCAGTATACTTGCAATAGCCATTATAGAGATGAACAGTTTTCACTTACATTTTTAAGGAAATGTTAAATGTTTATAAAAGACATTATGTGGCATATATGTTAGATATAAATACAACATTAGAAAAAATGTTGATCTAGATCTGCTACTCCCTTCCCTCAGAGGTAACCAGATCTGGAATTTTGTGTTTTAGCATTCCTTTGCTTTTCTTTATAGGTTCCCCCACATCTGTATAAATATCTAAATAAATCTATTGTTTGCTTTGCATTTTTTGAACTTTATATAGCTATTGTCACCTGTTGGTGCATGGTGCTGTACGTTACCCTTTTCACTGTTGTATCATATTCAGTTGCTCTTGTTACATGTTGCTTGCTGTTTGGGTTGTTTATAAGTTGTTTACTCTTATAAACAATACTTTGTGGTTTTCTTAAGTGCCTTTCCTGGTACACACATGCCCGTATTTCTTTTTTGTGTGTGCCTGGGAATGGAAATGATGGGCCACAGGGAATGTACATGGTTTGTTCTATAAGTTAATACCAGGTTATTTGCCATAGTCGGATGGGTTGCCTTTCTTACCAGCAGCTTACAAGAATAGCAGTGTTCTTTCTTGTAATATGCCACCTGCAGCTTAAGAAAATAGAATATAGAGTGCAGATATTAATGTTCATGAAACAGATGACTTTGGAAGGATTATTCCCTTACAAAAGAACTCTTTGACCCATTTTATAAATGTCTTGAATTTCTAATATGTAACTCTAGACACTGAGGGAAATGCAAAAGAAGGTATAGTCATATTGTTCCTGCACTCCAGAGGAAAAAGAGTCTTTGTAGAACAATTAAATATTAAGCCCTGTGGCATGGATTCCTGATTTAAATAGGAGTCTACAGAATGGAGGTGTCTGTTTGAGCTGTGGGTGGAATCAGAACCTCGGCCAGGCTATCAGTGTGAGAGTACATTGTGGGGAGCATTGAAACCAGGAACAGGAATTTGAAGTCTAGGAAAGTACGGATTCACTACAGATTCTCAAATCAAGGGAGAATCTTCAAAATTCATTCTTTTCAAAATAAAATACAAACTGAACACATAGAACGGACTGGAAAGAAGACAGCTGCTGATGTGCCACAGGCCATGAAGGCCGGAGGATAGATGGAGTGAGAAATCATTTGGAGGTCTCTGGAGGCCTCCTTCTCCACCTTCCCACTGATTCTGAGTGTAGAAAAAAGACACAAGGCTCCATTCTATCTCTAATGATTACTTTTTATGTTGTGTGTTTTTTTTTTTTTGAGAGACAGAGAGAGACAGTGCAAGCAAGGGAGGGTCAGAGAGAGAGGGAGATACAGAATCCGAAGCAGGCTCCAGGCTCTGAGCTAGCTGTCAGCACAGAGCCCGACGCGGGGCTCGAACCCACGAACCGTGAGGTCATGACTTGAGCCGAAGCCTGATGCTTTAACCGACTGAACCACCCAGGCACCCCTCTAATGATTACTTTTTAAATCACAGGACTTTGTCATAAAAAATACTTAGAAAAGGAGGGAAGAAAGGAAAAAAAGAGGGAGGAAGGAAGACAGAACAAAAGCTCCTCTAGTTCTCTCACAGTACCATCTGAATTGTTTCTTGTCTGTGTTTTTCTAACTTTTGATTAGAAATTTGAAAGGACGTGAGTTAATATGGGCAATCATATTTCCATTCAGTATCAGATGCCCCCTCCAACTGCTCCCATTTTGCATCATGATAAACCTCAATCAACAGTCGCCTGCCGTGAAGAGTTAACGTTTGCCCTTTTGGGTTATGCTGTTTGTCTCTGCTTTATCAAGTGTTGATACTGTGGCATCTTCTAGTTTAAACGTAACTTCTTTACAGACGAAAGAGATGATGTCATGAAGATATTCCTCACTTATTTCGTTAGGGAATAGTGTCTTAAGCCTCTGCGAGGGGAAATGTATTTGCATTTCAGATATGTTACTTCTTTTTGTGACGTGTTACACTTGTGCTGAACAATAAATCCCGTGCTTTCTTCTTAAAAAATGCTCTGTAGCATAAAATGAAAATGTTTAAAATATTGTTAATCAGACTGCCTTCCTTTCCAAAGACTCTTAGGCCCTCCTCAAAAATTCATAATCAAATACTGGATTTCCTCATACATCTTGTTATTTCGAAGTGAGGTTACTTGTCTGAAGAACTGTATTACTGTTCCCAGCTCTGCTAGCACCCTTCCTGAATTCTGTGCTTGCTTTTATAAATTCACTTCTCTGCTTATAAATCATCAAGGAGACACATTAGAGTTACCATCCAGGTTACTCAGCTTAATTTTCAAGGCATTTCTTTACTTTGCCCCACGCCATCAAGTTTCACTTTTTCAAAGCCTTTAAAAAAAAAACAGTGTCCTAATTTCTGGTGACTTCCCTATAGGTTTGCCTGTTGCCTGTGTGTGTGTGGAAAGTATATACACTGAATGCATGTTACTTCTCTGAAATCACAGAGAGATCTGAGAGCCAACAGTATATGACAACATTTACCAATCTTTTTGAAAATGTATGCACATCCCATCATAATTCGTTGGCCAAAATTAAGATGGTGCCTTAACTGATGTGACTTATTTGCAATTCCATGTGCCAACTTGTCCTCCATCTCTTGCTGTTTCCCTTCTTTGCCTCTTCCCTCCCTATTGCTCATTCTCTCAGTCCACCTACTGTTGATATATTGATCACCCAGTGTTCGGTGGACAGTGGGGAAGGCTTTGGGAATCTAAGATAAACAAATAATGGGAGTCGTGGGATTCCAATAGAAGTGCAACAGAGACCCATCTAAAGTCACAAGATAGGCACTGTAATGAGAGCAGCCTCCAGGGGCACGGGTGAGAGGGAGGTTGGGAAAAGTGTTCATAGAGGCTGTGAGCTGGGTCTCAGAACCTCAGTTCTTTGTGTTGGAAGACTATCAAAAGAATTGTTTTGATCTGGTACATGAAATCTCTGTTTTATTATGCTTAGTAGTTCCTTGATCAGAGCTCTGTAATTGGAATTGATTTTTATTTTATCAAACTTATAATGTGGTACTGTGGTATGAATTTTGGGTCTCACTGTGTCTCAGTTCCTTGATCTTTGTTACCCTAATTTTCTAAAAGTAAGTGAAATATTTTTATCCTTAGTTTGTTAATGCTTAAGTTCTCTTTGCTTACTCTTAAGTTATATGTCCAGATAACACTGTTTTTCTGTGGGACATCCATTGTGATTGACATTCATTAGAATGGAAAGTACTTTTGTATAGTACTTACAAAGATAAGGTGATAATATGTTTTGTTCAAATTCACCCCTTTGATCTAAGTAATCTCAAAACAAGTTCTTGAAGGGACAAATCCTCTTTGATATTTACTGCTCTATTTATATTTGATTATTATTATAAAGCATTCACCAAGAAAATCACTTTTTAAAGTATATTAATGAACATAACTTGCTTTTTTACATATGTCAATTTTAGTCTCTAGGATCTACTTGTTTTCATGTAATTAGAAGTTGAGATTGCTTGCATTTAGAAATTTGTGAACAATGATAGCTTCTTCCATAATGCATACAGATTATAATACATTCATAATCTCTACAACTATATATTCAGTCTCTTTCAGTGTTCACTGTGATTACTGAATTCATCCTGCAGTTTTTTCAGCTTCACTATTTAATCTCTTTGGATTTCCTTTGAACATTCCAGTAGTTATTTGAACAAATGAAAATTGGGAAGCGTTTGTAAGAATATTATATTTTTTAAATTGAAGAATAATTTAGTAATCGATGCTAGTTTGTTAAGGAGAACACATGCTTTTATCTTAAAAATGAAACCTTATTTTTATTTGTACTTGCAATTTTATTTTAGGCTTTTCTTAGACATATAAAAAATAGAGCAAATTTTTAGTTTTATTGAAGGTTTAGAGAGTAGGGCATTCTAGGTAACAACCATTTTGGGGTTATAATGAATTACCATATGGCATAGATTATCAACATTGAAATATTTAAAAGAGATAATGGACATCGATGAAATAATTTAGTCCTTTGTCCTTTTTTGATGTTTCACAGTGTTTTTTTCTTTAGCATCTTATGCTGTCTTAAGGTTTTCATTGTGCTAACCCAAGTTTTAATTTTATGGGTTTATCTTAAAAATTTTAAATAATAAACTCTTCTACTAGCCAAGCCCAGTGAGTATATATAGTTGAAATAACTTTTTATTTATGCTGTTGAAGAGTTTTGATGTCCTTATTTAATATTTATCGAGGACCTACTATATGGCAGGCACTGGACTCAGCAGTGGGATACAGTGATTGAGTTCAACGTTTTTATTGGGGGGGATGGAGAGATAGTAAGTCAAACAATTATAGGTAAGAAGGAAATGACATCATGTGGTAGGAGAGACAAATTAGTTGGGGGGAAGGAGGGCTTTTTAGGTAGAGGCTTCTCTGAGGATGTGAAATTTAAGCTGAAGTGGAGGATAAGGAGTCAGCTATCTGCACGGTAGGAAGAGGCTTCCAGGTTTAGAGAACAAACAGCCTTGGATGATAGGATTGACTGAGAATATACTAAAAACAGATTGTGTGACCCCTGTGGATGGAGTGAGGAAGAGAAGTAGCATGGGGTTACAGAACGTGGTGGGAACTGAAATTTGCGGGTTTTGTTTGTAGGCCACGGAGAGAGGTTTATATACTCTTCATATGTTTTGTGTTGCTGTAAGGGTAATGAATAGCCGTTGGAGGAATTTAAGCAGCTGGTGATAAAACCCGGTGGATATCTGGTATTTTTTAACAAGTGCACAGACTGCTGTGTAGAGCATGGATTCATCTTCTTCAGTACACAGCAATAATAAGGCCAAGCATTATTAGTAGTTAAATTCCCATTTCTCTCCCATTCCCTCTTTCCGGTAAAAGTTGTTCTCTGGCCTCATCTTGATTACCGTGCACTCATTATTCCATATTCTTCAGACCTCTTATTTAAGGTCTGATTTCAGTTGTTAACTCTCTTGGACCTTTGTCAACTATCTGAGCAATGCGGATGCCTCCACGTTAGAATCTCCCCCTGTCTTGCTAATCCCCAATCATGGTTAATTTCCACTGTGTGTGACTTCATTTCTCTATTCATATGTAATCATTGTTCCATGTCCCACAGCACGGAAGGGTTCAGGGTATTTCTTGGAGTTTTGCGTGGAGTTCCCCCCACCCTTGAACATATTGTACTTTCTTATACTTCCCACTTAAATGTATTTTAAGCAGAGTATAGAAAGAACCCCAGATCAGCAGATACGTGATTACAGTATCCACAGTGGAAGTTGAAAACAGCTACTCAGAAGCGGTAGCCTCTGCCCATATGCATGTCTGCCCCGTAGAGAATGCCATCTCCTGTGCGACAGAAACAAGTCTTCACTGTCTGCTTTGCTTTCACAACTATGTAGCTGTTCTAATTCATCTGGTCTTAACTCTCCACCTGTGCTCTGGATAGATTTTTCATCTCTGCCTCCTTTGAGACTTTTTTACCAGTTGCCTCCTTTCTCCCACATCAGCCTTCCTTCTCTGCCTGTAATAGCATCCTTTGACTTCCGTATTGACACCTGTGTGGAATAATCTGTTGCTTCAACACAGGCAACTTCTTAAAACTTGCCTCTTGTGTTTTATGGGATTACGCACTCTTTATTTTTTAAAAAAAAATTAATGTTTATTTTTGAGAGAGACAGACAGAGCGCAAGTGGGGCAGGGGCAGAGAGATGGAGATACAGAATCTGAAGCAGGTTCCAGGCTCTGAGCTGTCAGCACAGAGCCTGACTAGGGGCTCAAACTCACGAACCCTGAGATCATGACCTTAGGCAAAATCAGACACTTAACTGACTGAACCACCCAAGTGCCCCTGGGATTACACACTCTTGATTCTCCTCCCTCTCTGGGTATCCCTTTTCTGTCCCCTTCAATGGCTTTTCTTTTCCTAACTCTTTTTGGGGCACCTTCCACAGTTATTATTTTGGATTGTTTGGTTCTCCTATAGCCACATTCTCATTCACAGCTTCCAATGTACCTTGGTAGGGTAGCTTCTTAATCTATACAGGTCCTGACTAAGCTTTGCTGAGCTTTAGGGTCTCATAAAATATGAATAAAAGTGAATTTCCTTGATAATTTTTAGAAGTTTTGTTTTGTTTTTGATTTTAATTTTAAGGAAACCTATTGAACAGGACTTCCTGATGGACTCCTCAAAGTTGGATCACTGCTAGTCTGTTGAGTTAAAAGGCATTTTCTTGGAAACAGAAGTTTTTTAATAGTCAAAGAATAATTAGTGACACTCACAAGTATCTAGTTCCATACTGTCATTTGCCAGGACCTTAAGGAATCCACAAGAAAGAAATTGAGGCCTGTTCTTATAATTTGCAGTTCAAACATGTTGATGCAATAAGAAAGAAAGACCGACAGAAGCTAGATTGCAGGCCTTGGTGTTATAAAGGGAGCAAGTTTCTGGCATCAGTGTAGAACTCTTCCTGCAGTCACTTAATGCTTTGCCCCTCCGCCTCCATCCCAATCTCTCCATCCTTTAAGAGTGCTTCTTCTGTATTTAGTCAGGGAAGTGCTGGTGGTAGAGACCTTAATTATTTGGACAATTAATTGGAACAAGTATTAACTTGTTCAGTGATTGTGATTTATATCTAGAGGATTCACAGCCCTCGTGCAATGGCTTGTCTACACCCCCTCACCCATCCTCTACCCTTCAAATAAGAGAAAGAGGCTCTGTAAGGGAAAGTCTGCCTGCCAGTCAGCAAGTAAGAGAACCAGAAATTTACAAGCTGTTAACAAAAATATTCCTTAAAGTTCCTCTCCCCTCACTCCAACAATGGTTAGGGAATGGTCTGTACAGCCATTGGTGAGCTGGAATAAGGAATGAAAGCATCATTATGGCACCTGGTAAAGAAGGCAAGAACACTGGGATGAAGAACAGCATAATCCAGGGGTGACTGAGGTTTTGTCACATGGAGTACAGGGGCTCAATTTAGGGACAAGCTGCTCACGTCATCTATTCATGCTCTATAAAGCTGCGGAGGCCTAGGAAATATTTGGATAAGATTTTTATTTATATGGTATCTATTTAAAGTGAGATAGAACAGGTTTTTCAAACTTTCTTAGTATACATTTTTAAGTACCTTCATTGCTATATTTCAAGTGTTTTTTCTTCTAACAAGTTGACATATGCCTTTTCGAGGGCATTTCTGTTAAGTTACTTGATGGCCCTCTTTTTGCTCCTAAAGATATTCAGTGTTATCCGTTTCCATTTTCATTAGTCATGAGTAATTTTTGTCAGGATTTGAAGATGACAAAAGAAAACTTTGAAAGTGATTCAGAAGTACCAAGAATGTATTAGCCAGTCCTTGCCTAAACACTGCTAATAGCTTTGCTCTTACCAAGTATACTGAAAACCCAAAGAAACTTTAGTAGAGCTCAAAAAGATGGCCTCTGAAGACAAGCTTGTAAATATCTTATGAAAGCTATTTTTACAAACTCTAGATTTTGTTTTTCCTTGTGTGTTGTCTTTTCTTGCTCATGAAATCAGACAGTCTTGAATCTATGTCTGGGAATGATTCGATCTAAAGATCCAGTTTTTATTTTTGTCTTGACTTGCTGGCTAAGAGAAAAAGAAAGATAAGATGCTAATGAATTTCTGATTAAATGTATTTATAAACGTATTTGTTTCAAAATTTAGTTTTGCCTCAAATGTGCCAGCCATGCTTATCCCTCAGTGAATAAGATTTTGATATTATTGAGAATTCAGTGAAAAATAAAAGTTAACTTGTAAGACTAAATTATTTAGTTATAAGTTAAATTAGAAATTCATGATTTCTGTGGAGCACACTTCCATCTTGCTATGTTGTGTCTAGTTGGAGTTTCCTAAAGCACTTGTACATATCTTTTTCTCATCTCCTTCACTAGCTTTGCCTTTTAAATATTTTTCCCATCATAGAGACATTGATTATTGGTAGATAAGATTTATACATGTCTCCAAGTTTGTGATTTTCTTCATTTTAATTACTAGTACCAGAATTAGCCTTTCTCTTTTTCCTTAAAAAAAAATTTCAGGAATTCCTTTAAAGTCTAAGACATGTAACATTTTGTACTTCCCTGCATTTCTTTGAATTATCTCAAGTCCATTGTGACTAGCAGGTCCTAAGAATGGCCATTAGCATTCATGATTTGGTGAGAATCAGTTATTTCTCTTGCTGTTTTGATTTTTAACCATAAATAGTCTCTCTGTGTATTTCATAACTGTACTAATATCAAGTTCAAAATTTTGTTTACATTAATATTATTAGTTTGGCGATTTGAGGAGTGAGTGGCTTTTTTTATATGAAATTGCTAAGTGTAGGGATGCTTCGGTGGCTCATTTGGTTAAATGTCCAACCCTTGATTTCAGCTTAAGTCATGATCTCACAGTTTGTGGGATTGAGCCCCACGTAGAGCTCCATGCTGACAGCTTGGAGCCTGCTTAGGATTCTCTCTCTCCCTTTCTCTCTGCCCCTCCCCCACTAGCTTGCCCTCTCTCTCTCTCCTCTCAAAAATAAATTAAAAAGAAGAAATTGCTAAGTATGAAGCAATTTAATGAAGCAAAAGTAATGACCTTTTGATTTTACTTATTTCTATAAGAAACCTTTCCGAAATGTATTCTACTTTCTTGCCTATATAATCCCTGCCAGCCATACTCTACCCCCTTGGGGGTCTCACATCATCTTGTACAAATAGCGCTGATTAGGTTGTATGTTCATTTCCTGTGTTCCAGGTTGCATCCTGCATCTGGCAGGGTGCATCTTTAGGACTGCAAGCTTGTTTTCTTATTTGTGTCTACAGTAAAATCTAATAACAAGTTGACAACACAGTTTTGTGAATGAAAGAAAGCAGGAACCCCAGCAAGTTATTTATATTAATTGTCTTTATGTGCAGTACAGTTCTTAGCTATTTCACATTAAAACTAGAAAAACATAAACTTCATATTAAAATTTTTCATTAGAATGTAAATAAATAAACCTAAAGTTAAAGACTATGTAGAAATTTGAGGAGTATTTTGCTGTAAGTCAGGTGAAAAAGCATATACAATGCATACTGCCACTATTTTCACTATCTGAAACACACATACATTTGTACAAGAAATGGAAGAGAGTGAGCAGAAGCTAAAATTCTTTAAGAAAATGAATTTATGGATTTTTTTGTTTAAAAATTTTATTTATATTTTTCTTAATTTTTTAATTAAGGGAAAATTAGAACTACATGCATATTTGGATGTTAAAAATGATATTAAGAAAACATTTCCTCTTAAAAGTTTTATTTATTCCCCCATATTCTGTAGTTCCTTTTATGCCATAGATATCTGTTATTTCTGGCTAGCAGAATCTTAACAATTTTTTCAAAGTTCAGCTTTAATGTTTCCCACTCCTCACGTGGAGATTCCTTCCTTAGATTTCTCATACTATACTTTGCACACACATGTGTTTTAGTACTTATTAGTTAGTTGTATATGTATTGGACTTCACAACAGCCTGGGCCAATGAAAAAAACACAACCTCTAGAGCTGGAACAATCTGGATTCAAGTGCTTATTCTGTCACTAATTTTACAACCATAAGCATATATTTAACCTCTCTGAGTCTCAGTCCTCATTTCTAAATTGGAGCCAGTACTACCTACTTCATAGGAACATGGTAAAGATTGTAGCAGCATGTATAAGAGGCTGCACCTCCTAGGAGGTGTTCAGTAATTCTTGCTCAAGTCAGAAAGACTTGGATCATGACTGCTGCTCCTTTCAGGTTATACACCTACTTTTCCTGGAACATATTGGCAGTCTGAATCAGGAAGACTTGGTCAAGTTGATGACTATAAATATCACTAAAGCTGTTGTGTTATGTGACTAGGGTTGTTTGTTTGTTTGTTTGTTTGATTCTTTAGAGAGAAATAGAGAGCATGTAGTAGGGGAGAGAGGCAGAGGGAGAGAGAGAGAATCTCAAGCAGGCTCCATGCTCAGCATGAAGCTGGATGTTGGACTCCATCCCATGACCCAGGATCATGACCTGAGCTGGAAAGCAAGAGTTGGACACTCAACCGACATAGCCACCCAGGGCCCCCCCCTATGATCAGGGTTTTAATCAGCTTGCAGTTGTGACTCACCCAGATATTTTCTCCAATATTTAACATACTTCTTTTTTATTTATTGTTTATTTTCCACACACTTAGAACACTGAGAGCGTTCTTTGTTTTCAGAGACATCCTAAATATTCCTTTGATTATACTATATATTTTTATATTTTTCACATTAGACCAATATTTCCCAACCTTTTACTAATTATTACCCCCTAGGAGCCTTTTTAGATATTTTTTTCCTAATTGCTCCTCTCCTTATGAAATTTTAATTCCACTGATAAGAGTATATCTGTTTATGTGTTGTATGTATATCTGTGCTTTATCCTTAAAAAGGGTAAGATTCTATCACCCCTCTTTCCAATTTGGAAACAATTTGGAGTGACATCATCCCTGTCAAGGTGTGCATTTGACCTTTTAGACATGATTTGAATGTATAGATTATTCATTCAGAGCCTGTGTTATATAGTTGGAAAACTCTGAGAGTGAATTTTGACTGTTCTGTTAATTAGCTGTGTGAACTTTTGTCAGTTTCTTAAGCTTTCTAAACCTATTTTTCCTCATCTATGAAATGGGAATACTAATATTATTGTCTTCCTAAGGATTAAATGAAAATTAAGTCAGGTAGTTAATGTAATATGCTTAACACATATTAATTGTTCAATACATATTAGCTCTTACTTTATTGTGATCACAACTTCCATTCTGTTTCATTTGAACCTAAGACTTGAAATGTGGTTCTCTTTTATCATTGTTATTTTTTAAATTTGTTTGATGTATTATTTACTTATCTTGAGCAGTGGGGCGGGGGAGGAAGAAGGATGAACAGGGGAGGGGCAGAGAGAGAGAGAGACAGACAGACAGACAGACAGACAGAGAAAGAATCCCAAGCGGACTACACACTGTCGGAACAGAGCCCAATGTGGAACTTGATCCCACGAAGAGTGAGATCATGACTTGAGCCAATATCAAGAGTCAGATGCTCAACTGACTGTGAGCCACCTAGGTGCCCTCTTTTCTCATTTTTAATACTGACTGCCTGTGGAGGGAAAAATATAAACTCTAGAGGTAACATGAGATAAAATACCTACAGTTTTTCAAAGCTCCTGAAATGCTAATTGGGAAGAAAATTTCTTAATATGTGTATAAACTATATGTAAAGTATTAGAATGAATTTACATGGGGTCTTGAACCATAGATTATTAGTTTATTAAATGATTCTGGATTCTATTTTTAGATATTTGATTTAATGGATGCCAAAGCACGTGCTGATTGTATCAAAGAAATTGATCTCCTTGAGGTAAATAAATGAACTATTGACTATTTTTAACATAGATGAGCATGTTGATAAAAGTGATTTATGAAAATATTGACCTTACAAGGAAAAAGATTTTTAAGATTTAACTTAGGCCTTAAGCAACATGGTGCAAATTTGTATCTCACTATATGGAAGAATGTAGTTACCTTTTGGATTCATTATAAAATAATTTAATTGGGACATTTGGTAGAATTAGCTCCGTCTGCACCCTACCACCCTCCTTTTCAAACTAGGAAATAAAATGAGCACAAAACATTGAAGAAACTTTTTCTTGACCATCCCAATTAGACATATTCTAAAGGTTGAGTAACATAAATGCATATTGGTATTATCTCAAAGCTTAAGATGTAATATAGATGTATATCTCAGGATGGTAATATATTGAGAAAGTGGACTGATCCAGTTGGGCACATGATTTTTATATTTCTGTATCTTTTTTTTTCCAGATTTAGGAAGGGTGATGTAAAGAGTATTATACTTTTTAAGTCAGAATTAAGTCAGAATTAGCTTTTCAGTTTCTTATCCACTCAAAAAATGTGACTGCAATTTCAGTTATCTCTGAACTTCTTTTCTTCTAGTGAAATTTCCTTGAGGAATGCTGTAACTATGTTCTATTTTCAACTACTAGATAAGACTAGGATTTTTTTATGCCATGCATTTTTGTTTGTGCCTACCATGAATCAGATTTATCAAAAAAGATAAGAGTAAGATCAAAATGAACCATACTTTCCATCTGTTCTGTTAGTTGTAGTTATTTCCTGGGCCATGAAGCAACTGCTATAAAAATAAATATAAATTGTTATAGAGAAGTATTATATTATCATAGAAGTTGCGGAGGAAAAACGTGTAAGTAGAAAGAAGAGAAGAAAATCAAGTATAAACCGTCTGGGAGAATTCTTGAAAATTTTCTTTGAGAAACTATTTGTCTTATGTTATCTTGTTTAAAGATTGAGCAAAAAGATTATACAAAAGGATTGTCAGGGTGTATAGACTGATGCATATATATCTGCAAGGTGAAATTTTTCTTAGGATCATTTAATGAATCAAACTCATAGATAAACATGTTATATTATTTGATGTAAAAATTGTATTTAGATATAGTAGATGACCTTTCATTTTATTTTAAATCACTGGCTATAGTTACATAAGGATCAAGCCAACTTCAAAATAGGAGTAAAAGGGAATACTTTATTTACCATTAAGCACCCTTAATGACAGTTCCCATTTTGAAGATACAATTTTTAGCAATCAGTGCTTTAATTATGTCATTCATTTATATTTATATATTTATTGAACATAGTAATACATACTTCAAAACTGTTTAAGTTTTCAAACTTTTTATTTAATGAAGAATATTAAAATTAATTGGTATCTACTTTTACTTTTAATAATTACAATATCTGCTTCAAAATTCACTAGGTTAAAGAAAAATGTACATGATGTCATGTTAAGATTTCTAACTTAAAAACAAAATGCAGTAACTAAGTTTATTATTAAGTTAAACTATAAGTGATTCTCAAGAATTTACAATTTAAAAAACCTTTCTGGTGCCTGTTTTTTGTTTTTTTCCATCAGCAACTCAACCACCCAAATGTAATTAAATATTATGCATCATTCATTGAAGATAATGAACTTAACATAGTTTTGGAATTAGCTGATGCTGGTGATCTATCCAGAATGATAAAGGTAAGGGTTTGTTTGTTTGTTTGTTTGTTTTGTAAACTAGGATTTATTTTTTCTGATAAAAATTGTCTGTTAAACATACAGGTATATCAGATACTTTAAAGACATCATTGTAATACTTTAACGTATTATAGATATGTAGTGAATGACAGATAGTAGTGATGATTATGATTTTGAAGCTGGTTTATCTGGTGAAGTTTACACTGTTCAACTGAGACGTGTGAACACTCTGAAACCAATCTGGAAATAGACCAACAGATTTGTCTTCTGTAAGCTGAGGGTGATATTTTGCAGCTTGATTTCTCTGAACAGACCACCCTTGATCCTGTATCTCTGGATATCAGGCAGAGGGGAACAGAGAGTCTAGAGAATCCTGTTCCTGGGTGGGCTACATCAAAGAATAAAGTGGGCTTTGCATTCAGACCTTGCACATCAAACCCTGATTCAACCACTTAAAAGTTTATTTAACTTTCTTTTCTGAGAGCATATAAATTGGTTTAAGTTCAGTTACAAGTT
Organism: Cryptoprocta ferox; assembly: GCA_028646485.1. Taxonomy (NCBI): domain Eukaryota; kingdom Metazoa; phylum Chordata; class Mammalia; order Carnivora; family Eupleridae; genus Cryptoprocta; species Cryptoprocta ferox. The sequence continues at coordinate 35,291,305 of CM053562.1, forward strand.
CTAGAAACCCCCAAATTATAGTGTCCTAAACACTGCTTGTCCTTAGGCAAGTTACTTCCGTGTACCACAGTTTCTCAAAAACAAAATAATAATAGAACCCCCTTCATAGGATTGTTGTCAACAATTAATTAATCGATATTTATTAAGAGATAAGAACTGTGTCTCACACATAGTAAGGTATGCAAATTGAAGCTACTGCTGTATTATAATTGTTATTAATTATATTTCTCTGTTACATAAAATCCTGGCGCTAATAGGGCAGCTCTGGTCTATCATTCTCAGAAACCAAGCCTATTTTACAGCTGATCAAGGCGCCTTTCGCAGGCATGTAGGCACATAGGATACTTGCTAGCTGGATCTTGAGACACAATACTGGATACTGCCACAGAACATTTTTAGCTTCATCCCATTGGCCAAAATTTGGTCTTATGAACATGTGTAGCTGCAAGGGAGGCTGGAATATATAGTCTTCATTTCCCTGGTCACGTGCCAGCTAAACTTCTACTACTCAGGAAGACATGTTGAACAGAATGGAAATCAATGAAGACCAACTAAATGAGAAAAGCAAGGCTCTTTATTCTGAGCTTGCTATAGCAAGCAAGGAAGACAACCATTGTCACTAATGTTTTAACAGAGATTCATAGGCAGGCAGAGGAATAGGAAATCTTTATAATGGGTATGACCTGATTAGAGGCTGTTGGCCTGAAGGAGCTATAGGTGAGCTACTCAGAAGTGGGGCATCTCATCTGGCTTTCTCTGGTTGGTCCTAAGTTGGAAGCAGGGATAAAAATTAGGGAAGCTGGGGGTGCCTGGGTGGCTCAGTCGGTTAAGTGTCTGACTTCGGCTCAGGTCATGATCTCGCAGTCTGTGGGTTCGAGCCCCGCATCAGGTTCTGTGCTGACAGCTCAGAGCCTTGAGCCTGTTTCAGATTCTGTATCTCCCTCTCTCTCTGCCCCTCCCCTGCTCGCATTCTGTCTCTCTGTCTCAAAAATAAATAAACGTTAAAAATTTTTTTTAAAAAATTAGGAAAGCTGCCAGTTATTAATCAAGTCCTGAGCATTTAGGGCTGATTGTTACAGAGTTATTGTTTACCTTCCTGGATTGTCACTATAGACAGCAGTCTGGCTTCCTGCACGTCTGACATAGAAGGCTGGCTTCCTGGGCAGCGTGTTATGGATAAAAGGTTTCCTGGTAAGGTTGCTGAAGGTTGTGGTTCAAAGTTCTGTTTTTATATAATCTGGCCATTGTCTGTATATTCAGTCTGTCAACAGATACTGGAGCACAACTAGTAATCTCTGCTACATGGAGTTATTGTAAGGAGTTCTTAAAAACAATGTTAGATGCTTTATATGCATTACCATATTTACTCTTCATAAGGACTCTGGGAGGTAAATTTGACACTTAGAGAAGATAATCATCATTACTAGTAAATAGAAGAACTAGTATGTGAAATTAGGTTTGTCTGATACAAAATTTCATGTGTTTTCCCATAGTGGCCTTTAAATATTTTTGTATCACAGAACTCCTTTGAAAACTCAGATGAAAACCCTTGACCTTCTCCCCAGAAAGATGTTGATGCACACAAAATCTGCATTCCATCACAAAGCCTTCACAGACTTTCTGATCAAGTCACTCACTGTTTCTCTAGTGGTAGCTGGGAACCCTCCTCTCCAGTGGGAGGTAGTTTCAGCCACTTAAACTCTCCTGTTGCTTCACTTCTCTTAGGATTAGTTTCCTCATCCATAAGATGGAGGCAGTTTTGAGATTGCTTTCTAAATTGTAGAATTACTGCATAACAGGGAGGTAATATTTTTATTATCACAGAATGCTATCATACTGACTCTGCTTCAAGTCCCATGGTTTGAGTGACTCACTTCTAGTCAGTTATCTGATTTTCTGTTTTAGGGACTTCCTACCACTACCATAAACTGCCTTTGCAAATTAATGAACAATTAAAAAATATCATGGTTTTAATTTTAAAAAGAAATACAAACACACAAATGCCAAATTTACAAAAGAGCTTTCTGTCAAGATGAGACCCATAAAAGCAAATGTAAATAGTCCTTATAAGAGGGACAATTAATATAAAATTCTTGGCTTAAACTTTAAGTGCAAGAATTATTTAAGGATTTATAGTAGGAAGCAAAGAGGGCAAATGTTTATTGGACAAATACCAACTGAAGGTAGATAAAAAACATACAGTTTGCAGTTATCACGTCTTGCCCCTGTTGAGAGATCGATGATTTGAGGTTTTGATTGTGTTCTAGAGATTTTTGCTCTTTTTCAGTTTAGTTTTTTTTTCTTTGCTACTGCTACTTCACACATACAGGCGCTACCCCATTGCCAAGGCATGCTTGAGCCCATAACATTTACCTTGGAAGAATACTGCTGTCCTTTCACCACTTGAGAAAACTAGTGCACAATCAGAGTACATTATAGAAGAAGCCCGGTTACCTGCATCTTTAGCAGATTCAGATTTCTTAGGCCACTGAAGAAGGAAAAATTATTCGGTGTGTTTTTATATTTATTATGATAATGAACTCAGCTCTCTTACTTAAATGGATCTTGCCACCAGTTGACATTCTCAAGGAATTTTTTTTTTTTTTATCAGATGACCCAGTGGATGTAGTAAGATCAATTCAGAACAACAGATTCTGTGTTTGGTAATGAATAGTCATACTGTTATAGAATTGATAACTATCCCTTTAAAGTATCCTTGGGACCTCTGACTAAAATTTGAAGGCATCTATCATGTAAAATATTACTGAGGAAACTTTTTATTTAAAAATAAAAGATAACAACTGATTGCTAGTAAGTTATAAGTTTATAGAAGAGTTTATTGTACTTTGATAGAACTGAGATGGTTCTCTAGAGAATCGGAATATCATTCTTCCTTCCTGCCTAGACATTGTATAAGCCTTTAATGACCCTGTCCTTTACTGTACGTACCACTAGTTGACCTCATTCAGATATGAGATTCTGGGTCAGATTTCCCAAATCCTCTTGGAGCCCTTCTAAAGGTTGGAAGTTATATTGTCAAACCTATAGATCTTAGAATAGTCTCAGCATAATGGCCATAAAAGAAAGTTATTCCAATGTCTATGACAGAAAGTTTGACCAAGCAGTTTCACATGAATAGAATATTTTTGTATCTGGTTACATATATGTATGTCTTTTATGATAAATAAAGGACAATAAAGAGGGGAGGGATGTTGCTATTTTAAGTAAGATGATGAAAGAAAACACTACTGACTTAAGTCTTACACCCCTATCTCCGCCTGCCTTTCCTGTCATACTGTCCTGGTTCTGTTTTTTCCTTCCGCAAACAGACACTCCTGACCCTGTTTCCAACACCACAAGAAATGGCTCTTGAGTGACCTCTGTCATTAAATCCAGTGGACTTCATCCAGTGCTCATTCTGCTTGATCTCTCAGCTGCGCTTGGCTCTGTTTTTCCTTTGCTCCTTAAAATACCCTCCACTGGCTTGTTGGGTCCCATGTGCCTTGGTTTCTTTCTTCCCTCTCCGGAGACACTGATTCTTCTTAACTGACTCATTCTCTTCTCTTGGCCTTTAATGATGGAGTTTTAAAAGTTTCAGTCCTGACTTTTTTTTTCCTTTTTGCTTTATACTCTCTTCATAGTTGATATCATTCATGCCTGTGGATTCAGTTACTTCCTGTACACTTATTGATTTCTAATATTTTATCTTTAGAGCTGTCTTTGAATTTTGAACTCAGGTTAACTCAACACGTCTGTAAAGAAATTCATGATCATCCTCACAGACTATCCTCCTACTCCAATGCTAACTTCCTATTCGGTGCCAGTCTGCCCAGTTGTGCATGCTGGAGCCCATGACTCTTCTTGACACTTTTTTTTCTTCATTGACACTTTCGCCTCTTACCAAGTTCAGTTTATTTTTCTTTTAAATGACTTTCAAATTTTCCATCCTCCTCTACTTCCATTTCTCTCCCTGTAGTGTAAAATAGCATCATCTCTCACCTGACGGGCAGGAACTTTTTAACTAATCTTCCAGCTCCTGGCACCCATTTCTCAAATCTGTTTCTCTATCAGTCTGTAAGAGAAGTGAAAAGGGAAGAAAGAAAAGAAAAGAAAAACCTCTGTTTTTAAATCCTTCTTGTGTTTCCCATTGAGGGTAAAGATGCTTGTCAAGATTTACTAGACCTGGGTGATCCAGAGTATAAGTATAAGATTCTGGGAGGAATCTTAGTTTGGTTTGTGTCCTCACATATCGCTAGTGCTTGACAGCTGCCTGCACAGAGTAGGTCCTCAGGAAGTATCTGCTGTAGAAGTGTAGACACCTTTAGTTTCCAGGGAGGTGCTTGGCTGAGTGTAGTAACTCAATAAATATGTTGAATGAACGAATTTATAAGAGGTGATTATTTTCTTTCTTCTTTCCTTCCTCCTGATTCTCTTACCTGTGTTACACTTCTCTGCTCCAGGGGCCAGTAGGTGAACATGGGTGGTACAACAATCCCAGCCATTTCTTGCTGCTTCTCATTCTGGTCTCAAGGGGACTCGCGAAGCTCTGGAGTGCTATCCTGCCATGAGGGAAGATGGTGTTCTGATGTGATACAGGAAGGGTTTTGGTGGGGTTTTTTCCCCCTAAGAAATTCAAAAATTATTTTCTAAACACTTATTTGTGCTATAAGTGTCTTTATACAAGAAACTACATTAGGGAAAAAAATCGTAAGGAATTTCTTTTATGAAAGAACATGACTGTGACTTAAACCTTTATAAAGGACCGCAGTAGATACTTGAATTGGAAGAAAATGATTCATTTCTTCCTAGTGAATAATACTGTAAATCATAGTGCATCACAACAATATATTTCACTGTCTCAAGTCTTCAGCTTAATTGGGGTAGAAGAGGAAATATAGCTCCTGGTCTGTATTCCAGAAATGAACCTCTGGATAGCATTGCATCAAAGAATTTTACAAGTAAATAATTAATTGGTTTAGAGCAAGCTGACAAATATAATTAAGCAATTTATACTTGAAATATTCAGTATTTCTCTAATTAGTGACAAAGGAATACCTGAGGCTGTGGTCAGATGAAATACTTCCCAGATGAGTTTTAGGATAAAAGGAAAGCTAGATTTTTTTCATCATATATTTCTTTAGCATCAGTAATCAGAATTTTAAAGGAAAATAGACTCTCAGATTTCAGTTTATCAAGTTGTGATTTATATGCTGCATATTTTCTTTATCGTACCAATAGATGCTCCGTTTTGCACTCTGCCTTATGAATACTGTTTATTTCACTCTCTGAACGTCAAGAAACATGTTTGGTGATGGAGACTGAGGACAGAGAAGATGAGAGACAAATCTCAGAAAGATATAAACAAGAGCTGTGTTTATTGCAGCTTGTCAATAGAAATATTGTTAAAATGTGGTTTAAATTTTCATAGCCCATTTTTCCAACATATAGTTTATTCATTCAACTATTTATAATTTCTTATATTTATAATTACATCTTAGAAAGTCAGTTTGAGGCAGAAAAAAAATAAGTGCATATCTTTAATATTATATTTGTAAAAACCTTTATGTTACTAGAATATCAATAAAACATAATATAACCCAATATAATAAATCTCTTGGAAGGGGAGAACTTAGAAGTTTTTTATCCGCCAAAAGATTTTCATACCATGCCACACTGGCTAAGAAGTAAGTCAATATTAAAAAAGAGAAAAATAGTATTTACTTGGGAATTTTTTTTTTAGTGAAATATGGATTACTAAATTTAAACAGAGATCTGTTTTGTGCCAAGAGTTTTGCACAATTCCAAATAATTAGTTAAGCCTGTCTCTTCTTTTTCCCTCCAGTTTTATTGAGATATGATTAACATATCTCACTGTGTAAGTGTAAGGTACACAGCATTATGGTTTGATTTACATATACTATGTAATGATTACCACACTGAGTTTAGTTAGTATCTGTCATCTCAAATAGACACAATAGAAAGAAAGAAAAGTTTTTCCTTTTATGAGAATTCTTAGGATTTACTCTCACAACAACTTTCCTGTATATCAGTCAGCAGTATTATCTGTAGTCATCATGTTGTACATTCCATCCTGGTACTTATTTGTGTCGTAACTGGAAGTTTGTACCTTTGACCTCTTTCCTCCAGTCTCCCCTCTGCCCACTCTCTGTCTCTGGAAACCACAAAGCTGATCTCTTTCTTTATGTGTGAGAGAGAGAGAGAGAGAGAGAAAGAGTGAGAGTTTCAGATTCCACATATAAGTGAGATCATACAGCATTTCCCTGTCTCTGTCTTGCTTATTTCACTTAGCATAATGTCCTCAGGGTTCATTCCCCCTGTTGTTGCAAATGGCGGGATTTCCTTGTTTTTTTTTATAGCTGAATAATATTCCATTGTATGTGTGTATGTATGTGTGTATATATCTGTGTGTGTGTATATGTGTATGTATGTGTATGTATATATAGTGTGTGTATATGTATACTGCGTGTGTACATATATACACATGTGTATATGTGTGTGTCTGTGTGTGTGTGTGTGTGTGTGTGTATCACAACTTCTTTTTTTTCATTTATCCATTGATGGTCACTTATTTGGTTTCCATGTCTTGGGTATTGTAAATAATGCTGCTGTGAACATAGGGCTACAGATATCTTTTTGAGTTAGTGTTTTTGTTTCCTGTGGATATATTCCCAGAAGTGGAATTGCTGGATCATACGGTAGTTCGATTTTTAATTTTTTAAGGATCCTCCATACTACTGTTTTCTGTAGTGTTTGTACCAGTTTACAGTCCCATCAACACTGTACAAGGGCTCCAGGGCAGCATTTGATATCTTTTGTCTTTTTGATGATGGCCATTCAAACAGGCAGAAGGTAATATCTCACTGTGATTTTGATTTGCATTTCTCTAATGACTAGCGTTGAGCATCTTTTCCTGAACTTGTTGGCCATTTGTGTATCTTCTTTGGAAAAATGTCTATTTTGGTCTTTGCCCATTTTTTAATTAAATGATTATGATTATTATTGCTGTTTGTTATTAAGGTGAATTGATTCTATATTTTGGATATTAATCCCTTATCAGATATATGGTTTGAAAATATTTTTTTCCCATTCTGTAGGCTTCCTTCTTGGTTTCTTGATTGTTTCTTCTGAAAATTTTAGTTTCACCTGGTCACATTTGTTCATTTTGTTGTTGCTGTTGCTTATGCTTTCAGTGTCTTTTCTGAGAAATCACTGCCAAGACCCACGTCTAGGAGCTTTTTTCCTGTTTCTTCTAGGAGTTTCATGGTTTCAGGTTGTACATTTAAGTCTTTAATTCATTTCAAGATAATTTTTGTGAGTGATGTAACATAGGCATCTAGTTTCATTCTTTTACATGTGAATATCCAGTCTTCCCAGCACCATTTATTGAAGAGACTATTTTTTCTCCACTGAGTATTCTTAGCTCCCTTGTCAAATATTAGTTTGACTATACGTGCTTGGGTTTATTTCTGGGCTCTTGATTCTGTTTCATTGATCTGTTTTTTATGCCAGTACCATACTGTTTTGATTACTGTAGCTTTCTAGTATAGCTTGAAATCAAGAAGTATGATGCCCGCCACTTTGTTCTTCTTTCTTAGGATTGCTTTGGCTTTGGCGTTTTAGGGTATTTTGTGGTTCTGTATAAGTTATAAAACTGTTTTTTGTTTTTTGTTCTGTTTTGTTTTGTTTGCACATTGTAAAAAAAATGCCATTGGAATCCTGATAGAGATTGCCTTGATCTGTAAATAGCTTTTGGTAGGTTGACATTTTAACAATTTAAAATTCTTCCAGCCATGGACACAGGATATTTTTCCATTGATTTGAGTCTTCTTTGATTTCTTACATCAGTGTCTTATAGTTTTCAAATGAGAAGACTCCTTGGTTAAGTTTCACCTCCTTGGTTGAGTTTATTCCTAAGTATTATTGGTTTTGATGCATTTGTAAATAGTATCGCTTCCTTTATTTCCTTTTCAGGTAAGTTGTTAGTATATAGAAACACCACTGATTTTTGCACACTAATTTTGTTTCCTGTAACTTTCCTGAGTTCTTTGATTAGAACTAACCGTTTTTTTTGGTTGAGCCTTTAGAATTTTCTGTATCTAAAATCATGTCATCTGCAAATAGAGACCATTTTACTTCTTCCTTGCCAATTCTGATACCTTTTATTTTTTTCTTTTTCCTTGCCTGATTGTTCTGGCAAGGACTTCTACTACCATGTTGAATAGGAGTGGTGACAATGGGCATCTTTGTTTCTTTTTTAATGTAGGCTATCTTTTCTTAGTCCTAATTTATTTAGATAAGTGCTGTCTTCTTGGTTATGCAACTTTGTGTCTCCTGCATTGACACTGCTTGTGTGGCATTCCCTTTAAATTTGGTAGAAGCATTAAGACTCTTTTCCTTTATATAGACATAGTTAATTTTATATATTGATTATAACTGTGTTTAGAAATTCACTTTGTATTGTTCTTTTATTGCTATTTACCACAAAGTTAGCAACTTAAAAAAACACAAATTTATTATCTCACAGTTTCTGCGGGTCACATGCCAGTTATTGAGTTCTCCGCTCACCATCTTAGAAGACTGAAAATCAAGCCAGCCCCTGGGCTGTGATCTCATCTGAGGTTAAGGGTTAAGGGTTTTCTTCCTTGTTCACTGGTTGTTGGAAGAATTCAGTTCCTTTCAGTTATATGCTAACATCATTACTGTCTTTGTGGTTATCAACTGAGGGCCAGGCCATCCTTGGGTCTTAGAGGCCTCCTGCTGTTCCTTGTCACATGGCCCTTTACATAGCTTGGCAGTTTGTTCCCTCAGACCAGCAGTAGAGTCTCTCTGGCTTTGAATCTCTGACTTTTTTGAAGGGCTTACCCCATAGCCTGGGCCCACCCAGTATAATCTCCTTTTTGATTAACTCAGAAGCAGCTGATTGGAACCTTAATTACATCAGCAAAATCTTTCCTGCCATATAAGATAACATGATATAGGAATGACAGTTCATCATATTCACAACCCAATTTGCATTCAAGGAGAGGGAATTACATACCAGGACTTGAGAATTTTGGGGGGTGAAATATGTCTTAGAATTCTGTATATGACAGGCTTTGATAAATTAGCTAAAATATTAACAGTGTTTTAGAGATAATTATTATCTCCAAATATTAGAACTTATAAATCTTGTTTACCTTCTTGGTGTGGTTGTGTTTTGTACATTTGTAGACACATTTTTATTTGTACTTATCCAAATTTAGAGGCTATACTGGAAATAAAATCACTTTGAAATGTCTCTTACACTTTTGACCTTTGAGTCCTTAAAGCAATAAAGTCTTCCCAGTAGTACCATCTATATTTGATAACTCTGATTTATAGTTTACCAGGACACCTACACTTTCCATTTCAGCATCTGGCATAAAATGTATAGCCCAAGCCAGACAATTATGAGAATTGCCAGTGATTCCAAATATATTCAGTTTTCCTCTAGGTCTTTTGTATAAGATTGCCATCTATGTTATATCACTTGAGACTTATTTGGAAGTTTAAGTACAAATCAGTAGTATTATCTGAAAAAAATCCATACAGAATTGAATATTATATACATACATACATATATATGTAATTATCTACACGTAATGACTGTAAACTATGTGTTTGTATATCTATGTGGATTTATGTTTATATATGATACGTATGTGTAGGTGTGTTATACAGAATTATTTGTATAGAAGCAATGTTACTGATAAAATATCACCTGGATTTTCTTTGATATTTAAGTATTAAGACAGTGAAGTAGTACAGAACTTAGGGATTTTAGTAAACTGAAAATTATATATCCCAATGACCATTATATAATTCTGTTTGCATAACTAAAAGGTGATATATAACTTTTGAACTCTATTTATTTGGGAGAATTAGAAGAAAATTTTCAAAGAATGCCTTGCTTTTGACATTTTAAAGTAGTATCGATCTAAAGCTGCCTTTTAAAAATCATATAAAATCACAAGCAGTAGTTTTGGTAGCTACAGACAATTACGTAGAGATTTCTACTGAGATACGTTTACTGTCTCATTATTGTTCTGCTGTTTCCCTTGTCTATTAAGAATATTGAAATATCTTTTCAACTATCTTACCATTGTCTGGTTAAAACAGAACCAGAAAAGATTTATTCAAGAAGTGAATGTTTCCATTTATCTTTGTGACCTTGTGTCTTCTGGAAGATTAATTTTCTGCTGTTTTGTCTTACTCTTTCTATCTATAGCACAGAAAACATCTTAAGTATTTCCAGGTATCTTCTCTATTAGTTTTAGTAACATGGAAGCTTCTCTTAATAATTATCCATGTGGCAACAATGTAGGGATCATTCCTTGTAGTAATTCTGATGTATTCATATTTTCTAAAAAAATTTTTAATGTCCTAAGTTTCCTTGATATCAACCTCTTGATATCAGAAGGCAGCCTCTTTGGGAGAAGAACATTATGACTTTATAGGAGCTTATTATTTTTCTTGTTTGCTAAATAATTTAAGGTTTTCCTTTTTCCAAGGCTCGGAAGAAATCCTTACCTATTGCACATTTCCTACCCTAAGCTTAAACTTATTTCAGCTTCCTTAATAACCCATACAGTTTTGATTTGGAGAAATGAATAGATTATGTTGTTATTCTACTAAATTATAATCTAGCAACAACGAAATACTCCTAGCGGATTTTCCGACACTCCACGAAAGGAAGAAGACCAGTGGAGCTTACATGGGAAATATTTTATGAAAGTAGATAAACCGAGATGCCAGTGATAAGCATTTTCAGTGGTTTCATGGCTGCCAGGCCCATTCCACCCCACACCTTCTACAGTGACTTGAGATTGCGGAGTTTTATTCAGAATGCCAAGAGTGAAAATATTCACATGTTGCACACTAGTATTAGATCCCAAATTCTAATTGAGATGTAACTATTCTACACATTTATGTAATTCCCAAAATTGTGTGTAGCAAGTATTTGTATGGTTTAGTCTGTTGAGACCTCTTTATGCCTTCAGAAGAAAGATGTTTCTCCAGAAACATTAATATATAACACGAATCACACTTAGAGCCATCAGTTACACTTTCAGAAGCACCCTGTCTTTTCCATTGCATTGAATTTCTTTGAAACAACCACTGCAAAATGTCGTCTTATGAAAATGCATTATAATTATAGAGTTATGTTTGGGAACATAACATCCCTTCTGATGTTAAATGTTTGACCTATTTCAAGTTTATCTAACTACCTGTCATCTCATGTGAAGATCATTTATAGTATTAACTGGACCTATGGGGAATCTCTGAGGTATTACTATTATTATTATTGTTATTATTTGCTTTGTTTTTATTAATTGGAGACCTATAGGATGGGGCATACCAGTAAAGTATTATTTTTAAGTGTGAAAATGTGCCAAGCAGATATTTATTTATTTAAGTTTTATTTGTACCTGAGATTGTGGAACCATAGATTATATTTTTTTAGAGGTGGTGGCGACCATATAGCTCATCTCCAGACTCTCTGGAAACTGAGGTGTAGCAGTGTTAAATGGCTTGCTCAAGGTAATACAGCCAGTTGCTGTCAAGGCTCAGAATCAGGTCTTTAAAAAGGTGATAACATAATGGATTATGTTAGTGGTACATTAAACATCTGACAACACTCCTAAGAAGGAAGTATGTCCATCTTTATATTTAACATAAATTATTTACTTCCTCTTGTTAGATACTTGGAAGAGATGGAGCTGGTGCTTGTAATCCTAGTTCTCTTATTGATTCTTTCTCATTATTTAATTATTGTTTCTCCTAATGTTCTGCAAGAATGCCTTGCATTCCAGGATCACATTTGCTGCTTTTTGTTTGTAACTACAGCATACATTTGTAAAGGATGCTGGCTATAAGGTTCCCAGGACCAGCTACGTTAATTGTGGGCCCCCTGTTACCAAGATGGCAACAATGAGCATTAAACTAAATACACTGTCCTGCATGACTGTACAGGTTGCCCCTCCTGAAGCCAGCCCTGGTGGTTCTAGATGTTTTGTCTGAAACTTTCTTCTTTAAAGAATAACATACCAAACTGTGGACTTAACTATGATACACTATGGACACTGATTTTTTTTTTAAAAAAACAAGAACATAACTTTGTTTTTTTTTCCTCTATGGACGAGTTTATTGTTATTCATATCATTGAAGCTTTTCCCAAGATTTCTAGAGAAGAAATGCTAGGATTCCAAAACTTAGAGATAAGTAAAGTATATGTTCCATTTGGAGTGATAGTGTCTAGAGTACAGGAACCAAGTGATACTGTTGAGCCCAAAAAAATGGTCCTATTAAATATTCAATGTCCACTATATAATTGGATTTGGTTTTAGGCACTTAATTTGTAGGAGGATGTGGGATGATTTTTTTAAAAAAAAGGGTATGGCTGTTTTGTCAACATCTTTGAATAGAAGCAGCTTGTCTTAGCTGTCCCTTTATATGTATGTATGTATGTATGTCTGTATCACTTAAGTGGCAATGTAAATCTATTTTATCAGGAATGCTGAATTTCACCTAAGAGAAATGCTGGTAATCTTTTTACACATAAGTGAGAATATGACATATTCTGATGTTTTATAGGTACATTGGCTATTTTGATACGTTTCTTTAATTTGAATAATGTTCAGTGTTTACTTGAATGATGTTGCTAGAGATAGTAAACACATTTTTAAAATGACAAGTATTTGAAGCATTGCATAGTGAAAAGACTAGGCTACTTTGAAAAAATAAAAGACTAAATAAAAATTAATTCCAAGTGGTCAGGTATACTTGAGTGCCAATTTCTGCCTCTTCATAAATTTTTAGATATATTCAGGCCAAAAAAAAGTTGCAATTCCATTTCATAACATAAATGTAGTAAAGTGCCATATTGTATAGTCTGCCTTTTTACATAAATGTTTATTGATAAGTAACCTTGCATTATTGGTTGCATTATTTCTTGCTTTATTAAAAACTTACCATGTGACAAATTGACGTGCATTTTTAATATCTTTATGTTGGCATTAGATTTTTTTTCTGATCCAGAGCTAAATATTTATATAGGGCTATCTTTTTTAAAGAAAAAAGTGGGATTTTTGAATGGTAATGCTATTTGACTAAAGAATTAATTTTTTAAAGATATGTATATATTAGAATAAGTTTCAAGAGAAGATTGTTCCTTTTTTTTTTTTAAATACTTGGCATTATGGAAGTGTCTGCTTTGTAGGGTTAATAAGCATTTTGCCAATAGTAAAAAGAATTCAAATTTTCATTGCCTTTTTTCTGTTCATCTTTTTTATAAGAGATAGCCAACAGTGCCACCATCAGAACAGACAGGCTCTCTCATCATAAGTATTGGTTTTCTCAAAAAAAAACCCAAAAAACAAAAACAAAAAAAAACCACCAAAAAACCCTACACTTAAGGAATGGTGGAAAACTGCATATGGTTAAACAGGCACATAAAACATATTTTGAGATACCAATGACATAATGAAACTGCCTTTGATTTATTTTATGATCAAATCAAATTCATAAAATTATTCTTCAGAAACCTGTTTCTACTTTGGATACCTATGTTTTGCCAGGCCATTCTGTGTAGGCAGCACTATACTGATGTCAATTTATTGTCTTCATCTTTAATTTGTTGTTCAAAGAGACAGTCTCAAAGAATATAAAAACATGAAAATGATCAGACCATCTTGGTCGGGTAACATCTTACCTATTGTGCATCTTGAGGGCAATTTTTTTCATTCTGATTTTCCTATATATTTTATTTTTTAAACAATGAGGCTTTAAATGCAAGCTGCCAAGTTAATTATAATTATGATTTCAGAATCTATATTAAAGCATAAAATTTTTCTTTCATGGTCTGATACTTAACATGATGCAGTATATTTATTTTTGAATGAAAAGAAACCTGGTCCCCATCTTCCTGTTGACATCAAACAGTCTTCTGATATGCTAATCCAGCATCAGGGAGAGCACGTAGACAGGCTTTATTTGGACTCATTCCAAATCTGAAAGAAAATTTTGTGTATTGAACTGATTTTGCAGCATTGCCCCCTTAGAATGAAAAGTGATGTTGACACAGTCTGCAATTAAAAATACTTAATATTGAGACATGATATGGGAGGTTTTCAACATTTTAGTAATACCCTGATTTGCTTTTCAATTACCTGGTCATCTAATTGTTATTGGCTTTTTGCTACTGATGTTAATAGCCATTGAGATTACTAAATTCATTTCCTTAGCATGTGTTATAATAAACATTAACCTAAAGTTATTAGCTCTTCCTTAAAGATTTATCCTTTGAAATATTGAATGCATATGAGACAGTAGATATAATCTTTTGCTAAGTATGAAGTAGGGGCATGAGCAGATTTCCCTGTGTTGTTTTTCCTTTCAGCCTGCCCTCACCTGGTCACAGGGGTAAAAATTGACAGAGATACTTGTTTTAGAGTTATCTGAATTACATATTCAATAACAAGTCAAGTCCATTGAACTTCCAAAAATGTTTTCAGATAAAATGCACTATTGTACACATTTAAATATTGATATCTGTTAATACCTATATTAAAATTATCAGAACATTTCATGAAAACTTGTTTAAATGTAGTAGTTCATATTGGTCATTTATAAATATTGTTAAGTAGGAAACCAGTTGCATTTTTGTTTTATAAATATAATTTTTATATAATGAATCTTGAATCTTAGGAAACTAAGAACTTTGTTTTTAAATGAGTATATTATTAGTTTAGTCTTCTAGCAAGTGTAATATTAAAAATGGGCATAAATATCTACCTCTGATTTTGCAGTTATTTTGGCTATTGCCCTCATATGAATGATGGCCCACTCTGCCCCAGCTAGTTTGTTGGTGCTCAGTTTTTGCCCTGACTTTCCTACAATGTTTTTCTTCCATGAAGTTTAGTTTCATTCATTCAAAGTACAGGTTTGACTTGTAATATGCAATATTCATGAAATATTCATGAAAACTTTTTATATAAATCTTTTATTTAATTTTTAATAAATTAACTCAAATTTCAAATCACCAAGGTGGTTCAATATTTAAAAGGAATTCTATAGTCAAACTTAATGTCAGGAGAAGAATTGTCTTTTAATGAACATAATTACCTTCAGGTTTTTAGACTGTTTTGTTCTGGGTTTTCTTAAAATGAAATTTGACATCATCCTCTTAGGCTAGGAAATTATTTTATATAGATGTTAAGTTTTTGAAATATTGGACATCATAAAGATGTAGTGTTATATGGCCTGTGCTAACTTTAGATAATAGTGAAAAATTTAAGCTAACATGTCAGGTAAAATTCTTGGAATCATTTCACTATGGGAAATCCTGTGCTTTTTAGTTGGTAATAGGTAGATAAAAGTAGATATTGTTCTGACTTAAAGCATTTTGTGTGTCAGAATCTAGTCTTAAGATATTTTAATCCCTCTAATTCTTATTTTTAATATTTTAAAAAGCATTTTAAGAAACAAAAGAGGCTAATTCCTGAAAGGACTGTTTGGAAGTACTTTGTTCAACTCTGCAGTGCATTGGAACATATGCATTCTCGACGAGTCATGCATAGAGGTAGGATAAAATCACGAATAACTTCTAATGTTGTTTAAATGATGCAAGTTATTAGGCAATTTAAGAATAAATGCCTTCCAATCATAGGCATAGCATCATGGTTTTTGGCTAATTTATTTCCAAAGTATCATTTACTAGAATGAAAAACCTTTAAGTAAAGGTTTTAAAGAAGAATAAGAATTAGTTGTTTTTCTGCCTGCCTCTTCTGAGCATCTTACTGATTATGTTGGTAAATGAAAAAAAAAAAAAAATGGAGGAAAGCAATTCAATATAAATAAGTAAGATTTCTTTTTCAAATGAGCAATGTATATTATGGCCAACTTCATTTTTTAATTTTCAATATTAACTCAATGTATTCTTGATTGTCAGTCTAATAGTTGGACAGACTATATAAAGATTACAACACTTAGGAATTGTCCCTCTGATTTGGGGTTATGAAAAATTTCAATATAGTTTATTTAAGCAATTATCATTTCTTAGGTCATCTAAATTATGTTCATAATAGACATATATATGTTTTATGTAAATGTATCAACAAATTAATGTTTAGTAAGATATTTAACATTGATATAAAATGGAAATAAATTTATTTTGTGCTTTGAATTTCACAAAAGTTTACTTGAAAATGGAAAACAAAATGCATTTTAAATGAAATTTAGTAGCAATCTTCATCATGCTGCATTGATGATTATCAGAGGACTCAGAAATAATAAGATATGAAATATTAGGATATATCAGAATTACTCAAAATAAAGTAATTGGATCAAAATTCAAACTGAGTTTCATTTTTAAGGTAGATTTTAAATTCCATGAAAAATGTTTTAATCTCTTGAAAATACCTAAGCTGACATCATCTTTCACCTGATTCCTTCATCTATTCACAGATATAAAACCAGCTAATGTGTTCATTACAGCCACTGGAGTGGTCAAACTTGGAGATCTTGGGCTTGGTCGGTTTTTCAGCTCTAAAACCACAGCTGCACATTCTTTAGGTAAGAGACACAGTATAATTTCATGCAGTTATTGTGTGTGTGTGTGTGTGTGTGTGTGTGTGGTTAGAAACAACATAAGGGATATACTAATTATATGCCAGCTCTTATGTTCTAAATAGAACTATTTTTAAAATCATCAAATCCTGAGTAGATCCTTACAGCTCTCTATCAGATGTAATGTGTCCATTCACATGACAGTTGGGTACTTCTGTTAATTTGACCCCAGGTAGATATTTGGTAAAAGAAAATGCTAATAAACAAACCTGGTTTTAATAATTGCCTTCGAGCATTCCTTTTATTTTCCATTTAACAATATTAAAGTAATATGATTTAACCATATCTTGGCAGAGGATTTCACCTGACTATTTAAAAATACCT
This sequence comes from Cryptoprocta ferox, assembly GCA_028646485.1. Lineage (NCBI taxonomy): Eukaryota > Metazoa > Chordata > Mammalia > Carnivora > Eupleridae > Cryptoprocta > Cryptoprocta ferox. Next base: position 35,308,294 of record CM053562.1, read on the forward strand.
TAGGGGCACCTGGATGGCTCAGTCAGTTGAACATACAACTTTGACTCAGGTCATGATCCAACCGTTTGTGAGTTCAGGGCCCATGTCGGGCTCTGTGCTGACAGCTCAGAGCCTGGAGCCTGCTTCAGATTCTTGTCTCCCTCTCTCTCTGTCCTTCCTCCACTTGCGCTATGTCTCTCTCTCTCTCTCAAAAAATAAATACTTAAAAATTTTAAAATATACCATAATAATTTGTAAATGTTTGTTTTTTAAAATAACACATATAGTTGTGATTACTGCAAAGGGGAAAACCTAAAGATGGTCTAATAAGGAAAATATTATTTTTTCCTAAGTAGAAAATTAGTTTTTCCTAATAAGGAAAATATTCCCCTAAGTAATGTAGTAAAAGATATCTGCTAATTATTCATTCTAGAGTTAATAATATGGCAGTGTCCTTTATATCTAAAATAAAATGTAGCTATTACAACATTATAGTAGCAAGGGAAAGAAAGTTGTCCACTTTACAAACAATAGAATTTACTAGGAAGAAATAATTTTTAAGCTGAATACCCTAAAGAGAGAGAGAGAGAGCTTCTCTTAAAACTCTTTAAATTTCATTTTGTCCTTGTAAATATAAGACTTAGGTAACATGGTAACAACCAGAATAAAATAAGAATTAAGATAAAAATAAGTTGACCTTAATTAAATGGTACCCCATCTTTCGTGTCATAATTTCATTGAAAACCAATAAATTTTTGTATAAAATTGTGTTGAAATATGATATTAAAAACTTTAAAATGGCTTGATGAAGAATAAGTGAGTTTACACTAACCACAGTATTGAAACAAGCATCTGAGTTAGTTGACTAGACCTTTTAAAGTTTTTCCAGCTTTGTTAGTAAGATTCTGTGTGGACTTGAACCTGTTGTTTAATTTTTTATGTCTAGAACAGTATCTGGCACATACGTAGGCACCCAGTCACTATTTGCTGAATGACAAAATGTTGGATTTTAGATTATAAAGAGTAGTAGAAAGATAATACTTTACCCTTTTCCCAGAGTTTTAATTTTGTCAAGTACTTTAAGAAAATAAAGTTTCAAGTGATGTTGAGTGATACTGTTTTGTTCCCTTTCACTTTACATCTATTTTTATAGAGCATTTCAGGTTTTTCTGGGTAAGAAAATTTGATATGTAATTCTATAAGAAAAGCATAATTCTATAATTATGTAATTATATGTAATTCTATAAGAAAAACTTTCATAAAGTTTTATTTGGAATTTACAGCTCTTACAATGCAAATAATAGAAGATTTCTATGAAGAAAACGTAGACTATTCAATGTCAATGACATTTCTCACTAGTAAAAATAACATGTTTTCGCTTTGTTACTCACCTGAGTGTCTTAACAGCATTCCGTCATTTGTTTACTTGGAAATGCTGTATGTACATACACACACCACACACACACGCCTGTACATACTCATGCTCATGCACACACATTTATTTGTTAAATGCTGCTTTGCAGCGTGTCATTCTGAGCATACTGTAGTCACCTGACCCTTCGGAGCCAGCATATGAAACTCCGATCTTAACAGTTTTAGAAATGGTCTTCTGTAGCTTGCGTGCCACTGCCTCATACAAAAGTTCTAAACAAGGTTTACAAAAATGTATCTTCAAGCTTAGGCAATGTGCTAGTTCAGATTATGTGATATGGAGAGTAAATTAATTAAGAAAGTCTATTATCAGGTTTTATCTCAATCAGTTTACTTAAGGTCATGTAGTTTTATGTATATATGTAAGTATATATGTGTGCATGCATAAAATAAATGGGGATGCACATAATTACATAACGTTCTAAGACACATCCTGTAGTACAGCCAGTGATGAAGTAGAAACGAGACTGTTTCTTTGATAAATGAATGAGAAGAAAAAGAATTTCTTTCGCAAGCATTTTTTCTCATATTGAGAAAAAAATATTCTTTTTTTAAAAATATTTTTTAGTGTTTATTTTTGAAAGAGAGAGAAAGAGAAAGAGAAAGAGAATGAGCAGGGGAGGGGCAGAGAGAGAGAGAGGGACAGAGGATCCCAAGCAGGCTCTGTGCTGACAGCAGCGAGCCCGATGGGGGGCTCGAACCCACAAACTGCGAGATCATGACCTGAGCCGAGGTTGGACACTTAACCAGCTGAGCCACCCAGGTGCCCCTCTCACGTTTTCTGTAGCAGATAAAATTTTTATAGATAGTCACATTTTGAATCAGTTTTTAGTACTATCTTTTTTTAAAATCAAAAGTATGTCAACATAGAATATTGGATAATATACATAGATGATTTCTTGGATCAGGCTTAAAAATTACAATTACTAAATCTCATGTTGCTGGATGTCTAAACCATATTCAAATCCTCAAAACTGAAAAAAAGAAAATTCTCAGAAGCTTTCACTTTATCTTCTACTCTCTCGGTGTTCCAGCCACATACATTGAGTCAAATATTTCTTTTCTATTCCCTCTTCCTTAATACATAGTGACTTCATATTTAAACTAGGAAAATATTCTTTCTTGTTTCTAATATTTAAAAAATATCAACTCTGTATATTCCCAGCAGAGTTATCTTCCTAAAAGAGATTATCTGAGTATGTCACTGTCCCCCAAATCCTTGATGTTTCCCTGTTGCTTAAAGAATATCATGCCAAGTCCTTAGTTTAGTAGTCAGGACCCTTTAGTGTTTGGTGTCCTCTATAACTTTCCATTCTTATCATTGACTACACATCCCTACCTCATTATGTTCCAACCATGTTATTCCTCTTGATTTGTTCTGAATGTGAGAAATGGCATGGTGTTTTGGAGAGAATAGAGGAATCTGGATTGACATGTCCATTGTTCTGCAGGACCTTGATCAAGCCATTTATTAACTTTCTAAGGCTCAGTTTCCAAATTTGTAAAACTAGAAATGTGGGTAATAACTATTCTGTGTTGTACCCTAATCTCTATCCAATCCCTAACCTAATAATACAAGGAACATAAAGTTGTTTTCATTCACTATAATGTGCCATTAAGTTGCTTATGTTAACATGATGGTGGTGATGGTGGTGATGGTGGTGGTGGTGAAGATGTAGAAAAAGAAGAGGGAAAAAGAAGGAATTCATGTACAGCTTATTATTCTGTTAAAATATCTAAATTGATTCATTTAAAAGACAGTTTTAGTACCTTTTTTATGCACGTGCTATTCTAGGGACCAGGAACAAGCCTAAACAAGACATCTTCATAGAGCCTATCTTGTGGTGGTAGAGAATAGGTGTTTTTGTTTTTTTATTTGTTAGCCATGTGACAGGGCGTGACTAGGAGGGGAATTATTTTAGAAGGGACATGGTCAGACAGGGCCTCTCTGTGAAAAGGCAGTGTTTGAACTGAGATCACCATGCAGAAGCACCAGCTAACCAGAACCTGGGGGATACGGTCTCAGGCTGACTGAAGAGCAGTTTACACAAAGGGGCAAAGGCAGGATATGCTCTAAACTCAGTCTAGAGAAAGTTTGCTGGAGCAGGGTGGAGGAAGGGTCTTGGCCAGATGTGAGAAGAGTTCACATCTCATTCCCGGAGCAGTGACAAGCTTTTGCAATTTTGTAGTTGGAGAGCACCATGATGTGCCCTTAAGACTGTAGCCATGAACCTCATTCGTTGTCTTCAGAATAATCATGGCCAGTACTGTCTGCTGTTTCAGGTTCTTCTTTGTCCTCGTGGTTGCCTTTCTTTGTCTCTGAGTGCCTCTAAGGATATGCTGCCCAAAAGTGAGCAGATATACCACATGAGCTCATCAGCCCATAGAACAGAAAGTTTGTCACTGCCTATAATCTGTGATCTTGACAATTCTTTTGCTTTTGTCCCCTTCCTCCATTTGTTTTGTACATGAATTTATCTTAAGTCAGATCTTCATTTAGTGCTTTTGTATTGATTTGGACAGAGGGTGTTGCTAGGGAAACTAATTATAGGATTATATATATCCCTGTGAATCTTGACGGGTTTTTTTTTTTCATATTATCAACCTTATAAATGTTACAGGTGTTAGAAAATCTGTTATATATATATGTCTACATCTTAAAATTTAAATGAGGACGCATTTCTCTCCCTTGAATCAAGCTTTTTGACAGTCTAGATAAGCAGCTTTCAGATTTCTTGACAACGACCCCAGCCACATTATGACCCCATAGGAGCATTACCATGTATAATTGAAGCAAAAGTTTCATGTGACAGTGTTTTACATTATAACTATAATGCATTCTGATATTATCTGTTCTATTTTATTGAAAATAATGCTAGATGCAACCTACTAAATTAATTTTACAACTAATTAGTAATGACCTGCAATTTGGAAAATACTAGTCTGTGTTTACAGTGCTTTCATGCTGTTCCATTTACTTAAAGACAGATTCCCATTTTTCTACTTACTCTTACATACTCTATTGAATTGGTCATTTACAGTGTTCTCTGTATTTCTGGAGGTGGGTAATAACATGCCTGGTGGCTCTGTACAATTTGTAAATCATTCCATTCCCTAAGATTCTTAAATGTACACATGAGCTCTGGGTATGGATTATTCCCATTCCAGAATCAGAAGATAGTGAGTGGCCTGTGACTTCCTACTCTAGGAAGTTTATTTTTTTTCTCCCAACAGTTTTTTTTTTTTTTTCACCGTATCAGTACCTTGTGGCATTTTCTCCTATTCTATATTAGTGGTTTCTTATTTGTTGTTGTTGATTTCCATCTGGAGTTACCTTATTCTGCTCTGTACATTATATAGGAACCCACATATGAAAGCAGAGTTTGTTCTCTCTCCTGGACTTGACTGCTCTTGATGCTCCAAGACTCAGAACTAAACACGAAATAGACCTCTAGGATATTGAAGTCTTTCTTCATAACCATTCTGTCTTCCGGCAACTCTGGCTGATATTTCTAAGGAAGTGGCTCTTCTAGAAAACTGAAAACTACAATTGCACCAAATTCTGTGCAATAGGAACATGGCAATCAAGGTGTAGTTTTTCTCCTGTCCCAAAACACAGAATATACTTTTGGTACACTTATTTCTTAACTTATTCTACAGCCTCTTTTCAGCAAATGTTCTGACTCAGAGGTAACCTGCTAAGGAATTAAGTATCTTTACCTTTGAATATTGAAAAATATAGCAGAATACACAGAATAATTTTTATGTATTCCAAATACGTGATTTTTAGTAAAACCGTACCATACGACCCTTATTACCTATAATAATGACCCAGAGGAATCCTCTACTGCTATTAAATAGCAACAGTAGTAACAATGAATATGTGTATAGCGCTGTATAATTTACAGGCAGATTTAAAGCACATTTTATCCTCTGTCACTCAGTATTCTATAAGTAGATAGAGTGACTGTTATAAATTAAGAAACTGAGATCCTCTAATACTGAACCTGACCTCCATTCCTATACCACCCTAGAATTCCTGATCCTTACTTTGTATAATTTGTCTTTTCTCATTAGGACTTCTTATTTTCTAATATGCTATATACTTTTTATATAAATTTTAAAAAATTAATGGTTTTATTTATTTTGGAGAGAGAGGGAAACAGAGTGCAAGTGGGGGAGAGACTGAGAAAGCGGGAGACACAGAATCTGAAGCAGGCTCCAGGCTCTGAGCTGTGAGCACAGAGCCTGATGCAGGGTTCAAACCCACAAACTGCAAGATCATGACCTGAGCTGAAGTCGGACGTTTGGCCAACTGAGCCACCTAGGCGCCCTAGTAAATTTTTTTAATGTTTATTTATTTTGAGAGAAAGCGAGCAAGCAGGGGAGGGGTGGAGAGAGAGGGGGAGAGAGAATCCCAAGCAGGCTCCGTGCTGCCAGCACAGAACCCAGTGTGGGGCTCAAACTCAAACCTTGAGATCATGACTTGAGCTGACACCAAGAGTCAGATGCTTAACCAACTGAGCCACCCAGCCGCCTCATCTAATATGATGTATAATTTATTTGTTATGCTCCGTACTTTTTGACTATGTCCTCCAGCTAAAATTTAACCTTTATTAAGAAAGGGATCTATGTGTTTTTGGTTTCCTGATGTATTGCAAACACCTAGAAGACAACATTGCACATAATAGATAATAAATATTAATTAAATGATGAATGGGTGTAGAGACTGGCTACACATCAAAGGATGAATTTAACTGAATGTATCAGTACATGTGGGTGAGATTATGTTGCAGTAAGGAACAATAGCAAAATCTCAGTTGGCTGGGCCCTAATGTGTATTACGTCTCATCACTCAAAGTCCACTGTGGGCCTTGTGTGGCCCTCTAGGGCAGCTGCCCTCTCTCCATGTAGTGACTTGTCATTTCAGGCAGCTTCAGTCTTGTGTTATCTTCATATCAACATAGGTTTCTGTGATCTCATGAGGGTAAGGGAACATGGACAATCACTTACTGGCTCTTTTTTTTTTAATGTTTTTTATTTATTTTTGAGAGACAGAGAGAGACAGCACGAGCAGGGGAGGGTCAGAGAGAGAGAGAGGGAGACACAGAATCCGAAGACAGGCTCCAGGCTCTGAGCTAGCTGTCAGCACAGAGCCCGATGCGGTGCTCAAACCCATGAACCGTGAGATCATGACCTGAGCCGAAGCCGGACGCTTAATCGACTGAGCCACCCTGGCACCCCATTGGCTCTTAATTAAACCCTTCTGCTGGCACCCCATTGGCTCTTAATTAAACCCTTCTGCTTCAGTATAACACAAATTACAACCAATCTTGTTTTATTGCCCAAAACAGAGAATCAGGTAGCATAATTGTCCCATGTGTTCAGGAAGAGGAGAAGCAAAAATAATAAATGTGAGGATTGTCCACGGCATGAGATAAAGCAAAAATTACCTGATTTATTTTGTCCATGGTTTGTTTTGTAGCCTTTCTCTACTTGTGTGTGTGTGTGTGTGTGTGTGTGTGTGAGAGAGAGAGAGAGAGAGAGAGAGAGAGAGAGAGATTTGTTACTATTGCAACTAAAGCATAATTAACTCAGTGGGAATGGGTGGTAGTGGCGAATGAAGAAGTAGCCATATATAGGGAATTTTCATTATTCTAAGAGCAGAGAGATTACTATAATGATTATGATTATTATTTTTTCAGAGAAATTATTTTTAAATTCATAGTAATTCATGAAGTTCACCGTAGGATTGACCCCTCATGATTTTTCTCTTGATCAGTTAATCTGTAGTTATCCTTGATGGACGTACTTGGGATAGAGACCTTATTTTGGTCAAATGAATACATTTATAATAAAAATTATTACTTACCAAGCTTCAAATACCAACTTAGATTAAGTGCCATGTAGCACATGAACTAATTTCTTTTGTATTGCTCTTATCCAACATTAAGGTAGTTGTGATTACCTAAATTAGAGTCATATCAATTAGTGAACAAACCAGACTTCATTTAAATTACAAAAGACCATAGTTTATTCTTTTAGTCTTCTTAAGGTAACTGTATTGGCTTTTCCTACTTCCCCCACCTTCCCTAAAAAACTTAGAAAACATACCTTCTCCCATCCCAAAATAATCGAGTGAGCTTTTAGGAGTCACACATTTTTCAAACCATATACTCTGCTCATTAGCCCCCCAAACTTAGTGTAGTTCTTGATATGAAGTTGGTTCTCAGAACATTGAATTTGAATGTCCCACTCTCCCATGCAATGCATGAATCTTTAACATACTTGTGTTTGTTTTCTATTGCTGCCCTAACAAATTACCACAAATTTAGTGGCTTAAACTCTTTCTCCATCTTTACAGCCAATAATGGCAGGCAGAATTCCTCTCACACTTTGAATCTCTCCTGCCCCTTCCCTTGCATATCTTCCTGATGATTTAGGATAATCTGTTTTAAAATCAGTAACCTTACCTCAGCAGAGTCGCTTTTGCCATGTAAAGTAACATATACAGGTGTGACACCAGAGGGCAATGATTTTGGGGGCCAGAATTCTGCTTACCACACTATTTTAGTAGACTTCATGGAGAATCTTTGGTATCCTCCTCTAAAGACTGACTGGTAGAATGAAGCTGTTTAAAAGTCAGAGGTTTAATGGAAGTTTGCCTTGTTGAAATTAAGTACTTTTTTTTGACAGATATTTTGACATTAAAATTTCACATTTTTATTATAGACCTTTGTAGGTGTTTTATTGCATTGTGATGTACTTTTACTTTTAGGGAAGACTATACCATACTTGGCATAATATAAATTTTGCAGACGAGATTTCTCTATCATTGCTATGAGTTTATGGCAGTTTTGTTTTGTTTGTTTGTTTTTTAACAAAACTGTATTTAATCCTCAAGGGACTTCTCTCCTTATTACCATTCCTGCTTCTGGAGTTGGCTTACTCCATCATGGACTAGAATATAGGAGATAAAAAGTAATTTTAACAAAACTTAATTAGAAAAGCTAATCTGCTCCAAAGGTATGTATAAGTAAATAGGGTTAGTTAGCTACTATTTAAGCAAATCTATTTGCCTCAGAGTTGCTTTTATTATTCACAGTGCAGCGTTTCCTGTCTGACTGCTGCAAAGGAGAAAAATGAGAATAGTTAGATTAATAATACTGTAATATGGCATTTTACTTGCTTTCATAATGTCCCCCAGAAGACAAAAGATAGAGAATTTTCTCTTTGCGTGTACATGTGTGAATTTAGCTATTACATGTGTTTGTTGTACATCCTGAAAATGGCATAGATTTAAAAAATAACTTAGAACTCTCTGATACTGATCCTTGTGCTATATAATATTTGAAACCCATTGTGGGGGAATTATGTTGTTTTTGTTGTTGTTATAGGATTGTTTGAACTCCTCTTTACCTTCCACAATGAGACAGAGAGTTGTCAGATTTTGTGATGTTGCCAGAAGAGTAAATGCATGGCCATCACTCAAACCAGATATCAGGATTTTCACACTGGAGTCTCTTGAGTGCACAATTCATGTTCCCCACACTATTTCCAAGTGTGATATAGCTTCTGATTTCAGCTTGGAAAATTAATGTTCTTGAACCGGGCATTAAACAGTTTCATTTTTGGTGCCAAGTGCCACCTGTGGTCACATACTGGTTTTTCCCACACCTTTCCCTAACACCTCTCTGTGGATTTTCTTTGGCTTATCCCCCTTCATAGTTCAACGTGGTTTGGGGCCGGAAAGGCAGCATATGTTCAGTCAGTGCTATAGGCTACTTTCACGGATTTGTTTTTAACATTCCATTCCTTCTTGACTTAAATAATGGCTCTACGAAGAAGCTACTGTCTGATTTTAAACTGCACATTTCACCTCTCAGTCACCATAACAAGGATGTATTTGAAACAATCAGAGCAGCTGTTAGAGTAGTGGCATTTCCACGTTAGTCCCATGAACCCAGACCCGGATTCCTGGCTCCTCATATGTACATACTGACTTTTAGAAGATTTCTCTACTTCTTAATTTGGAAAGATACAGTTTTCTACTGTTGTTTTGTTTTGCTTTTTAAAGATATATTTCACAGTAATCAGTTTTAATGGAATAACTATCTATTTAAAAGCAAGCTCCAAACACCTGGTTTGAATTCCACATCCACACCTTACCCGTTTTGTGATCTTTGGCAAATTATGTGACCTCCCAAATGCATCCTCTCTAAAACAGGGTAACAATAGTAACATCTCTTGAAACCACTTCATAAGGATCCCCATGTCACTAGCGCATGAGCCCCATGAGGTCAGGACTTCGTCTGTTTACTTCTATCTCCTTAGCACGTAGAACAGTGTGTGCCTTAAAGTAGGGACCTGCTAAACATTTGGTAAAAGTTCAGCCAGATAATTCATGTAATGCATTTAACACAGTGCCTAGAGCAGGGTAACAATAACAATAACATTTTTGGGGTGCATGGATGGCTTAGTCGGTTGACTGAAGTGGTCTGACCTCAGCTCAGGTCATGATCTCGTGGTTCGTGAGTTTGAGCCCCGCGTCCAGCTATGCACTGACAGCTCAGAGCCTGGAGCCTGCTTCAGATTCTGTGTCTCCCTCTGTCCTCCCCTGCTCGCTCTTGCACTCTCTCTCTCTCTCTCTCTCTCCTTCTCTCAAAAATAAAATAAACATTAAAAAATTAAAGAAAAAACAGTAACTTTTTCAAAACTCCCTCAGCATTATTAAAGCTCTTAACTGTCATCAGTTGCACTTAAAAGATGACAAATTTTATTTTAGAATTTTCTCTTGCAGAAGAAATAACTACTCTACCACTCAGCCATTCTCTATTAACCTTAGATAATACTCCTTACAATTAAATACATTTGGCCTCTCTCTGTTAAGTCTACCAACATAATTTCTAGGCTGATTTAAGATTATGAAGGAAAGAATGAAAATTAATTCTTATTCCCCGAAGTTGTATCTGTATATTTTTTAAATGAAACAGATATAAGATGATTAGCGTCCTTTTTAATGTTCCCAACAAGAAAGGTTCAAAGCTTTCTTTTCTGCAGTTTGCCTTAATTCTAAGAGAAAGAAACGACATTTCGATACTGAATTTGCCTGTTTGTACTCTCTGACTTAAAACACTCCACTCAGCTTTCCTATGTAATAGTTTTAAAAAAAGGACTATATTTTTTTTCTTCCATTTCACTTTCCATATGGATTTTTGTAGGTTTTTTTATGAGTGCTGCAGAATTCAGAGCAGAATGATCTCAGAAATCAACTCCTGTTCCTCATCACTGTACCTTAGAGGTGAGGAAAGTAAATAAAAAGAGAAGTTAGTTAAGTGGTCCTACTAGGTAGTTAGTGAGGTAAGATGTGAAATAGATTTCCTGACCTTTGAGTGGTTTTGCCCTGCCTTCCTTGTTTCACACAAATAAAACGAAACAAAAAAAAAAAATAGCAACCCAATTTAATGTATAAATAGATGCCTCAGTAGTTCTATTTCTTTTTGCCAATTCAAGTCGTTGCAGAAATTATAATACTAAATGTTGAAAAAATTCTACATCTAACTTGTTCTGATAACATGGAAGTTATTAATTAATTTAGTCATATATTCCATAATAACATGTTAGCAGAATTTTTTGACTCTCTTATATGTAATATATAACTTCTGAAAATTGGTCTTCCTTTTGTTCAGGATAAATTTTAGAATATATTTATTGTTAATAGAATATATACAGTATGAAGCTTTTTCCCGTCTAGCTAGAATAAGCCAGTGCAATTAACGTTTGTTTGTATTTGAATGATGATCTTAGTATATTTTAAAGATCCAATAGCATTTTTTAGTTGTTAGCAATTTTCCTCTAATATCAGCCTTTTTCTGTTATTGTTTTTTTTATGATGTTATCATCCATTTCTTACTTTCACGCATGTCAGGAGGTTCAAATGACATAAATATCTGCTATAGTAAAATATATTCCCATTTTATCTACAGCCATAAATTCTCAAAAGATTAGTGAAATTACACAACTTGCTGTCTCCATGCTCCTCAACACACAGTAATTTGCATGATCGTTTTAATGTCTAATCATATCATTCTATAACTCTCCCTTTTCTTGTACAGTTGTTAAGTCACAACATTCTTGAGGCAGTGGTAATAATAGACACAGCTGTCGTGGATTTTTATAAAAGGCTTTTAGGAAATAATTATATATCCATTAAATTTGAAATGTGGAAGACCTATCACTGCATGTAAATGTATTTCACATTTTCCTGAGCATTTAAACTTTTCGACCTCTCTGCTAGGTAGAGAGGAAGGATGAATCTGTTTATGTGATGGGGTTCAACCTCAGTGTCAGTCAGTGGAAGAGCCTTGTCCAGGACGGAGGTGCACTTTAGGGAGCATGTAAGAGGGAGCAAGTGGAAACTCCCTCTTCTGCTGTGTTCAGCTAATTATGATTTTATCCAATTAATAATCGTAGTACAGGATACAAACTTTCTCCTCTTCCTACATAATGACTCTTTTGGAAATGTGTCAATCAAAAAGGTGAGTAGCATCCTTAGATTTCCACTTTAATATATTCAAGATGTGTATACCTGAAATACTAAAATATGCATATGTAGCCTAAAGAAGTTTGTTATTATAATATGAAGAAGGATCAGTGTCTTAAGTTTACAGTATCAGTGTTAACCCAATACGTCACTTTTTGTAATGACCTCTAGCAGCACACTCGAAAAGGCTTTTCTTCCCATTAAAATGTTTTACATTATAAGTTTAGCTCAGTCGAATTTCCTCATCATTCTTTTCTCTGCTTCCTTCACTTGCGGGTCGTCCATGAGTTCAGTTGTGTTGCAGGTAAGGTGTTGTGCTGGGGCTAATCTCTGTAAAATGCTAGCATTTGTTCTTCTTTTTCCCTATCATCAATCTTTCACACTCCTATCAAACCCCTAATGTATCAGCAGGTTTCCCAGAGCTACTGGTTAAAATTACCTTTGCTTTTGGTAAACTCTGAACCTTCAAGCCTCAGTGTTTTCAGTTGCCCCCTGTGGATTCCGTGAAGCCTCTCTCTGCACATTCCTCACTGCCACTCACTTGCTTTATGTCCTGAAACCAGGAGCCTGTGCAGAGCCCTCTTATTATTCCAAGTGTACCCGCCACCCTTCCTTAGGTGGAGAGAGGGTGTAAATACCTCCAATAATCGGTGTCACTTATGCAAGCTACAAGTGAAAGAGGTTGGAGCCCCCATAGCTAGAGAGCTTGTGTTTATTTTACCCGATAACAATTCAGATTGTTTAATCCTTGCTGTTTCTGAAAGTTTTCTTAGCTTTTCTGACCCTGACAGACATTGACAAATTTCCTTGCCTTGAAATAAATGCTACAATTAAGTAATTTATTTCTTAAGGTTTGTCTTAACTAATTTCATATTTGACTAGTTCGTATTTTATTTAAATTTATTTTATCCTCCTATGCTCCTGTTCTTTTTTTCATTTCTTCACTTTCATAAAAACTTCCCTTTCATCCATTGTGACTAGGATTCTCCATTCTTAGTAAAAATGGATTCCAGTGCAGATAGGATTTCTTATGGATATGTAGTCCATGATGTTTTCACCTTCAGTGCAGTATAGTTTCCGCACAACTAGTTTACAACCTTATTCTGTTGGGAAAGCTGACTCCTGCCTTTGAGAATAATACTTTGATTGTTGCCGTGGCTCTTTCCAGTTGTCTCTGACTAAATACCCCTGCTCAGGACTGTGAGTTACAGTCTCATTAAGATTTGCACTCACTATCTGGGGAGTTCTTGAAAATTAATAGAAAAGGGGGAATGCCCTTCTCTCCATGAGTAGCAGCATCTTTTTGGTAGGTTTTGCCTCAGGCAAGTAAAATTCCAAAATATCGTTCTCAAACTTTGGGTCTCTATTTGGCCAAAAAAAAAAAAAAAAGAAAAAAAAAACCCTTAGGCTAATGATGGTGAAATAGCCATCTACCTCTGAAATTGAAGAGAGTCACTTTGAAAGTCACTTAAATGTTTTTACCCTTCAAAAAAATAACTGATATGCCTTTGCTTATTTTTAAATGCTTAATAAATATTAATTTTTACATTATCACTTATTACGTGAGCACTTTCTAAGATGGCCATAAAAAGGGGAAATATGTATAAGCACATCAAAAGAAACAAAAATAAAAATTATCTGGAGTGTCTTGACTTTAAAAAAGTCTCAGTAGTAATGACTCAGGCATTTTTCTAGGGATGTCTGTGACCTTTCACATATGTTATTGTATAAGCCTTTGATAAACAAAAGTCTGTTCTATTCTTTCTAAAGTGGTAGTAGATAGGGTACTGAAAGTTAGTGATTATATCATTCATAATTTTAAGAGCTACAACTGTGTTATAAAGAAAGTTTCTATTAAAGTTAATGAGCATGATTTATTTATATACATTCTACTAAATTGTTATATATTAATGTTTATATTAAATAAATTATTATACCATCATGCTTGATTATTTGAGATATGCAAGCCATATTTTTTTTAAATAAGGAAATGAAGCCAATGTGAATCACTTAAGTAGATTTTCTTGTTAGAATTCCTTGGTTTTCCTTTAGATATGCTCCCAAGATTCTCCCTGAATTGATCAAAAGGAAATAAACTTCAAATCACCACACCCTTTTTAATATAGGATAGACATTGCTGTGCCATGTAAGGGTCAGGGAGCAGAGGAAGTTGAAAAGTTTTAATTATTCGCAAAAACAGTTTCCTGATTCTAATGAATTATTTTGGTGATACTCTTTTAATCTAGAATTTTGTGTATAAAATTTCTTACCATAGCTGCATCTTCATTTTTGTACTCCTCTTGTTTTGTTTGGTTTGTTTTTTGCAGTAGGTACACCTTATTACATGTCTCCAGAGAGAATCCATGAAAATGGATACAACTTCAAATCTGACATCTGGTCTCTTGGCTGTCTACTGTATGAGGTAGGTAATGTTGATAAATTCCATATATTGATGCATTTTAGTTACCATATTTCCTCTATCCTTATAGTATACACTGATTCTATTTCTGAATGATATTTAAGAATTAGCTTTTTAGTTGTGAAAGGTTAATTCATTGACTTAGTAACTGTTTTTGTAATGGTATTTATACATTCTTGCACCTTTATTTCCTCTAAAAATTTTTAAATTGTTTCCTTCTGATGAGAATTTTATTTTAAAAATGTTTTTAATGTTAATATAATGGTTTTCTGCATACCTTATTTATAAAAATGTACATTTGAATATCTGTAAAATGACTTGCTTATCCATGCATAGCAGGGGAGGTATAATGGAATGGATTTAAAACATGAAAGTATGGTAAATACCTTTTTCAGTACTCTTTCACTCTTATGGCAACTAATTCAGCTTTAAAGACAGTAGGTAAATAGGTAATTTTTCTAGGTTATCACTTAATTTTGTTGCCATGAGTAAGCAGTTGTATTGGTAAAGCTTAGTGAAATACTCTCTCTCTTGTTCTACTGGTGATTATTTATCAAAGGAAAATGGAAATCATCTAGGTAGATGCTCTAGCAAATATTGCAGTGATTTGGATGGGTAGAAAAAAAGCATATTATGAGCACATTTTATATCCACATTATAGAGTAATGGTATGAAAAAGCACTCTAGTCACTTCTGTAAATTTATGTTTTAATAGAAGTATAATTTTCCTAGTGACACAGGTTTTTAAGTCAGAGCTGTTAATTAGTCTACATCTAAGTAACTATTTTAATACAATAAAATGAAGGAAAATAATACATGGAATCATTTTCATGTTTTAATGTATGTTAAAAGCAATCTAAAGTGGATAGATAGAAACCACTGTATTTCTTTCTCTATATTTTGTGTTTCTTTCCTCCTGATTTAAATGAAATATATGATGAGATGATCTATTTTAATTGTCCAACCATTGCTTGGAAGTAAAGCACCAGAAGGTTTTTTTTTTTTTTTAATGTGTATCATGATCTTTAATTATTATATTACAGTTTACACTTTCAAATTTCCTTAATTTAAGGAACCTGAGATTATTTTTTTCTTCCTACTAAAGTGACTAATGATTGCTCTAAAGAATGGATTTTTTACATATTCTTAGATAACATTCCTAGTACAATTTTTATTATGAAAAATTATGAATCAGTGATATGACAAAATGTTTTTATGTATGCATTAGAGATTAAAAGAGATTATGCTCACTAATTTGATACAATGCTGAAAAGACTTGATTTTGATTATATTAAGTTGCTGCAATGTTTAAATGTCACTTTGAACATTTTTAAATATTTCATATTTGTTTAGGTAACGTTAGATTTCTTTATGTCATAGTCTTATATTATCAAAGTGGCATTTTCCTTTTAAACATCTAAAGGTAAACAAATTGGTTTGCACTAACAAGAAGAAATTAGCAATGAAAGAGAAAAAGTTCAATTAAGGTAATGAATGTTTTTTAAGAAGATCGTCTAATTCTTTTAGGGCTACTAGACTCATATCAAAACTGAAATAATTCTTCACATTCTGGATTTGCCTTTGAGAGGCAGTGTCTCATTTTTATGTATATTTAAAATGATCACCAAAATAGAATTTATTTCTTTGGACACTCCTACATCCATGAGTTTTATGTGTTTTGGATGATTTTGAGTTAAAGTATTTATCATGATAATGTTAGTTCTCTTCTCAGTAAATTTTCTCAGTTCCTCTGTACAACTCATGCAGAAGAGACTAAAATTTTTCTAAAGATTTAATTTACCTTTATGTTCTGTCTCCTTCCAGTTAGTTATGTTTCTGTATAATGTTAATAGAAATACTCAGCAATTAATCTTTTAAAAATTGGCCACAACCTCTCTGAGACATTTTATATTATATCCCACTAAGAATGTACTCTTAACAATGAAGGAGCAGGAGGCTTTTTTGAAAATGTATTTTAAACTCAGAAAATTAGACTTTCAAATATTCCTGAAACCTCAAAAAAAAAAACTAGCAGTACAGTTTTAATTGATATGCAACAAAGTAGACTTTACTAATTAAAATCAAGATGCTGTGCTTTTGCTACATGGACCTTTACATGGAAAAGTAGGTTTTACACATTTCCTTTATTGTTCAGTGCAGCAATTGCATCCTTCTAGGGTTGTAGGTTGGTGGCTTACAGTTCAAAAAAAAAAGAGAGCTGCCACCAGCCCCGAAGACAGACAGTGGGCTTTCGTCCCTCCGACACCCCCAGAATACTAATCAGGAAAGTCAGACCCTGGAGGTCAGGGAGCAAGTCAATCATTCTAGCGATCGTCTCAGTGTGGAGGATCAAATTAGCCTGAAAAATTCAGCTGCTGGGAGGAGAGGGCGAGCAGCTGTCAGGGGCAGCATCGAGATGCACTAATGAACCAGATGAATAGTGCAAAAGCTTGAAAATAAAAACAGGACAGTTGACATTTTTCATCTGTCAAAGCAGGAGATGCATGAAAATATACTATTCCTGTTTTAACTCCTTAGGGGACATTCAGGTTTTTTTTTTTTTTTTTTTTAACACTCTGCAGTATTGAGACAAAAGTACTGTAATGAACTCCTAGCATATGATAATGAATATATGTACATTTACGTAGGGTTTTTTGCAAATGTGGAAAGACTATATAGTTTATATATACAGTGTATTTTTTAAATTGGCATTTATTTTTATAATTCTCTGTCATAAAGTGTCCTTGCATTTTAAACAAAACAAGAAAACATGGTCATTCTTGATAGCTCCTCTTCGAGAAATTTCCTCTCAGATGGAAGGTTTTTTATGTCTAGGGCCATTCATACTGTTTTTACTTTTTTCTCCTCATGTGGAACAACCATTCCTGAAGTGGTTTCATATGGGTTTATGTGGATTTTCTATAAAATGTAGGCTAGGTAAAACTGTGTCAAGCTACTTTGCAGGTTTGATTTTCAGTGCCGTCCCCTCGTCGTTTAAGGCTGTGAAGGAGTTAAAGCTCAGTCTGGAGCACCAGAAGACAGATGAGAGCCATTTTCAGCTTGTCCTGTCCCCACTGACGCTCACTGAGTAGCACAGCATGGACTAGCGTGTTTCACACACACTCTGCCTGTCTGGGGAATGTACACATTGTCCTTCCAAAATCAAACTTATTAGCACATGTAGAAAAGGGTGACTGACTTTGGGGCAGCCTCGCACTCCGTGTTGTATTCTTGCTGCTGCGGTTCAAAGATTTAGAAGGTTTTGAACAGGATGCGAACATTTTAAATTGAATTTTTTAGTTTGTAACCCTGCTTACCACACTACTTGCTTGCACTTTAAATGTCAAGTTAGAACCTTGTCTGAAAATAAATTTAAATTCAATAATGTCTTTTTTAAAGTTGATCATTCTTTGAGTCTTTTTTTTTTCTGCATAGAAATCTCATTTGGCTGCCTTGAAGTAGCCGCTATGACTCAGAGAGCTTTTGAACATATTTAGTGTTTTTGAGACATTATCGAAAGAAAAGAAGTTCTAGTTCATTGTAAACTACTTGAAAATCAGTTATAACATTCAGATTGGAAGGCATTGTTTTTCCTCTCAGAATAACCCTTCCCTACAGAAACTGTCATGCAGGATGAAATGCTGTACATTCTACTCCCTAAACCATTGCTTAGATTATAATGCATTTTCAATTTCAGTTTCATTTTTGTGATATTTTGACCATTGTATGGTTGATATATACCACTGATGTCTGTTTAGTCATGAGATGGATTAGTTGTTTTTTATAGCATTATATTTACAAAGAGTTTTAAGTTCCCTTATGTTCTTTTTCTTAATATTGGTTTATGTGATATATGTATGTATGAGTGTGTGTATAGTGTGTATTTGTGTGTGTGTATACACACACACACACACACACACACATACATACATACACTAACTATTTCTCCCTCATGGAATTTTAAATGTTGACAAAAATTGTAATAAGATTTTTAAAACTTACTAGATAATTCTCAGAAAGGAATATTCATAAAAATCAGAATGCCCAAATAACTTTATTTAAATTATTTTTAGTTATTTTCTATCCCCCCTGTGTAATAGACTCGATGAAATCGCCTTTAAAAGTTACCATGTAACTATATCAGTTTCATTGGGAGCATTTTGCAGATGGCTGCGTTACAGAGTCCTTTCTATGGTGACAAAATGAATTTGTACTCGCTGTGTAAGAAGATAGAACAGTGTGACTACCCACCTCTTCCTTCAGATCACTATTCAGAGGAAGTAAGTAATTTTTCAGTCCATGTGTTTATCTGTTGTTCATTTTCCTAATGTCTGCATTTTATTAAGAAAAAAAAATTTTTTTAATCCAGAAACACAAATGACGAGTATGGTGGCAGAAATTGAACTTTTCATTCTGTTTTCCTTCTCTTGGAGACCCTCTGTTTAAAGGGTTGAGTCTGCAGTTCCTAAAGTGGAGTGGAACACATCACAGCATGTGGTGTGAAATTGGTCAGTTCTTAGGCGTGATGAGAAGGGTAGCTGACTTTGCAGCACACTGAACACGGCAAAGGGCAGAATCCATGCTCAAACCCTGGCTCTCGTTGACCAGCGTGGCTGGTTCCTTCTTACTAAGACAACTGCTCAACTCACTCTCACAGTCTCAGACCAACAGTTACAACTTTCCATTTTTGGCAGAATGTCCCTCTCATCCATGTTTTCCACAGTTTGAAACATAACAACTTTTAGCTTTATGTGTCTCTACCTTGTTCCTTCAGAGTTACCCTCCCTCCTTCGACCATATCTAACCTTTCACTGCCTCACTGTTGCAATCAAATCCTGTGGGAATTGTTTTGAGGTTGTCCTCAGTAGATGTGTTAAAATGCATATTGGGTGGGATTGAAAATGTTAGAAAACTTTACTATATTAAAATCTGAGTCTGAATCCTTGTCTTGCTTTGGTAGTTCACTGGAATAAGTTGTTTTGGCTCTACCCAGTGTACACTTTTTTATTGAGCAAAGCCTCTCCCATTTTGCCCCAGTACATTTTGCCAGAATTTAAGGAGGAGAGAGGCAGAACAGCACTATCTGGGGCTAACTAAATGTGTTCACATAACTCTTTTTGGGAAAGCTTACCGGGGAACATACCCAGAGAAAACACTGTCTTGAGTTAGGACATCTCACCCTCTCATGAGCAACAGATTTTTTGCCCAAGGGAAATGGCATGGAGCAAAGGAAAAATATAAAACAATTATAACATTCGCTTATTAGGTAGTCTTGTCACTCTATCTTGAAATGAATAGCGATCGGTTTTAGTTTTATACAAGGAAAATTGAGTCAGTATAACTTGAATAATAAATCTCTCTAAAGAATTTTTAGCATATGGAAAGCATTTGAGCTCCTAGAATGCTATAAGTACCTTTTTTCCCTGTGGTTTTGATACTAATAATCACTGATGCCTGGTTTTGTTTTGTTGTTGTTGTTTGTTTCATAGGCTTTGTATTCGAGTAATTAAAATAAACTCTGATAAGGCAGGGATGATAATTTAGAAGTATTACCTTTATTTGATGTTAATGCTATTATGTTAGCCATTTTTAATTACTATTTTGGGTATGGAATATAAATACGGCATTTCACAAAACCAACTTCAGAACGATAGGCCTGGAAATACAGTAGGGTGTGAACAATAATGCAAAATGATGGCAAGAATGTCAGGGGCCGCTCTTTGTTGTGTCATTCATGCTGTCTTCTTTTTTCCATGAAGCGCATGAATATTTCACATATCTGCATCCTCATCCCCTATTCTTCTTGACTAATTTTCAGACTGTCTGAATTTGCATTTCACATGGTAGCTGATTAGGAGATGCCGAGTGCAGCAGTGAAGCCTCAGCAGGCGGTTACCATGGTGACCTTCAGCAGGATTTTAATGATGATACCACTAGTGGTTCGTTGAAGTCGGCCTGCCTGCAGGGCTACTTCACCGCAGCTAAGTGTGAAGTTGGATATGTGGATTCTCAGCCAAGGGGCAAATATCAAAGTCTGGCCCAGATAGAAGGTCTTAGAGTTGGGAAAGGAAAATAGATTCCACTTTTTACCTCACCCTATATAGTCACCAGTTTCGAAAAGAGATATAAAGCAAAACATGTTATATGGGGTACTTTCCAAAGAAGGCAGTACAGTTTCTCATTCTGGTAAAATCTGCCGTGATGCTGTGGTGAAATAGAAGGCTATTAAACTAGGTAAACACGGAAATGAATTCTTACTAAAGAAATGAGATGTGAAAAATAGAGACTAATAATGTTACTCTAATCTGTTCAGTTATGTAGAAAAGTTCTCAAACAAGAGCTTTGAAATGCAGATGTGCTAATAAATATTTGCTCTCCTTAAGTAGGAACTCTGTTTGTAAAATAATTATTCAGAATTTATGGTAGCAAAAAACCTGAACAGATTTGATGCTGTTACACGTTAATGGTATCTCAAATATTTCCTTATGTAGGAGGCTTTATAGATCCTTTAAAAGGATCAAATTGCCATTTAATTTTTTAGCATGAACAATGAAAAGTGAAGTAGAAAGTTTTAAATGACAAACTTTTAATTAAAGGACCAGTTCGCTAAGTGTCCATGTCACAACTAAATCAGCAGCAGTCTCTGTAACTGTTTGAAAAATAAAAAATTTAAGCAAATTAATTTCCCGCTAAATACCTATTTGGAAGCTTATCAAATTGATTTTAGCTACTGCTACATTGTTCAGCCTGCTGCCCAAAGAGGTTTCAAAGGGAGAATTTCATGAAACTAGTAGCTGTGCCCGCCACCCAGCCTTGATTCCGCCCAGTAGGAATAAGGAACTCTGTAAGATTTGTTTCTAGGTATAGTCATTCCAGTTAGAAGAACTCAGAATTTGAAAGCTTGGCGTGTTTTTTTATTTCTTATATTCAAGCATTACAAACCAAAAATGAGGAATCGTGTACTTCGGAAAAATAAACCTGTATGTTAAACCTTTCCTTTTGAATGATACTGTTATCATTCTGTACAAATGATTAGGACTATAGATTGAAATATGTCAGCTGTACATGAATGATATTGGGATATGTATATTTTATAGCTTAGTAAAATATTTTTGTTTATGGCAAACAATAGCTTTCGGTCTTCAGTGTTCTTTCTTTTTCTAGTAACAATCTCATTCATGTATCACTGGGGCACTACTGTATTTAAAACCATAAAAATCTTAAGTTGAAAAGATAGATATTTTTCCTTAGATATCTCTTAGGTTTAATTAAACTTGGCATTGTTGTTGTGCAGTTAACATCTGTGAAGTTAACATTTATTGAACATTTACTATGTACAAGGAATTATGACTCAAAAGGGCCCTTATAATCTGATCCTGGCTTATCTATCCAGTCTTACTGATCACAGGATACTCTCTTCTTTCCCTGCCTTTCCAGTGCAGGTTCTCCTCAGAGTTCCATGAATTTCCATGATTTAATGGATGCCATTTCCTTTTTTCTGAAATCTCCCTTCCCCTGTTCTTTACCAGGTGAACTTATGTCTTTGAAGCAAAGCTTGGGCATCCTCTCCTGCACTATGTTTTCTTGCTGCCCTTTCTTCTCTCCCCATACCCTCCTCCCTTGGCAATACACTGCATGGCAGTCCTTTCTTTGCACACAGCCCCCACCTCCCACCCCCAGACTGTCTAGCTCCTGCTCCCAAGTAGCAGTAACTGCTTTTTATCTATGTGTCTCTAGGGCCTGGCATATTAAAAAGGTTCAGTGATTGATTGTTGGAATGAGGAAGCGAAAGAGTGAGATTAAAGGAATAAATGAAAAAAAATAAATAAATGCACCAATTATTTGACAATTAAATGAATGAAAAAACTTATCCAAAGAACTTTCTTTCCATCCAGGAAAGGCAGACAATTACTCAAAAGACAGGCCAGAGGCTATGATAATTTTATTTTATTGATTTTACCTACCATATGATTTTTCATTCTTATCAACAAGCAGCATCATTTCTGGAATGCCCAGTGTCCATTTATTGTAAAATAAGAGATTTTTTTCCATCAGTTTCAGTATTTAATTTCTTTGAGAGCCACAGGAGTAGTCATCAAAAGTATGCGTTTTCACTGTTGTTCATTGAGTTATCTCATGACTTAAGTTGAAAAACAACAGCGAATAGTTATATTGGCAATTATTTACAAAGTGTAAAATGTGACTCTGTGCTGAATTCTTTTTAGCCAATATATTTTTTGAAAATCCAAGCATTAACATCATGCAGAATGGAAATTCTGTCTCTTTCAATACTTTTTATTTATTGTAAAAAGTTCTTAATTAAATAGAGAAGACATGACAAAGACTGAACAGAATTGTACCTTGGCAGTTGCTTTTGGGAAACTTGTCATCATTTTAGGTTTGAACAGGTAAGTTTGGGAAGAAGTTCTGGGAAGTTGAGTCAAGGGTTTGTAGATGAAAGTGAAAAATGGAAATAGGGAGAATAAAGGTGAGTTGGTTTGAGAAAGTAGAAATTAAACTCAGGATTTGAAAAAACAATGCTTTGTGCAGAAACAAATTTAAGCACCTATATAAAACATCGAGAGAGGGTTGAAACTTCCTGAATGAAGTCAGCTACATTGTAGCAGTGCTTGTCCATCTGTGCTGACTGCCAGAGCAGATATTTACCAGCTTCCGAGTGGGTTTAAGGTCATTGTAAATAAAAGCTTTTGTAAGATACAATATCTGTCGGTATCTGTAGTTATCTCCTAATTATATTTTTGAAAACTTGCTGACTCAGTAGGGCTTCTTCTTTTTATACACGGAGAAACCAGAATATAATTTTGGAAATCGAATTATTGAACCCGTAATCAATTTTCAGATTATTTAATGCTTCTCTTGTTGTACATTAAATGTGTTCGTTTTGCCACTTTGTGTCTCCAGCTCACAGATAGAAAGGTGTCTGTTCTTATTAAAAATCAATGAATGGGGCTACTTCTCAAGTATGCAATTATCTTCTAAAATACCAACCCAAAAGGTCACATCCAATCAGAGAACTAATGGAGAATGAATGAACTCTCATAAACTTTTACCTCATAAATAACAAACTTTCTTTTTTACTTTTAACCTCCATTCCAATGTCCCTCCTTTTTTTTTTTTTAATAGAAATGGAGAGCAGGAAGGGGGAATTGTTCTACTTTTCTGCCTTCCAGGAATAGTTTACTCTGCTTTACTTAAATGCGTTAAGAATTTCCAGCACCAATTTTTGTTATTTTGAGACAAGTATTGATTTTTCCAGGGCATTTAAAATATACAGTTCAAAAAGTACAGTGCTTTTTCTATATTTGTTTATGTATAAATAACAATAACAAAATATTTAGTTGAACTGAACCGATTTCAGATATTTATAGGTTCTTGTAGGGTATAAATATATTTACATGGCTTTAAATAAAATTGGAATACTGATTTTTTATCAACTTAGAAATCACCATTTTTTAAGCCATGTAAGAACTTTCCTATTAAAGAAATAAAGGCAGTGACATTCTTCCCATTTCACATATGAGCAAATAGAGAGCCAGGTTGTGGCAGAGCCACTACCAGACTAGACACTATCGTGCCTCCACCTCATGGCATCCCATTGCGTGTGCTACAAGATCGCACGGGCTGAAGTAAACTCTCAGGTGTTGTGTGAGCGAGCGTTTCATGATTTCCTTCTACCGTTAGACTTAACGTTTTTTCATCTCTCTTTTCTCTGTTTTTACCCACCATGTTTATCTGGAATCTCCTTCCCTCTGCCTTGTGATAACCGGAGCGGGGGGTGGGGGGGGGGGAGCATGTAATAATGAAAGAATGAGGAAGCTATTTGCAGAAGGATAGCGTTATTTTTACATATGAGAGTATGTAGAAACTACACGTTTCCAGTAAGATACCAGATACATTGATCCATAATCTACCAACCAAAAAGTGTTTACAGTTTGTTACAATTTTACTAATAAGGTAAAATTTATTTTCTAAAGAGTTACCCTTAAAGAAGGGTGAGTGCTGAATGAACACCTTAAAAATTATAACGGAATTTTTTCACCTCACATTTATAAATAACTTCTCTTTATATTATATTTAAACTCAGAATATGTTTAAAGAAGCCTATTTTGAAATTTAAGTCTGTAACAAAAATGTGACCTTTTTTTAGTTATAAAAGAGCTGCTACTTTGTGTATATAAGGGGGAAAAAAGGATGAGAGGCTCAAGTACAGATTTTTTTTGCATACTTTGAAGTTAAACTAAGTTTATAAAACTTTTTTATTCATTGGAGGAGTCTACATAGTTTATAGTTGCCAGATTGACTACTTTTAATAGAACTATATATATTCCCTGGAGTTGTTAGTCGAAATTAACCCATGTTATATAAATTTGTGCTGGAGGAAGCTTCCTAATACACTATCCCAGGAATATTTAAATGAGAGAGGTTAAATTAAATGGCGCAATTAATGTTTGGAGCTAAATCTATTTTCACGAATATTTCTGTACTCCTTACAATCACATAATGCAGTGCTAAGTGAGATGAGACTATTTATAAAAATAAATATATAACTGGGCCATTATTTATTAAGATTAACTTAACATTGGGTGTTCTCTCAAACACCGTTAACAATGCTTGATTTTCCTTCTTAAAAAATGGGTTTAGTAAGTTAGTTATTCTCACCATTTATAATATCGATTGACCACCTTACTTAGAGTTGCCAGATAAGATTAGATCTTTAAGCTTTGAATGTTCCATTTTTGTTTAAAAAATATATTTAAGTAGGCCCTTTGTTCACTTATGCTTCTGAAGTGACACGGGGGACTTGCTCCTTGAAGACATGAATCCAAAACGGTGCCCTATATTTCACATCTCCTGTGGGATCCTATAAAACCATGTAACTTTCTGTAAGACTTTAACAGTTTTCAAAAGACACACTGGATGATCTTCAGTTGTGAAATATAGACATTACGTTACCGTGTATCTATGTAAGATTGCTTTCTTTTCCCTTCTCCCTCTACCCCCAAGTCAATCACTAGTGACACTTTGGTGTACAAGTAGGATACGCCTAATCATTTTGTATAAATATCTAAAGCTCCGAAATACAGTGTACTTTAATGTATTAGACCCACTTTGGGGTGCTAAAATGTGTCCTTGGGTAGATGGAAATTGGGTATATCTGGGAGGCTGATATAATGTAATTGGTCTCAGAGGGATTAAGATGGGGGTGAAAAAGAAACAGTACCAATAGCACCAGTCTTTATTATTCTATTGAGAATTGTGTTAGTGACCTAAAGCTATAATGCACAAAGAGCCCTATTGTTATTACCTGTACGTGACTGAACTTGATATGTAATTGGGTTATCACCCTGACAACAATGACTGTTAACACTCTTTTCTTTTAAACATTTCTGGTACTAACCCATATGCTTTGATATTTCTTTGGAAATACATAAATCAATACATTATTGGTATTTTCTCCACTTTACTGAAGACAAATATTCATTAATTTCCATATGACTGTGATTTCATAATCCTTTAGAAATGTCATAGAGAATTGATTTTATTTTTACTCTTTTTCTCATTTAAATGTTTATTGCTTTTTAAATTTCCCTTAAGCATCTGAATTAAACAGTTTTCCTTCTGATTTCATAAAGGCTTTTTGTGTAATCAGACCTCTCTTTTGCTTATTTTTAACTTGTTACATAAAACAATTTTTTAAAAAGTACAATTTTTTACAAACATGTTTTAAGTAATACAAACTAATCAAAATTTTTGACATAACCTAAACCACGAAAAGTTTCTTTACTTCTATTTATTTTTATCAAAGTTGTAATATGTGCTGATTTTGGCATTATTTCTATAATTTAAAGGAATAAATGAAAAGCTAACTCTGTCAGTTGAAACACAAAAATTATTTTGAGCAAGTTGCTTAATGATGTTATTAGAAATTGAAGCCTGACATACAGGAATATATAGAGAATTCTTAAAGTTACTGTATGAACTCATGTTTTCTTGAACATGGTTAATGATATTGTACTTAGAATTTTTACAAAATATTAGGTAAATGTTAAATATTTTTAACTTATTTTCTTCAAGAGGTTTATAAGACTTTTTAAAAAATATAAAGACTACCATTGAGGGAAACCTCTAAGATAATTGTTGGATTTTGATTATTTAATGTCTGACTTTCTGAGAGGAAACTTAGAGAAATTTTTTATAATTCATCAGTCACTATGTAAGTTTATAATCTGGCATAAAGAAATCATTCCATGTTAAAATTCAAGTACATTTTTTTTGTTTGTTTGGAGGGAGGGAGTTATTGTCACTTTAATACCTTAGTAGGATTAGAAATAACATTAAGGGGAGCCTGAGTGACTTGGTTGGTTGATCATCCAATGCTTGATTTTGGCTCAGGTCATGGCCCCAGGATCGTGGGATTGAGCCCCACCTATGGCTCCACTCTGAGCATGGAGCCTGCTTAAGATTCTCTCTCTAACTTTGCCCCTCTCCCCCACTCACGCTTTCTTTCTCTAAAAATTAAAAAAAAAAAGAACATTAAAATTGTCACTCTAATCATAATACTAATCCTAACATCTTTTGCCTTCATTTAAGTGTATTGCTCATGGATAAAGTAGGCCTGTATCTCACTGCAAGTTTTTAGAGCCCTGGAAAAAATTGGGGGGTTTGCTTTTCGAGTAGACTTGTCCTATGAAATATGAGGACATATCTATTAATTTAGAAACTAGATGAGCCAGTTTTAGAGCTAGCATCTTTTTGAGAATCAAATAGTCGAAAACCATCTTTGTCTCTCTGGTAGGTCTCCCACCTTTGTGCAAAGGTGGTCATGAGGGAACCCGCATGTTAAGATTTTTCTCAAGCAGTATATACAACACAGTAACTTTAAAACCCCGGGCTCTGAAGCTAGACTACTTCAGTTCAAATCCAGGCTCTGCTCCTTACTGCCTTTGTGACCTTGGGAATGTCACTCCTCTGTAAAATGTCATAGGAGCGCCTACCCCATAGAGTTGTTATGAAGACTGAATCTTTAAGCAATGTAAAAATGTATAGGATAGTGTCTGATTCATGAGAGGAACTCAGTATATATCAGATTTTAGGAAATGGGTTTCTCTCCATTCTGGTAACTGGAAAATAGCATATAGTTGAAGCCTGAGAGCTACCTCATAGAGCATATAAAGATCTTTTGATCTGAAAATGTTCAGGGGAACTATATGCCAGTTTTTCACTGGAAACCTAGAAAAACTACTAGTTGTATGGGGCATCTATATCTAAGTAACATGGCCTCTAGATGTGTTGACTGGCTGCAGAAAGTAAAACAATGAGTAACCAAATGAACCTGATCTGAGTAGTTATTGAACAACTTAAAATTAGAGGGGTGCCTAAGTGGCTCAGTGGGTTAAGCGTCCGACTTCGGCTCAGGTCATGATCTCACGGTTCATGGGTTCAAGACCCACATTGGGTTCGGTGCTCACAGCTCAGACCCTGGAGTCTGCTTCTGATCCCATCTCTCCCGCTCTCCCTGCTCCTCCCTCGCTTGCAGTCTGCCCCCCCCAAATAAACAAACATCTAAAAATTTTTTAAAAAAATTAGAAATTATCTGGCAAAGGTAAGAGTTTTTCCTCTTCCTCTACTGAATGACTTTTAACCTCTTTCTACTGTCTCTTAATGTTACTCCTCCCTGGTTTCTAATATGTAGGTGACAATTTTATCCTCCTAACCATTATAGCAGAGGCACAAATAACTCTAAGTTTTACATTGTGATTTTTTTTTTTTACATTGCCCAAAGACTGTTGTAACTAATTTTTCCTCCATTACATTAACAAGTCTATTTAGGTGTATCTTTAGAACAACTGGTAGTTATCTCACATATATCAAGGAAAACTGCATCCAGTTAAGAATTCAGACCTATGTAAATCTCCCATTTTGTGTTACAATCCATGATTTTTTCAAAAAGGAATTGTGATAACTTATAATAAGACATAACTTACCAAGTTCTTAAAATAGAAATGGAAGTACCTTTTCAGAACCAAGGATAGTAGGAAATGTAAACACACCTCACTTAATGACCAACAAGAGTTGCTGTGGTTGAGCTGCCCATCTAGTTATTGCTTCCCTTCTGTCAGGGCTCAAAGGGAAAGCAAATTGTTTCTGTTTTTAAGGAGACAATGCACCAATTACCCAGAGAAGCTAATGTTCTCTTCCACTAAATTATAATAGAAGTATCTCCTATAAGGATCTATGAGTAATGCACCAGGCAGTATCTTTAGTAGCAGTTATACAGAAAATACCTATGTGATGTTTGATAAAAGCCAAAAGCAAGCATGAAAGCATGGCTTTGGAAAGGTGATTTGGCATTGGGATAAACCAATGTGTTCCCACGATGCAGTCTTCTGGTGGCCTAATTTGATTAAGGAATAGAGCTTACATTATCCGAAGTTATAAAGGTGAATTTTATCCCCTTCAAGGCCTTCCCTAAATTTTCATTTTCTTAACAAGAGTTTGATAGGAGCTTTGTAGCACACCTTTCAGGACTCTTTGAACATTCAAATTTTTCAATATTCGGTACACCATTAATTTTCTTTGCCTAGAACCTAGAGTGATGGATTCTAGTCTGCTGATTTGCTTAAGGGAAAACAAAAAGCAAGTCAGCTTTGACCCCCTCGATTAAAGCTGAGGCATCTCTCCACTGTGTTCATTGGATGGAAGTCAGACCAACCCCTGAGAATCTGAATAAAGTACCTGAGATTCTATCTTCTCTACCCTATGGCAGCCACCATAGAACTGGTATTTCCTATCAATACCTAGTAACTCATCTCTCTTGATTGGAACTCAGATAATATCTCAAACCAAGTGACATCCCTCTATAGTGCTGATGATTTGAAATTTAACCAGTTAGTAAGTGTTACTAAGAAATCATTATGCATGCACAGCTATATTAGGCATCATGAAGAATTCACACCAAAAAGCCAACTTAGATAAAAGTCAGCAAGTTCTCAACAAAGGCGACAAAGGCCTGCATTAAAAAATCACATGACTTGGGTTTCAGTTCAGGTTTCACCATTAATTTTTTAATTGGTTCTTAGTTTTCTCCCTCTGTAACTTGAGATTGTTATGAGAGATTTCAATACTTTAAAAAGATATGTAAGATTTTGTAAGATAGTAAATCCTATATAAATATAGGATTTTTTAATCCAGAAAGGTACCTGCCCTTAAGTAAAACTAAATTAACACATGAGTATTTAAGAGAATCACGCAATGCAATATTATGTCCAGTATAGGTTAAATTCCTTTATCTAAAGTTATCTTCATAATCCTGATATGGGTAGAGTCATAAAACTTGTTTCATGTATCTAATTCAGTTATCTAGGTGTAGATACAGAATTAAGCCCCGAATTCAGAAATTCACAGTTCTACCCAAATCTCAATATGTCAGTATCTAAGATGTAATACCTTCAAAATTTAATGTCCCTGTGGCCCCCTCGAAGTCACTCTTCCTTCTCTGTTACCTATTTCTGTTAGTGGAGACACTCTCATTTCACATACCCTGTGAGAACTTCCGATGAACAATATTTCTTGCCTGAAATCTTAGAGAAACTTGATTGAACATTCTGCTGGCATTGCTCTCTTTTTGTTTTTTGACTCTTCCAAGAAGATATGAACTGAAGCATAGCTTTAATGATCTCTCCTTCCTGGCTTAAGTACTGACTTCCTGTTGCCTGTATTAATAGATTCTAAACTCCTTAAGCCTTTCCTTCATTTAGCCTCAGTTTATCATTTCATCCCTGTTGCTTGCTCCCCAGTCATTCAGAAGTACTTGCCATTGCTTTCATATACCTTACACTTTCTTTAGCTCAGCACCTTTGTTTATTCTGTTACCTCTGCTTAGAATCTTCCCTGCCCTTTTGTATATCAAAATCACATTTGCGCTTCAGACCTTAGCTCACTTGTCACAATCACAAAACCTTTCCATTTTCCCTCACTCAGAAGTTCCCCATTCATTCTTTTATTTACATGTCAGCACTTAACTGTTCATCTAATATCCATCCTCCAGGTCTTTTCAGCTTAATAAGAGAAAAAGATACTAAATGAAGTACATAAAGGGTTATAACGGCTTTAATAGTAGCACGTGAACCCCTGAAACTAATATAGTGTTAAGGTCAATTATACTTTAAAAAAAGTGTATGAAGGGTATGATGGAGGACAAAGGAAATAGTAAGTTCTACATGCCAATAAGAGTGTTTAGGGAAGGCTTTAGAGAATGAGTAGGTGACAGGCAAGCAAATAGGGGATTTTGAGGGAGGCTTTATAATAAGCAGCGAAGCAACATACAAAAGATTCTGGGCATAAAACAGTTTGATGAACATAGAACTTTGAGTGCTTTGTTATGGTTAGAGTGTAGTGTGGGGCTGGAGGGAGGAGGGTGTTTGGGGCTAAACATAAGGCTAGAAAGCTAAGCAAGAGCCAAATGATAGAACCCTATAATATACCATGGTAATGGTTAGACTTTCTAAAGGGCAGTGGGGAGCCACTGAAATGCTTAACGTTGAAGTGTGGTCAGCTTGGTGTTGGGGCACTGCTAGGGAGATTGGAAGAAACTGGAGGTAAAGCTGTCAGTTGGAAGATTATTGCTTGAGTGTAAGCAGTGGCGTCTGTGGCAAGAAGAAATACAGTCAGGAAACAATAGGACTTTATTGATGATTGTTAGGTAAGGGAGAGGACGTGTGATGAAGTGTCTTGTATGAATTTCAGGTTTCTGGCTTGAGAAACTGGAAGCATTGCCAAGATAGAACTGGCTTGGGGAGAAAATAATAAAATCTCAGTTCTGAACATGTTTAATATGAGGTATTTGTAGATAGATATGCTCAGAAGCCAGTTGAAAACCTGTTAATAGAGCCTGTAAAGAGGTCTGGTCTGAGGACAGGTGTGTTTGTGTGCTCCTCAGCATGTTGTGCTGGTGGTTATTGAAGCCATGGAAGTAAGTGAAGTTGTGTAGGATAAGAAGGTAGAAGAAGAAGGGAAAAGAGATAAGGAAAGAACTGGCCCTTGGGACACACACTGGCAATAGAGGGATTGCCAGAGGAAGATAAACCTACAAAGGGAGGCAAAGTCAGAGAAGTCAGAGGAGAACCAGGATGGTACATAGAGCCAGAGGAGGACAGAACTCCCAGCAGGGCTGCGATCAATAGCAGCAGCCAGGAGAAAGCCAGAACGAGGCAGACAGAAAAGAGTCTGTTAGATTTAACAAACTGTTCACCTTTGCCAGAGCAATTTCAGTAAAGTACTGTTAGGCGGGTGGAGGAGATGAAAAAGTGATTGTATTTGGCTTAAATCAGTAGATTAAGGAAGCAAATAAGATAGTGGGGGGTTTTCTTCCCACCCCCAATAAATTTAGCTATAGAGCAAATACATTAGATGGGGCAGTGGTTAGGAAGAGAAACTTGACTAAACTTATAGACTATGATGAAGGAATCAGCACATGAGGAGAGGTTAAAAATACAGAAGAGGAATAACAGTCATTAAATATTCACTCATTAAATATTCATTCATAGCCAACTGTATTCCAGATACTGATGTATAATGGTGCAGATCCTAGAAGAGACCCCAGTGGTAGAATTGAGAGTAGTAGAAAACATTCTTCTGAGGCTACAACAGAGATGCTGTGGATCAGATGTAGATATGTTTGATAGGCTGAGATAAGATACTGAGGAAAACTTCAGCCTAACAGTGTTTTTTCTTTGTGAGGAAGGAGGCAAGGTCATGGGTAAGAAGGAATCGAGGGCAGTGCCTACAGATTAGTGAAGATCGAGATTAACCATTGGGGGAAATGGAGCTTATGAGTCAAACATTTGGACTGCAGAACAGCTTGTAAGGTCCAACTGCAGCTGAAATGATGAACCTGGTGACTCCAGACTGTATAGTGTCTGCGACTTTTCTCCAGCAGTCCTTCGCGTCCTGGGAGAGAACCAAAGAAAACAATTGTCAGGCTTGGTAAAAGACAAAGGATTGCTTATTAATGGTGCTGCCAAATAAGTGGTTAAAGGATTGTGCCATGAGGTCTAACCTGGAAATGAGTGACTTTAAGTCCAGAAGCAGAAGATTGAGTAGGAGGAAAGATACTGGAAATGATCTTAGTCAAATCAAAGCACCTTCATACTTGGGGACAGGTGTGGGAGATCTGGGAGGACAGGAGCTTGTGCCCCCATTTCTGTGTGACATGGGACATTATAATTAGGCACAGGCTATGCCCCAGGGAGGCAGAGACTAAAATGGAATGAAAGTGAAGAGTAATGCCAGGAAATCAAGAAGTGTGTGCATGTGTATGTGTGTTTAATGTTTGTTTATTTTTGAGAGAGACAGAGTGCAAGTGGGGGAAGGGCAGAGAGAGAAAGAGGTAGACACAGAATCTGAAGCAGGCTCTGCTGTCAGCACAGAGCCCAGTGCGGGGCTCGTGACATCATGACTTAAGCTGAAGTCGGACGCTTAACCAACTGAGCCATCCAGGCACCACAAGAAGTGTGTTTTGAATAGAGGGTCCAAGTGGACTTCACAGCGACCAAAGATGTCATGGTAGTACTTGGAATGAAGAATACTGTCCACTGGATGTCCTCAGTGAATCAGGTTGAAACAACTTGTTAAATAGATGGAAAGAAAAAGAGGAAAGTGATGATTGTTTCTTCTGGGTGGCTATTTACAGTCTTTTTGCCTCTAACTGTCTCATAAATATCTCTGGAGATACCTATCACTTTATAATTTATAAGAGAATTATTTAGATGATTTCCTCAGTCGTACATTTATTTCTTTGTCATTCTTTCCTTCTGCACTAGATTGTAAGCTGTACACAGGCAGGTGCCATGTATGTTTCATTTATTGCTTTATCCTTACTGCCTAATAAACTGTCTGGCACATAATAAATGCTCAATAAGATTTTACTGAATGAATGAATGAATGAGTGAGTGAGTGAATGGAGAAGGGAGAAGCAGAAAGGAAAGAAGAGTCAGGTTGTCAAAAGGAAAATGAGTCATTTTCTCATTTCTCATTTCTCATCCTGGACAATAAGCCTTCCTTTCTGGACTGGGTCTTTACCTGATTCACCCTCAGTGTCCTCCAATGCCAGCTTTGTGTCTCTTGCAGAGTAGATCCTCTAGAGACATTGGGGTGGCAGATGAGTGAGAACTGCTACCAGAGCATATTTTAATTTTATAGGATAATCTTTTCATATTTTATTAATTTGTTTATGATATAATAAAGTTTAGGAAAAAATTTAGGAGATTGATTCATAACTATACTGAAGTATGCATATTTTATATCATATCTATTTTATACTGCGTGACTTGTTAGAAATTTCTCTGGAAAAGATAAATCTTTATGACGATATGAACTACATTTCAGATGGAGATTGAACCACATAAGAAAAAGAAAAAAGCAAACATTGTATTGCTTTGGGTCTGTCTACTGCCCGTCAGTCCTTAATAGAGGCTATCCTTAAGGCGGGGTGGGGTGAAGGGGTGTTAAAAAGCAATTGCTCAGCTGCTAACCCCACTGCCTCTCCATTTACCTTATTCTTTACCTCTTTCCCCCTTTATTCCTCCTGGTTCTCATCTTTCCACTCTGGAGAGCCAGAGAATCACTGTCGTCTTCAGCTAAACTTAATCCATCTTTCTTTAATCTTGGCCACCTTCTTCTCTGGGCAGGAGAACATGACCATTTACTATAGTAGGTTGGAAGTGTCACCCAATTCTGAACTATCAGGCTGAAGATATAAGGCTTCTGGACCGGTTTGAAGGATGTGCCAATTTTATTCTGTCAAAAATTGCTATTACATCTACTTGCATTTTGGTTCGATAGAATGAATTTTTGTATCACAATTATCTTTTTTTTGGTCATCTTTTCTGCTTTTTTTTTTTTTTGTCATTTTTATCTCTAAACAAAATATCTGACAACCAGGTGACCTGTTCGAACACATTATGTTTTAAATATAAGTCTCCTTATAAATGCTATTCCTACTGTTTTCTGTATTGTGTATAATGGAATGTATTTGTTTTTATTTTAATGGGTAAAGTGCCAACCTCATTCTGATTTAAATTTCTCTTAGATCACCATAATAAAATGCCTTGCGTATTGCCAACCCTTACAGATTTTTAATGCTATTGTCTGCTGCATTGCAAGGAATATAAATTTAAATCCTCAGACCCTCTCTCAGTGGGTGTAACATTACCTTTAACATTTACTACATGCTAATAACTGGCCAGAAAGAATTGATGCAAGTTTTCAAAATATCTCAGTTATTTCTCAAGACATACTTACAAAGCAAAGGAATCTGGCTCTCCCTCTTGATTTGGCTTATCATCTATGAAAGACTTTATACAGTGTTATGAAGACACATAGTCTCATAAACTGATGGCAATTGGAATTGAGAATGAAATCCCATATTCTTCTACTCAGCGGCTCTAGGACCAGATGGGAGGATATATATTTTTTTAATTTATTGAATGTGCATATTTTCTGTGATGTAAATAAGTAAACTTCAGCTTTCTAATCTATAAAATGAAGATGCTAATCCTGCTTCATGTAGTTGAGGATTAGAATACTATTCATAACTTACCTTACTTGTAATTTATTACTCTTAGTTTAGAAGAGTGTTTTTCTTTAATATGAAACTAATAAAACCATTTTATAATTCTACAAACTGTATAATAAATGCATATGATAGCTGATCTATGCCTCATAAAAATTTGTATCTATAGGTATGTAGTATATAATTACAAAAATTTAAACTTACAGTTGAGGCTAATGAAGCACATTCTAGATCAAATAAACATATATATGTCTTCAGTTAATTTGGAGCCTTAGAGTTAAAAACCTATTATCCTTCATGACAACTATCTTCTAATTAAGCTTCTTTGAAAACTAGTGAAATCATTTTAAAGCCTCTGATTGTAGACAATACATTTTGCTTGACATTAATATTCACCAATGACTATACATAACTTCTTGGAGTTTTCAACTCACTGTAAAATCATTGACAGCAGTCATATATATTATTATTTTTTTTAATGTTTTATTTTCATTCCAGTATAGTTAACATGCAGTATTATGTCAATTTCAGGTGTACAATATAGTGATTGAGCACTTCTGTACCGTACTCAGGGCTCAGCATTAGTGTCCTCTTTAACCACCATCACCTTTTTCACCTGCCTCCCCATCAGTTTGTTCTCTGTAGTTAAGAGTCTGTTTCTTGGTTTGTCTCTCTTTTTTTTTCTTTTTCCTTTGCTCATTTGTTTTGTTTTTTTTTTAATTCCACATATGAATATTTAGTCAGAAAATGTACTTTCCTTGTAAGTCTGTATCTAGTCAGAATATGTTTAATAACTAACGGAAATGGTTTTCTAAAGCATCTTGTATTTTCTTTCTCTGTAGCTACGGCAGTTAGTGAATATGTGCATCAACCCAGATCCAGAGAAGCGACCAGACATCACCTACGTATATGACGTAGCAAAGAGGATGCACGCGTGCACCGCAAGCAGCTAAATACATGAAGATCATGAAGAACGTAACCAAAATAATTTAAAGTATTTTTGTGCAGATCATACCTCCCCGTTTTTGTCTGGGTGTTAAGATTAATATTTCAGAGCTAATGTGCTTTGAATCCTTAACCAGTTTTCATATAAGCTTCATTTTGTACCTGTTTAAGTCACCTTCTTGCAAACCCCACATGACTTTGGAGAGTAGAATTGCATGTTAGGAGAGTAAATGAAACTTCATGGGTTTTAATGGCTAAGGGTCTTTAGAATTTTTTAGAGGTTTTTTTTTTTTTTTTTTTTTTGCAGATAAACTGTGTTCAGATAGACTCTCAGTGCCATATATTGAAGGTGTGGCTTGGCACTCATCAAGATACACTTGTAACCTGAGGAAAAGTATCTGAACACATGGCTTGTTTGCTTTTTCATCATTTATGGACATCTGAGATTAACACAATTGTGAACTTTTGTGATTATTTTATTTTTAAAAGTTTGAAGTATGTGTTTTAGTTCTTAGCATTGTAGTTTTCAAATACCATCCTTAAGATAAATGTAGACATAAACTGAAAAACACTTAAAATTCTTAGCTTATAAATACTTTCAAAATGCAACTATTAAATGTGAAAAAATTGGGGGACAAAATGTGAGTCAGACACTGAAGAGTTCTTCGCTTTATTTTGTTTTAATATCTTTGATATTCTCTTTGCATTAAAGTGGTATAAATGAATCCATTTAAAAAGTGGTTAAGGATTTGTTTGGCTGGTGTGATAGTAATTTTGAAAGTTGCACATTGCCCAAGCCTTTTTTGTGTTTTTATTATTGTTTGTACATTTGAAAAATCTTCTTTGAATAATCTTGCAGTACTATATTTCAAGTTCTTTATAAATTTACTCTCTTCATAATTTGTACACTATAGGTGTAAGCATATGTTTTTATTCATAGATTTTATTGAAGTTCTGATTGGTCCCCTTCAGAAATTTTTTTGTATTCTTCAAGTTACTTATTTATATTGTACGTGCATTTTATCCATTATGTGTCAGATTTTCTGAGAACATAATATCCTTAAAAAATTTGGTATACCAATACTTTTCCTGGAATAAAAACATTATTTTTTTTAACTTTTTAAAATTTGGGCCACCCTGTACGCGTGTAATTTTGTCTTGTTAGAGAGGAAGAAAGGATGTATGTTGTACTGTACCTGTGAATGTTGACACAGTTTTGATTCATTTGACAAGGTTGTAATTTTAAAATATGTTTAAAGCAATGAAAACTGGCCATTACCACAGCCAGAATTTTTATGAGATTAGCATTTCTGTTGAGAAGCTTTTAAGCAAAGTACTGTATTCATGCATGAAGATGACAGAGATGGTAACGCTTCATTTAGTTTAAGGAAACGGGCAGAGTTTAGTAAATGCTGTTGTGGAGATCTGATTTCCCTGAATGCCTTCATGTTAGTGGTGACCAGTTCACCATAGAATTGTGAAAGCCCAGAGGCTGAGTGGCAGGCACCGTTCAAGGACACCATGCCACCTTCTAACCCTGGGATGGATAATCCTGCCGACGTGAAAACCTCATGTTCAGAGAACACCTCCTTTTAGCCGATGCAACTGCTGGTTTTGTTTTCTCATCGAAGTTTTTTGTACAATCATTTGAATATTTTCCAGTCGTTTGTAAACTTTGAAAGTGGTTTATAAAGGGCAAAAGTATAAATTCCTTCCCCCCCCCCTCGAATTGAATTAGTTATGGTATCTGAAGGGTAATTTTATCTTGGGAGAAACAAGGTCACATGAGTGGTCGTTTAAATGAGGGCCGGATACATTGTTTTTTCCAGATTGCAGTTACTTACAACTTCTACACGGAGCATTGTAGATTTGCCTCCAGAAGTAGGAGTAGAATTATTTTTGTTGACCATTAGTGTCCTGTTCATTTTCTTGTACTATAATTGAGTGAGAAGAAATTGTTCTGTAATTGCAACAGATACTCTTCTTTTTCTTGCAATCTTTAAAAATACATGAATCTGAAATTTATTAGCTTAACCCCTCACAGTGACTTTTAAGCAAAGATTTAAGCTTTTCTTTTCAGTGAATCTCTCTGCTAGAAGGAAGTAGCTGGGAAGAATTTAATGATCAGGGAAATCCATTATTATTTTCTACATGTGGAAACTTTTTGTTTTGGAGATTACATTTTTTTTATCTACACGTTCATATTTTTTCCTGAAGAAACCACTGTGTAAAGAACAAATTTTAGTTTTGAATGAGACCATTTCAAAGAATTATGAAGATTTGATTAGAATTTTAATTTTTATAATCACCTATATTCTCTTTATATTTCTGTTGATAAGTAAATTTTGTACTAAGTAAAACATTTGAATTGAGAAAGAGTAAAATGAAAGGTACGTCTGATTCTAAACCTTAGACATTGGTACCAGTTTCCCAGAGGAAAATGTGGGGTAACTTTGTACATTAGGAATGGTGGGTGAAGGATATCCCCATATACATAAAGTGCTCAACAATGTGCAATGATTGTAAATTTAGTAAGATATTACCGCCATTTCATGAATGCTTTACCATTCTACATAGTACCTATTACAAAACACCTCCTTGTATACGTCAGGTGTTGCTGTTAACATTTACATGATATTTATTTTAACCAAAATGTTATTCATATTAAATGTTCTTTTTCTTTAAAATGAATGTATTATGTTCATAACCCACAAAAGCATAATTATCCTATGTCTCATATTTCAATAGTACTGTAATATGGACTTCTTTTGTGAAATACTTTTATTTTGTTATGCTTCAAATACACATACTAAAAAGATTCTGTTGTTAGCTTTGAAAATTGTATAATATCCTAAAATAAATAAAAATATAAAATTAAAAAATGAGTACAATAAAATATTTAGGTATCTGTGATTTTTCCCCCCTAAAGTCTACCATTGTTTATTTCACTTAACACTTAACCTACAGAAAAAACAGTTCTTAATCATTCCCAGGACTTTATCATTTTGGGAGAAGCCTAAGAATTAAAACAGTCGAGGGTGATAATGGAGCTCTTACAAGTAGGCATTAAAATAGTGAGGCACACCTTCACACATTCCTCTTCTCTTTGGTACATCATTTTCTGTCTTTGAATAGAAAACATTTTCTAAAATTATAAAACTATGAGTCCAAAATTTAGGCAACAGATTCCGTTCCTGTCACTGTAATAAGCTGCTAATAATATTAGAGGTAATTTGAATGTTCTTTTCACATAAAAAGTGAAGATTACTTTCTACACCTGGAAACGTTGAAGCTAAAAGATCTTTATGGGATAAAATCCGCAGGCAGATGATGGAGTGATGCGTTACCTTTCACATCAGGATCACATTCCAAATAGATTGTGGAGAAGAATAGCTAATTTTGTAATCTGTGATTTGTATTACAGACTCTTTTGTCTGATTAAAGGTGTATATGCATGTGCACACACACATAATTGTATAGTAATAGATTTTAGCCACAAGAAAGTGTTGGACTAGTTATAAATTTTATTTCAAAAGGGTGTTTGTTAATTAGAAAAGTCAGTACTGGGTGTGTATGTTTAAAGTACTATTAATTGGTACAGCTATATTTACCACCAAATTGGTGCAAAAGGATGACATCTGCACTGAAACCCTTACCAAAAAAACTTCCACGGAGTTGTTCTGTTATCTATTTTTACTTACATGTGAGTCTCTAGTACAATTAATGATGAACTAAAACAGACTCCTCGGCTTAATTATCCGAGAAAGATGCAAAAGTTTGTGATGTGTGTTTTATCTTTTGACTGAGAGGTTTATTTGAAGGAGTTTTTGGTTTTCTTGTTCACTTGGGTCTCTAAATCTAATTTTAAAAATAAAGTAAAATGAAAATTTAAAGGTAGTCTTTGTGACCAGGGGTTTTTAAGTAAAGTATTTTCACCGTGAGTGGTACGATGCATAAAAATCATCTTTTCCACTCTTTTCTAGATGCATAATCCTAAGGATAAATTATTTAATTTCTCCAATCCTTTTTCAAGTGTAAGGTAGGAGTATAAAATCCTAACTCTACAAGAGAAATTATAATACCTTTTATAAAGGACCGAATGTGATGCCTGGGACCACGCATGCGCTTGCTCAACATTGCTATTATAGTGCCGTGTTGCAGTCGGTGTAAAAAAGAATACACATACTTCTTTGGCTACAGCTTCATCTATTTTTGCCTTGTTCTCTCTGTTCTAGTCCTGCTGCACTGGTTTAAAGGCCCCAAGCTCTTCTCTTTCTCACCTTTGGACCAGTACAGCTCAAATAACTAACTCTTCCCTTTTGGCTAAAAAAACAAAAACAAAAACAAAAAAACCTACCAATTGTTCATGGCTGACATTAAATACACTTTTTCAAGAGCCACCCAGACTGCATCCTGTTCTTTTCCTTCTGGTGCCTACCCAACTGTAGCCAAATGATTACTTCTGTGATTCTTGGTTTACTTTCAATCTCCCTGCTAGATCCTAAATGCTAGATGGCCAAGTAGTTCTGTACTGTTCAGTGTGATGTGTAACACTTAACACAATGCCCTATTGGTAGTCACTCAACTTATTTTTGTTGAATTAATAAGTGAAGATCATCACGTTGTTAGTGGACCTGAGCACTTCAGGGGACTGTGCATAGATGCAAAAACAACAAAAATCAGGAGGGGCAAGGGCAAGGAAGGGGGTAAGAAAGGCAAAAACAAGCAAATGTAGAAGAAGAATTGAAGTTCTAAGTTGCTAAACTGAAGATAATCTAAGTTGAAGATAATAAGGATTGAGATCTGGCTCCTGGACTTAATGAGGAAGTCGTGGTACTATTCCATGTTCAGTAGGAGACTGGAGTGCGAAACAAATTCGGGTAAAAATAAAAATGATGACAATGCTATATGAAGGAAAACCAGATGGTAGCAAGCGTGTATTCCAGATAGGGAGATGTAATATTAGTTATGTAGTGTCGATCTGAATCTCATCTTTTTTTTTTTTTTTTTTTTTTTTTTTTGGAACCAGATAAAATGGTGTCAAAGTCCACATGGAAAAATGAATATATAAAAATAGCCAAGAACATTTTAAAAAATAGACTGCTGTTGTCTTACCAAGTAGTAAAACTTACCAGAAATTACTTTAATTAAACAGTGTGGTATTGGCAGAGGATCAAGGGAATAGAATGGTGGGACAAAAGAAGAAGGTCAAATACGCAAAGAAGTACTATGGAAACTTAATATGTGAAAGAGGATGACTTCTATCTATAGGAAAGTATGTTTTATTAAATAAAAGGTACTAGAACTATCCACTGGTTGAAAACAAAGATTCTAATTCACACTATATAGAAAGGTAAATACCAAAAAATTGATGATCTAACTAAGGAAGGAAAGACAGAGAAGAAGGGAGGAAGGGAGAGGGAGGGAGGGAGGGAATGGAAGGTGGGAGGGAGGGAAGGAAGGAAGAAAGGAAGGAAGGAAAAAGAAATTTAGGAGAATGCATAACCTTGGGAGTGGGTGACCTGTATAATCTAGACAAGAAACTAAAAGTAAAGGGAAAAATAGGCATATTGGGCCACTTAAATAATTGGCAATGGATACTCTATGTTAACATACACAATAAACCAAATACAAATGAAAACCTGGGAATCACAGGAAAATACCCTCAACTTGATAAGCAAAATTGTTAAGTAAAAATGCAAGCAAATAGCAAAAAGAGGAAAAAAGAACAAAGAATATAAACTGGCAATTCACAGCAGAAGAAAGTCAATCAATAGTCAATAGCAGGGGCACCTGGGTGGCTCAGTCAGTTAAGCATCCGACTTTGGCTCAGGTCATGATCTCACAGTCTGTGGGCTCCAGCCCCACATTGGGCTCTGTGCCTACAGCTCAGAGCCTGGAACCTGCTTTGGCTTCTGTGTCTCCCTCTCTCTCTCTGCCCCTCCCCCACTTGCACTCTGTCTCTCTCTCTCAAAAATAAATAAATATTTTTAAAAAATTTAGTCAATAGCAGAAGAAATCAGCCAATTTAAACATGAAATGTAGGTATCCGGTGCTGGAGCAGAGGCAGAAAATGCACTCTTCTAATTGTTATTGGCAGTGTGAATTACCATTATTCTTAAAAAGTAATCTACTGTGATCTGTTAAATAAATGCATATATTCACTTTGACAATTTCCATTTGAAGAATCTTCTACAGAAACAAAAGCAGCAGTTTATAAAGATTATTTCTGCCCCTTGATAATGGGAGTTCCAAGCCAATGGTATGGTGGTTCCATTTTAAAAAACAAACTATA
Organism: Cryptoprocta ferox; assembly: GCA_028646485.1. NCBI lineage: Eukaryota > Metazoa > Chordata > Mammalia > Carnivora > Eupleridae > Cryptoprocta > Cryptoprocta ferox. The sequence continues at coordinate 35,350,499 of CM053562.1, forward strand.
AGAGTGTTTTTTGTATAGTTTGTATATGTTCATATGAACATGGAGAAGCTGAGGAAAGACACAAACTAAGCTGCTAACTTCAGATACCTTACAAGTATGGACGACAAAGATAGTTAAGCCAATATAATTAAATTCTTCCTTATACCTCTATATTTTTCTTTCGTTCAGTACAAAAGCATGGACATTTTTCCTACTTGAAATAAATAACTTTGTTGAGTGTATACATATTTTTTAAACTTTGATTTGAAAATAATTTCAAACTTAGAGAAAAATTGCAAGTTTAGTACAAAGAACTTAAGAATTCTTCACCTGTTTCTCAGATGTTAATATTTTGCCTCATTTGCTTTATTATTGTTTTTTATTACTTTTTATTGTTTTTTATTGTGATTTGTTGTTGTTATTTGTATTGTTTTTCAGAGAGAGAGAGCACGAGCCAGGGAGAAGGGCAGAGGGGGAGTTGAGAGAATGAGAGAATCTTAAGCTCTTAAGCAAGCTCCATGCTCAGCACGGAGCCTGACACAGGACTTGATTTCATGATCCTGGGATCATGACGTGAACTGAAATCAAGAGTTGGGTGCTCAACCGACTGAGCCATCCAGGCGCCCCTATTATTATTTCTTTTGAAATCTCTATAGATAGATAGACTTCTTCTGAGCCAGCTGAAAGTAAGTTGCAAACATGATGCCTATTACCCCCAAATATTTGAGTGTTGCTTTCCTAAGAGACAAAGACCTCTCCTATGTAACCACAATACAACCATAATAATCAGGAAAGAAATATTACTTCATTACTATTATCTAAGCTACAAATCACATTCAAATTTCACCACTTGCTCTTTACAGCAAAAATTATTTTCTCAGTTTTCACCCAGGATCTAAGAAAGTTTGTTGTCACACGTTTTTCGTCACCTTCACGTGAGAACAGTTCCTCCGTCTATTCTTTTTCATGACCTTGACATTTTTGAAAAGTACAAACCAGTTATTTTGTAGAATGACCTTTAATTCAGGTTTTTCTGATGTTTCCTCATGAAATGGAATATTACCGAAGCAATGCCGAGTTTAATTGCATGTAACACATCATGAAGCAAGAATGTCAATTTGTCCATTACTATTGGTGCAAATTTTGATCACTTAAATTGCTGACTTAAACTATAAAGTTATTGTGTTTTACTTTGTAATTAATAGTAGGTTGTAGGTCAGTATTTTGAGAATATGAAAATGCCATTTTGCCCACTAGTTGTAGCATCCATTGAGTATTCTTACCTGTTTTAGTTATTACTTTGATGGTTGCCAGATGATGACTTTCCAATTCTGTCATTCCTTCTACAGGTATTAGCTGGCATGCTACTACAGGGAGTAACTTATCCTCCAAATTATTTTTTTATTCCTTTATCAAATTTTAACTCTTATCTGACAGTGGGAAACCTGGCTTACACTAGAAATACTCATTCCCACCTTTGAGACCAGTTTTCTGGTCCCACCAACCATCTCCTTGGCTCTGACTGCCCCCTTGAACTGGGCTTCTCACCTTCCACCACCTTCTCTGTCCCCTGCAGGTCTTGATGGCCTCTTCAGCCCAGACTTCCTGTGGAGCTCTGGTCTCGCAGATGGCTCCTGCCTCATCTGTCTCAAAGGAAGACACTGAGAATCAAATGCAGCTGCTGAAGGCATGTGTCATAAACTTCACCCGCGTGACACTATTATCTCAGTAATGGCTGGAGTAGAAGATAGGTTGGGAGCTTGTGAGGATGGAAATAAAAATGTCCAACAAAGAAGGCTAATTGGAGTACTTTTCTCCCTGCTACAGTCTGCTATTCAGCAAGAATCCAGAGTTCGCTGCACTATGGGGTGGATCATTTCAGTTTGCAAGGGATTTGGCCGAGTGGAATTTTTCACTAAAAGTCTGTAGTGTGAGGGCTCAGGAAGGACTGTGACCTGTCCAAAGGCAACATGAGGGGACAGGATAGGGAAGGGTCTGAGAAGTACAAGAAATAAATGTCGCTGCAGTTTTGCCTAAAGCTGAGATGAAGATAACCTAAGTACTTGACATGGAGGCACTTAATGTTTTTCAATAAATACCTAGGTGAATGAATGACATATTGAAAGCTTCTGCCAATCAAATTTTCCTGATTAACAATGCAAAAGGAAGATATATTATTGGCTAACGTTTATATTTTTATCATTTACTTATATATCCTCAACAGCCTGAAATGTGTGTTTGAATACCTCAATCACTGAAATATAATCTTTGCATCATTTCCAAGATCTGCGTATGTGTTTGATGCTATAAGCTATTTAAACAATGCACTTTTTAAAAATTTTTTAACCTATTTTTTTAATTTACATCCAAGTTAGCATACAGTTATCCAAGTTAGCAACAATGATTTCAGGAGTAGATTCCTTAATGCCCCCCATTTAGTCCATGCCCCCTCCCACAATCCCTCCAGTAACCCTCTCTTTGTTCTCCATATTTGTTTTTTATGTTTTTGTCCCCCTTCCTGTTTTTATATTATTTTTGCTTCCCTTCCCTTTTGTTCATCTGTTTTGTATCTTATAGTCCTCACATGAGTGAAGTCATATGATATTTGTCTTTCTCTGACTGGCTAATTTCACTTTGCATAATACCCTCTAGTTCCATGTAGTTGCAAATGGCAAGATTTCATTCTTTTTGATTGCCGAGTAATACTCCATTGTGTATCTTCTTTATCCATTCATCCATCGATGGACATTTGGGCTCTTTCCATATGTTGGCTATTCTTGATAATGCTGCTATAAATATTGGGGTACATGTGCCCCTTCGAAACAGCACACCTGTATCCCTTGGATAAATACCTAATTGTGCAGTTGCTGGATCATAGAGTAGTTCTATTTTTAATGTTTTGAGGAACCTCCATACGGTTTTCCAGACTGGCTGCACCTGTTTGCATTCCCACCAGCAGTGCAAAAGAGATCCTCTTTCTTCGCGTCCTCGCCAACATCTGTTGTTGCTTGATAAATAATGCATTTTTTAATGAAAATGGAGAAACTTGAATAACCTGGAGACACTTCTCCATTTTAATAGTTGTAGGAGTCCTAGATCCAGATAAGCAAAATTCATTTCTGTGTACCTTGCATTTATCAAATATTTAAAATGAGGCTGATATTATGCTCCTTGTTTTCCCCAGCCTTTCCTAACATTCCTGACCATTGAAATACCTTCTCTTAAGACACCATACTTTTCCTTTATGGCATGCACCACTCTTGTAATGAAATAATCTGTCCTTAGTTTGTGTCTGCTTTTCGCGCAAAGTTCTAAGCTCCCTAATGGCTGAGGCAATGTCTGTCGTGATTTATTGCTACATCCTTAGTGCTTGCAAAGCACCTGGAACATAGTAAGTATCTAATAAATACTTGTCGAATGAATATTTACATACACAGACTCATTTGTATGTAGTTTCTCAATATTCCCGTGAGATTGATGTCATTGTCCCCATTTAACAGTCGAGAAAACTGAAGCCCAAATAAGATAAAGCATTTTCCCAAAGTCACTGAAAGAGTCAGATTTTATTTTAGTTTTTCCTGCTCAGTCTCATGCTGTTGACTACAGAGGAATCTTCTGAGAAAATCCAGAATTGCATGCAAGAACTAAAGTATAGATGAGTTAAGAAGTTTGTTACATTCTTTATTGTCCCTCTCTTCTTGGTGGATTGCTGACAGGGACAGTCAGCAAACACGAATGTGAGGAAAGGCTGCTCAGCCTGTATGTTGGATGCAGCACTTGATCGATGAATGACCTACCTGGCGGTAGAGAAGAGGTGGCTCTAACATTAAGCTAGTAATAGAACAGGGGATTGAGAAGAAAGCTCAGTAAGGAATTTCTTTATCATCCCACAAAGATCTCTGTTAACGGCAATCAGAGATGGAAAAATGGAGTATATTTACGCTTAATGTGTATCGCTAGAGACATTCTAAGTGCTAGGTAATCCTTAAACACATCCCCTGTATTATTTATTTGAATCGTCTTAATTACTTAAGTAGTTGTTGATATTATCTTCAGTTTTAACAAGCTATCAAATTAAGCTCAAAATGTTGACTTGTCCAAGGTCCCACAGCCTGGAAGTGGTAAGAGAAAGCAATTTCCTGTCCATGATGTACTCAAAGAAAATACTTTTGGGAAAAACCAGTGCATGAAAAATGTGAGGAAGTCCAGAAAATGGGGGATTTGGGAAATAATATAGGGAGGTTGATTGAAGTTACAGGGAATTAGTTCATTTAAAAGGACAGTGAATGGTTCTGCGATGCCTGAGTGGCTCAGTCGGTTAAGCATCTGACTCTTGGTTTTGGCTCAGGTCATGATCTTGCATTTGCGGGAGGTCAAGCCCCACATCCGGCTCTGCACTGGCAGCATGGAGCCTGCTTGGGATTCTTTGTCTCCCTCTCTCTCTCTCCCCACACCCCCCCACCATTCGTGCTCTTTCTCTCAAAATAAATAAATAAGCTCAAAAATTGTTTTAATTAAAAAAATATAAGCACAATGGCTCTAAAGTGTTGATGGTGCCTTTGGGAGTTCACATTCTATTCCACTGAGATTGTAAAAACGGGTATGATTCTCTACTATTTTACTTATTACAACAGGGTTCCTTTGAAGATAGGTCTGTTTTTGTAATTTGCCAGTTATCTAGTGAAGAATGGGTGTGTCCTAATGTTTAAAAACAAGCATAATGCATTTTTTATCAGAGATAAGGTGGATTATGATGCGGAAATCTAAAATAGGTATAAAAGACTATAGATATCATCTGAGTTCCTTAATTTTAGGCCGCATTGTGTTAACGTTTCAGAGAAATTATGCCTTAATTTTAATCTTACTAACACTTAGAAACAAGTCTTTAAAAGGACATAACTGCCTCATAATTTTACTTGCAAGCACAAAGGCAGTTCAAGGAAATTCGAGAACATTTAAACGGCACGGATATTCTGAGTTAGGACTGTCACTTCTATTTTCCTTTTAATTCTCAAGTGTATGCCAGATACAGCATTTGGGAGAGGTGCCCTGCTGAGGCTCCCCCATAATAATGAGGCAATAATGAGATAAATTAGGTGTAAATCACATCAGCGGAGTTTTTACCTGCTTCTATTGATTTGTCAAAACACTTTATCATGGAAAAGCACAAATGAAAACAACTATTTTCTCCCTGTAACGAAGACAGCCTGCTTTGGGGTGGGTGTGTGTCTACAGAGCCTGAGAGCTCCTTGACTATAAAGCTCTCTTAGCAATTCTCCTGGAGTTCTGTGAACCAGACAGCCTTGCACAATCTCTTTCTATCATGTTTTCCTCTGTGTTCTGTGCAAGGCTCTCTTCCAGTTAAGGATTTAAAGCTAGCTCTTATGTACACAAAAATCAGATTTCTATCTTTGTACCACAAAATGAAGCAATTATTCTGTCTTCCAATGGATTCCGCTTCCTCTGCATTGGCACCAGAGCTACCCACTGTTGTCAGCAAGGCGGTGACACTGGTGTAAGCTTCATTAAATAGAGCCCTGCTGATACTGACCATTGATCCAGCAGCTAGCTCAGGTGCATTTGGCCACAATATTTTCTCCCTCTGCTCTTTACTTCTCTCCAGGGATAACCAATCAGAAGAAACGAACCCTCATGCCTAGTGTTTTGAGAAGCAGAGAGCAGTTTGATTTCAATTGCCAACTGTCCACTAGCTTGGTAAATCAAATTTCAATCTCCTAAGGGCAAAAAGAACATGTAGCTTGCTTGTGTGTGTGTGTGCGTGTGTGTGTGTGTGCATGTGTGTGTGTGTATGTGTGTGTGTGTGTATGCGTGCGCACACATGCATTGTACTCTAAGATCTGGTCTTTCCGTAGGTTAAACCACAGGAATTCACCTGGTAACTGAAAAATGAGGAATTCAAAAGTATTTGCTCTTTAGAAGTGGGGTTAGTGTTCTTGAAACATGCCACTATTCCTTGAAACCTAGGGTTACACATCTCATGCTGGCTATGTAAAAGGAGCAAACATCAATTTGGTCCACATTATTACAGAAACCATGTTCTCCTTTTTGTGTATTTGGTGGCAAAGTGTGAAGAAGGGTAATTTTTTTCTTACCTGTTCTGCTAAGTAATCTAAGAATCCAATTTCTTTCCATAAAATTTCAAAGAAAAGCCATTTTCCTTCAATTTATTCTTTTTTAAAAGTGTTTTAATGTTTCTTAATTTATTTTGAGAGAGAGTGAGAGTGAGCACGAGTGAGGGAGGGTCAGAGAGAGAGAGAGAGAGAGAGAGAGGGAGAGAGAGATAATCCCAAGCAGACTCGTGCTGTCAGCACAGAACCCAGTGTGGGGCTCAATCTCGGGAACCGTAAGATCATGACCTGAGCCAAAACAAGAGTCAGATGCTTAACCAACTGAGCCACCCAGGTGCCCCTCCCCAGATGTATTCCCTGAGACTCCAGTAATGATAACAGATCTAGACACTAGTCTTAATGCAATACATATAGGACAGCTAGATATGAAAATGGTAGTAGTGTGCCAGCTTACCTTGAACTGTATCCACTTTATCCTTTCTCTTAAATATAGCATCTGCTCAAATTGGCCAATGATGCTTTCTTTCTAGTGTTTCATCAGCATACCCCATTGAACTACACAAATCAGTCTGCTCTTGCATTTTTATGCAGGTTGGTTCACTGGTATATGTCCTTAGAGACTCGAACTAGTTCCAAATTTTATATGATGATATTTTCCTCTTCAGGATACGTTATTCCACTTTTAAAGAAACTAGATATTCTTTAGTAATATTTCTTTTAAAACACCGAGCACAAGCCAGTGTTCAAACCTCTTGTCTTTATGTGTTGTAAATAAGCCCCAAAGTTGCTCTGGTTTTAGAAGGAATAGAAATGATATATATTTCAGCAGTTCCTTTAGAAATCCTTTTTCCTCTCCCCAACCTCCTCATACTGTTCCTTCTGTGGACTCTAAGCATTTTGTAAGTAGACTTGTAAAAATAAAAACTGAAATTCACGTATCTTTGATGTTTTATGTGATATCACACATCCTGCATCCTACATAATTTAATCATCCACCTATTTCATGACAAGGGATTCAATATGGTCATTCTTTCTAACTCTTTCTGTACCTACTGTTCGGTGTCATTTTTAATCCTCATTCTTGATGATATATATAATATTCATATAATTCTTGGGCTTCTATTAAAGTTTTTATCTTTTTAAGTCAGATATGGCTGTCCTTTGATTTAACTAAAAAGGAGTTTACAAAATGATTTGGGAGAGTGACTAACAGAATATTGTGGTGTTTTCCCCCCTAGAGATCACTAGTATTTAAAGTTTTATTTTAATTCTGGCTATGAATATAAAAGAAAGACCTTGATCACTGCAATGAAGATCAGTCTGTGCTACATTAATGGTCAATACATTACAAAGTTAACCCTGAGAAAATTCCCCCATGCTCTGCTAATGGAAGCTGTTTTCTTCACTAAGTCAATAAGGAAGTACAACCATGAATTACAAAGTGACTTCACACCTTCAAAGATATTTGTCTGTTATTTTAGTTTACTTTCATCACTAGTCATCGCATTGGCTGGTGATTTTCAACTGCAAAGATTTTGTCCCCAGAGGGCACTGGCAAAGTCTAAAGACATTTTTGATTGTCAAAACTAGGAGTGGGGGGGGTGAGGTGGGGAGAAGACACTACTGCCATTCAGGAGGCAAATGCCAGAGATGTGGCTAAATATTACAATTAACAGGATGGCCCTTAACAATAAAGAATTGTCCTGCCCCAAATGTCAATAAGGTTGAGGTTAAGACATCCTTGTGGACGCCAGAGAGGCATCTGGAATGGTGGAAATTGGAAACTAAGTTGCCTTCCTACATGAAGACAATGTCTTTAGAAATTATCAGGGTGAGAGCTGTTAATTATATGATATAGAATGGTTACTGTACTTGTCCTTGAAACAAAATCGTCCTTTATTTTACTAAAGTCAGATAGAGGGTTAATTCTCTAAGTTTCAAGGTCATCTATAAAGACCTTGGTCTCCTTTCTAATTTAAATTAGTATGTGTTTCTGCAAGAAGACACAGTATGGTTGAGAAAGCTCATCTTCAGCAAAAAGTTAAATTTAAAATAACCAGATATTTCACTTTGTTTGTCTCCTCAGCTAACAGCCGAACAAGCAGTAGTTATCTTTGTCCATTTGTAACTCACTTTTCATTCCTGTCAGTTGTTGGTGACAACCAAAAAAAGAAGGTATTTTATTTCCCAAGAAATGGCATCCATTTTAATATTTTGCATTAAATCCAATGGAAAATACAAAGTTGAGGTCAAATAATGAGAAAATGTGCTTTATTTCTTAAGTTGTCTGTGACCTAAAATCAATTGGTCCATGCATGATAAGTACATATGCAGTTATGTTTCTGTGTAGTAGTTCATGCTAAAGAAATACTGGCAGTCATCTGTATTTAATTCTACATGTCACTTGTATTTATTACTTCTGCCAAGTTAATTGTTGGCTATTCATTCCACTCATCACCTCTGGCAATTTTTACTAAACAATATCAGAGAATTGTTTACCATTTTTTAAATTAGTTTTTGAGTTCTACTTTATCTCAGTTAGGAAAACATTCTGAAGTTACTTACACAAAAGCATTATATTTTTGTCCAGAGCACATTTTGTAGATAGGAAAGGCTCATTCAGAAATTGTCCATTTTTACGATTCAGAATATGGTTTGCACACTTAATATAGATAGTAGTACAGTAGAAGTACCTTAACAAGATGCTCCCTCTCTACCTCATGCTTATCTGCACTTATCAGTGGGCTTAGAACCCTACAAATACAGGACAGTAAGCCTCATTAGGGCAGGAAGTGAGTATGCTTTGTACACTGTCATTGCTCTAGTACTTAGTTTGGTGTTGGTCCAAGATGGAACTTCATAAATATTTTTATTCATTTATTGTTTGCTGCTATAGTAAATGACCTCCTTAGTGATTTAAATAATACAAATGTATTATCTTACAGTCCTGTAGGTCCGAAGTCTCACTTGAATCTTATGGGTCTAAAATCAAGGTCTCAGTGGGCTGGGCTTCTCTGAAGGCTCTAGGGGAGAATCTGATCCCTGGCTTTCCATCCTTAGTAGCTGCTTACATTCCTTGTTCGTTGGCCTCTTCCTCCATCTTTAAAGCCTGACATGCGCACAGACTCCTTCTCATGCTGCCATCTCCTTGCAGCCTGGAAACTCTCTCCTCTTAAGGACCCATGTGATTATATTGGGCACACCTGGATAATCCAAGAAAATCTCCCCGTTTCGAGCTCTTTAATCTTAATAATACCTACAAAGCCTCTTTTACCATGAAAACATAACATAATCACAAGTTCCAAGGATTAGAGCATGGACATCCTTGGGAACCTACTACCATATTTGTCAAATGAAAAACATTCCTGCAACTACATTAATTTTCATCTCCAAATGCAGTCAGCTACCTCTAACCATCTGTTAAGCACCACTTACCACTTCAACTGAACATCACCACTTCCAGTGGGCATTTCTGCCAATCTTCCTTTGCTTTGATGAGTCTAGCTCTGTCTTTTTCTGTGCACCTCTGCCTCTGTTCCTCATCACTCCACCAAGTCACTGGTCTACCATTAAGCATCACTGTCACCAATAAATGGGGCTGGGGGAGAATCTTACAAGTGCCAGAGCTTCAAGGGGATGTGCAACAAAATGGGAGAGAAGTAGAGGAAGGAGAGAATGCCCCACTTTCCCATTTTGAGCTACACATGGTGAAAGGCATAACAGAGCTGGGTTGCTGGCATCCATTGTACAGGGTTTCTAGTAAATAGTGTTATTCGTACTTATTTCTGAGTCTGTAGAACCCTGACCTGAGTATATGAGACTAGGCCATGGTCAGAAACAAGCAGTGAACACGAAAAAGTGCAGTCAAGCTTAATAAATAGATCAATTTGTTGTGTTTCATTCATCCTTTTCTGACAGTGAGATTTTCTTTCTTCCTTTTACTGGGAAAATAGATTTTTGGTTGTATTTGGATATGTCTGTATACAAGTTTAGGCTCATGTGTGGACCTTCCCACTTTGGGCCATTTGGTTTTCCTGCCCTTAGCAGATTACAAGCAACACATTTTATTGTTTGGCACTGGACACAAGTGTAATGGCAAAAACTAGGAATGAGAGTTTGTGTTCGAAAATATTTGTTGGGTAGGTATTAAGCTCTAACCTCTGTTCTTGGTACTAAGGACATTTAAACATAAAAAGAAACAAAACTATATTTTGACAAATGGCCTGATTTATTAAAAAGACATAAAGTCTGCAGAAAGCCAAAAGTAGAATTCTAAAAGTAGAATTCGAGCTATCAAACAAGGGCAGTAGATTACAACTGGAGACATCCTTTGAGTCTCTTTTATCACTGTGTATTGTCATGAAGAAAAGTTTGATCATGATTCTATGTACTATTTCTTAGTAATAATAAAAGCAAATATTACTGAGCATAGACTATATGCCAGGAACTGTTCTAAGCACATTTATTCTTCACAACAATCCCACAAGGCAGTTGGTGTTATTACCCCATTTTACACATGAGGAAATTGATAAAGGTTAACAGAAGGATTAAGTGCCATGCCTAATGGTAACAAGATAAGAAGTGGCAGAGGACTAGTCTAAGACTAGACATTTTGAACCCAGACATTCTAGGACTAGAGTCTATACCCCTAAGCACCATGCAAGTATAAGAAAATGTGTACTGTATTTCAAAAAGAGTCTCATGAAATGGTTAGAATAAAAAGCAATGTCATTATTTCATGGTAATTCATAGAGCTGTCTACATGTAGGATGAATGTACTTTTTGTCTACAGTAGGCTTCAGTTTTTAAAAAAGATGAATATCATGGTACCTAAAGGCTAAGTCTAAATTATCTGTAAATTTTGGGGCACATGAGTGGCTCAGTTAAGCATCCGACTTTGGCTCAGGTCATGATCTCACTGTCCCCGAGTTCGAGCCCTGCATCAGGCTCATGCTGACAGCTCAGAGCCTGGAGACTGTTTCAGATTCTGTGTCTCCTTCTCTGTCTCAGCCCCTCCCTGGCCCATGTTCTGTCTCTCTTGAAAATAAATAAACATGACAAAAAAACTTTCTAAATAATAAATTATCAGTAAACTTTGTGAAAAGACACATCTTTTCCTGATGGCACTATTGAACTATATTTATTCACAAGCAGATGGATGGAGTGGGAATATGGATAGGGACAGACATAAGTAATTGGTGTCTGTGAGGAGGAAGTAGCTTCCAGTGGGCAAGAAGACCCTGAATTAGTTGTACTTTTTTATTTTTTCTGTATTCCGAACACTTTGACATCTGGGGGCTTGCCGACCCTGGACAGACTGCTCCTTTCATGGCTAGTCAATATTTAGAGATAGCAAATGGCTGATCTGCTAGCATGACTTTCATATGCAAACCAACCAATGCAGAGCCCATAATCCCCCAGACATCCTTATCAGGTTCTTACACTTTGGGGTCACCATTCCTTATTCTCATCAACTCATGGCTGGGCATCAGACAAGTAGGGACAACCCGTACACCACTGACATTATTCAAACTCACCAATCTTAAATCTGCTTAGCTGTTTACCCCGTCTCTCCCAAGCTTTTCTGAAAAAGCCACAGTTATGGTTCTTGCTCAGGATTCCATCCTCACCTCCCCCCATGATTTCCTGTGTGGCCCCTGGGGAATGGCCCGCATGGGAGTGCTCCCTTCTCTTGGGAACTTCCAGTAACAAACTATCTTTCCAATGACAGTCATCACCTGATCTGTTCGCCTCAGCAGATGCTCGAATAATAGTAAAAGGTAAATTTTAAAACAGAGCCTCCCTCTGCTCAGTATTTCCACTTTATTATTTAAATCCACTTCAGGGCGCCTGGGTGACTCAGTCAGTTAAGCCTTTGACTCTTGGTTTTGGCTTGGATCATGATCTCAGGGTTTGTGAGTTTGAGCCCCGCATGGGGCTCTGCATTGACAGCACGGAGCCTGCCTGGGATTCTTTTTCTCCCTTTCTCTCTGCCTCTCTCTGTCTCTCAAAAATAAATAAACTTAAAAAAATTAAAAATAGTAATAAATCCACAACATACTTGTGTAAGTTTGTCACAAAACTAAATTCAACATTTTTTGAGGACCCATTATGAACAAGTTAGTTCTAGATATTATAGACATTTCAAAAACGGATAAGGCATGGCATCGTTGGCAAGGAATCTATTTTCAACCACAGGAGATATCATACATTGTTAATATACATTAAAAGGAAGGATATGTGTGCCATTAAAGTGGGTCAAATGGAAAGCTTTAGAAGGGAAGGAGGAAAGAATCATTGAAACTTGTGAAGAAGGTCAGGGAATGCTTCGTGAAATAGAGCATCTGAACTGAGCTTCAAGGGTAATGGGGCATTTTGAGAAATGACTATGATTTGGGGCAGAAGAAACATCATTAATTTTAATTGAACTACACAAAAGTCCAGAGACAGGACGACCAAAATCTTGACTATTTTCATCAGGTAGAAGCCCAGGGTCCCTGCTCAGGAGAAGTGCCAATCACAGCGATGGAGGGTGAAGCATTGAAAGATCTCAGCTAAGGAATTAAGATGAAATTCAGGAAAATGTTTGGGTGCTGGTTTAAGCATAAATGGCTTATATAGTTACAAATTATATACGACTAGGTGAAATACTGGTAAGGGAGACCTTTTCTGTCTTCCTTTTGTATCCAGAGACAGGTGCATAATCAGAGCCTCCATCCCCACAACTACCTTATGTTTCTGGCTGCCAATGCTGAATATAGGAGCACAGTTTTTGGCAGGAAGTGCCATGTCTCTCTCTGGGAGAACATCTCCCTCTTCATTTTTTATTTACTGGTGCAGAGCCCTGGTTTCTCCCTCCTGCCCCCATTTTTCATGAAAAATTAACTTCAGGTTAAACTCAAATATATTTGTTTCTTTTCAAAGAAAGCATTCTTCAGAGGATGAGATTTGATATTTTTTAAATTAAAACGGTAAGTGGCAGTTAGACTTAAAGCATAAACCTACAGGGAAAAAAAATGAAAACGGTGAGTTTTATAAGCAGTAGCCATTTGCTCTGGGTGCTTCCTTTATTCTAAAGCTTCTGATAGCCACAGGCTGGCAGCGTACTGAGCAACAATCAAAAATGATTGTTTATTTGGTTGAATAACCTGCCAACATATAAAAATGAAACCACTGCTAGAAATGCTATCTTCCCCAATCCAAAAGAGAGCCAGAGATTTGCTGGCAAACAAGTTGTTGAGATGCTTGCACACACTCTCTCCCGTGTGATCAGCGATCACTGCGATTCTGGCCCTCGCCTTCATCCCAGGCAGGCAATGTCAGAGCCCATCATGACATCCCCCTCACTGCGCTATGTTGCTAAATCATCCTGTACTCAGCCACAGGGAATAGGGAAAGAAATAACGAAGCTCCTGAAGAAAGAAATGCTTTTCTTCCTGTCTACCCCCACTCTGCTGTTAGAGCCAGCATGGAGAGGAGGTTTTGAAGTGACTGTATACCAAATTGCAATAAACAAACAGAAGAAATTTTATTGATTTCCTTATTCTTTGAAGAGCTAAGAAGCAGTATAGGAAATTGTGAAACAGCAATATCACAGAGCTCAATAAGGTTGCTCTTAGAGCAGAACCAAACAGACGAGGGAATTTACAGATCACCTGCTGCCCAGAGACTACTGGGCTTTGTGTATGTATTTCTGAATACAGAGAAATGGAGCAAACTGGCATTCATCTTTTGCCTTGCTGGCTAGGAGGCTGGAAAGGACCTTATTTCTTCTTTGATTCTTTTACCCATTTATATCTGGGTACAATCATGCTGGTGATTGGCATTCTGAAGAACGGCCCACGAACCAAAGTCAACCTCCCCTTATCACAACCACAATTCTTAGCATCAATGTCTCCAGAGTCCTTTCATTTTGAAATGAGATCAAGTGGTTTGCCAAATACTCCACTAGAGATGATACTCTTTTCTAAAGCGAGGAGAATTTGGCAGTGATGAAGCTCATTGGTATAAATCCCTTAAATTTACAAATGGAATCTGATTGCTTGGGATATCAGGAGACAGGGTCTGAAGCAGAGTCTACTTTAAGGGGTCAGATCACATATTTTGTTAAATTGTTACTAAAAATGACTGGCTTCTAGAATTGCAGTATCATAAATTCCACGTTACAGGACTCTCAATTATTGTCTTCATGTCTACTCCAAAAGGCCTATGAAGTTGAAATGCAATATTTCATCTCTGACACTTAATCTATGAGGATGTCCTTGGAGATCTATTATGTCTTTAAAATAATTTACGTACATTCTTTAATGATCGTGCTCTGCTGAAGGTGCTATCAAAATGCTTAGGGTTTTATAAATAGGTTCAATGGGAAAGTCTGAGTAAAACTTTTATAGTTAGGAGTTACTATAGAACTAGAGCTAATCTGAAAAAATAAGCAGTTGATTCAAATGGTTACCAATATTCTTAGAATGTTAGTAATATATGGATGCTATCGTTTTTATCTTTAGCTAAGCATTTCTAATAGGATATCATGGAAAGAGCATGGTTTTGTCATCAGACAAGCTTGGCTTTTTCTATTTTGTCTGCCACCTAGACCTATTTGGCTTGGGTCATCTCTCTGAGCTTCATTTTCTTCATCTCTAACATAGGGTTTAAATCTTCATCTAACATAAGTTGTGAGAGTGAAATAAGCTGGCTTGCCCAGTAGCTGTTGTAATATTGGTAAAGCTAGACACTTTCAAGATAGGTCAAGCAGATCACAGTCAACTTGTCCCCTACCATTGTCAGATTCTTAATTTTTTTTTAATTTTAATTTATTTTGAGAGAGAGAGAGAGAGAGCGAGCGAGAGAGAGAGAGAGAGAGAGAGAGCAGGTAGGGGAAGGGCAGAGAGAGAGGGAGAGAAAGAGAATCCCAAGCAGGTGTGGGGCTTGAACCTATGAACCATGGGATCATGATCTGAGCCGAAGTCAAGAGCTGGATGCCTTACTGACTGAGCTACCCAAGGCCTCCTCTGATTCTATACTATGTAGTACTTTGGGGACTAAGTCCAGATGAAGTTCCTACATTGGGTTCCTTCCAAACTTGATCTCAGGGACAATCTGTGAGCACTTATTCCATTTCTGGAGGATGAACCTGTTCTGTAATATTTCACTAATAGTAGAGCATAGAAGTGACACAGGTTTTTAGCAAACCCTGAAATTACTGTATCATTCATGTCTAGGAGTAAAAATTACCAGCATCCTCAATGTGTAAAACTAACGACTCAGATGAGACTTCAAAATACTTGGGTGGAACCTTAGCAACTCTAGCCACAGAGACAGTGTTTACAAGTCATGCAGCCCCCACTTGGCTGCTCTCCCCTTAGGTTTTCAGCATTAGTCACTGATGGTGTGTTTAATAAGTGAAGATTAGCAATGGGAGTGATGTAGGACCAAGGTCTGAGGAAACCTGGACAAAACCAATAAACAAAAATGAGTTGACATGAAAGAAAGTTGTCAACACATCCAAATGTAAACTCATTAATCTCAAACCCAGCATTCTACCTTTTATCTCTGTAGCATTTAATAATGCCAACATCTCTTACAGTCTTCTTAGCTGGAAATGTCATCATCCTCAACTGCGCTCTCCTCTTAATCCCCACATTTGTTTATTTCATGGACCTGATGTTTTCTTTGAGGAACAGCCTACTTTTGTAAGTTTGGCAAAAACAAAAAAACCCAACCAAACAAAAAGCCCCCACATGATTCTGTTAATAGATTGTTTACCCCCTTCACAGACTTTGGAAGCTTAAGCGTTATTAACTTCATGAAACATGAGCTACTGGTGAGAAGCATCCAAATACTGGCTTTCTCAGGGGCTTGTAGGAGCAAACCAACTGTCTAATTTTACAGACTTGGAGACTTGATTCCACTCCCCCACATTCCCAGCTAGTGCCTGTCACTGGTGGTATACTTCACAGACCCCTGCTGTGGTGATCTCTTCCCCGATTCAACAGTCCTCACAGTAGTGTTGCTATAAGACTCGAAGCTTTCCTTATCATCCACTTAACCCTTGAAAAGATCACCTCATGAAACTGTAGAGCTGTTGCAACTGCTGTTCAGCAGCCCAGCCCCAGTCTCCCTCAACACACACTCTAATTTTGTTTTCTTTTTCTCTTTGCTCAAGTAAGTGCAGGGCACGGATGAACAAAACCATTATGAGTCCAACCAGTAAAGAATTTTCTCTTCTTGAAGGCACCCTGATCTTCAGCAATCATTCCTGGTGTTCTTCTCATGAGCTTTGTGGGAGAGGGAAAGAGAAGCACCTGTCTGCCTCAGAACTCTCCACCACGCTGAACACCCATAACTCAGATGGTTCTTTCATTCTTTCCTAACCTCGCACTTAAGAATTTAAGAGATGAGGGTGGGAGTGGGGAGCAGTATTGCCTGTGGCTAGTTCTGAAGGCTAGTTCTGAAGCTCAGCATGTCCTTGAGTTGGTATCTGTCTCCAATTGTTGGTGCTTATCTCAGGATGTGTCTTTCATGTACGAATCTTAGTTGCTGATTGCAACTAAGTGAAAGATAATTTACAAGTCAGAGTCTCATTTTCAGTCCAATTGAGCACATTAATCAAGAATTTATAGATCCGGGATGTCTGGGTGGCTCAGCCAGTTAATCATATGGCTCTTGATTTCAGCTCAGGTCATGATCCCAGGGTTGTGAGATCGAACCCCGCATTGGGTTCTGCACTGACAGACAGAGCCTGCTTGGGATTCTCTCTCTCTCTCTCTCTCTCTCTCTCTCTGTCTTTGCCCTTCCTGCATGCATGCACACTGTCTCTCACTCACTCTCTCTCTCTGTCTCTCTCAAAATAAATAAATAAACATTAAAAAGAAAGAATTTATAGACCCATCACTCTCCATAATTTGTTCCACTTTCCGTCCATGTCTTTTCTTTTCTTTTGTATCCTCTGTTCCTCTGTTCTCCTCTCTCCTCTTTTCTCCACTTCTCTCTTTTAGATCTTCATCCTTTAAGTTAGGCCATTTTGCATTCCAAGGAGCTCCTTAATTTGAAAAACAAAAAAAGAAAAAGAACCTTAAATGTCATATGGCCCAGTTGGTTTTATATGAAGCAGTTATTAACAGCTCTCCTATCCTGATAAATATCTTGAAGAGAACCCTTTCTTGACCTATGGCATGCTGAGTAATCCCTTGATCCAGCCCTCCCTTAGCTGCCTTTAATAAGTAGCCCCTCATTAAATCATTCTCCATCTCAAAGCTTTTCCAAATATCTTTATTTTCTTGTTTTATCTTTGATCCTTCTCTGTTCACTGGCACACAGGGAAGCCACTTGCATTCATATTTCTAACTTCACTGCCCTTTGGTTTCTGAACACTCATGAACTAAGCCTATCTAAGGTACTTTTACATTGGATAACTTTTTATTTGTTGGGAGAGATGGGGTCACACTTTAATGGGTAGTAGTCTTTGGAAGCTGATGTTTATTCACAACCACAAAGTCAGGCTGATTTAGTAAAATCTCACATGTGGCTAAAGCACTTGCTTCAAATAAAAAACCCAAAGAAAAGAAAATAACCCTCTTGAAACCGCCAACATACCACCCCCCCCCCCATATCCTAAAAAGACAATAACAAAACTTCACACTGTGGATGCATAATGAGACTGCAGTAATGGAATGGGTGGATTATTCAGGAAAAATATATATTTTTGATGTTTTAAGAATCCTGTGCAGTGTCGAATCATAAAAGTACAGGGAGAGAACAGAGAATTCCCCAAAGTAAGTCTATCTTATTGACTGACAGACTGAATCAATGGCAAACGGATTCGTTAAACTTTTAAACTTTCCCAGTCAAAGATGAAAATTAAGTACAAACAGTCTAATTTGTACCATTCTTAAATTTTAAGACACAAGAAAAATGACTTCACCAAAAGGTGCTCCCTCGTCAAATATCTTTAATGTGGATTGCAATGCTTTTTAGTTTGAAATGAGACTTTTTAGTCTAATCTGTCAAGTATTGGAGGCCCACAAAAGCTGCATCAAACATGTTGGTATCTTACACAGCTAAAATAATGGAGCAACTTGAATTAATCTTCAGTTAAAAGTATAACTGATCCACCATACCCATTCATGGTCTTTTAGTTAAGGTTGATATGTAAGCCTTTACCCTATTCAAAATCATTTTGTTCCTGTTTCCACTTGATGTTATTCTCAAAGCTCTCAGCTGCACATTGCCTCTTAAGTCTCAACCTGCAAGCCATTCCTGCTGTTTGTCAGCTTTGGTTTTTAACTCTTCTGTTCTCCCAGCACTAACTCCTTTGCCTGCAATGATACTATACAAACACTGATTTTTATAGGACCATTCATTGTTAACGTATGAAAATTCTGGATTTCAAAACCACATATCTCATAACTATATCATTATTGTGTACATATAATGATACATACACACACACACATATATGTGAAAAGGAACATGAGAGCTTTAAACAAAACCGATAGCAGGTCCAAATGGATATCACAGTAATATCACATAGCCTTGAATGTTTTTAATCTTATTCAGTGAATGTTTTTGAGAGCTACCAACCATCAGAATTTAATAGATTAGTCTTTTCCAAGATTTATTTATTTATTTATTGAGCACTTGCACATGAGCAAGTGCGAGTGAGGGAAGGGCTGAGGGAGAGAATCTTAAGTCGTTTCCATATCCTGTGCAGAGCCTGACACGGGGCTGCATCTCACAACCATGAGATCATGATTTGAGTGAAAATCAAGGGTCAGATGCCCAACCAACTGCACCACCCAGGTGCTCCTCTCTTCCAAGAGTTATGAGCTTTATCCAGAAAAATAGCTTCCTCCCGCCAACCAAGGAAGCTATAAATTCTTTCTGCAGAAATAATGTATTATTACCAATTTGTGTCACCTCTCCTCTGAGCTGTCCCAGGGTAGATTAATCCCCAACTTTGGGTAGCTTTCCAAGTTCCCAGGTCATAGCGTTAAATTAGCATCTGAGTTTTAGGTTAGCATTTGCATATAGCTGAAACAATTCAGTGTGACCACAAGTGCATATAACCACATTTGTCTATACAAGAAAAAGGAATCCTTGCCCTCAAGACATTTTATTTTCATCAGGCAGAAATTGTTGTAATACACGTATTGATTAACAATAAGACTCTTTACTGCCACCTACTGGAAAAAATATAATAAATATGCAAATCTATAATTAAAGGGCACACAAATGCTTGTGGGGGTCCTAAGGTGAGCCTTGAAAACTCAACAAGTTTTTTAGTTTAGATTTTAATAAAGTTTAAATTCTTTTGTTAATAAATGAATCTTTTGTTAGATGAGATGCAGCACAGTAACAAGATCCAAGATTTTTGTTTTTGTTAGTTGGTCTCAGTGCAAAGTACAGTTTTGTTGATGGAGCACTGTATTTCCATAACAGAAGTCTTAGATTTGTTTCGTTTGTTTGTTTGTTTAGGATTTTTTTTTTTACTGTGGCTTTACGATTTTTTTTAAAAGCATTAGTATGTGTATACCTATCTAAATAATGCTTGAGTTTAAATATGGTAGAATATTAAAACATTACCTTTATCTGGCAAGTTATAAGACCAGTCTTTCTATGTTTCATCTCAGGGGTGGATGCAAGCCTGGGCCTGAAGCTTGTATGCTTTTGGAAAACTTAAGCAGAAATGTACAAAATTGTCAATATAGAGCTAAATACAAAAGTGAATATGTATCAAGGATGAGTGAAGAAATAAAAATTTTTAAATGTTGAAAAATACCACAAACATTAATAAACCAAGAAAAACAACACTATTTTTATTAATTAGCTGCTTATATACTCATGGTTTTCCTTTTCGAAAGACAAACTTTGGTCACAATTCTAATAGAGAAATTAGAAAGATCATTTCATCTTTTTTCCTACATAGGTGATAAAAATTCTTTATCATTATGAGGGGCGCCTAGTGGCTCAGTCAGTTGAGTGTCCAACTTCGGCTCAGGTTATGATCTCAAGGTTCTTGAGTTCAAGCCCTGCATCATGCTCTTGCTGTCAGCTTAGAGTCAGCTTGGGATCCGCTGTCCACCTCTCTCTCTCTCTCTCTCTGCCCCTTGCTCATACTCTCTCTTTCTCACAAATGAGTAAACATTTAGAAAAAAATTCTTTAGCATTGTTAGATGAGATGCATAAAACATGAGATTTCACAGACAAATGTTTTTGTTGTATGTGGTACTGCTACAGATGTGTGCCCTACAAACAAAAGAATTCTAATTGATTCTATCTCGTTTTAATCCAGTCAAAAAAGAAAAAATATGCATGGTGCTTTGTAATCGTATATGCTTCATTATCAAATAATAAAGAGAACTTCCATTATGACTAAGTATTTATGACAGCTGAATCTTCTACTTAGAGATGTATATGTTTGATGCCTGTAAGAAATCTCCACAGATTAGCTTGCCTTTGCATTTTTTACAACTTGCTTCTTCTTCATCTCTCATTGCTCACTCACTTCCAGCACTGGTGGCCCAAACTTACATTTTATGCAGTCTCTGACCATGCACCTTTGTCTTACAATGTTCAATGAATAGGCACAGTGAGTCTTGAAAGTCATTTTTATAAGAATGATTGGCAATACATCAACTAAACATGGAAGTGACTGAAAGCCACGTGACTATATCTCATTTATTCCATAAAATATTACCTGGTCCACTATATTGACAACATTAAACAGATTGAATTTTGTTAGCAGAAATTAGCACTTACTTTAGATGCCTTAGTAAAACAGGTATGGGGGCACCTGTGTGGCTCTGTTGGTTGAGCTTCAGACTTCAGCTCAGGTCATGAATTCACGGTTGGTAAGTTCGAGCCTTGAATCAGGTTCTGTGCTGGCGGTGCAAAGCCTCCTTGAGATCCTCCCTCTCTCCTTTTCTCTCTGCCCCTCCCCCTTGTGTTCTCTTTCTCTCTCTCTCAAAATAAATAAAAAAAACTTTAAAAAAATAAAAAAACAGGTGTGAATGAGAGGGTAGAATCCCACAAAAGTTCAGGGTCTTACCACCTCAATAAATGTCCAAGAGTTTGGTAGTCTGGACCATGCCAAGACATCTTCTCCAAAGTGAAAAACAAGTTTCTGGACCTTACACCATCTATGACAAACAGAATGCTTTTTGAATTTTGGAGGCCCCGTAGACCACATTTGAATGTGCTGCTTCAACTCATCTAAAGGGTCATTCATGGAGCTGCCGGTGTTGATCAGACAGTGAAGAAGGAAACTTGAGCGGGGCTGCTTTAGAATTCTTAGTTCACAAAAGGGATGTGCTTTCACAGGGGGTACGTGGCAATTCTGCCAATGAACTGGAAGATGAAACACATATGGCTGGCCATGTGGGGCTCCGTATGTGCTGAACCAGCAGGCAAACAAAAATGGGTTAATTTTCTAGCTTAAGTATTATACCTGATCACCAAGGACAACTTAGGTTGCTGCTACAGAATGGGGCAATGTAGGCAGTCTGGACTCCATAGGGCTCTTTCCACCCCCAACAGTAAGAGGTAATGGAAAACCATAGCAACCAGAAAAAGGAAGGGCAATTAAGTGCTCAGACCCTTATGGAATGAAGATTTGCATCAGTCCACCATCTAATGAACACAGAACAGCTGAGGTTCTGGCTGAGGCAAGAGAAATCTAGAATAGATTTTGAGGAAAGAAGCCAGAGATAGCAACTACAATCTCACGGACAATTACAGAGACAAGGACCATAGCAGTATCCCATATTTTCTCTTCTTTACATGTGCATGTTTATGTGCATGTATTCATCATTCTTCTCTTTTTTCTCCTTTCCAGTTTTATTTTACATACAGGTTGCTGAATGTTAATTTTATAATTTAGTCTTTAAGTAATGGACTTTGCACTGGGACTGGGACTGAATATGAGCAATTATTAATATAGGCAGCAATGGATACTATGACTGTTGGACCGTGATTCTTATTCTGAGGAAGGAGTGAGAACATCTTCATTCATAAGATATCTAGTTTCAGCTGGAAATATAGAGGTGTTTTATTGATGCACAGGAATTCAAGTATGTGTGCAAATAATAGTGCCTATAGAGATATAATAGCCAAAGGGGTTGACTGTGTTAGTTACCAATTTATTACCTCTCAGCTCCAAGTTAATGGCCTGCTTTATAAAAATGGATCTGGGCCCTTTATTTATATTTTTCATATGTCAGCTGGCACAACATTAAATTTTGTTGGTAGAGGGTGCTGGAGAGACAATATAGGAGGAAAGTGTTTTGCTTCCTGTTTCTGGAATGATCCGCGGGCAGTTTCCCGAGTGCTCAGCTCCTGCAGTACAAAGGTCTCTCCACATCAATCTCCTAGAGCTTTCCCTGCTTCCCCAGCAACAGGTTCATGTAGTGTACAGTGACCAACAACACCCAGCACTCAGTGGCGTCCCCATTATTCCCCCCTGCAGGTAATGGCTTCCCTCCCCTAGGATGGTTTCATAGTGTAGTGCTTCTATTAAGATACCTTCCCATAAACATCCTTTCCTCATACCGTTGAGTGTTGATTTCTTGTAAGTTCCACCAATGTGGCACCATGGTGACTTCTCTGCCATTCTGGGCACCACAACCATGCTGCCCTTTCCAGCAATGCCTAGATCCCCGTTGTGGAAGGCTCTTCCTCGGGCACTCTATCTCAGCCCTAGGAGTAGTGGCTGTTCCTTATATCTGCCATGCCTATATTTTTTAGAGTTTTCTTTCTTACTGGCCAATCCCCTTTTACTCCAATCCACTTTTGCGGTTTATAATTCTTTATACTAAGTCTTCCCACTTTTAATTACTATAATTTCTATCTCCTGATTTCACCCAGACTGATAGTCCAAATTAAGTGTAATTAACTTTTAACTTTTAAATGTAATTAACACCTTCACTTCCCTTCAGCTGTATACTAAAAAATGCCTAGAGCCACTCCATGCCATCCAGCAGTAAAATGAAAGGAAGAAGAGGAAAAGTTGGAATAGACATCCTGGCAATCAATGTGGCATTTTACTAAATCCAATAAAAAAGCAAAAGTTGCCTTTCTGACTGCTCACTCACCACCCTCGCTACCCTTTATCCATGTCTTATTTTTTTCTGGATTTCTTCCAATGAATAAAGCAGGAATATCTCATGTTTTGATTTGAAAATTCTCAATCTTCAGAATTTTTTTCCCTTCGAAAAGTGCTTTACTCTTGAGGTTTGTATGCCCTGTGGAGTGTTCATAGGAAGCATTCTGTCCGCCTCTGCAAATCTGTTGTCATAATGTCAACAAATCTCTCCTGGGTTTGAAAACATACTAGTTATGTATTTAAAGTGAGATTACCATTAATGGCTTGCATGTCTTCGTGCGTAAATAAAAAAAGAATTACCATTAATTAATAAACGTATCTATTTGGACATGAATTTATTTAAAATAAATTTTTGCCTAAAAGATTTATGAATCCTAAGAGTGGAGAAATTTATTAATTAAATATGGAACTATAGTGGGAATTGTTAACATCCCTTGTTGAAATCCATGGCTTTTTTCTGTACTTCTCATGTCTACCTTCTTCCAATTACCCTCACTATTTTTATTCATCCTTTCAACTGAACCATCCAGAACCCCTACTCCAACCTTTCAACAAACTGTAACTGAATTCAGCCGTTCTCTCCCTCCACCCACTTCAGCAAGTTTAAACACTATTCTGACTTACATCTTTTATTCCCAAACCTGACATCAGCAAATGAGAAAAGAAGTATCTTTAGGTAATGTTTATTGGTTACCCAAATGAATAGGTGTTGAAAATAGTGTTTATGAAAAGTTTTTTCTTAATTATACTATATAAAGATTGAATACTCTGCAAGCATCCAAATATAGTACTGGTTTTTGCTGAACAAATTTTGAAAGATTTTGTGTTTACTTTTAAGGGAGCACAGACTCTGTTTTCTAATTCTTTTGTGGATTATAGGCCGTAGATATTTGGAGGACAGCCCCAAAGTGAGCAGTTTGAAAAATGGAACTGTGCTGAGTTTGGTTGCTTAACTATTTTCCCAGCCTTTACCCCCAATCTAATTTCCAGAGGCTTTGCTCTCAAAAATTTCAGAAGCTGAGGACAGATCAGCGGTGAAAAACAAGAAATGCCACCTCCTTATATGGTGAGGCCATGTCAGACACACAGGACAAGAACTAAACAGAAGGGAAAATGATTTATTTTATTACACAATGTGTAGGGTCTGGTTTTTGTTACCTTGCAGTTTAGAAAGGACTGCATTGATTTGACCGAAGTAAATACATCAATGAAAACTAGAGAGGGAGCTAAAGGGGATGCATATCTTTTAATTAGGACTGTGTTGATGGTTCAAACTCTGAATAATTCCATGCCATTATGCCAGTTGCCTAGAAATGGATACCGCTACCTGTACGCATGGAAATGACCATAAAGTTGGCTTCCTTAAAGAAAATTATCTGTGTTGTTAATTTTACAAATTGTTTAAATATTTTAAGTATTTTTTTCTGTAATAAACAACCACAAAAAATCATGAATTGGAGTAGAAGAGGTAAATATTAAATATTAAGAATTTTTTTCACAAGTAAGTTAAATCCTAATTTACTCAGAGGGGTTAAAAAAAACATTTTTTAATAGATCTTGTAAAGTTGTTGTGAGGATTAGGAAAAATATGTAAAGTATACAAGGCAAGCTCAACAAATGCATTTCTAATATGGTATTAAATGAGTGGATGAAAGTAGTAAAAAGAAGAAAATTTTGGATGATATTCGAGTGAATGAAATGACGATGTGATTCTTGTATATGCGATAAATAGTCAATTTATGAGTATATTAGAAGAAGTCTTTTTAAAAATGGAATAAATTTAACATGTAGCATTGTGCAGGCTTAAGGTGTACAGCATGTTATTTTGATACATTTATATATCATAATATCATTGCAGTTGTAGAAATATTTATTACATTACGTACAGTTCAATATCACCGTCTGTATTTAGATAATACCATGTATTACATCTCTGTGGGTTATCCACTATTTGTTACAAGTTTGTACCTTTTAAAAATTTTTTTTCATGTTTGTTTATTTTTGGGAGAAAGACAGAGAAAGAACATGAGTGGGGGAGGGTCAGAGTGAAAAGGAGACACAGAATCTGAAACAGGCTCCGAGCTGTCAGCACAGAGCCCAACGTGGGGCTCAAACTCACAAACTGTGAAATCGTGACCTGAGCCCAAGTCGGACGCTTAACCAACTGAGGCACCCAGGCGCTCCAAGTTTGTACCCTTAAACACCTTATCCCTGCCCTCCATCCCTTTGTAACAATTTCACACTCTGGTTTTTACAGGCTTAACTTTTCTAGATTCCATATATAAGTGAGATCATACACTATTTGTTTTTCTCTGTCTGGCTTACCTTGCTTAGCTCAAGGTCCATCACACTGTTGTAAGTTGGAGGATATCCTCCTTTCTCATGGCTAAATAATATTCTGTTATGTCTATGTACCACATCTTTTTTATCCATTCATCCACTGATAGGCTTTGGGTTGTTTCCACCTCTTGGCTGCTGTGAATAATGCTGTGATAAACATAGGAGTGTATCTCATTGAAGTCTTATTCATTTCCTTTGGGTATATGTACCCAAAATTGGAACTGCTAGATTGTATGATCTATTTTCAATGTTTTGAAGAAAATCTACATTGTTTTCCACAGTGTTTGGACTAATTTACATCCCCACCAACAGTGCATATAACTTCCCTTTCCTTTCATCCTCCACAACACCTGTTGTCCCTTTTCTCCGTGAGGATAGCCATTTTAACATCACATATGAGGTGACATCTCATTGTGGTTTTTATTTGCATTTCCTGATGATCAGTGATGTTGAGCTTCTTTTCATGTGTCTATTGCTCATTTGGATGTCTTCTTTGGAAAAATCCATACTTTGTCCTTCTGCCCATTTTTAAATTGGATTGTTGTTTTTTTGGTTACTAAATTGAGTTCTTTATATATTTTGGATATTAGCGCCTTATCCAACATATGGTTTGCAAAAGGTTTCTCATTCTGTGGGTTGTCTTTTCATTTTGTTAATTGTTTATTTTGCTGTGCAGGAGCTTTTGAGTTTGATAGTCCCATTTGTTGATTTTTGCTTTTGTTGTTTGTGCTTTTAGTGTTAGGCCCAAAAATCATTATTTGAAGATCAATATTTTCTTCTTCTGGGAGTTTTATGATATTAGGTCTTATGTTTAAGTGTGATCCATTTTGAGTTAATTTTTGTGAGTGGTGTGAAATAGGGGTCCAATTTCATTTAGTACAAATCTTCATGTGCTAGGGGAAAAAGAAAGGCTTCTTTTATTTATCCATAGGAAGGAAATGCTATATCCATAGGGATAAATAGGATTCTAGCAACTATGAAAGGTAAATGTATAATTTATGAGCTCCTAAATGACATTAGATTGCATTCTGCCTCATCCCAACCTCTCCACTAATAGGAAGGTCTGACTGTTATAATTCAACTTGCCCACAGAAGGCCTCCAAGGGGAAGGCTGAGGGGCTCCTTGTGGCTTTTGTAAGGGATTTTTGTACTCGTGCTCCGGTGGATCGAACTTGATTTTTTCCAAAATCCTCTATCTCAAGGTCAGGTGTCCCATCTATGGGGCGTATTTTCTTCTAGAGGGGAAGGAACAAGAGGAGGAAAGAATCAAGGATCCAGTTATAAGGTTTCTTGTTTTTCATGCAAATGTCAGGTTCCTGTCTGTGGTAACTGGAAGTTCTTGGAGGAAGGAAGACAGGCAGCATGCAGGCGGCTGGCCTTTGGGAGGGTATTGTTCCATTTCTTTGCTGGGGAAGCAGCATGGTGTGGTGGAAAGAGCAGAATCACCTGTGGCAGGCTAGACCTGAGTTTGAATCGTGCTGCAGCCACATAATAAATACAGCCTCAACCAAGCTGCTTGGCATCTCAAGTTTTAGTTTCAGTTGCATAATGGAGATAATACTACCTATCTTTGAAAATCATAATGTGTAAAACAGAGATATAATTAAAGTGCCATTGTACTCAAGTGTGTTCTGAAGATCACTTACTTCCAGGAGATATATACATCTGTGCTCTAACAACTAAAGTCTCCATGGTCATATAAACATAGAGAAAAACTACTTTACTAAATCCCCTTCTTGGAGGTTCACGACACACATGCTGGCAAATATATTAACAGCTCTGAGAAATTCTGCATTTAAAAAAAGGACACCTGGGGGCGCCTGGGTGGCTCAGTCGGTTAAGCTTACAACTTCAGCTCAGGTCATGATCTCTCGTGGTCTGTGACTTGCAGCCCTGCGTTGGGCTCTGTGCTGTCAACTCAGAGCCTGGAGCCTGCTTCCGATACTGTGTCTCCCTCTCTCTCTGCCCCTCCTCCACTCATGATCTGTCTCTCTTGCTCTCAAAAATAAATTAAAAAGACCTTAAAAAAATAATAAAAGGGACACCTAGTTAACAGGTAAACATATCCACTTATTTTTTTGGGACTTTTTTCCCCCTTGGATCGATCATCTAATTACATCCCATAGAATACTTTTACCTTAACAGTGTTCGGGAAGCCTTGGGCTAATACAGCACAGGTAACATGATAGATTTCAGTAAATGATAGCTATTATCTGTGGATTTCCAAGAGCACAGCTTGAGGATAACAAAGGATAGAAGGGTTTGTCTTTAGTCCAATATAGAGTTAATAATTAAGATGGAAAGTTCCTGCAGGGAACAGGGCTAACATAATTAGGTCACAGTTAATCTATGCAGCTATTTTCTTTTTGTCTGTTTGTAGTGAACTAAATCAATACTGGAAGTGCAAGGGTTCGAGTATACATTTTGGACTCACATGAATGATCTTTGACAAATTGAACACACACACACATTCCTCCTTCTAAGTTAAAGATAATGTAAGATATTGTCCCAGTGTATTTTGATTAGCTTAAAATTAAGCTAGTTTAAGAACTCATTTGATACTTACCATTAACCAATCCTCTATGTCTTTAATGATGAGATTTCCTTCCTGTATTTGGGAACATAATTACATTTTCTAATTAAAAATGGGGACTGTGGAGCCAGATGGCCTGGGTTGACTCTCAGTTCTACACTTTATCAGCCAGGAGACCCTGTTATCTCATTTGTCTGAGCAGTACCTACCTCAAAAACTTATTGCAAGAATTAAACAAATTAACCTATACAAGGCACTTATTTTAGCACTTGGCACATAGCAAGCAGTTGATACATTGATACATTTTTGTTATTATTACCTATAGTTCAAATATTTCTTTTCTTAATAATTCAAATATTTCTTATTTAGCTTTGCAACTAAAGATGTGTTGCCATTGTTTTTTTTTAAACAAAAAACTACTCTACTGTGAGTTGAGTATTGTTCTAAGCACTGAACAAATCATTTAATCCTTATTAAAACCCCATGAGATAGATGCTATTCTTTTCTCCATTTTATGAATTATGAAACTGACACACAAGGAGGATAAGTAACTTTCCAAGAGTGACACATCTACTGAGGACAGAGCTGGGCATGGGACTGAAGTAGTTTATCATTATGTTCCGCTTCTCATGTCAGATGCGGTTATCCATGAGGAACAACAGGGGGGGCGGTGACTCAGCAATTTTCCATCATAAAATGATACTTTTGCATTCCCTTCCCTCTCCGAAGATTTGAAATATAAATAGTTTTCTGTCTTGTGCTGTGAAATCAGTGAGTGAGGTTTCATTCTTATTGATGTAACATGAAAGGAGGATTTATCCTCGTAGATCTACAGTTTTGATAAAGCTTTCCATTCAAGTCAACTTGCTGGTTTTGTTATGACATTCTGAGGACAAGTTTCACTTTATCCACATTCTCCAACTTAGTGACATGAATTCTTGGGGGGTGTTTCATTCCTATAATTGTTGTCTATTGTAAATACAAACCTAAGTGCACATTTTCAAGTTTTTCATTTTTCATACCTTTTATATAACATCTTGGCAGTACCTTAATCTTGAGGGTGTACATATATTGTTTTCTCTTTAATGGGAAAAGGACAGATTTTTTTTTTAAAGAAAAAATTTTTTATTGATATCTGAGGTGTTCTGATCTCACATAACTTTTAAAAAAGTATTGTGATTTTAGGGACACCTGGGTGGCTGGGTTGAGTATCCGACTTTGGCTCAGGTTGATCTCAGGTTTGTGAGTTCAAGCCCCACATTGGGCTGGCTGCTGTCCCAGAGCCCACTTGGGACCCTCTGCCCCCCTCTCTCTACCCCTCCCCTGATTGTGCTCTCCCCCCTCTCCAAATATATTGCGGTTTCAAAGGCACACCTTTGGCTGAGGTGTTTTGTAATCAGATAGACCTAGAATGAAGGCCAGCATCTTTATTCCTCTTTGTATCGGGGAGATTTTGGATAAATTACTTTTTAAAGCTTTCATGTTTCCTTTCAGAGTTGGAGGGATTCAATAAGGTAACACATGAAAAGCATTTAACATGTGACAAACACATAGTGAGCATTCAAACAACAATGGCAATTATGTTATTTTAATGACAATAAAATAAATGATATTTTTCTTTGTAGGTAAGACCTGGTCAGATGAATTTCTTCCTTCAATTTCATTTGAGTGCTGCCTAGAACATTTGGGTTATAATAACATTTTATCTGCGACCAAGACTTTTAATGATTTTTATTTCGTTTTGCTTTTGAAAAGGTGTTAATTCTCTTTCTGACCTCTAAGTTGTTTCCACAATACCACAGACAAATCAGACCTAGCCAGAACCTTTGAATCAGAACATTTATTGGGCATCACCCTCCTTGTCCTCAGAGAAGTAATTTGTGCTTCTAAGCTCTTGCTGAATAATTTATTTGTATATAGAGGCTTTGGAAAATTGAATAGACAAACGTTTCACTTTTATGTTATATGACTATGGTCAAATGTAAAGTCATCTGTGTGCGCACCGGCATGCACTCGCCCACACTCTTCTACCTTCTTTCTGCTCAAAATCATGAGGCTGAAATTTTGAAATAGTTTCTGTCAATTTACGCTTCAGACAGTGCCCCCTACAGGAATAACAAATAACGACTGGTCATGAGCCCTATTCTTGCCAGGCACTATGCTGGTTGCGTTTCATAAATTATCTTAACTCCTACACCTTATTTCCCCAGTTAACAGATGAGAAAATTCAGGTTCAGAGAGTTTAAAGGGCTGGAACCAGTCTCTCTACGTTCCAGGACTAGAATCTAAATCCCGATGCTTATGTCTTCACCACACTGCTCCGTGACCACTTCCGCTTCCGTCACACGCTTCTGCCCATTCACAGTTGTGTCCGCCGCTGAACACTTAGATGGCTCTGTGCAGGGGTCCCCGAGTGTTTTCATTTTTCCACATTAAAAGTTTGCTGGTAATATTTAATATGTTTGTCTTTGAATATCACACGGTAATAAAAGTTACTGGCTGTTTTAAAAACCAAATCAATTAATGATAAATGTGGTTCAATAAAAACTAGATGCATTGATAGATTAAGAGGGAGAAGTGATTACAGCAAAGTGCCGGGCTCATAAAACCTTTCAATGACGAACATACTCAAACAACAGCAGATTTCACTTCTCCGCATTAACTCAGTCTAGGGGAATAGTTGTATCCCATTCTTTGCCATTAAGTTCTCCCTAAATTAATTCCTAGAGAAATTATGGGCAAATAACACCTTCCCCGCAGCGCTTTTTTTATGTTGTAAGATAAGGATTAAGAAACCCTGTGGCCCAGTAAGAAACCTATTTTGTAGTCTCTTTGTACTGATAAAATTTCTTCTGGCACTGAACTCTCACTGTCAAAAATACTATAACATTTTACTAGTTTGCAAAAGATGAAAATGTTACCAGATGTTAAATTCAAGGAGCAAGTTAACAACTTCTGTTTTCAAATGGGTAGGTTTCCATCTTAAAAAGAGAGAGAGAGAGAGAGAGAGAGGAGAGAAAAGACTGTTCTCCAGCCAGGCATAAAAAAAAAAAAAAGTCCAGTCATTTCTGAATTGAATTTTATAATTATTTATTCTCACAGGATTGAGCTTTTGAATAATGGGATATGTGCTAATTACCTTAATTCCGAGTAGGCTTTATAAATGCCTTCTTTTGAACCAAAAAGGCTGGAGTTTCCAGAGCAAAGTAATTAAATAACTTTCACCTAGTGACATTATGGCTGCAGATGGGAGCCTCAATGCTCCTCATGCCTCAATGCAGGAGATCTTACTATTGTTCCTGTGGTACGTATCTTTTGCTCTGCCATGATGATGTCTATCCTGCCCTGGCCTGGCTCTTTAGCATAAAAGGTTTATTGAAATAAAAGCATTTCAGAGGTCATTTCCTCGCCGGACTCGTTAATCAGAGGTGGCATTTTTACCCAGTTCTTCTCTACTCCGCATGAGGAAGATTAGTAGATCCGCAGCGACACAGAAAATTCGAGAGAATAGGAGAAATGAATACGTGTATCAAGTGAGTGTGGGCCTGTGTTTTTATTAGTCTTTTGATGGATTGCACTAGATACTTGGAGGAAACACATATGTGGCATTTTTCAGATGTATCCCGAAAGGATTTTTCAATGTTTCACCTTCCGTTCTTCAAAAAATCATTCTTTGGTTCAGTAATAGCTATAGAAACCTTCTCCTTTGATATCCAAGGGTGGTAAGGAACTCTTCTTTTGATTAAGAAATGCTCGGGCGATTGAAGAACATTACAATAGATGAAATAAGGAGAGTACATCAGTCATCTTATATTAAGTCAGGCCTATATGAAAGACAAAATTGAGTTAAGTGTAAAAGAATATTTGACTCTACGTATTAAAATATTCAGAGTGTTTCTTACCCTGTGTAATTTTTCCTTTTCTGTTTCTTCCTATGATATGCTAATAATTTCTAGCCTTATTCTAAAACATGCTTGGTGAAGACAGTATTAAAATGATCAGAGATGAGCTCAATATTTAAACATCAAATTGGCCAAATGATAGCTGTTGCTTAAATACAGTAGGGGTGGGTTTGTTGTAGATCCTCAAGACTTTGGTTTCAGGGATTCGTTTCTCTGATTGTGTTTGTTAGAATGTCTGCAGTTTGGTGAGTACTTATATCTTATCATTTGAAATGGGACAGTAAAATTGAGGACATTATAGTCCTCCGTATGGAATGCGAGGAAACATTAATTGGCAGCTACACTTTTAAGATGCTTTAAAATTGTGATAGAATAATGTTTCAGTTACAGATACTACCTTAAAAATTAACCGTGTAGATGCAACTTCACTGGAAATATTTCCGCACATGTAAAAACGTCCTTCAGCCAGGAAGAAATTTGGTGGTTTTCAAAATCTGTGTTGGAATGGAATTAAAGCCACATTTATACAACAGCACAGATTCAATAATTTTCATATCAAGTCTGGGTTTTATGTGGACAATTCTATTTGCTGACCTGTGCAGTTCTCTTCTGAACTCTGGACTCCCTTGTACTACTGTCTCTCAACTTTCCCTTGCTCCCTTCCTCCCTCGATCCTTTTCTTTTGTTCTTCTATAAATAAAACTGAACACTTAGTCTGTACTAAGCAGTACATCATAGGTATCTATGGAATTTAAACCTGACAGGGATGCACGTCATAGATAAAATTTCACAAATACATATTGCATTACAAAAGGGATAGTGACAAACTTTCTCACGGAAATTTGATCCTTCTGTTAACTTTCTTCTCTCCATTATGGGTACCACCATCCACAAACATGAAATCCAGAAGATCTCTTTCCTCTGTCCTTAACATCCAACCTCTAAAGTAATAGGATCAGTTACACTTTTTTTAAGTTTATTTCTTTATTTTGAAAGAGAGAGAGAGAGAGAGAATGAGTAGGGGTGGGGGAGCAGAAAGAGAGGGGGACAGACGATCCCAAGTGGGCACTGTGCTGAGAGCAGAGTCTGATGCGGGCCTGCACTCAGGAACCCTGAGATCATGACCTGACCTGAAGTCAAGAGTTTAACCACTTAACCAGTTGAGCCACCCAGGCACCTCAGAGTCAGTTACACTTTTTAACATGTGCTGGGTCTATTCCTCCTGCTCCTTTGCTCAGTTCCTGCCTATAGGTTGCCCTTATTTCTCTTACCTGTACTTCAATAAATGTAAAACTAGTGTCTTTTTCTTCCAGGTGATTCCCCTCCCATTCAGGCTTCCTATTCTTTTTCCGTCATCAAATACTTTTGGAGTGTCTGTTAGTGCCAGACATGGTGCTAGGATTCTCTTTTTAGCAAACATCGCTGATAATGTCTCCCCCTTGCCCAAGCCTATAAAGTTCTGGTGCATTGCCGTGGACTCTGGGATCCATGTCCAACTCCTCAGAGTGGTGTGTATAATCATTCAGACTAAGCCTCAACTTTTTCTTTGTCTTCTTCTCATTCCCTCCCTCTCTCCCTCCCTGCCTCCCTCCCTCCCTGCCTTCCTTCCTTCCTTCCTTCCTTCCTCTCTCTCCCTCCCTTCCTTCCTATACCTTCTCCCTTACCAGTCAGTCCTCACCACTATTCCACTATTTTCTTACCTTATCAAACTTTTTCATTAGTCTTTTCAAATGATAGTCTCTGTGCTTCTCGATGCTCCAAATGACACATTTAAGATCTAATTTTAATTCTTTCTTCCTCATTGAAGTGCATCCTGACTTTCCCATGCTGTTTATGCTCCCATTTTGTGCTTCTATGCTATATTTATATGTGCATCACTTGCATTAGACATGGAGCTCTTTGAGGCCTAGGGAGCTGTGTCTCATTTGGTTTTGTGTCCCAATGTCTGTCTCATTATCAGCACACACTAGATGCCCAGTAAAAACCAAACACATGGCTTTGTGGCTTGATAAACTGACATGAATGAGCATGAACTGACATGTTTTCACTTACCCATCCATTGCCAAATAAGCTTTCACATAATCACAGCTGAACTAACTGGTAAAGGAGATTAATTTTATTATTAATTTTTAAATAACTATCCTGGGAAAGTGGAAATGTCTAACCAGGGTCACACATGTACCCTGAGACCATGGCGGTTTATCTGGGAAGGCGTTTCCTGTGTTTTCCCCATCCTGATTGGAAAGGATGGAGCAGCTGGTGAGCATGGGATGTGTCTGGGAGATACAGGCTGAAAGCAGGGCAGAGCGAGGAGAAGATTTCTGGGACACAAATCTTAAAACCAGTGTTTGATTTCCATCATTAATGCCTTCCCAAACTTGCCTGTTTTCTCCTTCAAAATTTGGCACAAGAAGCTTAATGTTTTTGTTACGGTTTATAGATTAAGTCACATTGTTGGACATAGCTTACTGTCATGACTCTCTCTATTAAGCATGTAAGCTATGCTGTATTATTTAGCACATACACGTACACTGCCTTGATATTGTTTTCCTGTGTGAGTAGCTGTGTGCATGCTTGTGCTCGTGCATTGGGGAAAGAGAAATGCACAGTGCCTTCTCCTTAGAGCTACATACCAGAGATGTAATGCCTGTAGAAGAGGAAATTTCAGCCTCCTACTTCCTGAAGATTAGCTACCCAAATGATGATGCGTTTTCACTGGTCTATCTAAGTTGTTTCCATTGTCTTTTCAGTTGAAAATTACAATTATTTGTTGAATGAAAGGTACAGTCAAATTTCATTCAATAACACATGTAGGAAATGTACGATTATATTATTGTTGCTCAAACCCACTGCTGCATAGCCTGGCTGGTACATTGCATGTATCTGGTTGCCCTAGAGCAAGGTGATTGGCAAGGATTAGGATAAGTCTGTGGCTGAGGCACAGTTACTCAGACCAGGAACCATTTCTCTGTCCTACAGGATTGCTCTCTAAGGTCAATATTGCATTTGAAGGCAGCTTTGCTTTGAATATGACAGATAGGTTACATAGAAGACCACAGGGAATCAGTTGGTTCCTGGAATAAGTAATAAGAACTGAAACAGTAATCTTTTCCTCAAGTGCAAATTTGACAACTGAGCTATGTCTGACTAATATCGAACATCCATATCGACCTGTTGAGGTCAATAGTTGGGCTTAGTTATGCTCTGTATCGACTGCTTACATTTTCTAAATGAGAAAGAAATGGCCAAATGGGAAAATTCAATTGCACCTGAAGAACTGTTGGTTTCTTTTTTTTTCTTTTTTCCTTTTTTAAGAGTAATTTAATTTTATGTGGTAAATGAAGGCTATCTTTTGAAAAATCGGTCTTAGGTTTATTTTGTTCACGTGAATTAATCCTATAGAGATCAACACATTTTTTGAGGAATTAAGAGAAATAGTTATGTTCATGCAACTGTAAGTCTTGGCCTAAGTTGTCTTTATAAACCAAGAGAAAGTATAACATAATGGAAAGAACTTTTGGCTTTGGATCCAGAGAGATATGAGGCTAAGCTTTGGCCCCATTTATGCTAGATGACATCGTTGGACAAGCACCTTAAGCTCTTTGGTTCTCATTTTCTTAATTAATAATAATAGAGTAGAAGTCTTCTGATCTAATTTGATTAAGACTGATTGTTGATCAATTAAAAAATAAGTAGGGAATTTTTTTTTAAATCTAAAAATTTAAAAAAATCTAAAAATTTTAATTTTACTTAAAATATTCTAAAATACTTTCCATTCAACAATCTGTTGATGGCAGACCAATATCAATTCTCTGGATAAGTTTTGCTGATTGGTGTGATTTTTTTTTCTTTAATGTAAGTTCTACCATAACTGAGGAGTAAATTTGAGATTGGTTTTGAGAATATGGAGAGTGGAGGTGGGAATGGATAAATAGTTTGTAAATGGGGAGTTCAAAATGCCACTATTATTACATGAATATACAATGGAATATATATTAAATAATTATATAAATACATAGTGGAAAAGAATAAGAGAGGAAGCCCAGGAAACCTATCTCAGTTCCAAGGGGTTGAAGATGGCATATGTGCATATACAATTAAAAAATATCTGTGTATATATATATATATATATACTTAAAATATATGTGTATATGTACATACATATTTGTATCAATGAAGGAAATTTACTTGAGACAGAAGTATGAAGGAGAAGTAGAAATCTGCCTGGCAAAACTTACAAGA
Organism: Cryptoprocta ferox; assembly: GCA_028646485.1. Classification (NCBI taxonomy): domain Eukaryota; kingdom Metazoa; phylum Chordata; class Mammalia; order Carnivora; family Eupleridae; genus Cryptoprocta; species Cryptoprocta ferox. The sequence continues at coordinate 35,386,685 of CM053562.1, forward strand.
GAGAGATGGCAGAAGAGGGCTCCAGGCAGAGCTGACAAAGGTGTAAGCAGTCAGAGATAAGAGAGAACCTGCCAGAGTTAAGGAAACAGAATTAATTATTGGTGCTAGAGATGAGATTCTAAGAGTGGATAAGGATGGAGATCTTCACATTTAATGCTTTTAACACAAAACTTTGCATAAAACTAACATAAACAATTGTTTAATTTATGAATGAAGCAATGAGTAAATCACTACAAACACAATCCATGGTCTCTTGTTGTTATTTTTGGATTTTTTACAAAAGTTTTTGAATACGCTGACAATAAAATTATATAAATTTCTCACTGATAGCATCCAGGGAAAACTAATTTTCAAGGAATTAAAAACATCGTGAAACTGTGCTGCGTGTAATGATCTTTCACTACTGAGACAGCAGTCTGTGAACTTGCAGTTGCTCAGACCCATCATTATGGTAATGGATTATCAGTGTACTGAGAAATGTGCACATCCTTGTTAACAGAGATTCCTGGCTGATAGAATCCTGGGTGACAGTTTACTTTTTTTTTCCTTCTCTTCATTTAGCAACAATTTCTTTCAATATCCCTATCCAGGATTGCCCTAGAATCAAGAAAAATTCTCGGAATCAACTTCAAAATGCAAAGCACAACACGTAAATAAATAAATATAAAAAATAAATAAGACATGCTCGGGGGTCTATTTTGATTTGTTTTTAGCCACAGCGGTAGCTGATTTTGTTGGGTGCTTAGAGGTCAGTGGATAGGGGACACATGAAAGGGGGCTTTTAAAGTTTTCCTTGAAGAAGCCTCAGTGATGTGATGAAATTGCTTCAGAAGAGGATGGCTTTCTTCAGAAAGCATGAAAAAGGTAAAAGGGGATGAAATCAAAGTAAGAGAGAAGAAAAAATTATAATAAAAGCTCATGTGTTAAGGAATGTCATTTGGGCTTTAGGGATGGAATGTGAATGAAATGGAGATGAAATGGAGAAATATTGGAGACCACATAAAACAAAAGGCCTTTGAAGAAGGAACTGACATCCTGAAGAGAAGAAAGCTGTTTGCTTAACAAGGAGGATTCACATTTTATCTAAATATTCATTTAGACTAGATGAAGTAGATAATAAAGAATTAATTTCCTCTGTATTTAGTGCATCTGGTCTTCAGCATTAGTTTGAAATCCTCCATTTGCCTACCATGCAGGAAAGGCTTATCCTTGAACCACAGTTGAAAAGATTTGATACAAAAACAGCATTGAATTCAAATTCTCGAACTGATTTTCTGAGAGAATTCAGGCAGATCACATTGTATTTCTCCCATTTCAAATTTAGTCCTTTTTTTGGAAATTGTGGTTTGCATGGATGTATGCATTTAAAACAGAGTTTGAGAAAAATAGGGGGCCTTTGTAAACTCCTTGTAAGTGGAAATTGGAAAATGCCTCTGGGTTCAATTCGATGAAGATCATATAGCAATTTGTAAATGTAGTGAAAAAGGGAATTCAAATTGTACCTATACTGAGTGGTACCTGACGACCACTCAGAAAAACAAGAGGGAATAATTGAAACGGTAAAGACAATGACTATTTTTTTCATGTTGTTTTAACATAATTTATACAATTTTTAGAGGTGATAAAGAATAACTTGAGACACGGATGCCAGGATGGTGTCTTCCTCCTTTAGTGTGTCAAATCCTCACTCCACACACAGTTTGAAAATATTGAGATGATAGATTACGCACACTTACAATTTGACCGAGGGAACCTTTACCCAAACACAGGAGAGAAAGGATGTTTTGAAAAATATTTATTTATATATTTTAAGAGAGAGAGAGGGGAGGGGAGGGAAGGGAAGGGGGAGAGAGAGAGAATCCCAAGCAGGCTCTGTGCTGTCAGTGCAGAGCCTGATACAGGCCTCCATCTCACGACCCGAGCCAAAATCAAGAGTCGGATGCTTAAGCAACTGAGTCACCCAGATGCCCCTAGAGGGGATTCTTTGGAGAAAAAATGGGGCGGGGGGAATAAATTTGCACGGTTTCATCCTACTTTCATATACCTATTCCTATTACCAGCCACTCCATGCTCAACTGTGCATAGTTAAAGCCCAGATCGCACACAGGGGCTCCTCTAAGGAAGTAATTGTGAGTGGAAGATGTGCTCCCAAGTTATCTCACTTATTGAGGTGCTATTCCTTTGTCTGAAAGATTCTCTTTATTATTTTTATTATTTAAATTTTTTAACATTTTAATTTATTTTTGAGAGAGAGAGAGAGAGAGAGAGCACAGGGGAGGGGAGAGAGGAGAAGAGAGAATCTCAAGCAGGCTCCACACTGTGAGCACAGAGCCCCATGCGGGGCTTGAACTCACAAACCATGAGATCATGACCTGAGCAGAAATTCAAGAGTTAGCCGCTTAACCAACTGAGCCACCCAGATGCCCAAACAACTCTCCTTTTTCAAAGCCCACTTTGAAATGTAAATAATCCTGAGAGTAGCAATGTAACAAATCACCAACCCTTAGTATGAATTAATCCTTCCAATCTGACATTAAGAAAAACTCTGCTTTTTGCTATTTTAACTATAGCCAGACCACTTTACTGACTATCCTTCCCAGACTTTCTGATTCCAATTCCTCCATTTTCCAAACCATCTTCTCCTCTGTCATTATTTTTCTTTCTAAAACTTGGATTAAGTGTATTACTCACATTCTAAAACCAATTGCCTATGACAAATTTTCTTTCAGATTGAAGTCACAGTCAATTTGGAGGGTTATAACAGACCTTGAAAAACTGTAATAGAATAGAATTGAATGGAAGTATTAGCATTTCACAAGTTGAAAGGGCAAGTTTTGCTTTGTGAAATTTTACCTTAATTACTGCCTGTATATTGGGCTGCATATATAAAGTATTTCTTTTTGTGCATGTTGGTCAGAATTTTGAGAGCCACAGGTCTATAAGAAACAGTCCTCTTTCAGCCTGGCGTATAGGGCTTTTCCCAAATGGCCTCCCCAGCTTTGTCTCTCTTGCTCCTAAGTCTTTTAAACATATTATTTAACTACCTTATATCCCACATACCTCCTTGAACATATTCGATGTCTTGGTGTCTCTAATTTGGTTCATGCTTCTATTCCCATTTCTCTGCTTGATGAGCCTTAAAGGCTTACTTCAGATAACATCACCTCCATGTTTCTCCTAGGCAGAGTTAAGCACTTCCTGTTGCATTGTGGATCTGTCTTTCTCTCTCTCAGAGCACTTAGTACATCCTGTTATATTTAGTGTGTTATCTCTCTGTGACGAGAAAATTCTCAGAGAATAGCCGAATATAATAGCCAGCCTCTCAATGTTCACTGAATAAATGGAACAGAAGCACAAATAAAATAATAACTTTTGTAGAGTATAGAAAAATTATTTGACCGCGTAATTGTGGGATTTTGAGGACATCTTAGAGGAAGCAACATGGTTCAGGCAGTAGATTGGGAAGGAGTTTCTACCCAACCAATCGTGGTTGAGAGTCCCATGGCAGAGTGAGATATGAGACAAATGATAGGTGGTTAGTTCTGTAAACTTTTTACATAAACTACTCATCTTGTAGAATCTAAATTAAGAATACATGTTAATTTTCACTATTTTCACTGCTAATTTCCAGTGATAAAAATGTCTATGGCACACAATAGTTGGTAATAATTACTGATGGACTAGAGACTGCCCAGTGAAATATTTTGTCAATTTCTTCCTTGGTAATTTTACTATTTCTTAGACCTTTTTCCCTTTTAAGTTACTAACGTTACTTTGTCTGCTTTTCTTTCCCATCTTAATTATTTTTGCTATAAAAAACTTTAATTTCAGGAGTGCCTAGGTGACTTAGTCAGTTAAGCATCCAACTTTTGATTTGAGCTCAGGTCACGGTCTCACAGTTCATGGGTTTGAGCCCCATGTGGAGCTCTGTGGTAACAGCACAGGGCTTGCTTAAGATTCTCTCTCTTTCCCTCTCTCTCTACCCCTTCCCCACTGGTGCTTGCTCTCTCTCTCTCTCAAAATAAATAAATAAATTAAAAAAATTAAAAACATTTCACAAATGTGAAGAATTTGTAAATTCCACAGTTGATTCTTAGGAGAGAGGAAACTGTTAACATAGGATTAACCAATAATCATTTCTACACCTGACAAACTTAATCCAAATCAGAGCTTTAGTTCACTAATATCTGCACTTATGCTCATTAGCACAGTTCACTAGACATTAGTGTATTTAGGTGTTCTCACTTCTGTCACTGAAATGTGTTCCTCTTTCCATTCTTTGCATATTGATAATCATCAGCCTATGGTTTATCTAATTTGAGTTGAATGAAGCAGAACTAGATTAATTCCAGAGGGAATTAGCATTAATAAGGACAAAAACCTAGTGTTCAAATTTTGTTTTAAGAAAAGCCTGACATAAATGAAAATACAGATATGATGTATTGCTCAGTTCAAATCATTCTGAGGGAAAAATAAACTTCAGATCTTTGGTAGAAAAACAGATATCTTCCTCTTTCTAGACATTATAAAACGTTTATAAAATATAGCTGCACTTTTGTCTTTAGTTTTCTTTTGCAGTTTTCACTCACTGTGGATTCCTTCTTCCCCTCATTCGTTGTTGTGGCTCTCTCATTTCTCCTCATTTCTTTCTCTTCCTTTTTGTTTATCTCCAGTTTTCTCTCTTCCTCCTCTTTCCTGTTTCCTCTGTTCTCTTTTTTTCTTTTCTCTCTTTAAGCATGCTGTAAACTTATTCATTCCCCAAAGGCAAAGACAGCTATCTGAGCAACACTTTGTCAGCATAATACATTTACAGAATGCATATTTATGAACCTTTGAGCTTTTATTGTTCCACAGGGCAAATAAAAAACATGAAAAGTAGCAATATAGTGTTTCAAAGGTCCCTCAAGGAAAACAAAAGTAGCTGGAAATAAATTTGGAAAAAGGTTCTTCTGTAAAAACAGAACCTTGAATTTGTACATGCAAAAGGTTGCATAGTTAGAAACCAGTTTTGTTCTTCCTCCTAAACTAAGACTTAGGAAATTTTAAACTTTTTAATAGGTCTAGCCTCTTAAAGTTTGGAAAAGAAAATAATTTTAAAAGAGGATTGGACATAAACGTTTATAATCCAGAGAATCTTAAAACAGCATGTTGCATTTGGCCGTAATAAAAAAAGGGGGGGAAGGAGGGGGACTTAAATTGAAAAGCCCATCTTACTTCCAAATTACAAGTTTGGCTTCCAGCGTGGAGTCTTACACTAAATTAGTTAGATTAAAGAACTTGGGAGTAGAAATGAAAATCTTATAAAATGTCTTGTGATAGTCTTATTTTAATTGATCTTAGCAGAGTCATTAAATTCCCATTGTGTTTCCAAACTTTCCAAAATGAATAGATTATTAATATTTAATGCCTGGTGGGGAAGTGGCCACAGTCCCCTGATTACATCCAAGCAGAATGGGATAAACTGAAAGAGGTGAGAAGCCTGGAGGTGAGAGTTCTGAAGAATTCCGAGGGCACTGCTCAGTTCCAAGTGTTGATTCAGATACCAAGGTCCAGGAGGGTGGTTTTCTCAAGATCATGTCTGTCCTTCAGTACATTCCACTCATTGATGCTATAAGGTTCAAGTTCTCAACAAACTAATGGTATATCCCCAAGATCAATGTCTAAAAAAAGCCACGAAATGGAATTTCCAATTTTGTGGTTCTTGCAGTTTGAACAGTTAAAAATGGAAGATGCTTTCCAAAACCATTACCCTAAAGTCAACCTTTAATCACTGGGCAAATAGGTCTCAGCAATGAGCTGTACCTAAATTAGGGATGAGTTCCTAACAGAGAATAAACTGAAACTAGGTTCTAAATTCTATTTGAAGTGGGCAGGATGGTAGACTTCTTGAATTGAGAAACTTTATAGTATTTAATTTCCATCAAATAATGTGTGCTAGAGAGCTGTACATCCCTAATGACCCCATTCATCCTGCCATTCTATACGTTATGTTTAAGTCTGCAATAACACTTGGAGAGAGTTGTTTTTCCTACTGAGGACAGAAGAGAAGCCCTAGTCCTCAGCCTTATTCCATACCTGCTTTCAACAATAGTTTTCTTGACTTCCCCCTTCCTTCTGGTCAAATTGTTGCCTTCTATTCCAGACAAAGGAAAAACCTCATGTAGTGACAATATGTAAGTCCTAATAGCATCTTAGCCAACCCAAGTTAGGAGGAGTTTTGTTAATTCTTAAGTTTCCTAGGAAAAGTGCCATTCCTTATCTCTCACTTTATTAGTAAGAAAATTGGGTCTTGGCAATGAATTCCAAAGTTTCCATCAAACACCAGTTGAGAGAATAATGGTAAACACCAAAAGAACAGAAATAGAAGTCTGTCTCATTCATCACTGTACATACAGCTCATGTCTGCTAATGTGCTGGGGATATAGTTGGTAAACAATAAATATGGCTTATGTTAATTAATGTAAATTACAGTTTAGTCTTTTTGAATTGTCCTCCCTGATTACCTCTTGACTAACTCTTACCACACACATTATGTTTGTTCTGCTGGGCTGTTAAACAACAGTCTCTGTATTTCACAGAGCAGAACAAAGGAATTGGTTTTTATGCCTTTGACATTAAGGCATGTCACATTTCCTTCTCCTCTCTAGTTTATCTGCTTCTTTCACTTTTTCTACATCCATTTCACTGATTCCAGTTCTATGTGGGACATTAATAATACTAACAATAGCCTCCAGGAAAACCCACACGCTAGGCCACTGTGCATAAATAGCCATAGCATCCTCATCATCTAAAACAGAGATTTAGGGAAAGATTTTAAAGAGAAGTAGTTAAAAGACATCTGTTAGCATTAAGAACTATTTAATACACTATCTGTCTGTAGTGTTTTTCACTGAGGGGGAGACCCTGGGACTGATGGTGCTCAGGAAACAGAGAAAGAAAATGACCCCAAAGAGTGGGGTTTCTTGGAGGGTCCAGTGCCTCTCTACCTACAGTGGTTAAAATACAGTCTTCTAGAATGATGTATGAAATCCTGCTTACCTCTGTAGCCTTATCATCAATTTATTTCCTATATATATACCACGTTTTCCCCTCCTACTGAACTATTCTGTTTTCTGAGTGCTACAATTCTTTCTTGCCTTCCTGACTTTGTATGTGTTTTAAGCACCCAGTAAACTCCTACTCATCTCTCAAAAGGCTGGATTATGGACTCTAGGAATTTAGTCCAACACCATGGCCCTGAAGAGCCCTCATATGTCTGTTTCATCTCTCCTAAACTTTTGTTGTAATTACAGTACAGGGTTTATTGTCACATAAAAAGCAGTTAAAATGTGTGTTGCATAAATGGGTAGATGAATGGAAGGAGGGATTAAAGAAAAATTAAGGACTTAGGGTAACATTATTACTAGGGTGACAAAATTGGGATATTTGATGATGATAATGTACAAGAAAAGCAGGGCTGGAGATGGTTAGGAATGCACTGTCTGCCTCTTCCAGTATTTGGTGTTCCCCGTATATGTATTTTATTTTTTTCCCTCAGGCCTCACACATACTATCACCATCTCTTTGTATGAAGTCTCTTTCCTTTTTAGTTACAAATGTTGCCGAAACTGACTTTTGAAATCATTCATTGGCCAGCATTTTGGAGAGAGTATTCATCAACACTGATGCTAGTATTTTCCACAGATGACCGAGTCCACTATTTTCTTTAAAAACTCAAGTGGTTACTAAAGATGGCTATAAATTCTTTGCACTTCTTCTCATCTAGAAGTAAAGTCCATTTCCCATTCTCTGGAATCTGAGCTGACATTATGACTTGCATTCACTAATAGAATGTGGTAAAAGTGAGGATGTGTCTGTTTAGCGTGGAGGTCTTTCAGAGACCTGGTGGCTTCCAGCTCTATTCTCTTCGAACCCTAGGCTACCACACAAAGAATTCTGGCCACTCTGCCTCAGAGATCATGTGGACAGAGAGAGATAGCCAGCATATTTCCAGCTGTTCCAGCCATCCTTGCCACGGTGACAGATATGCGAATGAAGCCATGTTGTGTTTCCATTTACAGTCAATGACTGGATGCCTGCAGCCACATGAGTGACCACAGCTTAGACCAGAAGAAGAAACATCTACCTGAGCCCAGCCTTGATTACAGAATAATGATTCAATGAAGGTGTGTGGTCTAGACCACTGAATTTTGAGGTGGTTTATCATGCAGCAGCATATAATAGGAACACTCAAGAGCCCGTTTGCAATGACTAAAGTCAGCCTTTAAAAAATTTTTTTTAAGTTTTACTTATTTATTTTGAGAGAGAGAGAGATCATGAGCAGGGGAGGAGTAGAAAGAGAGAGAGAGAGAATCCCAAGCAGGCTCCACGCTGACAGCCTCCCGATGCGAGGCTCAAACTCAGGAACTGTGAGATCATGGCCTGAGCCAAAATTAGGAGTTGAATTCTTAATTACTTGAGCCACACAGGCGCCCCATGATTACTTAAATCAGTCTTAAAGTGATGTCTTGAATGATTTAATTTAATGATTCCTTTAGTAATGAGTCAGCCAACATATAATGCACATAAAACATTCATTATAATTAAAAAAAAACCCTATTGTTAGACACATTTCATAGTTTGCTCTTGCATGGCTCTGGATGTGTTCCTTATTTTCCCTCTGCCCTGCTCAGCAGCTCCCTTTTAAGCTGTGTCAATGCCTCAAGAATAATGCTTTCCTGCAATTTATAACTTAGCCATAAGATTTTGACCTAGACTGAACCTTGGTATCTAAAGTGTCAGAAGGGGGCATTTTTATGTTTATCCTGTAATCGGCTCAGAGAAGTATGGACTAACCTTATGTCTTTTTCAATGTGTGTGCTCTCAGTAGAGCAGCCTTCGATGTCCAAGGACCAATGAGAACATCTTAGTTTCATAGAATCATGGATCTACTTGCCACTCAACTTTTTCACTATAGTTCAGCTCATTCTATCAGGAATGTTAAGTTGGAGAGGCGCCTGGGTTGCTCAGTCGGTTGAGCACCCGACTTTGGCTCAGGTCATGAACTCCAGATTCATGAGTTCGAGCACTGCGTGGGGCTTTGTGATGACAGTTCAGAGCCTGCTTCAGATTCCATGTCTCCCTCTTTCTCTGTTCTCCCTGCACGCGTGCTCTCTCTCAAAAATAAACAAAAAGGAATGTTAAGTTGGAAATTTTGATGAAGAAGCAGGTCACAATGGATGAGATTTTCCAAGGCTAGTTTACAATTTCTTCTAAGGAACTGTGTTAAACACAGCTTCACAACTCTTGGCCTGTATCTATTCAGGGGAATAAAAAGGTTTTGTTTTGATGAAGATTTTATAAAGAGAACTTGTTCACAGAGAACTGAGCTCTGAGGCCTTATGACAAAGGGAAAGGTAGGAGACATTTCCCTCTGCTTATCAAGCTTAGTGAGGGGACTTCACATTGGACTCCTTGGACAGTGGGGGATGTGTCCTTTGCAGTCATGGGGGCACAATGGCTCCTGACTCCTGCTAAGGACCTGAGCTTGAGGGCTATCTCTGGGAGTGTATTACATGATCTTCCAATAGCAGCTTAAATGTGAGGAAATATCAGGGACTAGATGGGGAACTCTTAACATGATTATCAGTCCCTTTTCAAGGGGCTCCTGCCTAAAAGGGATTTCCAGATGTGGGACTCCAGAAGGGGAGAGACAGAGTGAATGTTAGTAGCTGCCAGTCAAAAGGGTCACTCTGTGCTCTCTGGGCACCAGGACCTCGTGCCTCAGGAAAGCAAGGGGGACTCAGAAGAACCCGTGAGAGAAAGTCAGCTTTGACAGCCATTGTCCAGGAAGCAAGCACCAAGGCAGCTTCTAAGAGTCCCAGTCAGGGAAGAACCTCCTGCTTCCCCTTTACTTCTTCTTTCCCTTTCTTTGCACCTGGCTGGGTCAGAAACAGCTTCTGGTAGGAATGAGGTAGAAATAAAGAGGGAAGAACCATATCTCCTTCCTCCATGGTAATGGCAAGCCCACATGGGACCCGAACCCACATCTAGGATACTGGAAAGAGGAAAGTTTTCCTTCAAATCAGAGTCTGGACACTTTTGCCTTAATCAAGACTATGCTTTTGACTTGTGATTGTAGGATGTTCTGTTTCTCAAGATGGACTAGAAAAGTCATGGGAGTAAGAACAGAGAAAAAATTATTTCCACTGAATACATTTTAAAGGGGCAGAGGAAGAAAAAATAAGATTGCATTGTGATTGCAGTCCATGCAATCAGGTACATTATAATTCAATACAATGGTTATATGAACTGATGGGATCATTTTAAAGAATTGCTGGCTTAAAGTATTTAAAATCCAATTAAAATCTATTCTTATAGCCTTTACAACAAAATAACTTCATCTATTCCCCACATATTTGCTTTTTAAAAAATACGATAAATGTAGGGAATGGACACTTTGGAATATTCTGAACAGTATTATTCTAAAAAACCAACTATTATTTACTAACACTAAAATAATATGCTAATTTTTTTCTGGGCTAACCTTGGTCAAAAGTGTATCATGATCATACATCTTAACTTCTTAATTTGTTGGCACATCTCACCAGTGATAAAATCTGCTTTTATGCATTTTGTGTTTTCATGTGGTAGATAGTATATAGACTACATAGAGAAAAGAAGCTTCTCACCTTTTCAAAAAATTTAGTAGGAGCTGGCATTTGATCCTACAATTGAATATGATAGTAAACAGTAGTAAAATGTCATGAATACACACATTTTGTGTACTAAAATAATAATCAACAGGATAATTGATCATGTTTTCTTCAGTAATAATTTTGCTCCAAAAATTTCTAAATTCTCACCCTACATGTATTATTTTGACTTGTGAGAAGGAAAAAAAAGAGTTATACCAAGGCTAATGGACTTGCCAAAGGTTAGATAACAAATCAATGAAAGGAAACCCAGAATCCTATCCAGAAGCCTCAAACTATCAGACTAAACGTAAGGTCTGGTGAAAACATAGGGAAGAACACAACTTCAATGGGAAATGGGGAAGGTGGTATATATCCTGTGGTGAACTAGATATTTCCCATTTCTTATTTTTTAACTTAAGTATTTATGGAGTATTAGACTAGATATATCTGATGTGTATCTAATAAAATAGTCCTTGGATACACATTTTGGCATACTGTGTCTGGCTTACATTGTCTGTAACTGAGAGTACAGGACTGGTTCTGAACTTTGCTAACAGAAGTAAAAGAAATAAAAAACTCTTTTGGTAGTAAAATACACAGATTAACTTCATAAAGAGGAAGTTTTAAAATAAATGGAAAATTTCAGAATATTGCTAACAACACATGGGTGACCTGAGAAGCAAATCTTCTCTAAGTCAAGGGAATATTCAGAAAAATGGAAGGGAAAATAGTGCTCAGAAGATAGTACTTTTTAAAACATCATCAGAAAATTTGTCTACGTTGAGGAAGGAAAAGGCTTGGATTCTGGTGCTTTAGTCATCTATGCTATGTAAGACATTACTCCGAAACTTATTGACGTAAAATAACAAACACTTATGGTCTCATGATTTCTGTCAGTCAGGAGTCCACACATACCTTAGCTGGGTTCTTGTTCTCATTGTCTTTCCCAAAGCTGTAATCAAAGTGGTGACCTGGGCTGCAGTCTCATCTGAAGTCTTGACTTAGGGAAGATTTGCTTCTCAGGTCACCCATGTGTTGTTAGCAAGATTCAATTCCTTGTGAATTGTTGAAATTAGGGCCTCTGTTTCTCCCTGGCTGTTCTCTCTGGTTGTTTCCACGTAGAGCTCTCCATAGGGAACTCACAACATGGCAATTGGCTTTTATTAGAGTCGAGTGAGAGAACAAGAGAGGGTAAGCAATGTGAGTAAAACAGAAGCCACAGCCTTTTTGCAAACTAATCTCCGTAGTGACATGCCATCACTTTTGCAGTATTTTATGAGTTAGAAACAAGTTACCAGGTCCAGCCCATACTAATAGGGAAGAGACTGCACAAAGGCATAAATACCAGGAGGAAAGGACCATAGGGAGCAACCTACCATATCAGATTCTGCAAATTAATCAGTCGTGTGTATGCAGCAAGTGGCATCTGTTGTCTATTCTCCCAAGTTGAAATCTGAGCACTTCTGCCCACTGCATCTTGGAATCACAGTTACCGAGGAAAATACAGTGCATCATGTACCAGGTAAAACATAACTGTACTCACATAAAGAGGAGACAGAACGAGATCAGTAGTGGCCATTGATCTCCCATGGCCGACGGGTCCCTTCCTGCAGCCAATGTAGGGCAGATGGCCTGCCCACTCATCTTGTGCTACAGCAAAAGAACCTCATCCCCTCCCCACAAAAAAACAGTTATGGAAGTGAGGTTGGTCAGATGCCATGTGAGGCACACACTTAAGAAGAACAAGGGAGCACATGCTGAGTTTGAAATAAGACTTTCCTACACATCCTCATAAGCCCAGCATAGACTGTGAGAACTCTATCTCTTGGTAGGAAAGTGTTGCAGGTATAAGGTACATTTTTATTCCACCAAGTGGGGGTCAAAAGACTGTGCATAAGACCACCTTTCTTACCAGTGTGATTTCAGGCAAGTCACCTCATAAAATGAGTGAGTTTTCCCCACACATAAAATTAGGAGTTTGGACTTGATTCCTCAATGTATTTTCTTATGTCCATTGTTCTCATTACCAGTTTAGTTAAATAACAAGTATATGGGGAGGGTCAATGACATGGTAAGCATGATGCTGGATCCTGTGAAGACAGCCCCTGCTCTTATCCTCAAGTACTTGCACATGGTACTTGCCCCACTATCCTGTGGACTTTGACTTCATCTTTTAAAACTGAGAATGAATCCAATTTCTCCATCCAGCTGGCAGTGGTTGGTATAGTGATGAACATAGCTGCCTTCCAATCTCTCCATCCAGCATATGTCCCAGAACATTCTGTTTCATTTAGAAATACTCTGTTGCAGCAGTATGAGACAGATTTCATAACTGATAATAGATGAATACAACAGGGATCAAATGGTTCAAATGTATCTTGCTTTCTGGAATAAATATGTTTCTGAAGATGTTAGACTAAAATTAATTATTCAAGTCAGAATTTTATTAAGTACTGCAAATGCTCTACTCTAACATAAATGCTCTATTCCTTTTTTTTAAGTTTATTTATTTATTTTGAGAGAGACAAAGACAGAACAAGTAGAGGAGGGGCAGAGAGAGAATAAGACAGAGAATACCAAGCAGGCTTCCCACTGTCAGCACAGAGCCCAATGTGGGGCTCGAACTCATGCAACCGTGAGATCATGACCTGAGTCGAAACCGAGTCAGGCGCTTAACCAACTGAGCCTCCCAGGTGCCTTCATGCTCTATTCTTTTAACAAAGGAGAGTATTAAGTTCATGACATTAATTTTGTTTAGAAGTACCACTTATGTGTGGGTGCATGGCTTTTAGGAAAAACAGGAGGGTTTTCATCCTTTGCGTTTTCTTAAAGAAGAGAGACAAAGAATGATGCACAAAATGAGTCTGTGGAAGAATCAGAGGAAACTCACTAGAGCTATCCTTTTTGTAACACTTGAATCTTTTGCTTGCTCATACTCTGTCTAGCCATTTTTCATTCCTTCAACCTCCCCCCACTTCTAAACATATAATCCCCCACCTCTAAGAACTATGGATTGGATCTTTGGACTATCTCTGCACTCTTGGTCTTGGTTGCATTGTTATGGTACACTTAGTCCAGGGACTGATGGAGAAAAAAGGACCAGCCTGAGAGACTACAGAAGTAGGGGCAGCTGTGCCAGCCACAAACAGAGACAACGATTAACATTCATTTAAGACATGCTGTGTGCTGGGGCACCTGAGTGCCTCAGTCCGTTAAGCATCTGACTTTTGGTTTTGGCTCAGGTCATGATCTCATGGGTCATGAGTTTGAGCCCCATGTCAGGCTCTGTGCTGACAGTGTGAAGCCTGCTTGGGACTTTCTCTCTCTGCCCCTACCCTGATCATGGCTCTCTCTCTCTCTCTCTCTCTCTCTCAATAAATAAACTAAAAAAAAAAAAGACATTTTGTATGCCAAACACTGTAAATGCATTACTTCATTTATTTCTCCTATAATAACCCAATAAGTAAGTGTCTATGTTATTCACATTTTACAGATGACAAAATGCAGACCTAGACAATTAAGTTCCTTACTACTTATTGACTGAGCCAGGTTTGGAAATCAAAGTCTGAGTCCAAAGCTCTATACAATACTGGAATGATAAACTCTGAGGCAAACCACTAGTGAAATGAGACAGACGTTTGATGGCAACTCTGCCTCCCCTCCCCCTGGACTCTTTGGAAAACTTTTTCTTTAAAAATTGCCTGAGTGTCCTTTGCTGAAAACTTGATGAAAAGAAACATTTATTGAATACCTACTATATGTCATGCATTTTCACATTATTTCACTCTGTGGCAGGCACTGGGGAATACAGAAGTGAATAAAGAAGCATACATAGTTCCTGCTTGGGATACAAACAGCAAAATGAACAGACATTTATCACACTTTGTAATAAATCCTGTAGTAGGCAAGGCTCAAAAGCCTAGGGAACGTGGGAAGAGAAATTCCCAAGTTCAAAGAGGTCAGAAAAGACCATTAAAAGTACTACATTTTTGTTTCCCATATCTGCAGACTTTACTTGTCTGACATGGTTTCCTTTACATGGTGGGTACCTACAATCAGTTGTAATACATCAGCTAGGGAAGGCATAATGCAAATCCTGAACAACTGATCCAATAAGGCCAGATGGTACCTGTGAGAGTTGGGTGACCATTTTCTATCTGGGTCAGGAGCCTGCATTTTTTTGAAGATGCTGAAAATCTTGCTCTCTCTTTGGATGATTGTCAAAGCCCATGAATTTCCTATTAATTGGCAAAGGGAATGCCTGTAGTCCAGGTTTCATGGAAAACAAACCCCTGAAGCTGACTTTTTTCCATTCCTAAGTAGTTTGGTTGCGATGTGTGTGGCTTGAGTAAAGGCTACACAGTCTATTAGTTTATGGTAGTTAAAAATTCATCCTTGAATCCATCTAGTTTATTAGAAAGCTGCAAGTGGGATGATATGAACTTCTTATGAAGAGTTCTTTGACGGAATGGAACTTTGGCACGATACCATTGGCCTTTACTGAGAATATTGCAAAAACAAGACCTTTGTGATACGGTGGAAGATGTTACCGTGTACCTTAGTGTCCCTTTTATGAAGATCCGGGGAAAGACTTTTCTTAGTCCTTGGAAAATCTATCCAGCTGCATGGCTGGGTAGATCTTAGCTGATGCAACTTTGAATGCTCGGAAGTTCAGAATCAAATTCACAATATAATTCTGGAAACTGTACATGAACATGCATGACTCACAGCACATATTACTCATGATATCAATTTCATCTTACTTCTCTACCCTCATTTTCTCTTCATCCAACTTTTTTCAGCTGTCTATAGTTTTAGCCTGATTGTATTTCTTAACAAACTCAGATTCTATATGGGTAAAGGTGAGCCAACTCACGAGAATGACTGAGCATTTAAAATTTTTAGACAATTTCCTAATTTAACAAGATGTGCAAGGCAAGCATTTCTAATGATTTTAATTTTACTATCTCAAACTGACATGATTTTCCATAGTAATCGAGAGAAGAAGGTATAAAGCTATCTTAAATTATAAGCAGCTCTGAAAATAATCTATTTATATTTGGCTTGAAATAAACTTTGCCATTTATTTATGACTATAAGTTTATCTGAGTTCTCATTCAAAATTTTTCAGGAAAAAAACTTTAAGTCATTCTATAACCCTGATACAGGAAAACCTGCGAAATTATCCTAGTAATTTCTATTGCCTTCTGCTTAGCACATAATTTTTCTCTTTTCTCCAAAGGAAGGGAATGGTTTATTCTTTTAATCTGATGCATGGAACAGCCTCGCTGAACTGACATCTCTTTTTCTCTTTATTTCTGCTTTTCACTGGGGTGGTTTAAACTTTTCCTAGTTTAGGAGAGAGAGTATTTTGACTTCAAGTTATTGACAAACTGCAATTTTGTTTTGCAAGAATCAAGGTAAAAATGAAAAACTATTAACAAAGGATAGGGTACCTAATTTACGAATAAGAACTTGAAAGAATCAAATTCATTTTTAAAAGGCACATAAGCAGAAAAATTATTTCTCCAGTGTGATTTTGTTATATTTGACTTGTGTGTATGTGTGTTCTTATATTTAGGACAGTTTCTGTTCATTTCATCCAAGAATTTTTAGAAATTAAAATTGGATTGGAATATAATACCCATGGTTGTGTGACTAACAAATTGTACACACAGCATGTTTTCCCTCTGTTTTCAAATTGCTTTAATTTATTTACCTCTTTCACACAGAGTTCATATATTATAAATCACAGGGATGTTTCAGGGCATGACAGACCCTCATTCCTGAACAGAATGGTCTCTCATGCATAACTTTTCTTTGATCAACAACTCAAGCCAAATGAGTTTAGGGTGAAGAGAACATGGAACATATTTAAGCCAGGGAAGACAACGGCATGTAGATTGTCTGTGATTTGGTGCAAGAGATATCTATTGTTAGCCTAGTGTTTTGTTTTTACTCTTTATGAAAACAAATGAATTTCATAACAGATTTTAATTCTTAGAAGACTCAGTTATTCTTTTTGTGGCTAATAAAAATATGCAGTTGACTTGATTTCAAAAAAGATAAAGTTAAAAACACTGAATCGTTTTTTGACTTAGTTCTTGGAAAATTAACCAAACAGGTATCCATCTATAATTCTAAGTCAAAGCTAAATGTTTTTTGATGACAGGGCTTATGGTAAGGTAAGTAAATATTTTTCCATAAAGAAATCTTTAGCTTAGATATTATAAAAATTTTTTTTACAAAAATATTATGAATAACCCAGTCCTTAAGAGAAATGCTAAAATTTCAGATTGAGATAAAGAGAGTGATTGATTACTGTAATATTGATTAGAGTATAATTTCAAAAGTTAGAATAAATGTAATAATAAATAACCCTATAATTAATAATGATAAATAAATGTAAATGTGTTAGGTTGACCTGATTTTTTTATGATTTTGAGGTCTATTTTTATTTCATCATCAACTATATAATCCTTCTGATGTATGCGATCATAGGTGAGTTTTTTGCTGGTAAAGTGAGTTGATGTAATGTTTACCAAATTTTCATTAGCCTAAAACCTAAATGGCATCTTCTGTGTATTTTCAGTATATTTAATATGAGCTTCGATCTGAACTTTTTTATTGGAATGTCTACAGTTTGATTATATATTGGTGTGATAAAACAGACATTTTTTGTCTGAGTACATGATATTCATTTAAAGTACATACCTAATTATGAAATTACATGGAGAGTGTCAAGTCATTCCAACTTTTCAGGTGGCTAATATAGTCTACATGTTTAACAAGGGTGAAAGTGCTGATTACATATTTATCAGAGAGGCAATATTTTATTTAAAATTAACATATTTGATAAATCAAATATATCTGATATATCTGATTAAATAAAATGTCTTTTGTTAAATAAGCTTCAAGAGTTGAAAATGAAGATAAATCTTAACTTGAATAATTCATATCAAATAATGACTGACCATCATTCCAGAATATTAAATTCTCTTAGACTTGGAAAGCTATGAACTAATTTGTTTGAAGTAGTTCTTTTGCCCTAATATGTAAACAATCAAAAAATACTTTAAAATTTTCATTGTTGTGAAACAAATTCTTCACTTTTGCCCTCCCCCCCACCCCATTTTACACTTTCTGTGACCCACTGTCTTGAGATTCCACTCTCAAATGGTTGCCAATGGCTTAAAGCAACTGCAATCAACCATTGTTTGCTTCCAGGACACATATAGTGGGTGTTATTTGAATGCATGACATATGCTCATGGATATGTGCCCACGTGTTTCTCTTCCTGGGATGCAGCATAAGTGACGAAGATTTCATGGTATAGTCAATTTCCAGTGTACTCACTATAACTTAGATCCCTGGTTTACAGAGTCTTTACAAGTATCTATGAACATTTAAAATGAATATTCTCCCAGCAATTCCATTTTTAAAAAGTTATCTTTCAGAAATGCTCCCACACATGCCTCAGGATATATAGGTTGGGATATTAATTGTAATCTTTCTTGTAATTGTAAATATCACAAACACATGAAATGTCTATCACTAGGTGTGAGTATATTATTACAAATATTTAACTTTTTTCTACATTCATGATTTTCTCTGGAAATGCCTGTGGGTTTGGAATGAAGGGATGGAAAAAGGGGACCTCATGTTTTGGTTCATAGTTATAGGTTTTATTTTTTTTTCCCAACGAGTGTGCATTAGTTTCACAATGCAAGTCCATAAAAAGATCTCTGTGTTCCTCCAAAATGGTGACATTTTAGGCATTGAGATAAGCCAGTGAGAGAGGTATATTTGGAGTTAGGGCCCTCACAGGCACCCCATGCATTACCTGATGTGGCAATCACCTACTTTACCCATGTATAAGGCTGTCTCTGGCCAGTGACATTTTATGGGGAAAAACAGAGAGTGAAATAGGAGTGAAATACCCAGAAAGACTCTTACTTGCATTGTGGAAATTATGGCTGCCTAGACAAAGACTTTATCTAATGGCCTTGCTTGTGTCTTTGTATGTGAGAGATAAAACCAGTCTCCATGGAATCCTATTACTGAAATGCAGACTGATAAGATTTTAGGTTCATTAGTCTAGTGAACTACAGGAAACTTGGCCCAGTGGCTCTGGGAAAAGGTTCTGCAGAATGAATTTTGTTATTTGGGATGGGACTAGTACTGGGGAGAATGGTTCAGCCTCAATATTTTCTTGAAAAAGAATTTTTATTTGCATTAAATTATTTTATTAACTATTTAATTTTTATTAAAACAAGAAAACATGATTCTTACTGGTTCTAAGTGGGCCAGTGTGATTGAGTTTCAGGAGGAGTGGGAAGTCCTTACTGGAACCCCAGTGGTCTGGGACCCTTCGTTTTGCCTATGTGTCTGCCTCTTTCACTTCAAGGTAAGCTTCTTAAAGGAAGAAACTTCTGCATTCTCCTTTTAGTCTCTATTCCTGTTCCTGACACACCACACCATTCAATAAAATACCCTGGACTTATTAAAATCATCTACTCTAATTTTATGATAGGAAAAGATGAGATAAAATAAGCAGAGAGAGAAAGGGTAGGACCTGAGTTCCCTGGGTAGGGAAAAACACCTATTCTGTAAGAATAGAGTGACCGTAGCAAACCTCCTCAGGCATAATGTTCTTCTTAAGAATATAACAGACACCAACTACTCCCCCTCAGGTCTGCCTCAGGAATTTGAAAAATACCTAAGTATGGCCATAGACCACCCCTCATACAATGAAAATGAGCCAATCAGGAATGGACAACCCAGCACCTAGAGCTATCAAGCCAATAAGGGTAGGGCCTGAGAAAGAATGAGAGAGCAAGGATGGGGAGGGCTGACCAGAACCTTATAAAACAAGGACTTGCCTACGGTCCTTGATCATTTACTTTTGAATGTCCCCTCTTTGTAAAGAGAGCTTTCCTACTATTCTTCCTTTCTGATCTTATACTCTAATAAACTTTTGCCTGCTGCTCATTTTTGTCCACCTCTTCATTCTTCGAAGCGGTGAGACAACAAATCCTGGGTATTGTGGTAAAAAAAAAATCCTGTGACAATTTAGCCTAGAGAAGATTGGAAATGTGGATAAAACAACTTTTAGCAATCTGGCCAATGTGGTCAAGTTGAAAGCCTGAATGCTTTGCCATCCTTCAGACCTAGGTTTAGAGTCTACGTCCAACATTCACTAGTTGTATGTTCTTAGATACATCAAACCCTCTGAGACTGTTTTCTCAGATGTAAGGTAAAGATGTTAATAACTCACAAGACTGGGATAACTATCAGAGATAATATATATAAAGGACCTGGGACCTATTAGAGGCTTAATAAATGGAAATTGTCACAGGGCAGAGTTGTGGGACAGAGAGACATCTTCAGTTATTGTTGAAATTATAGTGTAGTTCAAGTTCCTAGGACAGGCCGTGACACTTCGGCCTGCATCCTCTACTACCATGGCTGACGGAGTGCTGCTTTATCTAAATCAGTCATTATGGCTTGCTACTGAAATTGTGGTTTGTGGCAGGACATAGAGAGTCCGATGGAAGAGGTAGGTCTGGTGTGGCAGCACAATTATTAAAACTTAGGAGATGACAAAAGGTCGAGGGGATTCCTCATGCCCAAGGTATGATCTCTATCATGGGCATCCTCCTGTCTGCCATAGCTCCAGATCTGCAAGGGACATCAAACTAATGTCAATTTTATGAACATCTGAATTGAAAGTGACCTTTTGGTGCAACAGAAACATTAAAGGAGATTACAGGGCCAAATCCTCAGAGCAGCTACACTCTGAAGTCCCTCATCTGCAAAATGGCAAAGCTGCTGGAAATTTGCCAGAAGAACCCCACTGAAGAAAGGGACATGAATAAATAATAATTATGGGCATCTCTTCCTCCTTTGTTTGAGCTCTTAGGGGATAAAGACAGCAGCATTGATTACAGTGTGTTTTTACATTTCTTTTCCTTTTTAAAATAATTTTGTTCTACTTCTTTTTAACCTCTTTCGTACATTACCTATCTCTTAGCTTTCCATGGCTCATTGTTTTAGTTTCTCCATTTTCAACTTTGTTGTTGTTCATTTTCTGCTGTTCAAACATTTTCTTTTGGTCCTGAGTACAGTTTCACTCTTGTTTATCAGAGTATTCACTGGTTTACCTTTGTCATCATCTTCCTTCACATTTATTGTGACCCTAAATGTTCCTTGTGTTTAATGCTTTCTGGCCCTGAACTATACTTTCCTCCCCTCACACACTCCTTTCCTTTTATTTTCCATTTTAAGAGTGTCTTATTGAAGTAAAATTCATGTAGTGGATTAAAAAGATCTCAGGTGTACAACACTCATTGTTTATCTCCTGACTTCTGTTTGTGAGCTGTCTCTCTAATGTCATGTGAAGATACCAATCTTGTGCCCAGAAGTAATATAAGTTTGCATATTAAGGTTGTAACAAGCCTCGGGAGCAAAGAGACCCTATAAATGTCAGAATATAAAACTATTTCAGGGTGGTCTGAGATGCCTGTGTGTGGTTCCATGGCTTGACGTTTCCTTCATGTTTGTGAATTCTAGGTGATGTGTCATCTAACTTCCTACGTTCTTTTCAACATTAAAAAAATAAAGGACTGTGCAGTTTTCTTAAAATCTTGATAAACTTGCCATTGTGTGTCTTTACCTTTGAGAGTTCACATAGCAGTTCTGTCCATTAAAGTTGAAGCAGACTATGTCCTCCGATAGCTTCTCAGTCTGAAGCTCGCCCTGGGAGAGGCTGGTGTTTACTGCCTTGTTTCCAATTAACCTTGGGGTTTTGTGGCATCCCTCATGCCTGCCAAGCAGATTATGGCTTAGTGGTGGTATGAAACTCTGCCAATGCCAATGTTTTGCATAACAAACTTGTGTTGGCTCAGTGGGAGGACCCCCCCTCTAGCAGACAACATGTTTCAGCAGGGCATATGTGCCCAAGTGCATGGGCTTACACACTTGCCTACATATACACACACAGAGCTTCTACTCTGCACAAGTTCCTCACAATTATCAGAAAATTCTGCTCATTTAGGTGCAATTCATTTTTTAAAAATGTTTATTTATTTCTTTTGAGAGAGAGCAAGCATGTGAGCAAGAGAGGGAGGGGCAGAGAGAGTGGGAGAGAGAGAGAATCCCACTCAGATCCACACTCAGCATGCAGCTGGATGCGGAGCTCAATCTCACCACCATGAGATCATGACCTGAGCCAAAATCAAGAGACAGATGCTTAACCTACAGAGCCGCCCAGGCGCCCGTTAGGCATAATTCATTTGGATGATGAGATTTGAGTGAGTGAATAAAAGCACCTTTTTTTTTTTTTTTTTTTTTTTTTTTTACTTAGCTGAGCATTTAAAAACTCCCACCTAGACCTATAAACATTCATTTAGACATAAGCATAAAAAACAGAAGCTTGTCAGCCAGAACTGCAGGGTGCATTTCAAACCCAGAATCTTAGAATTGGAAAAAGGCTTAAAGATGGCCCTGCTTAGCCCCTGTCTGAGACTGGAGTCCCCTCCCCTCTGCAAGGTCTCCATGAAGCCCTCCTGACACTGAATGCTGCCAGTGAATGGGAACTCGCTGAATTACAGTTTGGACACAGTTTCAATCCATTAGCGGTTCCTAAACTTTTCTTTTGAAGCAGGTCATTTTTTTAAAATCACTAGGCTTTCTCTGGAGGGGAAAGACTGAGGTTTGAAGGTCTTTAAACACACGTTTTTGTTTCTCCTCCTCTGTATTCCTCTAGACGCTGAATGTGTGGTGATGAGGCGAAGGTAATAGAACTGGGTATCTGTGCACCTCTATGGAAAACAGAATGGAAGTTCTTCAGGAAAATTAAAAATAGAACTACCATGTAATCCAGCACTTTCACTTCTGGAAATATATCCAGAGGACATAAAAACACTAGCTCAAAAAGATATATACACCCCATAACTCATAGCAGCATTATTTACAAGAGCCAAGACATGGAAAAACCTGTGTCCACCAATGGATGAATGGATAAACAAGTTGTGGATATATGTTTATATGCAATAAAATATTATTTAGCCATATGAATAAGGAAATCCTACCATTTGCAACAACACGGACCCTGAAAAAATTATGCTAGTGAAATAAGTCAGGCAGAGAAAGGCAAATACTGTATTATTATCTCACTTGTGTGTGGGATCTAAAACCAATAACAAAAACATACTAAATTCATAGAAAAAGAGATCAGACTCATGGTGAACAGAGACAAGGGATTGGGGGGAGAGGGAATTGGGGCAAGGTGGTCAGAAGGTACAAGGTTCCAGTCATAAGGTAAGTAAGTACTAGGATAAAATGCACAACATCATGACTATACTAACACTGCTGTGTGATAGACAGGAATGGTGTCCGGACAACGAATCCTAAGTGTTCTCATCTCATCACAAGGTGACATTTGTTTTCTTTTCTTTAAAAACATTTTTTAACGTGTTTTTTTTTTTTTTGAGAGAGAGTGAGCAGAGGAGGGAGGGAGGGAGGGAGAGAGAGAGAGAGAAAGAGAGAGAGAGACAGAGAGGGAGAATCCAAAGCAGGCTCCAGGCTCCTAGCTGTCAGCACAGAGCCCGATGTGGTGTTCGAACCTGCAAACTTCAAGATCATGTCCTGAGTTGAAGTCGAACGTTTAACCAACTACTAAGCCACCCAGGAGCCCCTGTTTTCCTTTCTTTTTTATTGTATCTATATGAGATGATGGATGTTAGCTATATCCATGTGGTAATCATTTCACAATACAGGTAAATGAAATCATCATGATGTACACCTTAAACTTATACAATGTTAACATGTTGATTATTTTTCAGTAGAACTGGAAGAGAAAAAAAGAACTGCCTACCTGGTGCCTCTGTCACTTTAGTGTGTCTGTGAAGGAAGGATTCTGTTTGTGTGGGGATCACAGAGTCTTCTTGTGGGGGTCTATTTTCCCCTTGGTCACATGGAGCCATGTCTTCCCCTTCCTTATTCTCTGCTTCTTTGTGGAGAATTACAGAAAACTTCCCTTTGGACACTACCTCAGCTCTTAACTTAGGCTTCCCCTCCAGAATATATTTAGCTAATGGCCCTACTCATGTTACCTTCCAAAGGAGATGGATAGAGGTGAAGTTTTCATATATATAGTATCGTGCCTTCTGAATAACAGCTTCTTAATATCTGATACACAAAACCCATACTCATAGCAACATATCCATACCACTCTTGAAACAGAGTGGCTTCAATGTATAGTATGTGGTTAGATTGTTGGGGATAGGAGGCCCTGGTGATCTGGGGATTCTCTGGATTTTCTCTTCCACATTTACCACCTCTCAAGTCTGTCTATTTAGGTAGCTGGTTGAAAATTCATTCTTATATCTAGCTGAAATTTACCTCTGTGAATTTTCCATCTATTTAGGTTTACACAGACTAACTTTAATCCTTCTTGCAAAGCCTTATAGGTAATTCTAGACTATGACTGTGTTCCCTACTTCTATTTCTTTACAGGAAAAACAACCTTAGTTCCTTCCATCTTTCTGCTTATGACACAATTGTGAGTCACTCTGACTATGGGGTTCCCCTTCTCTCTATGTACTCTTGTTTGACTATACTTCTCCTTGTAAATTGTGGAACCCATACCTCAGTGAACATTACAGGTATTTCCTATTACAGGATGTCACCTCCTCTAGATACTGGGTTGAGGTTAAAAATGATATATTGCTTCCTACTGAACATGCTATCATTGAGGACACACTTAGCACATTCCCCTATTCTACCCTCATAGAAGTGGTTTGATGTATTCACAATCAGGATCCTATTTCATTCTGGGAAATTTCACTTTTCTAGATGCAGGCCATCATTTCAACCCAAGAAGTTCCTTTTGAATCATAACTTTAATAATTCAGGGAACTGACAATTATCCTTAGCCACAAATTTGACAGGCATGCCCTCTAGATCTTAATCCAAATCATCAAAGATGATGATGAGTGAAGCAGAAACAAGAACATTATGACACTGAGAACCTACTTTAAGACTAACATCAGCACAATAATTATTCAATGTCCTTCGTATATGATAGTCTAACCTGTTAGCTTCTTAGCTAATGCTTCCTGCATTCAATCCATATTGCTTCATCTTTCCCTCAAGGATGTAATTTAAACCACAACAACGCAATGCTTCAATATTAAATATCAACCAGACTGTGAATTCTGTGAAGGCAAGAAGTATGTGCTAATCACCTTTGTATCCATAAGGACCAGCACATTTTCTGACACAGAGTAGACATTTAATAAATTATCATTTAATAAATGTTATGAGGAAGATGCTGCTAGAGTCTATGAAGAATTCAAAGAAATTTAAGACACAATGTCTGTCTTGAAGAATCTCAAAAAGGTGAGTCTTATGCATGAATATTATATTATCTAAGCTACTATTTAAGTGCCTAACTTGTGAAACAGGCAATATAGTCAATGGACAGAGAGAACACTTAGGGTTGATTAGATTGTCAGGAAGGCTTTCAGAGGGAGAGAATGTGGGGAAATTAAACTTGACCAACTAGAGATTCCATTCCAGTTCTAGAAATTCTATAATTCTAGACTACAAAAATGTCTTGGAATAAAAGAGGGGTAAAAACACACCATCTAGATGGGAAGAGAATGGGTAAAAACACATTGAAAGGCAAGCACATGTTGTCAAGTTGATGTTAAGTGATTGTACTTGATAACTTCTATTCATCTGAATGACCAGGAAATAAAGTTCTTCCTTCCCTCCTTCCTTCCTTCCTTCCTTCCTTCCTTCCTTCCTTCCTTCCTTCCTTCCCTCCCTTCTTTCTCTCTCTTTCTTTCTTTCTTTCTTTCTTTCTTTCTTTCTTTCTTTCAAAAACAATTTTAATGTTTGTTTATTTTTGAGTGGGGGGAGGGGCAGAGAGAGTGAGACAGAAGATCCGAAGCAGGCTCTGCACTGACAGCAGAGACCCCGATGTTGGCCCTGAGCCAAAATCAAGAGCTGGACAGCTAACCGCCTGAGACACCCAGGTGCCCCAGATTTCTTTATTTGTACCAAGAACAGGAGAAGATTCTCTCAGGATCCATTTTCTACTGTATTTTAGCCTCTGACATTTTCCTTCTCATGGTTATAACAGCAGTGAGGTCCATGTATTCTGAGTCTCCCTGAGTCAATAATGAGTCCTAGAATTCTAACCTGGGTAGAGTACCTCCCTCATTTTACAGATGGGGCAGCTGAGGACCAAACAAGTTGAGAGGATGTTCCAGGTCACCCTGTACCTACACATCTTTGAAACTCTTATTCTTATCACCTGGAAGAATGCAGCATTTCTTAAAACACTGAAGTGTAATATCCAGGTTACCACAGGCACATTAAGAAAGAGATATTTTTCTTGAGTACCAACCCATTCAGGTAGAAAAAATGTCTTCAAAACAATAATTTCCCAGAGTCCTGAAAAACTTAGGGACTCAGAAAATGTCTAAATACTGGAAATTAATCTGGTGGGAGCTGGTAAGTGAGTCTACTGAAGAAGACAAACCAACAAACCCATTGTCTAGTCCTTGGCCCTTGAAGCCTGGGAAGAAATTCAAATGGCAAATCAAAACAGCATAGGTTGTTCTTTATCTCATTTGATCAAACAGTGTTTTCTGAGAAAGACACCCAGATGGCCTTATTTTTTCAGTAAAAGTTGGAGAGCCCGGAAGGAAGGAAGTGGAATGTCTTGAAACAGTTGCTATGATGGTAGCCTAGAGAAGGTATCTGCTTCGAGGCTGGCTCTGCTAGAAGACATGTAACCCTCACTCGGTTTTAGAAAATGATTTCTACTCAGCCATATCTGAGACACGTTGTTCTCTATCATATCGGTGGTACACTTTGACCCTCTGCTTCTCAAGCCTTCCAACGTTTCAGCTCACATATTTCTGAGACTCACACAGAAGCAGCCACATTTAGAAGAGTGGCAACATTCACTTCTCCAAACCCCAAATATCTTAGTCATGGAAGGCACTTGCATGTATATATTAGAAATTTCCGACAAGGTTTCTATTTCAACAGTAGAATCTTGTTTTAGAGTGATAGTAAAATTACGATTGACATTAAACATTCCAATCGTTACCATAAAGGAATCTAAAATTTATTTTGTCTACTTTTACTAGTGAGCACACACAACTTCATTCCTGGTTCTTTATTACCACCCACAGGCTAAACCTCAGACTGGGAAGCTCAGCTTGGTAATTAAAGGAGGACCTCACTTCAGTCACAGATTCAGCAGAGGCTGAACCGGCAGGCCCACCAGCTGTGGATTTGCTAACCCAGAGAGCGACCATGATTGTGGCGCTCGGAATTTCTCCCAGTCATTCCCATCTTATTAATGCTTCAGTGTAGCATAAAGCTTCATTCATTATTCATAATAATCCAGTCAGAGGGCACTCGGAGACCTGATAAATTCTCACCTAAGTGACAACGGCTGACAGGGCCTAGGGTTTTATAGCCCTTCTCCTGCCATAGCAAGGTGCTGTGGGCAAAGGTCCAGAATGATCCTCCACTAATGACCAGTGTGATATACGAGCAGCTGCTGATTTCTTGACACCAAGGCTCCTCGGCTGAGGCTCTCACCTGCAAGCTGTGAGCCAGAAATGAATATCTGTCAGACTATAAAATGCAGGGACACACCGCAGTGCGGTATATATTCTTGGGCATTAACAGGTTAATTCCGAGAGCGGGAACGCAAGCAGTAAGCCTGCGAAGAAAAGAAGAAAAACCACCAGCTCAAATCCCACAATGGAATTGGTGTAAATTTGGGATTGTGTCAATGGGCTCCACTGATGGACGTTCTCAGTCTTACAAACTCTACTTTGTGCTATTGAGAAGAGTGAATCATCATGATTTTTAAGATCTGGTAAACTGGCTTCTAAAATTCAATAATGAGATTTTTGAAGAACACTAATCACAATCTTCATAAAGGGTAAAAACTTTGGATTACTTTGTTAGTTTTAAAAGACATCTTTGCTATCATAGGATATGAGAGAAAAGCAATTTTTATTTGACTTACTTATCTATCTATCTATCATCTATCTATTTTGGTACAAGCCAGTCCTACTTTCTTAAAAGCACATATGTTATCTTTTTCTGAATGTTGCAAATTCCCATTAGGCCTGAGTGAAGTTGTTAGCATCTTCCCTCCACTTTTTGTATTGAGAGCTGACCACTGTGAAGTTTTTCTTAATTCACTTTTTTCCTTTTAATTTTCACATTATGTGTGTGTGTTTGGTGCTATCTCTAAAATTTTAAAACTTCTGGAGCTTTTTATTGACTCAAAAAAGTAGTGGAAGATAGTGACATATGGAAAGTCAGGATCTCAATAAGCCTCTTATAGATTCTGGATGGTCAAGATGTGTATATATTCTATTTCTAATATACTAAGAAATACATATATATATACACATATATATGTATATATATACTTAAAATGAACTGTTCATGAGAGCAATTAATCTCTGTTCATTACACTTTTTTAAGTTTATTTATTTTTGAGAGAGAGAGACAGCATGTGAGTAGGGGTGGGGGGGAGAGAGAGACAGAGAGAGAGAGAGAGAAAATCCCATGCAGGCTCCACACTGTCAACGCAGGCTCCACACTGTCAACGCAAAATCAGAGGCGGGGTTTGAACTCACGAACCATGAGAACATGACCTGGCCAAACCAAGAGTCAGAGGCTTAAAGGGCTGAGCCACCCAGTCACCCCTGTTCATTACACTTCTCTAAGAAGGGTGTTTTTCTAAATACCCTGCCTGCCTTCTCACCCACTTCTCTCTGGAGAAGAGAGCAAATCGGTCAATTTGGGAGGTGGACGCAACCATGCATTTCTCAACGCTGCCTTCTCTCCTTCCAGGAGCCCACCTCTCAGCAAGCTGCTGTCTGCTCTGGTCTTCGTGCAGAATGTCTCGCTGAAAGCAGGCCCTGCACATGAGGGAGGCCCAAGACTGGGTAGGTAAGTTCTGTAACAAGGAGTCCAGGAGTGCTGCAGAGCTAAGCACTCATTTTGTGCTTCCGTTTCCATCCAAAATAAAGCTTCTATTTTTCTTTGTGCATTACTGTTTGCCTACTGTTGAGCTGACTTAGAATTCAAGCAGGGAAAACAGTAATATTATTTACTTTTTCTCCCTAAAAGCCTAACAGCATCTATATCAATAATAACCATTTACAGAGAATTGGTGAGGTTCAGGGCAAAATGTATGAGACATAATTCTGCCCATTTAGTTGATAATCTAGACTTATCACCACAGCAGCCTCTTCCTGATAGTTGGTAGGCACGTGTCCTTGGATTTAAATGTTATTTAAATTCGGGTAACTGGAACTCACCAGGGAAGCAACTGAGCTTCAAAGAAAAGTTCTTAGCTTAAAAATATAATATAGCTTTAGTTCTCTCTGTAGCATTCTGAAGCCATTGTTTTTTTCTACTCGTCTATAATCTTTGTGTGTCAGACACAGTTTCCATTATATTCTTGATTCTACTTGAGTAGTGAAGACTTATTCTCTGGTTATTTTTATACTTTACCTTATTTGGAAATAAGAACTGAAGTGAAAAATACCCTCAAACCACAAAAACAACAAAATGGTTGAAAGCTCTTTGAATTGTTGTGCCAAGCAATAGATTTCTTTTTTCTTCTACGGTTAACACATAGCCTGCTAGACACATAGAAAATCTCTTAAAAATAAAAAATGATTTTTAGTTTTAGAGGTCAATATATAATGGAGGACCTATATTCTATCTCCTCTTTTTCTCTTTGCTTATGATAGTCTCCCCAGAGCTATTTGGCGTCATCAATACCTTTCTTCTTGTCTGCTCCAACAATAAAGAAGTAGAATCCATTTGCTCCCCCTTTGAATCTGGGATGGTTTTATAACTTTCTTTGACCATGTGATGTGGCAAAAGTAAGCCTGTTCTGGGACTAGTAGCTTTCACTTTCTCACTCTTAGAAGCCATCCATGTAAGTACTGTAAAGAGTCCAAGACCACCATATTGTGAGAAAGCCCAAGCTAGACCTGTGGAGAAGTCGCATGAGGAAGCGCTCAGATATTTGCCATGTGAAGGAAGGCTTCTTGGATTTTCCAGTGCAGCCCTTTGATCAGCTGAATGGAACTGAGGAAATAACTCCAGCTGACATTAAATGGAGCAGAAAAACTTTTTATGTGAACCCAACCTTCAGAGTTATGGGCTATTTTTAATAATTATTACTTTATATTTTAAATGTTTATTTATTTTTAAGAGAGAGAGAGAGAGAGAGTTGGCGGGGGAGGGGTTGAGAGTGAGGGATTCACAGAATCCGAAGCAGGCTCCAGGCTCTGAGCTGCCAGTACAGAGCCGGACGCGGGGCTCAAACCCATGAACCGTGAGATCATAACCTGAGCTGAAGTAGGACGCTTAACTGACTGAGCCACCCTGCTGCCCCTAATTATTATTATTTTAATCTACTAGGTTATGGGATTATTTTTTCCACACACAAAGAGAGAACTAAAGCATCCACTAGCTTATACCTGCTCTGCCTTTAAAACCAAACTTCAATTCCACCTGCTACACAAAGTATTTCCTTGATCAGTCCATTCAAAGGAATGCCTCTTCACATGCCATCCCACTTACTGTTAATATGCCTTATTTGACATTATTTCCTACAAAGGTCAATTTGCTCTTCAGTGTGTTGATATTTTAAACCACTAACAAGTTTATACACTTGTTGAAGGCAAGAGCTCTTTTTTCCCTCTTCATGCCCCCTTTAAAGCCTAACTAGGAGTTTGTGTAGCTTAGATATTTAGTAAACATTACTTATCAATCATTGATTCCTGGGAGTATTTTATAATTTTTTTTCACATAAAAATGATCTCATTGACTATTTATCACAATTATTGGTAAGAAATGTCAGAATAAATATTCTGACCACCTCCTTTCTTCCCTCAATAACCTAAGCTTCAAGATATGAACACATTTGATTGAAAATATTTTTAAATCAAATCTTAGTCTCAATACACACTTGTCCTTAACCATTTTCAAAGATGTTGGCTGAGACTTTTATTTCTGCTTGTTGTTTTTTTATACCAAAATAGGACAAAACTGAATACTCTAGAGAGGAAAGAGACTATTTAAAGTCTAAAGGAGTATTCTTGACAAGGATATTTTATTCCTTTTTTAGAAGGATACACAACGATACACTACAATGGAGAAATCACTGATTTCTTCTAAGGGATTCTCTGTAGATTAATGTTTTTCACAAAGTTCTGGAGACTTGTGATCCTTTGGTGGAGGAAGGAAACAGCACATTCTTGGTGCACATGTGTTTTAATTCCCTTAAGAATTTTTATAGACTCTATGTCCCGCAGGGCCCAAATAGACACATTAAGCAGGGAAAATTTTCTTTCTCATTCTGTCCTCTTCTCTCATTTATTAGGCTAATTAATTTATTTTAATAAAGAAAACTACCTTTTTCTTTAGTCGAAGCCCCAGGACGTCAGGGTTGGGAATTTTTGTTTTCAGCAGTTTCCTTTAGATTTTTAAGGTGTGGCAGCAACAACACCCCCCCGCCCCGTCTTTTTTTTCTGAGCAGGAGGAAAACATGTCTTATGTGGAGAAATTCTATCCCTTTACAAAGTAAGTAGGAAAAAACGTGCCCGTCCTCTGGAAGTAATGGCTAAAAACATTTTAGTAAGAAATTTTCCTGGGAATTTCTTGAGAGGATATGTTGCTCTTTCTATCTCTGAGTTAGGCCTGTGTCTAGCTGTTGCTGTAGTTTGGAGAGAAAAGCATATGAGCTGAAGCTAAAGCTCTGAAGCAGAGTCCTTCTGTCTTTTCTCAAACTCAAAGTATAACAATTACGAATGAGGACTCCAACCAACCAACCAACCAATCAACCAACCAACCAGACACCAGCGAGGTGAATAGGTTGCTTTCTAGACATCTGTTCCTGACAGAACACTGCTTTGGTGCATTCTTATGCTTGATTAAGGGTTGAACATGGCATGAGCATATTGTGTGATACATAGCCTAGCCTCATCACAAGACAACCTTAGTTTGCTGTTTTTCCTCCCTGTCTTGTTTATTATGATCCAACTTTCCCAGCTCATCATTGATAGTCTTTTGTGGATACTGAGTGGACACAGAGTTTCATTTCAAATACTATAACATGAAAAGATAAAAACAATAGAAATATTTCTTTTTGAAAGTCCCTAGGCCTGCCTGCAGGTGCAGAAGGTGCTGGTTTCATTTTACTTTATCAAATCAACTGCAATATCTGGACATAAATCCAAGCTTGAGTTCCCTTCATGGCAGGTCATAAGTACAGGTGTTCACACTTCGTGTTTGTGGATGGGGGTCACTTTCTCAGCAAATTCTCATTTTCCCAGTCCTTACCTTGGGCTAATAGTTAGTTACAAAGCTCAATCTCAAAAATGTCAAACCTAATGAAAAGAAAGAGGAATCATAAAAGAGAAAGATGGCTGCAGTTACCACCCCGGGTCCTTCTCACTCAGGCTTCGTAGATCCATCAACCAGTTAGAAGGGCAGGCTACTGCCTCTACAGCTCTGGCTACCATTGCCTCCCTAGATCACTGGGGTACTATTCGTCAAAGAACACTTCTGGAAGAACAATATAGCAAGACCTGGCTGCTGAGTAGCAAAAGAAATCGAACCGTGTTTCCACATTCCTCAGTCTGTTCACTGCAGCATTTATATCAATCATGAGTGTTAAAAGTTATGAACTTTTAATTTATAGGGCAGATGGCCTTTTTCTCCTTCTTCACCTTGTAGGCTGGGACACCTGGATTTAAAGGAAGGCCAATGCAATAGGATTTGGGGAAAGGATTACAAGGGACTGTTAGAATTTTAGGCAGATACCCAACTTTTCTGACCCAGATTTTGCCATGGCGAGGAGGCTAATAGTCGCAGAAAGAAGGCAATGGTGGAGATCTCTAGGGCTTAAAGGAAATTAGCTATAGTGGTCTCTGATAAGAAGACAACAAGGGCATCCATGATTCTTCTCCCTTCCTTCCTTTCTTTCTTTCTTCATTCCTTCCTTCCTATCCATATTTCTTGAACATCTGTTATGTAACAGGCATAGTACTATGTATCTGGTATATAACAGCAAAATATAGATAAGCCTCACTCTCATGGAGCTTACATTTTAGTTGGGAAGACATATTTAAGAGAATATTCATATTACCATGGTAAGTGATCTGGAGAAGAGGAACAGAACATGGTGCTATGCAGGTGTATATAAATTAGGGAAATGACCTACCTGTAGCTCCTGAGAATTCCACCAGGACTTGCCTGTCCTAGTCTTTTAGAATATCAAAGTCATGCCTAGAAGTGGGACTTAGTGGAGAAGATTGTGTGTTCATTGGTAAAATCCATAGTAGAATAAGACTTGCTAGAAGAGTGCCCATTGCTGTCATGGAATCCTGATTTGCTTTTTAGCCTGATATTTGATCCCTAATCTCAATCTGTTCAAAACAAATATCATTAAGAAAATTCATCCCTGGAGACCATACCTTTTCAAGACAATATAATTGGGAGATAACAATTATATGGTAAATGTGGAAAAGAATAGATGTAAATTATAAAGGTTAACAATAATTCTAAATTATGACAAAATAGGGGCTTGGGAAACCTAATTTATTCAGCTAATCTCAACTTTCTTCTATATTGGGTTAAGTAAACCCAATCCCAAAAGACTGTTAGTGGTTTTAGGGAGCATATTAATCATTCTTTCACACTCAGGTTAGGAGAGAAAAGATATAAGGAAAGATTTTTAATAGAACAGTTGTGGTAAGCATTGCCTTCTTCATATTGCTTCCTTACATGAATACACCTGGGGTGGTCCAGCTGCTATATTCTGGAGGCTCAGTGTGGGCAAGTGGAGGTCCCAGGGGACCTGCTGCCCTGTGACTTAGACTTAGGTTACTTTCCTGGGTCTTTGCATACATTTTTTCATTTATTGGACAAATTATTGAGCATCTTGTATATGCCAAATACGGTCCTAGATTCTGGAAACACAGAAGTGAACAAAACAGACAAGACCCCTACTCTCATGTAGTTTATATTCTAGTTAGGTCATAAATGAGATCAATAATAAAATATATGATGTGTTAAATGCCAACTGTCAAGAAACAATGCTCCATGAGTATTTTCACATTTCTGCACTCTCAGGGCATTCTTAGCCAAAATTCCTGGTAACCTGGGCTAAAGCACAGTGGAATAGCAACTATGAAGATAGAGACTTCTGGAGAGATATAGAACTACTTATCTCCTCTCCTTGAAACCACTGACTTACATTCTTTGGACAATGGAACCAATCTAGACACATTTGCTTACACTTTAGGGTAATATAAACCTAAGAATCTTCCTTCTTGCTCTCCAGAGAGGACTTGCTTGCATTCCAGAGAAGAGATTGCTGTCTCTCCTTTTCTGAAGGGGAAGGGTGGGCAGTGGTGCTTATGCCCTATGTAAGCCCCAATATTTATAATTCCTGGCTTTCTCTGCGGATGAAACCCTAATGTTATAAAGTGACATGATGACCTAACCATGTCTCCCTGTGGGGAACAAACACATCATCTTCTGTGAGTGTAGTGGGCCAAATGGTGACCCTCAAATGCTATGTCCATATCCTAGTCCTGGGACCTGTGAATATTACTTTGTATGGTAAGAGATGCGATTAAATTAAGGATCCTGAGAAAAGGAGTTTATCTTGGATTATCTGGATGGGCCCTAAGTGCAGTCACATGTATATCTATAAGAAAAAGGCAGAGGGAGTTTAGAGACAGACACACAGAGAAAAGGAGGGAGTAATGGACCTGGAAGCATAGATTTAAAGTGAGCTGGTCACAAAATGAGGCTACCTGGAGCATTCAGAAGCTGAAAGAGACAGATAACACATCTCCCCTGGAGCTGCCAGAGGGATTGTGGTCCTGCCAACACCTCAATTTTGGATTAATGTCCTCCAAACTGTGACAGAATAAAATTCCATTGTTTTAAATTAGCACATTTATAGTAATTTGTTAAGGGAACTATAAGGCAACACACATAGTGAGTAAATAAAAGTTTATCTTGAATCTAGAGTCTCATTATTCTGTTAGTGCATGTTAAACACTTTTTTAAATGTTGGCTTATTTTAGAGAGGGGCGGCGGGGGGGGGGGGCAGAAAGAGAGGGAGACCCAGAATCGGAAGCAGGTTCAAATTCACAAATGGTGAGATCATGACCTGAGCTGAAGTCAGACACTTAACTGACTGAGCCACCCAGGTGCCCCTCTCAGTGTGTGTTTATAAATCTGTGCGAGCACACACACACACACACACACACACACACACACTCTTACACTTACATATACTACCATGCATATATATACTGTGAAAGTAGGTTAACATCTCAGATCTTTCTCTCTTTAAGAATTAATATTTGTAAACTGTGAACAATAATAAAGCAAGGAAGGAAGGAGACTAGAGTTGGTAGGGTTATAATTTTTAAGCGGGGAGGTCACACAAGTCTTTCCTGAGTAGATGACAGAGTCTTGAGCAGTCTGTGTGGACTTTCATGCCTTGTCTCTCTGATGCCAGAGCATAGAAGTTCTAATCCTGACCACACGCCAGCAGATTTATGCAGTCTCCAGTCTCCTGCACCCATTGTCCTCAAACTCTTGGTCCTACAAGCAAGTCCCATTCTAAACCTTTCAGAAATGGAGAAAATGCATTCAAATCTTTTAATGGCCAGTACAAGATAAGTTCCTACCAAAGTCTGATAAGAACTAAGACATTATATTTTCCAGCATCCACAGCTACTTGTATAATTACAACTACTGCTAAGAGGTGGCAAGTTAAATATTATCAGCCATGGAATAATATAAGGGATGAAATTCTACATGTCAGCAAATTCATTTAAGGATTGTGATAGAATACAAATTATGGTTGCTAAGGTTTGATAGTGGGAGAAATATGCAGGATATGCCTGGACCCTATAGTGGGGCCCAGGGAAGGCTCCAGAGACTCAGCACATGGGTGGTGTAGCATTAAAGCGTTAAAATAAATGGGCATTGATTCCACAGTAGAAAAAAAGTCATCAAAAGAGAATGATATCAAAACAGAAAACTTAGAAAACAAAACAGAAAACTTAGTCTATTTCATATAGCTTTGATCTGAACAAATTCTCAGTTATCGCAACTAACACCAATGTTTGTAAAAATAGCCTCTGTCTTTCTCAGGGCCTATTGAATAAAGAACTTTTGGGCTTGCCTGGAGTTTTAGCAATACTAGTAGCAATTGCTAGTATGACTGGTAAAATTGTCAATCATAAATGCTAAGAACCACGGACTGGAGATTTGGGGAAACAATAGGATGACTCTGGGGTAGTTCGGCAGAGATCATCTCTATATGTTCAATGTATACAAATGTTAGTGATTTAAGGAGATAGAAACCTGAACAGAGTTCTAGGACCTGATCTTTTGAATAATTACATGTGGATATGAGTTTTGCCTCATCTTGCATCTACAATCTTGCCAGATAATCAGGTAGATTAAATTAATTTATGTACACATTACCCCATGTGGTTCTTCATCTTGCTAAACATGCCTGCAAACACACACACACACAACTGTTCACCTCAACTAAAGCCTTCTATTGAGACCTTTATAATTTGGAGTGAACAAGGCTTATAATTATTTGGTAAATCTGTGCCCCCTCCTCTGTGAAAGTGGTAGATACTCTGTTAAGTGTGCCTTGGCTGGAAGTTGCTCTTGGCAAAGCTTATGTTTAGCTCTTCCTTTGTGTCACCTGTCACAACTGTGAAACGCTGTCTGGTTTTGCCACCACCCAACTAAACCAAAGCTCTCAGAACTGGTGCCTCGGTTCAGGATCATCCTTTAGGTGCCAAGGATTCATATGAGCTTTGGTTCTGAGGTAGATCTGAAAATGCAGCTTCTCCAGGCCAGTGTAGGAGTGCTCCAGAGGGCTTACCAGAACGTTTTTTCTGGGGAAGAAAAAGGGGAGAAACCTGGAATTAATCTAAAAGCTCCTCATGTGCTTCTGGACCACAGTGAGATGTTTGTGATAAAAATGCTATAATTTTTTACATTGAAATCGATGAAGAGGTTAGAAAGACACGGCTAACGTTCAGGCACATGAGCTGAAGGCTTACCTTCTTGTTACCATTTACCACTTTCTGTCGCATTTATGGAAAAAACCCACCATGTTCTTGCTTTAAATGCACATTGTAGTGATCACATCTATTATCTTGATCATAGCTCTGTGTCAGTCTGTGCTCGTGATTGCAGAGTTTTCTGTTGTTGTTTTTTTTATGGCATTATTTTAAGCACTTTTTTTATTTCCTTACTCCTCACAGAAACCCTGTGAGGTAGGTGTCTTTGAAATCAAAGATTCCCCATTTTCTTTCTTTCTTTCTTTCTTTCTTCTCTTTCTTTCTTTCTTTCTTCTCTTTCTTTCTTTCTTTCTTCTCTTTATTATTATCATTTTAATGTTTTTATTTATTTTTGAGAGAGAGAGGGAGAGACAACGTGAGCAGGGGAGGCTCAGAGAGAGAGGGAGACACAGAATCCGAAGACAGACTCCAGGCTCTGAGCTACCTGTCAGCACAGAGCCTGATGCGGGGCTCGAATCCACGAACCATGAGATCGTAACCCGAGCCGAAGTCAGACACTTAACTGACTGAGCCACCCAGGCGCCCCAAATATTCCCCATTTTAGAGATGAGGAAACTGAGGCACGAAAATGTTGAATGACTTGCTCAAGGCAATACAGCTGGTGGAGTTAGTACTTGAGGATGAATCTATACTTTTAACCACAGCACTATATACTACCCCTCACACTGGTGAACAATATATATATATGTGTTCAGTGCATTAATGAATTCTTATGCTGAGTGTTTTGATTACTTTTAGGTCTGGCCCTTATGCAACACTTTTGTCAAAGTTGATTATATAGGAAGAGACTTTGTGATAAAAAGTATGAGGAATTTCAAAATTGAAAAATAAAGTAATACTTCTGTATTCACATACAAAGGATGGTTTCACATACTATTCCGGATTGTTGTGAGAATACACAACATTGCAATATTTAAGCGTCTGTCATATAATAGATGTTCAATAAATATTTCTTCTCTCTCTTTCCATAAAAAAAGACCCAGGAAATGATAAACTATACAAAACAATGTATGATTCACTTAAGAAATTAGTGAATTTTCTAAATATTTTCTTATAAATAGGTATTTATCTTATCCTAGCTCTGCCGAATGCTAAAGAATATGGGTTTCACATAATCAGCAACAAAGATATCTGTACTTTAGTGTGACCTTGAATGTTCTGCCACAAAGTATTTCCAAAAGCTCAAAAGCTCAGCTGTAAAGAAAAATATTTAGGGGGCTTGCCTTTAAGAAAACTTCCATAATTATTCCAAATCAGTTTATCTCATACCTTAAGCTAGATAATCAGAGATCCACACTCTTCAAACTTCTTGGATGTGTGTCCTTACAGAATTCAAGTATTTGGTTTTGCTTCAGCTTATATTTGGGGACAATATAAGTCATTATTTATAAAATAAATCATTATTTTAAGTAAAATCATTATTTTAAGAATTAACTTTGTTTAGGTATGATTTACATAAAATGTACATATTCTAATTGTACAGTCTGATGAGTTTTGACATATGTATAAACTTGTGAAACTAACCTCACAGTCAAGACATAGAATGCTTACTTTGCCCCAAATGTTCCTCCATGCTTCTCTATAGTCGTTTTCCTCTGCCCCCTGCCCTGATCTGCTGCCTGATAGTAGAGGAGAGTTTTGCCTTTTCCGTGATTTTATGTAAATGGGATCATATATATGCATCTTTTTGTGTCATTTTAAAAAAATTTTACCTAGCAAAATATTTTTGAGATCCATTTATATTACTGGATGTATCAATGGTTGATCTTTTTACTGCGAAGTCGTATTCCATTGCATGTATATGTCACAGTTTATTTATTCACTAGTTGTTGGAAAATTGGGTTGTTTGTAGTTTCTGACTATTATGAATGACACTCTCTAGAACATTTGTGTGAAAATCTTTATGTTAGCATATGTTTATAATTCTTTGTTTAAATACTTAGGAATGAAATTTCTGGCATTGGATTCTAACTCAAGCAATGTAACCATAGAAAGACATTTATTAGGAAAAAAAGACCAAATGGACTACTATATTTCGTGTAAAAAGAGGGAGCAAATATGAACATGTATATCTATTTGTATCCATTACAAAAGGAACAATGAAATAATAAACCAAATAGTAATAAAGATTATCTATGAAGGTAGAGACAGAAAGTAGGAAGCCAGAGTTCTCTGTACTTTGTTTTGTAGCTTGGATATGGAACTGCTTAATGTTTTATGGAGTTCAAATCAAATCAAATCAAAATCAAAAATTTCCCCCAAACCAAAAATCCATTGTAGCAAATTAAGGTAACTGTATAGCAAGTTGCTAGAATAACTGCACATAAAGTAATTACTTCAAATTAGTTTAAAACAGTATTTTAACTGTACAACCGTAAGACAAAAGGAAAAAAAAAACAACAAGAAGTCTTAAACTGTACTCAGAAGGCTTAGGGTTAGTGGTAGTGTTGATATTATTTTGGAAAAATACATATCATGATAAAACAAATAATTAGTGAGATATTTTTAGGAATCCTGATTTTCAGACTAAGAGAAACAAGATCAGTTATAAAATACAGTTTTTAAGTGAAATCTCTATAATTCTTAATATAAATTGACAATATTAGAATGAATTCAGGATTTATTTTATCTTTATCAAAAATATGTAATTCTTATTTCTTTCCATTGAAAGACCTATAATTTGTCACAAAATCATAGCAATAAATGTCTCTAATGCAGAGATTATGATCCTTATAATGGTTTCACATGAAAGAGAACCTGGCATTCCTGGAGAAATGGCTGATTCCAAACCAGGAACTGGAAGTACACAAAGTAAGTCTCCTTGACAGCAAGGACTCTGTCAGAAACTATTGGGATAATGCAAAACAAAACAATACAAAACAAAGGACACACAGCCAACTTGAAGGGACTCTCACTGGCCAAATATGAGTAATTTTATCACCAAGAAGAAAAATATCTTGATACCAAGAAGATCAAATGAAATATATAAAAGTGTACGAATTCATAATAATTCTCAAAAACAAAACAAAATTTAATTGGTCAAGTAGAGCATTTGCTAGGATAATAAGTTATAGGGTAAACATGATAAATAAAGGGAAAGTTTCAAGCATTTAGATTACCTTTCTCTTCAGCTGTTTCTCAGTGTAAATAATAGTTAAGAAGAGAAAGTTCTTATTTATAAAAGAACTGCAGCTAAAATAAAAAATAGAACACTCAAAATGGAGTACTCAGACAATAGAAACATCCCGATGGGATGCAATATATACTACACAGCATAATCTTTGAAGTCATTTTCACCAAAAAGTTCAACCTGAATCTAATCAAGTTTTAAAATATAATGAGTAGTTTACAAGCAACATAGGGACTAATGAAACACGTTAAAC
Organism: Cryptoprocta ferox; assembly: GCA_028646485.1. NCBI lineage: Eukaryota > Metazoa > Chordata > Mammalia > Carnivora > Eupleridae > Cryptoprocta > Cryptoprocta ferox. Next base: position 35,426,951 of record CM053562.1, read on the forward strand.
AATACCTTGAGGACATAATCAGCCAAATTCAGAATGTGGGAATTACTATGGGGCAAATGAACCAGTTTTTTTCAACAAATAAGAATTAATTCAAATGGTATGTTATAGGCCGAAGAGGCATTATCAATAGAATGTGTGGACTTTGGATTCTTTTTTAAAAATTTTTTTAATGTTTTAATTTATTTTTGAGAGAGAGAGAGAGAGACAGTGTGAGCAGGGGAGGGTCAGAGAGAGAGGGAAAGACAGAATGAGAAAACAGGCTCCAGGCTCTGAGCTAGCTGTTAGCACAGAGCCTGACATGGGGCCTGGACTCATGAACTGTGAGATCATGACCTGAGCAGAAGTCAGATGCTTAACCGACTGAGCCACCCAGGCGCCCCTGGACTTTGGATTCTGATCCAAACAAACCAAGTATTAAAAGACATTTTTGAGAAATTGGAGAAGGTGAAGTACGTGCATGAGATTACAATAAGAAATTACTATAATTTGGGACGGATTTGAAAATGGCATTGAGGAAAAAAGACTATCGGTTAGAGATTAAAAAATAGATGAAGAAAATAAGGTTAAAATGTTAAAAGTTGTTAAATTCAGGTGACAAGTGTCTGGCATATACTATGTTCAATACACTGTGCTTCCTATTTTTCCATATTTTTAAAATTTGCCGAAATAAAAGTCTAAAAATAAATAGAAAATTGTTCTACATATCTACATTTATATTTGTTCAACAATTACAGATTAAAGTTACAACATCATTGGAAGGATTTAAATTGGTAAGGATTAATAAAACAATAATGTTCAGTATTGGTAAGTATGTTGCAAGATGGACATTCTCTTATGCTGCTCATGAAGTCTAAATTTAATTGTAAACAAACAAACAAAATTTCTGGAAAACAATTAAGTAATGCAAGTCTTAAAAAAGTTTATGCTTTCTGTGAATAATTACTAACACATGCTTTTATTAATTATTCATTTTGTTAGTTCCATATAGTCACATGTAGGATTAGAGTAACACTTTATGGAATCAAATTCCATTAATGTAAAATCCGCAGCGTTTCAAATATCCTAGACCAAATGCACTGTTCCTCTGCCTATATGGGTTTAATAAATTAAACTATGGTCTAAATAATATAACAAGGCTTAATTTTAAAGGCAAATAAGCTTAAACAAGGTGTTTCCTTTTTTAAAAGTTAAAATGTTAACATCAAATGATTCTTTCCTATTTATGCACTTAGAATTTAATACTATAATTAATTCTTTTTTGTTGTCAGAATAAATGTATTTGAACCTAGGGAATTTTATTTTTCATTTTGTTTGTATGTTTTCAAACACTCATAATGCACAATTAGAAACAATTTCATTTTTTAAGGAAAATTTGCTTGTCTTAAGGAATGTTGGATAGGAGAGTATTGTTTGTTACATATATCCAATATTCTGTATTTTTTTACCTCGCATTCTGGTACTCAGATCCAATTATTCTTGTATTAGGATTTTATTTAAAAATAAGGCAGAAGAGAAAGCCATATTGCTTTTATGTCTCGAATTGCCATAAGAAATGGTGACTTTGCACTGTGCATTGTTAAGAGAATTCTCACCATCCTCAACGTAGAGTAACATAAACAGGTAAGTTTGTTTCACATTGTGATTTGAATTCTGTATAATTGCTATATTCAAAATCTTTTTATTATAATTGGATTTGGGGTCTTTCTCTTCTCTGTATTCTATTTTCTCTTCTTGCTCTTCTGTCTTTATCTTACATTTTCCTCGGTGGTAGCAGGAGATGGTTCACAAGGAAGAGAAGTTATTCTGTTCAATAAGTAACCTCAGAAACAGAGAAAAAGTTTTTTTTTTTTAATGTTTCAGACAGGAAAATTTCATTCTGCCTTGGGTAAATAAAAATCAAACCCCATTGTCTCATTGTGTTTTCAATTTAAAGCATTGAATAATTTTCTAACTAAAAGACTCATTTCCCTAGTTAGTAAAGGCTATAGAATTAGGGGAAAATAAGTGTTTGTAATTAAAAAAAAATAAGTGTCTGTAGGACCCATAATAGACTTAACAAACATTTCCACACTCAAGGATTGAAAGGTTCTCATGGATTGAGTGTGTTATCCTTTGACTTACAGTATTTTAGAAAAGTATTATGAAAAGGCAATGTAATATTCATATAGCTACTCTAGAGACAGCTTTCTTGTAGAAAGAAAATAGTTTCTTTTTCTTCAGGCCTGAAAATAACATTAAACATAAACAATAAACATTATGCTCCAGCTGAGGCCTCAATAATGAAATGGAAATAAGCAGGTCATCACTGTAGTCACATCCAACTAGAAATGTCACCACATTTTGGTGAGATACACAACAAAGAATGCAGGTTTGTGTGCTCAATTTACCTGCCTCCTACAGGCACTGTAAACTTCCTGGGAATTTTTGAATATATGTAAATTTTTCTACATTTTTCCTTCAACATCCTTTTTGGAAACTAAGCCTGAAGGAAGTACATTTCAGAGATTGTGTGAAAGTCGCTAGAGCCGGGAGGAAATTAAGCCCATTCTGAAGTCCTAGCCACTAGATGATGAGGTGAGTCTCATAAATCCATAGTCCAGGCTGGTGATCTCTTGCCTCTGGGCCTTCAGACAAATTTAGAAACATGAGAACCCTGAGGAATGCTGATCCAGTGTCTCTCTCCCAACTCCAAATTTCAAAAAAGAAAAAAGTGACATACTAAATGCTCTCTCCAGTGTTTGCAAAGAAGCGAAGTTATTTACTTTACTTAAGTTTGACTTTGTACACTCTTCACTTCTGCATGAAGACCCCCTCTCACCCCCTGAAGGAGACTTTTCTCAATCCTCATGCTCAAGTGCCTCTGACTTTTTGTTCTTCCCACTCCTTCACCCACTGCCTGAATTCTTCCTTTTGCTAACAGTACATTCCAGTCTTCTCAAAATTTCTCCAAGGTGAAAACAGACATAAAAATAAGCCAGTTAAACACAAATCATGTTTCCTTTTTTTTTTTCTTCTTGGATAGAGTTACTATGCTCAAGAATAAGAAAATACTTTAGAATACTATGTTTCTATGCTTAGATAATATGTATAGAAATTTTGGTATATAAGTTAGAGAAATATAAACTAAATGATAGTTAAATTTGCAATTTGTTGAGCACTGTACCAGAAAAATTGTAGATTAATAGATTTACATTATATTAGGGAAGTCTTTCCTAACATTGCTAAGATCCTATATTCATTTAGTCATGGTCACTATTTAAAAAAATTTTTTTTAATGTTTGTTTATTTTTGAGAGAGAGAAAGAGACAGAGTGTGAGCAGGAGAGGGGCAGAGAGAGAGAGGGAGACACAGAATCCTAAGCAGGCTCCAGGCTTCTGAGTTGTCAGCACAGACCTGGACGCGGGGCTCTAACTCATGAACCACGAGATCATGACCTGAGCCAAAACTGGACACTTAACTGACAGAGCCACCCATGCACCACCATGGTCAATATTTTTATTAATCATTCCATAAATATAGAATACTTCTTACATAGTATATTAAGCACTTGTCTTCTATCAACTAATCCTCATTCAACCCTGAGAAGTAGATGTTATTATTAGATACTATTATTTCATACATTTATAGATGAATTCTACCATTTGTGTATGCTTTCAACCACTCTTAGAGCATCCTTGAGAAATCACGGTTGTCAGCCACAAGGAAGATGTACAACAGGGAGTAAGTGCTGCTGGTCTGTAGGGGTACAGACACGGCAGGGGAACTTGGCAAAGGACTTTTCTCCCTATCAGAAATAATGCAGTTCACCTGGCTACCTATGCATGTGAACATTCCACATGGGTCCCCAGAAGTGATATGCATGATGGGAGTGTTAAATGCTTGCTCCACAATAAATCACCAAAACAATCTGTGATAGGGCAAAGCTGGATTTATTTTTGCTCAATAAGAGAGACTATCTTCTGGGCAGAGAAAACGTCAGTACTGTCTCAGAGAGGGGAAGGTAAACTTGGGGCATTTATTGAGATGTTGAAGTCTGGTTTGAGGCAGATCTTTCTGTGTAGAGGCTTAGTTATAGCTATGTAGGGAACATAACATAATAGCTCATGATTAGTGGATGTAGCTAGAGAAAGATTTCGAGACAAAGAGCTTTGGGATATAAACTGTCATTGATACTTTCTATGGAAAAATTGATGAAGTTTTAGGAAGCATGTGGAATCAGCAAAGGAGTTATCTTCAACTTACCTTTCTCAGCAAGAGATCCCTAGAGTCTTAAAATTATGTTGATGTAGACAGTGGGAGAGTCAAATCATGTTGATACAGACAGTAAGCTATATAGATGGTCTTTATTCTGAAGCTCAACTTCCTATAACGTATTAAATAAAGGAATGAAAATATTGTTTTTATTTCTTAGGTTTGATTCAAAGTTATAAAGTGAAATTTAACCAAAGGCAAAGTTAAATGAACCATACAAATATGGAATGAAGATGATCTGACTCAATAGTAATTCATTTGTTGAAGTTGGATAGTGGAGAACCCATGTCAAAATCTTGATGCTTCATCTGATTCTAACTCATAAAATCAGCAGTGTGTGATGGTTCCATAGGGTAATACATTTTGAGGTGGGCTAATGAGGTCTATTATACAATATGCAAAGTAATAGCCTGGCATTCATCTGACTCAACTTATCCATCCATCCATCCATCCATCCATCCATCCATCCACCTATCCATCCAATAATTAATTAATTATCTGAGCAAACTGTGTTTCCTGGGGATTTATAGTTCTCTGGAACTGGCTGTGAGGAAAGGAAGAAGCCAATGTAGTTCAGGTTCTTCAAATCTTCAAACAAGTAATCCCATTCTCTTGTTTGCCAGAAGGTTTGTGCAACTAAACCCAATTTGGAAGTAATTGCCTTGGAGCTTATATGTTCTACTTCTTGCAAAAGGATGTCTTTTCTTGCTTGGGGAAACAATTTAAAATGGCTACTTTGTGTAGGCTAGAAATCTACTGCAGTGATGATGGGAAATTAAAAGAAAGCAAAAGAAAATGTAGGGCCTACTTTTATATTTGATAGTCATTGATAACCATTTAACTATAAACATGAGATTCAGGTCCTGCATTCAATTAAACTCTGAGCTCCTTGGGGACAAGGGCTAGTTCTCACTGATTATCTGTGACTGATTAAATGTGACCTCTTTTAATAAATAACCATTATTTACTTTCAGAAGTGTTTATTATTTAAAGAAACATATTAAAATTAAGTTTTAGAAATGTAGAATAGTGGTACACTTTTAATCATGAAACTTCAAAAAGTTTAACTTGCATTAAGAGAATAAAATATCTTGGAGCACCTAGATGGCTCAGTCAGTTAAGCCTCTGACTTCAGCTTATGTCATGATCTCGTGGTTCTTGAGTTCAAGTCCATTATCAGGCTCTCTGCTGTAAGCCCAGAGCCTGCTTGGGTTTGGATCCTCTGCCTCCCTCTCTCTCTGCCCCACCCCTGCCCGTGGACACACATTCTCTCTCAAAAATAAATAAACATTAAAAAAAAGAGAATAAAATATATTTTATTCTGTGTCTACTGAGACAAATACTTGTTTACCTTAGTAAATTGAATACCTTGAATAAATTGCCTTCTTGAAAATTTAAACTAAAGGAATATCAGCAAACAATGAATGAGTTGTAAAACAATAGCTCAATATTATCTATCACATTCATATTAACATCTCCCTCTCAGGAAACTTCTGTGACTACTCTAGCACAGTAAAGGTATTACTTTTATAAATTTATATTTATTTGTCCCCCGTTTTATTAAGATATCACTGACATAATCATTGTATAAGTTTAAGGTATATAGCATGATTGTTTATTTACATATACTATGAAATTATTACCACAGTAAGTTCAGTGAACATCCGCCTCCTCATACAGATACAATAAAAAGAAGAGAAAGAAGAAAAGAAAAAACAATCTTGTTATGAGAATTCTTAGGCTTTATTTTCTTACCTTTCTTATGTATCATACAGCAATATTAGCTCTAGGCATCATGGTGTATATTACATTCCTAATACTTATTTTCTTGGAACTGGAAGTTTATACCTTGTGACCACATTCCTCCAATTCCCCCTCACCCCACCTCTGGTAACTACAGGTCTGATCTCTCTCTCTCTCTCTCTCTCTCTCTCTTTTTATGAGTTTGGTGTTTTTGTTGTGGTGGTAGTGGTAGGTGTTCTTTAGATTCCACATATAAGTGAGATTATACAGTATTTATCTTTTTCTGTCTAACTTATTTCACTTAGCATAATGCCTTCAGGGCCCATTCACATTGTCACTAATGGTAGGATTTCTTCTTTATTTTCTTTTTCTTTCTCCTTTCCTTTTTTTAACAGCTGAATAATATTCCATTGTGTGTTTATACCGCACCTTCTTTATCCATCCATCCATTGATGGGCAGTTCAGTGTTTCCATGTCTTGTCTATTGTAAATAACGCTGCTATGAGCATGGGGGTGCAGATCTCTTTCCAAGTTAATGTTTTCTTTAAATTTTTTTAAAATGTTTATTTTTGAGCAAGAGAGACAAAGACAGAGTGTGAGTGAGGGAGGGGCAGAGAGAGAGACACACACACAGAATCTGAAGCAAGCTCCAGGATCTGAGTTATCAACACAGAGCCTGTTGAGGGACTTGAACTCACAAATTGTGAGATCATGATCTGAGCCGCAATTGAAAGCTTAACCTCAGACTGAGCCACCCAGATGCCCCCCAAGTTACTGTTTTCATTACCCTTGAATCTATCCCCAGAAGTGCAATTGCTGGATCATACAGTAGTACTAGTTTTAATTTTTCGAGGATCTTCCACACTGTTTTCCATAGTGGCTGTGCTAATTTATAATCCCACCAGCAGTGCATAATGTTCCTTTTTCTCCACATCCATGCCAGCATTTGTTAACTATTGTCTTTTTGACAAAAAATTCTGTCTTCCCTTCTCTCCATCTGAGCATAGTGGGGCCTCAGCGCTCCCAGGAACTATTGGCAGCTCTTCTGCTCAGATTGGGCTGGAAGACACTCTACACAGTGGGTGGAGCTAAATCTCAGCCCCCATGCTTGGGTGGGACAGGGAGGAAATGCTCACAGCTACTCTCAACAGGCTCGAACAGGCTCTCCATTTGGAAGCTGCTGGGAGCTACCCTCATTTTTGTTGTGAGTTAGTCTCCCATGAGTGCATAGCATGGGATGCCTCCACGCCTCCTACTGGTTTTGATCTGGGGGCAATCAACTCTGCTTACCCACCCCTCTGCTTGAGCGTTACTGGGCTGCATGGCTTCTAGGAGTTGTCACCAGCCCAGAAGGGCAGATGGGGCTGAAAAGCATCCCCTACAGTGGCTGGAGCTGTGGTTTAGCTCTTTGCCTGCGTGTGGGCAAACTGAGTGCTGAGACTTGTAAACCTTCTCATTTAAAGATCTGAGTAAGGAAGATCTGCATCCCTCCAAGTCCCTTGGTACATTCTCGGCTTGGTTCTCCAGATGAGTAAAACTCCTGGTTGAGATTGCTTCTTGGACACTGCAGGTATGAATTCAGTCTGCCAACGTGCTCTTGCTGGTTGTTGTAAGCCCCACCCCACTTCTCCATCACAGATTTCCAGTGGTGGAGCCCAGGTTCCTCTGCAATCCTTGTGGACCGAGATCAAAGTAAGGGTTCCCACAAAGTGATCCACAATGCTAGGAGAGGCTGGTTCTCCCCACCCCTTCTCTTTTTCCACTGGAGTAACTGGAAGGTCAAGGGAGACCTCTCCATGTAATACTGTCCTGCCTTAGGGGCCAGCCAATAAAGTCAATGGGGAGTTGTTTCACTTACCCTTCTAACGCAGTCTGTCGTGGTCTCTGTGAAACAGGAGGGATGCTCCAGCCTCACCCTTATATTCTAGGATTCTCTCAGTAGTGTCTTGTTCTTAAATAGTTGTTAGTTACTCTTCTTGTGATGGGGAGCAAAGTCAGGAACAACCTAGCACCATCTGGGTGATGTCACTCTCTAACTCTAAAGCTCAATTTCATTGAGATAAAATAGCATTGAATTAAATTTATTAATTTTTCTTAAAAATTAAGAGTCTCATCATCTTAGATAAACTTAATGGGGTTTTTTGGAGGTGTTATCTTTTCAAGTTAAGGACCATGTCTTACACTATTTCTGACTATTAAATAAACCTCAGTGCCTAGTGCATAATTGATGCTTCATACAGAACAATAATAATAATAATAACTACCATTATTGACATTGTTTTAAAGGCTATGAATTTTCATGAAAACCCTATGAATAAGTTCTATTTTACTCTCATTTTATTTTAGTTTTAAAATGTTTATTTATTTTTGAGAGAGAGAGAGAGAGAGAGAGAGAGAGAGAGAGACTTGCAAGTGGAGGAGGGACAGAAAGAGAGAGAGACACAGAATCTGAAACAGGCTCCAGGCTCAGAGCTGTCAGCACAGAACCTGACATGGGGCTCGAACTCAGGCATAGTGAGATCATGACCTGAGCCAAAGTTAGACGCCTAACTGACTGAGCCACCCAGGTGCCCCAATTTTACTCTTATTTTAAAAATTTTTAATGTTTTTTATTTATTTTTGAAAGACAGAGAGAGACAACGTGAACAGGGGAGGGTCAGAGAGAGAGGGAGACACAGAATCTGAAGCAGGCTCCAGGCTCCGAGCTGGGAGAACAGAGCCCAACCCTGGGCTCGAACCCATGAACCTGAGATCATGACCTGATCCGAATTCCGACGCTCAACCGACTGAGCCACCCAGGGGCCCCTCTTATTTTAAAGATAAGGAAACTGGGCCAGAGAAGTTGGGTAAAAGAACCAAAGCTGGGGGCACCTGGGTGGCTCAGTTGGTTAAGCATCCGGCTGGCTCAGGTCACAATCTCATGGTTCATGGGTTCGAGCCCAGCGTCGGACTCTGCTGACAGCTCAGAGCCTGGAGCCTGTCTTTGGATTCTGTATCTCCCTCTCTCTGACCCTCCCCTGCTCACACTGTCTCTCTCTCTCTTTCTCTCAAAATAAATAAAACATTAAAAAAAAAAAAGAAAAGAAAAGAACCAAAGCTGGATACTGAACGCTCTTCTAACTTGCCAATTGCTATCTAGGATGTTCGAGGTCCATTGGATGATGCTGATTTGTCAGGACAGAATGCTCCTGTGTACTCTCTCTTAAGAGATAGTCACGGGGTGGGCGGCGCCTGGGTGGCTCAGTCGGTTAAGCGTCTGAGTTCGGTTCAGGTCATGACCCCACGGTTCTTGAGTTCAAGCCCCAAATCAGGCTCTGTGCTGACAGCTTAGAGCCCGGAGCCCGGAGCCTGGAGCCCGGAGCCCACTTTGGATTCTGTGTCTGCCTCTCCCCTGTTCACACTCTGCCTCTGTCTCTCTCAAAAATAAACATTAAAAAAAGAGATAGTCACAGACTACAACAACTTTGAAGCCAAATTTTTTTCCGATATGACACTAAGAAAGGTTGCCATTCTCCCACTAATGTCTTTGATCTGGAATAATTCTTAATTATTTTGGAGAGAAAAAATATTTTTTAAGAGTATGGCCCCCATTAGCTGAGCACATGATAATAATTAACTTTTGAATAAAATTTTTATTCTACAAGTAATTACTACTTTAAGTGACTTGCTTTTTTTTTTGAGATAGATTGAAGTGGTTTATGGATTAAGTCACAATTTAGGATGAATGTTTTCATTAAAATATAAGCCAGAGTTCACCAGGAAAGCACCAGAAAACATGTCTATATGTTTTAAAGAACCATATATGGGCAATGTGGCTCTAAGATTCTTAGGGAAAATTTATTGAGTCGTTTGATTTTTATTTTTTAACAACAGAGAGTACATTGAAAAGTTTGTAAAAATGGTTATTTTTCTCCCTTGGCTTAAATAGCTCCCCTGCAAAATAAAGGCATTACACAAGATAATCTCTTAGTTTCCTTCTTGCTCTATGATTTTATAAGCTTCAACTATAATATTACAAAAACATAGAATAAAAAGGCATTTCTTACTGTAACTGTCTATAAAGGCACAGGACAAGGATAGAGTGAAGGTCTTTCTCTGAAGGAATAATGTAAGCCAACCCAGATGCTCTGAATTCTGATGGTCTCTAAATTAATACAAATTAAACAATCACCAATAATTTCATTACAATCCGTGATTAAAAATAACGAGTAGGTTGACCAATTTTTTTTGTTATTAAATTATAAGATTGGTTGCATACATTGTATATGTACACACAACTTGACCCGGTGATTCTGGAAGGAAAGTTTCAACTCTTCTATATATTTGGTTTTCTCTGATTTCTTATCAATCTGGACTTTTGTTTTTTACAGTAATAAAAGGAAATATGACAGTGAAGAATAAAACATTTTCCTTCACTTGCTCTCCTGATCCCTGTCCTCAAGAATTTCTGTCTTCGGCAACTTTTCAACAAACACTTATTTAATGTCCACCCTGAGTCAGGTCCTGAACCTAACAGAGATGACTCCCAGATCTGTATTTGAGACTCCAAACCTGACCTCTTGTTGGTTCTAAAACAAATCTTACAGAAACTTGCAGGGTATATCACAACCTTGTTGTGTTGTTTCCATATCAAATTCTGTAAATCCCCAATTGAGTTCTTTCTAAGTCTTCTTCTGAAATGTGTTCCCATATTCTTACGTTATATCATAATCCAACCCATTAATTCCTTTTAACACATATCGACTTAGCTCCCTCTACACGACAGACACTTGGCTGGGTGCTGGAACAAGAATGGCAAAGCCCCTGCTCGTATCAAACTTTCAGAAAAGGAATAAACAAGTAAATGTAAAACAGACATAAAGTAATTACATGGTGGCATGTAGCCAGAAGTCACTTTAGTGCCCTCAGAGAATGCCTCTCTGAGATTGGAGAAAGGATGTGGACTTCCATTCTCTGAGTAACTCACAGTAGTAAATGCAGAGTCATCCTTATGCCTCCATTCATTTTTTCCTTTCACTCACTCATTCATTAATATTCATTTTATATGCATTTATTGCATGCCCACTAAATGTTTAAGATACAAAGATGAACAAAACATCCTCTGCTCTCCCTGGATGTTATAGTCTAGTGAGGAGGCAGATCAATAAGCAAATAAAGTCCATAAAGTGTTGTAATTTATTTTGATAATATCTATATGGGGTTCAGCAGGGGTAAACAAGGTAAAGGACCTTACTCAAGTATAAGCTTAAGAACATAATATATATTTTATTCCTCTTAATATCCCCAGCATAGAATCTGCAAATACACACTCAAAGGAATGTGATGAATGGATAGATAAATGGCAGCACACTACTATTTATGCTGGAGTTGAGAGTAGAGTCCTACTGATTTGCTTTATTAAAGCATGTTTTTTAAAGTTTATTTATTTATTTTGAGAGAGACAAAGAAAGCACAAGTGGGGGAGGGGTAGAGAGAGAATCCCAAGCAGGCTCTGCACTGTCAGCACAGAGCCAGATGTGGGGCTTGAACTCACAAACCATGAGATCGTGACCTGGGCCAAAACCAAGAATTGGATGCTTAACTGACTGAGCCACCCAGGCACCACTTGATTTGCTTTATTTATGCATTATTCTGTTGTTCCAGATATGGCATATTTCTCTCAATACCAATCTATAATATTTCATTATTTTTAATCTCACACCTGTCATTTTTAAGCACTTTTCTTTCTCTGGAAATTCCTTAATTTTCCTACAAGTGCCATAATGACAAAGGTTTACAGCTAAACCTGTAAACAATGCCTAAACATCCCCTTGCCCCCTTGAACATTATAACGGTCATTGTCCAATGTATGGGTCTCTGTTTTCTGATGAGTGTCCCAATGTTTTCTCCAGATCTTCAAAAAGGGCGTGCCAGCTGTGGAGTAAATTTGAAAAAATTTCCTCCCAGAACTAATGAAGGCTTCAATAATACAAAAGATAAAATATTCTGCCATGTCTCAAAATAGCAACGAAGGTCACAAAAATACTCGCCCCTGCAAATCGAATGAAATTCTAATTGTTGTTTCATTGGTATGACCTAGATTCTGGCATATATAGTATCTACTTGAGCCCTCACAGCAACTTAGGGAAGTAGATAGTTCTGATTCCCAGATGAAGAAGCTGAGCCTCAGAAAAATGGAATGATTTCCCCAAATCACAGGATTAACAAATGATAGTCAGAGGAAACATTGGCCCTTGATACAGATGAACAGAGATGATTCTTGCTTATCCCCTCTACATCTGAGAAAATTAAAAACCTGAGTTGTATCTTCATTTTCAGTCCTGTAAATTCGAATACCATTTATCTCTCATTATTGAGAGATAATCTCAATAATCTCAATTTTAATCTCTCATTAAAAACAAGTCATAATTGTTTTTAATTTTGCTGCTTGTTACTAAGTACAACTGAAAATAGTTCTATGTTTCCCCAGCTTTGGTGTATTGAAGGAACAGCAGGTCACCTTTCATTCGTAAGAGCTTTTCACAGGTAGAAAGATGAACTTGTCCTTCAAATGTCTCTTCATCCAGTTAAGTAATCCTTTTTGATGTGTTTGGCTCGTTTTTTTTAAAGCTGTCTCTTTAGTTTTGAAGAAGGTTAATTATTTATTGCTGAAACAAAGAATCTTTACCTAAATATTGTGCTAGAAATATGGTTTTAAACAGAAACCATGTCTGTTATTAATTTTCCTCAAATGTGTTCATATTTGGAGGAAATGTTCACTAGAAAATTATTACTGATGATATTCAGATTTTTATTTGCTTATTTATTGATTTTATAATGACCTGAAATTCAGTAGAATTATATTATGGAAAATTAGGAACATTTAAGGCAGTGCTTTATTTAATCCATGTTATTTCCTGTAACACCATCTGTACAAATATTTTCTGAACGCCCTTTGTCTCTCTGGTTGATTTCATCTTCTAGACCAACAACCTAACAAGAATGTTGATAGTCTTTTTTTTTAAATATACTTTAAAAGAATTCAAACATCTGTCCAGTTTATTATATTCACTGTGGACCATATAAATGTGATGGTTGGAAAAAACAAAAGCTTTTCCAGACAGATCTTAACACTTCCATACACAAGAATATTTTTTAATGGGGTTCGTGGACAAGAAAATTTGTTTGATAGCCTATAAATTTATATGCAGTTGATAACTGTGACTGGAAATCTTGATTTTTTAAATATAGCAAATTGAGCAAAGCTCTATAAAAGATGACAGTTACTCAGCCTGTCACTCTTGGGAACGAAGAACAAAGTTGCCTGTTAAACATGACTCTTAAGGGGCAAAAAGACACTTTTGCAGAATTGAGCCTGAAAACAATGCAGGATTCAATCTTTTTGTCTCTTCCTTAAACTTTGAGGTGACAAAGTCAGAAGGCAAGTCAGAATCATAATGCTATCCCTACAACTGTTAGGAGAGAGCGTTGCTAAGAGAAGGAAGGTACCAAATTGGAAATGATGATAGAGGGAAAGTCATAGTTAGAGAATCCCCAGCACGGAAGGCAGAAACTTAATTGTAAGACCAACAGCCACAAGCATGCACAGAAAAGTACCTTAGGTCTGAGGTCCTCTGGAATAAATCTTTGGTGATAACAACACAGTCCACAACAGGGATACTTTTATATTTATAGTTTATTCTCCATTATTGCCAGAGGCCTCAAATCCCACATAGTCAAAATCTCCATTCACTGCTGCCTGCTGGGCATTTAACAAGGGCTCTTGTAACAGGACCCAGAACAAGTATGAACATGAATAAAAAGTGCAGGGGCCAGCCAGGCACCACAGGCTGTGAGGTAGCCAAGTGGAGGCATTGGAGAGAAACAGAGAAAGCATACAATGACCCTTAGTGCCTCAAGGCATGGCTTCAAAAGGTGTCAACACCAATTAAATTGTAAAAGCTCTGTCAGCTTCTGAAAAGTCATCCAGACAGGGACAAGACAGTACATAATCAAAGGACTGGGATATGATTTTGTATGGTCTACCCTAGACCTGGTGTACACATGCGTGCCTGGCAATTTGTGACCCGTATGTGAGCCTTCAAGTTAAGGCTGTCCTTAAAGGTGTAAATACCCTTCCTCTGGGAGCTCTCCAGGTTTAAGCTGGGGGATCTTGAAAACCTTTATTAGCAGGTAGTAACTGGTGGCTCCCATAGGTAAATTGCCCCAAAATATAACTATAACAAGACATGTATAACAAGATCATATCCATTGATCAGCTAAAGGATAATTGCCTAATCTCTTGGCTTGCGCTAAACAGGCAGAAAAGCAATCTGTTAACAAACAACATTACAGAGAGTTTTCTTTGTCACCAAGGGTCTCCAAGGAATCTACTCTTTCTGGAAACAGGACATCCTGACAGTATTGAATTTGCAGGGGGCTTGTTTCATAGAACTACACCAATAAGAAGATATCTTTGCGTTTCTTATCTGGCTTTGGAGAGTATTAAGTTGGCTTTAAAGAATTTATTGGGTTTTGGCAAAAGCGCCCTAATGTCAATTCATGAAACGATACCCCCCCCCCTCTTTTTCTCTTTTCTGCCTACGGGTAACTATGATAGGTATGACCAATTTATTGGATGGTTTTCAGAGTGACAGCGGAGTTGGGGAAGAGAAGAAATGCACTTTATAGCTAGGGGAAAAAAGATAGGAAGAACTGTCAAAGTGTTTCTCACATACTTTATTGCTAAATAATTTTCTTGGTCTGTGAAACTTTTTCACTCACCAAATAAAGTAAAATGCCTGGGGTTTGAGGTAGATTGATTCATGCTGAAAAGTAGAGTCTAATGACATTAAAGTTCCAAGCATGGTCAGTCTTAAAAAACAAAACAACACACTAGCACAAAACTCAAAAAGATTATTCTCATCTGTTTTTTTAGATGGAATGCCACTTAATATAAGGATTTAGAATGCAACCCTTTTAAAAATTCAACCTACTTGAATCCTCTTAACATAGCTTAAGCTACTCTTTTATTTTGAAGGAAAGATAAACTAGGCATAAAATAATGTAGCATTTTATTGAGTATCAGCTTAAAGCTATAAGTTGTTCGATTATCTATTAGATACTTTATTTTAAAATATGATAGCTGTTGTGAAAATGAGTTCAATAACAAGTAGAAAATTAGGGACACATTTATTCAAATTTTAGTATCGATCCTGGTTAGTCAAGATGGGCTAAATGATGCTACAGTGACAAAGAAAGCAGTCTCAGTGACTTAAAACAGAAACACTTTCTCACATAAATTTTCGATGGGTCTGGGATATCCTATAAAGCGTGTTCCTCCATTTTGCTTTTTTATATGGCAATGATTTGTGCTTCCAGAAGTGTCATGACAGGGAATAGGAGTCAGAGAGTCAAGTACCTGCAACTAAATGTTCCTACTCAGGAGTGACCAACATCATTTGTGCTCACATTTAATTAGCCAAAACAAGTCACAAGGCTATCCTGAACTTTCTTTCAGGGGTGAAGGCAATAATCTTGTGAACCTGAGAGGAGAAGGAATTGGTTAGTAAACTGTTGTCAAGTCAGCCATAGACCAACCACTCTTTTGATAACCAAGTATTCATTCCTCTCTTCTGCCCCGAACCTACATTCATCTCCGTAAGACAGACCATCCAAAAGTGTTTCATCCAGCATGGAGTCCATGATCTCAGATAAGAATGTGGCTCTTCTTGATATAGAGACATATAAACTTAAAGGGAAAGTTGTTTTCTTCCTTTACAATCCCCAGACTAGGAAGGAATAAGGTGATAGTGAAACTCAGTGTGGGATTTCAGACAAGCTGATGGGCAGTCATTGTGAGGAACCCCCTGACCGAGTAGTGGGGAATGTTCCTCAATTAAACCTGGCTTTTTTCCCTCAGGGGGATCCCAGTCTATTGTTCTTGGTGAAGTGAAAGCTCAATTCTTTCTCTATTCTTCTTTGTCAAATCTACAATGGGCATTGGGGAAAATGAGGAATAAGGGATTAAAAAATAGGCAATTTTCTTAGCCCATTACCTGCCTGAGAAGGGTTAGTTACCAAGGGTGATTTCAAGTTATAAATAGCCACAGTCTTTTCAAATCTAGTCGTGGGATTCCTTTGGCAGTGAAATTCTCTCAAAAGTTTTATAGGCTTCTTACCTATTTGATGCTACACAGTTCCATGTACCAATTCCCCGCCCATGAGGATTTTTGAGATTTGGTTCTTGGAATATTTACTTTTTTATTTTACCCCCTTCCCTCTTCTCCTCCTTCCTTCTGCCCCCCTCCTCCGCCCCCTTTCATATTTGCGGTTGATTTCCCATTAAGTGTTTCATGGTTCAGGAAGAGAGGCACATTCTCAGTCTCTTTTTCTTAGAGACTTTTGGCCAATTGAAATGATAGATGTGGTGCCCCTTTTTTTCTTATTAATTTTTTTTAACATTTATTTCTTTTTGAGACGGAGAGAGAAAGAGTGTGAGCAGGAAAGGGGCAGAGAGATGGAGACACAGAATCTGAAGCAGGCTCCAGACTCTGAGCTGTCAGCACAGAGCCTGATGCGGGCCTTGAACTCACAAACCGTGAGATCATGACCTGAGCCAAGTCGGATGCCCACCCAACTGAGCCGCCCAGGCACCCCTCGGGTACCCCACTTTTAATCATATTCTTATTCTGAGATGCCTTAATCCATTCCCAGATTTAAACCTAGTGTGGTAGCCATACCCCTGATTTGATCCTTGCCTTAATAACTAGATTTCATTTTTCTGTTTGGCACAAAGTAGTCTCTGAGAAAGGAGTTCTTTAGAACCCTACTAATCCCCAAACTTCTTTATTTTTCTATATATTGTTCGCTTCTAATTGGAAATCAGTCTATTCTTTTCTGAGATCATCTCTTTTTCTTTTTGTGATACCCAGCCAACTGCAGCTGACATAAATATGCAGACACTCTAATTTTCTATTTAATCCTTCTTCAAGAGCAGCAAGTTTATTTTGAATAAGACCTATCTTATAAATTATCATAAGTGGTAATATTACCAAATGATTTGCCCCTGTATATGATTGATTTTCATCTTCTAGCCTCCACAGGAGGTGGCCATTCACAACTGCTACCCCCTGTAGGATCAACACTAGGCCACATATTTTAGCGTTTTTGTCATGGTGACATCTATTCCTTTATAAATAGCTGTTTTCGTCAGCATGGGTTAGGCCAAACTACACTAACAACCCATTATTTCTCTTTCATAAAAAGCACACTATGAGCCCAGAAAAGTCTCAGGGCAGCTGAGCTGTCCTCCATGGAATGGGTCTGCATTGTATTTCCTTAGCAATGTGGTTTTCCAACAGCCATAGCGGAGACAAAGTGAAGTACAGAATTGGGTGCCAGTGATTAAAATGCATCTTCCTGGAAGTGACAGTTGTAATTTCTGTCACTCCTAAGGATGCATATCTCTCTTATTTGTCCAGAAGGCAAGGAGAAGTGGATATCAGGATTTAAGAGGTCATGTCTGGCAAATATCCTGACCTTGGTGAGTGGTAACATCATCAGCTGAAGTAGTAGTCTCTGAAACCCTACTGATCTAAGCATTTTATTTCTACTGTATTAGAATCACTCTTATAATCCTAGCTGACAAATTTTATGTAATTATTAAAATTTTAAAGTATTTAAAAGGTTCAGTATAACTTTTGTGAATGGCTTATATCTTCTAGGTATTTAGATTCTTCTAGTTATTTCTAACGGACCCTGTAAAACGTTACTTAGAGTTTTCTAATTATAATGATCAGGTATTTTATAGGAACACTATATGCCCTATCTTAATTTAGTAATATTTAGGGATAAACATCTGTAGTGGATTGAGTGGTGGCCCCTAAAAGATCCGTCCCTGTCTTGAAACCTGTGAATGTGACCTTATTTGGAAGAATGGTCTTTGTAGATGTAATTAAGTTAAAGATCTGGAGATGAGGAGATCATCTGGATTAGGATGGGCTCTAAATCCAATGGCAAGTGTCCTTATAAGAGATGAAAGGGAAGGTCTTCTCCAGAGCAGAAGGCCATGTGAAGACAGAAGCAGAGACTGGAGTGGGCTGATAGTCACCAGAAGCTGAGAGAAGCAAGGGAGAGTTCTCTTTAGAGCCTTCAGGAGCGCGGCCTTGCTAACACCTTGATTTGTGACTTCTGGCCTCCATACTGTGAGACAATGAACTGACGGCATTTTAAGCCATCAAGTTTGTGGTAATTTGTTACCACTGACCTGGGAAATGAATACGGAGTCCATGTGAGCTTTAGGCTTTTAAGAATAATAGATGCAATGAATACATATTATTAAATATTATATATACTCACTAGACTAAAGGAACAATGAGGTGTGAATTAGGCATGATTATTACAAAGTCATAAGATTTAGTATTAAGAGTCCTAGGTTTGATTTCAGATGACCTGAGTTCCAGGTTTAACTTTTTGAGTAGTTATATCTTTTTAAAAAATCAGCTTCCTCATTTATAAAAGGAAAATTATAATAAATCTTCTCTTGCTAACCTGGGGGACTGCTTTATCAATCAAATGAGGTTATTGTTGCGGGGTGCCTTGAAATGAGTAATACAGCAGATAAATGAAAATTTAATTATGATGGTTGTTAATATCAAGTTAATAATAAATAAAAACAAACCCTAAGCTTGACATTATCATTTCTGAATATTTTCTTTTTAAAATGGACTTTATTTAGTGAGCTTCTTAGGTTTGCAACAAAAGGATAAAATGGTCTAAGCATTGGGCAAACAAAAGCCTTGCCCTCTCTCAAAAAAAAGACCATTGACTTCAAATGTTAAACTATATTTGAAGCATGGAAACTAGAAAAAAAACACTTCTTTGGTCAGGTTCTCAAGAAAAATGTAAATGTATTTATAAGAAAAAACCCCTAAAGGATGAGTGAATTTCCTATTATGTTTCAGTTCATATAAAACCTTCCTAGAAAATAAGCATCATAATATAATAACTACATTCTAAGAATAATATTACTTTGTTTTTAGTACTTCCCTTCTGTAACTAATTTTAAATATATAAATAGAGATTAACTCATAAAGTTTCCTCTTCATTTACAGACATTGTTTCCATCTTATAGATAACCCAGAGGGAACATCACAAATCACATATCCAACTGAGAATAAAACTTGGTGATGCAACTTTGAGGTAATAGTGGCATCTGGGGTGTGTGTGTGTGTGTGTGTTTTCCTAGAAGGTATTGCTTTTTTCCCTTTTGTAAATGGAAGCTTAAGTCAGTAAGTATTTGGGGTGCCTGGGTGGCTCAGTCGGTTAAGCATCTGACACTTGAGTTTGGCTCAAGTCATGATCTCACAATTTGTGGGTTCAAGCCCTGCATCAGGCTCTGTACCGTACAGAGCCTGCTTGGAATTCTCTCTCTCCCTCCCTCTCTCTCTCTCTTTCTCTCTCTCTCTCTCTCTCTCTCTATATATATATATATATATATATATCTGCCCCTCCCCAACTCATGCTTTCTCCTTCTCTTTCTCTCTCTCTCTCAAAATAAATAAACATATAAAAAATTCAGTAAGTGTGGAATGTGAATTTTGGAGACAGAATTTTCTTTCTGTTCAATTGCTCCTTGGTTATCCGTAGCTTAAAGTTCTTGCTATTGAGGGCACTTGATGTTTAGTCTATACTTCTGCTTAATTTGGATGGACAAGTCACACACCTGTGCCCTTTGAGAAAGCTTTTTGCTTCTCTTATTACCAGGGGCCTGCACCAACATTGTCAGTCTACCCCTTTAGTCCTGTCATGAACTCTCTCACCACACCTTTGGTGGGAAATTTATCTCTGTGGATTTAGTATTAAAACCCAGGCATTAGTTGTGTTATCATCTTCTCTCATAAAAATGCTGAGGAAGATTTTTATGTGGATGCTGAAATCTAAGCTTTACAAGATCTCTAGATGCTTTCAAGGAGACAAAGACATTGGGTTGCTAGAAATTCTTTGATATTGCACATTAAAAACCTTGATAGGATTAAAGATCAATGCTATAAACTTTTGTGTGGAATAAACCAGGAATGAAGGAAGGAATTTGTGAATTCAGGAAATTTGATGAGAATGAACAAGAGATTGCCATTTTGAGATGTCAGTAGCTTATATCAATTGCAACTAAATTATAACGACCTGTTGGATATTGACTCAGTTAGACTTCTCATTGGCAAGAACTCATCTCTATAACCACCTCTGCAGCCTCCTGCTGGTGGGTGAGCTATTATGTTTCACATCTCTGTGAGCAGAAAAACCCAGTGGTCCATTATCACTGGGCTGCTCATTTTCACTGAAGCTCTGAGCCACTACCCCCCACCCCCACTTTATCCTCCTTGCTCCCCAAACCTTCTGGAACTCCAACTCTGAGATTAACAAACACATCTATACCATCAGCCTCTCCTCTGAATCGTCTCTTTACTCACTGACTGAAACTTGGTAGCTTCCTGAGTGTCCTCTTCCCTGGAAAATCTACAAAAGAGGGGCTAATTTACCTCTCATATCTCTTCATTTCAAGCCCAGGCAGTAGGATAGGCATGACCTTTGGTTACCCATTGTTGTTTTATAGCTATTGCCTTCCTCTTTCAAAATCCTCACTCTTCTGAAGCCCACAACTTCTTCTTCACCATCTCTTTTCATTGTTTTCATCTACCAACTATGAGCCACTCATCCTTCCTCCTAATGACTTTCGCCTCTCACTCACTGCCTCATTTTTCTGCACCTTTGTTGTTGCCATTCTTAGAAATTTCAATTTCTGCATAGAAAATAAATTTAACTGATTTTCCAATTTCTTAATCTCACCTTCAAAAGTTCTTTTTCTCCTATTTACTTTAGTTTCCAATGTTTGTGATCAATGTGGCCCAGTTTGTTCCCCAGATAGATCTGATTTCAAGCTTTCCATGTTTTGATTGCCAACTTTTATTATAGATCATTTACAAGACACTTAATTAAACAGGTGGGTAAAATTTGTAGTATTTTTGGAATGGAATTCCTGGACACCAAGCCAGGACCAAACCCAGAAATCTTCTTTGATATTTAAGCACATGAAAGCTTTATTTATATTACTCACTGGCTTTCCTAAGTCCTCTGCTTAAATAGATTTGAAATTAACACTTATCACAGAAAAAAGTTTCTCATTTTCTGCCTTTGTTTTTTTTTTTTTTTACTTCCCAGACCTCCCCATTAGATAGACAGGTAACAAAAATTCCTGAGGAAAAATATGACAACATTTTCTTTTTGAACCCATCCTTGTGTTCTGCATATGTTTTACTCTTCTAAATTCAATAACACAGATATTATAATAAAAATATAATAGCAATAATATATATACATGTATATATATATGAAATCATCTTTTTGTTGTTGTTGTGGGTCCTGTTTGAAAGGAAGCTGGTGTCATAACAATGCAGTTTCTCATTTGAAAATAATATTTCTGATACCAAGAACTGCCAGAGAATAAATAATATATAATGAATGGACTCTCACTGTTTTCACAACCAGATAAGCACAGATTTCAAAATGTTAAAAACTTAGCACATTGAAATTTAAGTTTGGCAAAATAAAATTTCTTATCAATACCTGTCAAAGTAGAAGATAATAAAGCATAATGGTCTTGGTGGAAGAAAAGTGTGAAAG
This sequence comes from Cryptoprocta ferox, assembly GCA_028646485.1. Lineage (NCBI taxonomy): Eukaryota > Metazoa > Chordata > Mammalia > Carnivora > Eupleridae > Cryptoprocta > Cryptoprocta ferox. Next base: position 35,448,605 of record CM053562.1, read on the forward strand.
TTAAAACAGATTCATTGCCTGTCATTCTACTATCATTTGTTCACTTTCTGTTCCTTCTCCCTCCCACCGAAGATACCCTTTCTTATTTTACTTTATCTGGGTGGCATCTTAATATGCGTAGTAGCATCACAGCCAGACAAGGACCAAATTAACATAATACACATGTAGAGAAAATGCCATAACTTGGTTTCTTACAAACAAAATACGAGTATGATATGCTGTCACCTGGGCCACCAGATACTTGCATCAAGGCTTATGTGTTTTTCGACCAAGTTTATATTTTTATTTTTTAGCTCAAAACTGGCATAAATAAATAAATGTAAATGCAGACCAGTTTTGTAAATTATCAACACTCAAATAATCCATAAAAATTTGTATGTGGCTTATAAAATTTATTGGCTAACGTCCTCATAAATCTATTATATACTCATTTCTTTATAGCTATCTATGCAATTAGGTCCAGAAGACATAAGCATCTGTCAGAATAAGTCTGTCAGAATTGTTCATTGACTCAATTATCAGGCTTATTTTGTCTTCTGTTTCTGTTTCTAGTGCTTGTATTCAAAGGAATTTTTCAGTTTCAAGTGATAGTATACCAATTCAGATACTTGTTAGAAGAAAAGGTAACTTATCACCTGTAAGTAAAAAATACAAGTGTAGATTCAGATATGGCTTGATCCAGGAGCTAAAATGACATAACCACCTCATTCTCTCATCCCCTTCTAGTCAGCACCCCCCTCCCCCATTATTTATCCTCTCTCTGCGTCTCATTGGTTTCACTCATGGTTCCTTCTGTGTGGTGGTTGCAAGAGGTTTAAAAGTTCTAGGCTTATAGCATCCTAAGGTTGGCAATCTGATTAGAAAGTTCTATTAACCTTCCAAAGTGTTAACAGAAGTCTTAGGAATGATTTTAATTAATAGGAGCAGGCCCACATACTTATCCATGAACCAACCCCTATGACCAGGGGATAGAATATTCTCATTAGGCCTGAGTTATAAACCCATCTCTGAAGCCAGGTGAGCGGGTTCAAATCCTCTCTGAGTCACAGGGACCAAGAATGGAAGACAGGAATTTCTTGATGACAAGTCTGGATGCAATTATTCAAAAGGAGAGGTTAGGACAGGGAGAGAACAACATTGTGTACTAGAGAACTCATTCGTAGGCAACAGCAGAACTGTTACAGCTTTATAGTTGTACACTCTCACGTATGCCAAGAATGTTTGATGCATTGGTCTTGCTTTCCTAAAGCTTTGAATAGAGCTGGAAGCTGCACAATTGGTTAGTATAAGTGCACCATTCAAATGGTTCTCAGTGTTGTTCATACAAGTTCAGTTTCCAACTAGGTAGGAAGATCAGAAAAAAAAAAAAAGAGGAAAGACTCTTCAAACTGGTTGGGGTTTTACTGAATAAGAGAAATAGTAGTGTTTGTAGGTTGGGTCAAGGTTGAAATGGAATGTTTTTTGAGAAACTCTGAGCACCTAATCATTGACTTCTTTTTTCCCCACTTTCAAATCCTTGAGAATTTTGTATAGACAGTATTTCTCCACAAACACCTAATTAAAAGGGGGATAGGAAGGAGAGGTGAATTTGAAATAAATTTTTGATCTGCCACCTGGTTTTTATCAAATTACACTCTGATATTCATTAGCCTGCCTTGATATCTGTTAGTCCCTGTGAACATAAGATAGTGCTTATTTTAGTGACTTGCTGAAGACAGCCTTGTTTTTGAAGCCAGTAATAGTTTTGAATCATTTAAGCTGAATCTTGTGTCTTCTCTGAAACAATTAAAAGATGTGCTAGGTTCAGTTTGCCATTGGCTGTTTGTATGAACTTGAGGATGATGAAGAGACTTAGAAATAAACAGAAGTGAAAAGTGTTTAGATGTGTCAGCTCCCTCTCTTCATGCAAAAAGAGCCATTTATTATTCAATATAGATTGTACATTTTCAATATATAAGGACCGATTTCACAAATTTTATATTGAATGAGATTTTATGTGATATAGCTGACATTTTAGTGAGATAAATAATAATTATTATTTCTAAAGGTACACTTACATGCGTTAAAAAGAGATTTAGTCTTATCTGTTTACAAAGCATCTTAGTTTATATAAATAAACACTAAAACCTAAGGTTTTAGAAATACTTTCAGCACCAGCAATTGAAATTGAGACATTGGATATAGTAGATGAATTTGTTGGGTGAATTTGTTGGACTAATATATTTTTAGTAGAGTTGGACTGAATGCTGCAATGGGGTTATAGTCAAGTATAATCAAAGTGGTGAAATAAGAGAGCAAAAGGGTCCAGTTAAGGAGGAGCTTCAAGAGTAAACTGGAGTGAGCCAACTTGACAAGAAGATGGGGCAGAAGGGAAGGAAGGAGTTGGTTCAGAAAGAAGGTATATCGTAGGCAAAGAAGTTAACCCCCAAACAATCTTAGATGCCTGGAGAACCTCTAGAATCCAAAGGCTATAGAGCTAGGAAATCGAGTAGGTAGGCCTGGAGGATTAGTTGAAGAGTGGGCTGCTGATAGCCAAGGCATGCAGGGCCAGCACTCAATGAAAGCCTTGGAGGCCATGTTTTAACCCATTTCCCTTTTCATACAGGGATTAATAATAAAGGGAGTATGTTGACTATAAATCTCTGAATTATATGATCGTATCTCATTACTCCTTTCTAAAGCCTTCAGTGGTGCTTATTCTTTGGACAAAATAATGTCTAACACTTTAGCTCAAAGAGAATAGCTTCTACCCTCCTTTCTGTTCCCTTGGGCACATGGACACATTGTGTTCCTGGAGTCACAGTTTCCTAGACAACACTAGAGTGTTTTATTGTACTGTGCTCTGCCTTCTGCCTAGAATTTTCTCCTCCCCATTTCATAAAGGTTTTGCTGATTCTAGCTACTTCTCTATTTTGCTTCCAGGGAAAACATATTCTTTCTCAGTTGTGACTTAAAACACTTTCTTTCTTTTTTTCTTTCTTATACCATTTCTCACTTCTCTCTTCAATTTTGATTATATATGTGTGTATATATATTCAAAATATCCATAATATTAAATGTGTGTGTAGACACATATGCATATATGTATTTAAATCTCATTACTAAATTTTAAGATCCTAGACAATAGAGATTGTCTAAATATATTTTATTAATTTCTTCTTCTAGTAATATCTCATATAATGCTTTGTACTAGTCTGTGTTCTAGTTGAGAGAAACAGAGAGAAAGAGAAAGAAGGAAAGGGAGAGAGGACACTATATCATTGCAAACAGATTTTTTGGGGAGCTCATCAACTTGAACCATTTTAAGCTTTTCAAAATGAAATGTCACATGCGACATAAATTAGTAGGGTACTTTTCAATTACTATTGACTAATGGTCAGAACAAAAGAGTGAACCTTTATAAACCACTTTTCAAATTGCAGACCCTTAAGAGTTTGCTTTAAAGAAAGGTCCTACTTGGGTAAGAATTTGTATGGCCAAATGCGGTGGGAAAAAGTCTATAACAGATCTAAAAATTTTCAGTAACTATTACCTCACCTTTGAAAAGTCTAATGTCATTGTTTCTGGATAAATTAATAAAAATTGATCTACTCAAATGTCTACACATCTCAGTTTTTTTTAAGTCTTGCCCACATTTTCTTGGATTACTGAAGCTCATCATATATTTTGTTTTTTAAGCTTCTAGGTATATTTTAATCTCTCCACTGGTGCCAGAAGAAAAAGTGCTTTCGCAGTAATGTTCAATGGAAAATCCATTCTCGGATATGCTAGGATGCAGCTGACACACAGGGCACGTGTGAATTTAACAGACAGATTTAGTGGGCTGTTCGGCTGCAGGGAATTAAGAAGCTGAACTCAGTTGTTTCACAGACGCTGACGTTATTCAACTTCTGGTAAAAAGCATTCAACTTCTGGTATACTTTTAACCATGTACAGTAATTTAAGTACCTTAAGTGAATAATCATAATCATATTCTTTAATTGGAAAAATTTATCAGAAGAAAAACATGATTCAATGTTTAGCTATTTTCACATTGCAGAACAGTATTATAAATTTAACAAATTACGATCTGAAAGAGAACAACACATTTGCTATTTTACTTTTGAAAATACGTGCTTTAACTAGAACTGGTTTTTGAAAAGAAATATTTATGAATGACTCTTAAAGACCAATTATCAAAGTCTTGTTATATCTTTAAGAAAGGTTACTGGTCCTGCTGACTGATACTGATATCAGTGGCCATGGCAATTTTCCAGAACATACCACCTTTGTCTTCCTTCACTTCCTGCTTTCTGATTATCCCTTCTTCTTCTTACTCTATTGTCCTTCTCTTTCTCATTAAACTCATTTTCCTCTGGCCTGAATCCATGACACTTAAATGTGACTTAAAATTAATCTGTCAGAAATATTGAAAAGTAAAGCAGTTGTTTTGACATTTCAACCTTTTCTTTTACTTTCTCTTTCCCATTTCCTCTCTCTTTCTTTTCCTGTTTCCTTCTCTTTTTCTTTTCTTCTTTCTTTCTTTCCTTTTAAGGAAATCTGGAAATATGCTTAATAGCTTTGGTTTCTTTAGGCTTTCAAATAATTTATTGTATTAAAAATGTTTGTTTTGAAGTCAAAAGACACTTTTTCTTTAATCCCATTAAAATGATATAAATCAACATTTGCTTTTAAAACATTATTTATAGTGGGTGCGCGCGCGTGTTTAATTTCCATAGGACCTTGGGGTTAAAGAGGACATAAAAGTTTCATACAGTGTTTGAGAATTTTGTACAAAATATTCTTTCCTACCATGGGTTGATAATCCAGCCAACTCCTGAGTATCTCCAGTGTGAGGGAGATTTCTCCCCAATTTTCTTTCCCATAAAGAACTTCCCTTCTTGTATTAAGGCTCAATTTGTATTTACATTTGTCTCCTGCCTCCCTATTCTGCTTTTCCTACTTTCCCCCTTTGCAGCCATTTAGAAAAGGCAACTTGTTTTTTTCAATAGGTAAGCACTTCATGTTTTAAATACATTATCCTAAAATATCCTAGAAAGGTAGATGAAAACCATTAACAATGACTACTTCCGTGAAATGGAACTAAGAATGCGGGGTGAGGGAGAGAATTCTAGAAATTAAGACCCACTGGATTTAACGCATACTTATTTATATATTAATTTAATAATTATAATCATTATTATTTAGTTTTTATTTTTATTTTACTTATTAGATTTTAGAGAGAAAAAGAGAGTGCATGAGCCGGGGAAAGGGGCAGAGGAAGAGAGAGAGAGAGAGAGAGAGAGGGAGGGAGAGAATCGTAAACAGGTTCCATGCTCAGGATGAAGCCTGATGCATGGCTGGATCTCAGAACCTTGGGACCAGGACCTGAGCTCAAATCAAGAGTCGGACGCTCAAACTACTAAGCCACCCAGGCGTCCCTAATCATTATTACTACTTTAAAATACCTTAAATTCTTTACAAGTCCCTTTAAAAATTGTAAATAGTTACAGTTCTTCAAACTTTTTCCTCATAATAATAATTTTTTAGGCCCTGTTTCTTCCTTCTTATTCTCTCTGCTCCTGCTTTTAGTTTCTTTTGAAAGGTCTTTGAGTGCAGCAGCCAGGATGGAAACAAAATGATGAATTTGATGGTGATTTAGTTGCGAGTGTGTGTATAAATTTCCATGTATTTATTTCATGTATTCAAATTAGATAGCATTTAAGCATACAATCCTTAGCATAACACTATACAGCAATCCAATCTTAATAGAAGAAATGGAAGAAATTCTACTCTTCCTAATAGAAGAAATGATGATAGTTACTAAAAATTGAACAACAGAAAAGATTTTAGCAGAAACAATTGACTTAAATAACAATATAATAGTGTTTTTTTTTTTCCCAATAGGAATAGGATTTTGATGTTTATATTGTGGGTTTTCTGACTGAATTGTCTGAAGTGAATGGAGGAAAAGAAAATCTGGCATGTTATTTTTCTAAATGTAACAACACACACAAAAACAAAATATGCTTTTAAGGATATTTATTATTTTTCAGATGCACATTTTCTGTATTGATTTGCAATAAAAAATCTACTTTTCTTAAGAAATGGCTAGCGTATTTTAATGTTTTAATTTAATTTAAAAATGTTATTTTCAGTGATGTAGAGACATCTAAAATAATAGCATCTTAGATGGTCAAGAAAATGCTTTCTTTATTTTCCCTTCTCCCTCAAAAGGCCAATGTTTTATGATGAAGTAATGGTGAATGCAGGGCACATATAAAAGCAATATGAGACTGTCATGGTTTTTATAAAGCTAAAGAATATCACCGTGGCAGCTGAAGTTAAGGATTCAACATCTTCATGGGTTAATGACATTGAAGTAAGCAAGGTCTTGGAGCTGGGGAAAGGGCGTTATATGGTAAGTTGTTGCAAGCCATGGCTTTTGTATTATTTGTTGATTTTGTGAGTCAATTTCATGAGTCAACTCATGACAAGTGTATGTGGAATCTGATGAGAAGGTCTAATGGAATGGAATTAGCCTTGAAGAAGTCCGTTGACGAGGGAAATCTGAACCATGAGTTTCAGGGCCAGTTCTAGCACTGAAACCAACTAGCTTGGTGCCTGTTAATCTCCTTGTGCCCATGTTTATAAAATGAGAAGATTATACGACATCAATAGGAGGCTTTATGCTTCTGACCTTTTGTGATTCTGGTGAATCACTGTGGAAAATCTGAAAGACTACATCAAGAAGGAAAACTAAACAATATTCCATGAGGGACAACTGCAAGCTTGTGGGTTACCAACATTTTCTTAAAAATGTTAATAACCTTTGTTACTAGCTGATTTCTTCTCTCTTTTGTAGTAAGGAAGAGACAGTCATGAAGCAAGATACAAAGTGATTAGATTAGAGATTAGCTATGCCAATAGTTCTGAATGAACATGAGACCATTCCTGGCTCCTTTTCACTACTTTAAATCTGTTATATATAAAGGGGTTCATACTTGTAAAGTTTCTCTTTCATTCAGTATCTACAGAAAAATGTAGACAGAGAGGTAAAAATGATTAGCCTTTGAATATCCATGATTGAAAATAGATGAAAACACTTCTAAATATATAATAATTCAATCTGTATTTTTTAAAGTTTATTTACTATTTATTTTGTGGGGGGAGAGAAAGAGTGGGGCAGAGGTAGAGAGAGAGGGAGAGAGAGAATTCTAAGCAGTCCCCACACTATTGCTGCAGAGCCCAATACCGCGAGATCATGACCTGAGTTGAGATCAAGAGCTCGATGCTTAACCGATGGAGCCACCCGAGCACCCTTCAATCTGTTTATTTTAAAAATAGTTGGAAATTGTCATGAAACTCAGTCAACATTCCGAATCTGTACAGTTTTATTGGGCATTGATTCTTCAGAGACTGCTTTTAAATGTGCAATATTCTCTGTTCAACTCAGTATTTCTAGAGACTTGGTTTCACTATTAGAAAGCCCAGTTGATATACATTATGCATTGAAGAAGTAAATATCAAAGAAGGGACAATGAAACCAACAGCTACTTCCCTCCATAATGATTCAAGTATAGTATACTTCAAAATGAAATGCTTTAGAATAGATTTTTCTTAATACTATTAAACAAGAAAGGTTCTTAATCTTGTAGCATAATCTACTGGGCATAGAATAATTTCAGAAAAAAATAAAACAAGTTTTAAGACTCTTGAGACATAATATTTCTTTGTATTTTCAAATTAAAGTCAAGAATAATTAACAAGTTGAATTTATTGAGGCCAGATTTATGAAACTTGAGATAAGAATCTGTTTTCTGGTAAGTTCTTGTGAAAATTTGAAAGTTGAGGAATTAGGCTTATTAAGAAAGAGCATTCAAATTAATTGAGAGTTATAAAAGTGTTTTGATGAACAATGTACAATGACCATTGCTCATATTATGGGAAAACCTTTGGGATTAAAAATTTTTTTCATTCAGCCTACGCTTTAGAAGAAAAACCCTAATTTTTGGAATGTGAATGAAAGAAAAGTGTGACTACAGAATAACACAACTGATTTTATCATTCTGTCCTTTTAGTGAATTCCTCTCATATTAGAAATTATTACAAAAGAGTAGTTGAAGAATTCACCAAGGCTTTGTATCCTTCCCTACTACCATAGTTGAAATAAGAGTGGTAAACTCATGAGATTAGGCACTACCATAAGACTGTAAGAGCTTTGTGGCTTTATTCTGGCCAGAAATAACAGCACAGAGTGTTTTTACAATAATTCTGCTTTTGGGTAAAAACAGGAAAGGGAGAGGCATATTAAAATTAAATAGTTTATAAGATGACCAGAACCAAAAGAAAATAGAGAAACTGCTTTTTCAGTTCAGGGAAAATTAAAATTGACTCTGATTATCCAAATTATTTACTTCCCTAGTTTTGAATAAGTAAGTTATACTAATATAACCTTAACATTATAAAATTTCTGTTCTTTTTTTTCTCTGAATCTAGGCTGCCAAGCTAAGGTGACAATATTTAATTCACCACTCTGCCCTACTTAGAATATTCATTTGTTGGAAAGATCCACCGCTGCATGTTGACATTGATATTCTCAAGATCAGGTCCAATATTTGTGTACTCAGGGGATTTTTCCTATATTTCTTAGGATTGAACTAGGTTACCAATACCTTTTTATTTTGTTATTATATTTCTTATCAGCAGCAGTGAACATTTACCAAATATAAATTACTCAACATTAACTGCATATCTTATTCCAAAATCCCAATTCTAATAGTCACTAAATAACCAAAATTCTATTGTTAATACATGCAATATTATTTTTCAAATTTTGGAAGGTAGAGCATTATTATCTAAATGGACTGTCAGGAATAGATGATCCTGTGCTTTTCTGTGTTTCCCTTTTGGGTATACGTTCTTGGGAAAGACAAGAAACACATTTCCCGCATCCATCTATAGTGGTTATTTTCCTCTATTCCTTTTGAAATGACATCAGTTTTTCTTCTGACACTACTGTTATTCTTTTTCCAGCATGGCAACCTTGGGCTAACAGCATACATCAGTAAATGCTATGCTTTTTCTTTAAGGCTTTTCTAATTTTTAATTAAAAGGAAGAGCTAGACTCTTGCTGATCACCTACAGGAGTGTGACTCTCCATGGTTACCTGTCACTCAAAGAGCTCCAGCTCTGAGGAATGCTAATTAGCCCTGCAAAGGCACAGTAATTGAACTGGAGAGAGACTGCCGGAGGTGCAGGTCTGCCTTCATTCAGAACAGTCTTGCCACCTGAATGGAGGGAGCCAGCCTGACAATGTGAGGGAATAAAGGGAGATGGGGAGGAAAAAGAAAAACAACAAAATTCCATCTGCCATTTTTTACTCTCAGTTCTAAAGTGATTATCAATATGTAACCTGGATACCATGTTGTTACTAAAAAAAAAAAAAAAGAGTTTTCTTTAGCCATAAAATAATAAGCCATAGCATCTGCTTGACAATGATCACTATGATGGCTAATACATTTGAACCGTATAAAAATGAATCATCTGGGATATCAATGCAGATAATCATGATGATAATAAGTGCACGTTTGGGGGAAAATAGTCTTTTATGTAAGTGAAGGCAATATTTGAACCCAGACAACTGGCCTTACACAAATGTTTCTTGGTTGGTTTTTGGAGAAAAGAGAGAAAGATCTTGATATTGTGATGTCTCCCATAGACAAACATGTACATTGGTATTTAGACAATTGAAAAGAAAATATAAGATTTTGTGATAAAATCTTAGACCATCATTTATAGTAAAAGAAAAAAAATAAGTTAATTGTGTTCCAAGTAAGTTTCATCTCTTCAACTCAGTACTAAATTTTTTTAAATGTAAGGATAATTTAAAATTTTTTTTTCTAATGTTTATTTATTTTTGAGAGAGAGAAGGAGTGTGAGCAGGGGAGGGTCAGAGAGGGAGATACATAATCTGAAGAAGGCTCCCGCCTCTGAGCTAGGTATCAGCACAGAGCCCGATGCAGGGCTCAAACCCACGAACCTCTAGATCATGACCTGAGCCAAAGCCGGACGCTCAACTGACTGAGCCACCCAGGCGCCTAACTCAGTACTAAATATTAATGTGGGAGATAGATAGTTGCAAAAAGATTATATACTTGATATAATAGAATAGTAAACACATACACATTAGGGAATGAAGTTGTTCTTGACTGTAAGCTTCTAACTTCAGATTTTCATGGAATCATGGAATCATAGTATTTTGGAACTATAGGCACTTTAGATAGAGCCAGATACAGCTTGGAAACTGAAGCTCAAAGAAATTTTCACTAGCCCCAAATCGCATGGATGATGGGTAGAGCTGGGAATAGAATCCAAGAGACCTGGTCCCAAGTTTATCATTTGGAGTCAAGAGAACAACGCAAGAGATAAATTTTAATGGATTCTAAGATAAGGTGGTGTATAGTGCAGGATCCACAGGCCAGAGGGTTTTGTCCTGTCCTTTGTTATAATGCAGTGCCTGGATTAATGCCTGGTGCTCCACAGGTATTTGTGGAAAGGATAAATGAATGACTGCATTCTTATATGACTTGGATATTTCAAATTGCTTTCAAATATTTAAAATCCTGGTCCATCAAATAAGATAATTATGTATACTTTTCTTTTTTGTTCATGTTGGGTGTAACTCAGCCTGGAAGTTGAATTGGGTGTGGTGACTTTGACAAACATCTATTATTACTAGAATAACTAGGCACCACTGTTATCCTAACTCACTTGACCATGTGTTGCAGACTAGTTACTTTTTCCTTCAAAGAAGTAATTACAACACACTTAGGCAACACACAGAGTAAGCTTAACATAGGAGAATAAGAAAAATAAATGAAAACAAAATACTGGCCCCATTAAGTACAGTAGCTACTATATTCCAGGTATACACATTATATAATTCTTAAATCTCTAAGTTTGATATTTTATACATATTTTAAAGATGAGGAAACCAAGTTTCAGAATGTGTTAAGTAATCAGGCCATACAGTTAGTAGTGAAAGAGCCAGGATTTAAATGATTTTACTCCAAACTTATGCTCCTTTCACATCTTTGCACCATTGCCATTCCCAACTACAATCTCCTCATCTCTTTAACATGCAAGTCCACACAAATGAACATCAATTCTCTTTAGCATTCTGATAGAATTCTGATAATCTGTATCATAGTATGGGCAACATTATCTCTCAAGTGTGACTCTTCCAACTTTTGACCGTCTTTCTTTGGATGGAGTGGTCAGGGAAGACTTTCAGAGGTGGTGACCTTAGAGCTGCCACCTGAACAAGGAAAGAGGGCCAGCAAGCCCGCCATCTTGAAGAAAAGAGTTCAGGTAGAAAGAACAGGTTTAAAGCCCCCATGAAATAAATAAGCTTTGTGTGTTTGAAGAATATATGGAGGGCCCAAGTACCTGGAGCAAACAGAAGCAAATAAAGGGTTGGTAGAAGTTGATGTCAGAAAGATAGAAGTCATTTAGTTTTTGCAAGGTCCTGTAGGCAAAGTGGGAAATTAGAGTTTTATCCCAATTCTAGTGGGAAGTGAAAGCACAGGTTTTAAGCAGGCATGGGCCGTTATACTATAAAAGATCCCTGAGAGGATACTATATGACAGGGAGCAAGAGTGGAAGTAAGGGACCCTGCTGGGAGACTCCTCCAACAGCTCCTGACAAGAGATATGAGTTTCAACATTGGGGAGGATGGGAAATCAGCAGGTTCAGGTTGGAGGCTGTACTAAGCTGATTTGTGGATGATTGGAAATGGGTTTGAAAGAAAAAGGGGACTCAGGAGGTCTGTAATTTTTTTGTCTTAAGAATGGGTAGATGATCCCAGATGATTGCTGAGGTATGATCAATTTAAGGGACATATTAAGATAATGCTTTTTGTATAGAATATTCTATTTTAAAAAAGAATCAAGGATGATTGAGGGTTTAGGCTATATAATTTGTGGACACTCAATATTTCACTGGGACAGAAAAAATTATATAACCTGATGTGAAACATGACTACTCAGTTAAAGAATAAATAAACAGATAGATATCCCCCAGTCATAATAAATGCTAAAGTCTATACCACTGTACCATTCAAGAAGCAACTTATTCAGAAAAGAAATGATAGATGGTTGTGAGATTTCTTCTTGGAATCATTTGGTTAGGTTTCAGAAAATTAAAAAGAAAAGAAAAAAAGCAATAATTAAAAGAATGTCAAATGAATTGGTTTACCACACCTTTTCCCACCTGGTAAGTAAGAAGTCACATCTTGTCAAATCTGCATTGTTCATGTGAATGGAATGCTATAAGGAGACCAACCTTTCTCCATGCCCTTAACTGTTTCCTTTCCACTTTAAAGTGAAATATACAAAAAGTAAATTTGAAAATATGCTAGAAATAGCTATAAAATGCTGGGTTCAGTCTTAGTTATTATGGTGAATAGTCTCAGCTTAAGATACATTGACTCTGTCACACATGAGAGATACATTTCTATTTAGATAAACAAGAAATGTCTTAGTCATATTTATAGCTATGTTTACATTGCATATTATAGAATTAACAATGCATGCATGAAAAGAAAAAAGTTAATCAATGTAATAGCACTTATATGAGAATCACATATTTCAATATTAGAAATCAGAAGTGTTTTTGAAACAGTGATTTTGTCATGTCTTATAAAGTTCCTCACCTTTTGGAGGATGAAATAGAGTGAACATTCAATATTGCTGGAGAATAAACCCCAGGCCTTCCTAAATATCCTAATTTAGGGATATGATTTCTATAGAAAAATATAGAAAATAGAATAGCCAAAAATTTAA